>JAQPCC010000065.1:0-1207583 GCA_028392965.1 Lindernia subracemosa
CCAAGTGAGTGAAGATAAGGGTAGTAGGCTTTGATTTGAGTGATTTTGCGAGGAAATCGAAAGGGTTTAGAGTGATTTTGAGGTTTGCGAAAGAGGGGTTTTTCGAAGAGAGAGAAAAAAAATTTTAGAAAGAGAAAGAAAAATGTAAACAGTAAACACATAGGTATTTAAAGTTTGCGAACGAGAATCATTCGTAAAAAAAAAACGCTGAAATGTAAAGTAAAAAAAAACGTAAACTATTTTTGGGATTTTCTTTTCTTTCATTCATTTTTTTTCGTTTTCTAAATTTATCCCCTTTTTGTTTTTTAAATTTATATAATCTCTCTTTTGTTTTTGCTAAGAGCTCTTTCGTAATATGTATATCAATATTCACTCCCCCTCAATAGTAGAATGAGGTATTTTAAAATTTGCATAGTGCCCTTTCAAAATATAAGTACTTCCCCTCAATAAATGAGGGTAGTTTTCAAGCTTTATATTTTTGAACTATTTAATAAAATTGCATATTTTCCCCAAATTTTGTACTAAATTTAGGCATCACTTAAGAAAACAAAGACTCATAAAAAAATTTAAGATCATGTATTTTATCAAGTAGAGAAATTAAGCATGCCTCACTTAGAGACTAGGAATTGTAACCGTTTTTCATCCAATGCCTTCGTAAATAAGTCGGCAAGCTGTAATTCCGTGCACACAAAGTGTAATTGTTGGAAGTATTTTATAGTGTTCAATAATCAAGTTATCTTGGTCTAGGGACTTGATTGTAATATATGTATAGTTAGGGACTAGAATGCAAATATACCAATATTGATTGGTATATATAGGGCAAGTATGTGTGATTAGCACATAACTTGAGTTTAGCTTTCTCTCACTAGAAAAACTCTCTCAATATTATCTTAGTTAGGGTTTAATTGTAGAGAGAGAAAGAGGTAACTTGTAGAGAAAGTTTGAGGTTTAATGAAGATTTGATTGAATATTACCCAATAGCTTCCGCTCGATCATCTTCAAGGTAATTTCGATTAGATCTATGCTCGAGTTCATCGTTGGATGTTAAAAACGGACCTAACAATTGGTATCAGAGCCAAAATCGTGTTGAATTGATGATTTTTTTGTTGCTGATTTTTTTTCGTATGATATGTTCTTCGCGCCAATACATACGATACTTTGCTGATTTTGATTTTCGTATGATGTTTTGCTTGAAGTTTTCGTATGATGCTGAACGAAAACTGTTTGCGAATGAATTGTTATATGTTAATTGCGATTATCTTCGATTAATTGAGCTTAATTTGGTCTGAGATTGAATTTGCAATCGAAAATATTTTTTGTTGATCTTCAAAGTGTTCTTCGCTGAAATTGCTAAATTGGAATATATTTTAATTTTGATTGTGTTAATCGAGTATTTTCAGTGATTGCCCAACATATTTCGATCGATTAACTGTGTTTAAATTGATAATTTGAATGTTATTTGAAGATTTTGAATATAAAATTGCGTTTTCGCACCAGTCACAGTTTTTTCGAACCAAGTTTTTTTTCGCATCACCCTATTTTCGTATCAGTTTTTTCCTTTGACCAAGATTTCGTATCACTCACATTCACTGGTTTTTCTCGCATTGACATTTTTTCTTATACTGCAGCGTACACAAAACATATAAATTTTTCGTACTAAAAAAATGGGTGTAGGAAAACTATTTTAGATTTTCAAAACGAAAAAGTTTGCATGCGAAAACTTTTTGTTTGTGATAGAAATTTTTTAATACGAAAACCAATTCTTTCTCGTACGAAAAAGAATTCATACGAAAAAAAATTTGGATTAGTGGTACGAAAAACATTTTATATACGAAAAATAATCTTTTTCTCTTACGAAAAAGTCTCCGTACGAAAAACAATTTTTGTTACATTACGAAAAAGTTTGTGTATACGAAAAATATTTTTTTTCGTACGAAAAAGATTTGTGATACGAAAACACTGTTCCATACGAAAACCTTTGCTAAAAATTTTCGTATGATTATTTTATTGTGTCTTTAAGGTTTTCATATCCCCTCTCATACGATAAACTACTCTATACACATACGAAAACTTATGATGGGTAAAAGATTTTCGATGCCACAAAGCTTTCGATAGGTTTAGGTAAAAAAAAAAAAAAAAAAAAAAAAAAAAGAGAGAAGGACAAGAAAAAAAATAAGGAAACGGCCATAAAAAAAAGCCATAAAAAAAAGGAAAAGGCCATGAAAAAAATAAAAAAAAACAAAAACTTTTAAGCTTCAATGTTTAAAGAAGACCGAGCCAATTTCAAATTTCAAAAGACACTTGAGTTTTATTTTGGGGGGGTCAAACTCTATATTTTCAGTTTTGATTTTTATAGGGAGTTCGACTTATTATAAATAGCGCTTACCTTTACAGAATATTCGGTCTTCATATTCTATATTGTTTTTATTTAGGGGGAGTGGATAGATAGGTAGACTGCACATGAATTTTAGAAGAGCGTATTACCTTAGTTCAAATGTAAAAAGCGCATATATTTTAGGGGGAGTGAGACTTATAAGTGCAAAAGCCACATTAATTGGGAAGTGTCACTTCAAATTCAAAAGGCGCTTGATTTTTTTGTAATATGCAATTTTACAAAAAAATGCATCTACTTAGGGGGAGCAAGGGCATCACATTAGGAATAGCGCAACAATTTAGGGGGAGCGTTACCTAAAAAGGCGCAAGAGATTAAAAGAGAATGCCCTGAAGACAAACATCAAGTTTTGAGGGAGTGTCAACGTCAATTAGCGCATGGACAACACGAGTTGTTCACATACATGTTCCCATGGTTCAGTTAATCCCAACTGCACCTATCCTAGGAACAACCCCGAGTGTATGTGAGGGTATATTGAGCGTATCACGATGAAATCATCACAACTCAACCACAAACTATCCAGACCACAACCAATATAGGTACAGGACTGATTTTATCAGATCCCGGGTAGAAGACGCTTCATATGGTCCAAAGGCACATGCACAACCTTTCCTAGCTACTCATTTGTCTCTCTAAAGACAGATGTTTCAATATCTCATGGGGAACCGCATATGCTATCACCGTTTCACTCGGAAGTGGGAGATATTGAATCTAGTGGTCCACAGCCCCACACCACGACTTTTATTGATCACGCTTAATGTCTAGTGTGTCCTCACAGCCTAAATATTTTTAAATTTTCTAGGACACATACATTATTTTACACATACTATGCAGGTCTACGTGACCTAGCCAGAACTTCTGTAGACGCATTTATAGCAAAAATGTGCTTCTATGATCAGAAGGAAGTCCTGCCGTTGCAACATCAAAACAACAACGGTGGCAGGCCATCTTCTGGAGCATGACTCTAGAATGATGTCAACGGGTTGCCTATGTGGCCCCGTAGTCCCTTCAAATGCAAGTCTGTGTGACTTTGCATCAACGACCAAGAGTGACATCGAGGGATGTATCACAATGATCGGTCGTCCGTCCCGTTTTTCAGGTACTTCATCCAGAATTCAACGACAAACACGTTCCGTGTATACTCTGGTTCACCTTGATCACACAGCATGACGATACAAATGAATCACCATGAGGGGGAGATGTATATCAAGGAAGGCCAAACACGTGAAATCTTTAAAGAAACCAAGCTTACAACGCACGTGCTGAACCATAACAAACAAGAACTCTCTCCATGGGTCGAGCAACCACGACGAGTCAATGCTGACGATCCACGCAACTACGATATATGTAAGAAGGTGACGAATATTCAAGTTGCAAGAAGAAAAAGAGGGTGATTGTATATAGGGGGAGACTGAAGATTGTATATAGGGGGACACTGAAGATTCTCCAAAGCCCTCAGCTATTTCTTCAGACAGCAACGAAGATCGTGTCAAATACACAGTTGAGCACAAAGGGGGATATTGTTGGAAATTATTCTGTTGTGTTCAACTGATGATGAAGACTGAAGATTCGAGAGACAAAGACAACCGAAGCTTCAATTATAATTGAACACTAAGGGGGAGATTGTTGGAAGTATTTTATAGTGTTCAATAATCAAGTTATCTTTGTCTAGGGACTTGATTGTAATATATGTATAGTTAGGGAGTAGAATGCAAATATACCAATATTGATTGGTATATATAGGGCAAGTATGTGTGATTAGCACATAACTTGTGTTTAGCTTTCTCTCACTAGAAAAACTCTCTCATTATTATCTTAGTTAGGGTTTAATTGTAGAGAGAGAAAGAGGTAACTTGTAGAGAAAGTTTGAGGTTTAATAAAGATTTGATTGAATATTACCCAATAGCTTCCGCTCGATCATCTTCACGGTAATTTCGATTCGATCTATGCTCGAGTTCATCGTTGGATGTTAAAAACGGACCTAACAGTAATTCTATATGTCATTTTTCTACATGATCCTTAATAAAGTGATAACGTAAGTCAATGTGCTTTGTACGTGAATGATGCACAGGATTGCAAGTAATGGCAATAGCACTTTTAGAATCACAGTAAATGGAAACATTAGATAGATCAAACCCATAGTCGTGTAGTTGTGTTCGCATCCACAATATTTGGGAGCAGCAGCTGTGTCAGGAACCGAAACCGAAACCTTATTTTATAAGATCATGCATTTGTATGATTGCATGTGTAATATTTTGATAAGGTTTGGTAAAGATAATAGAATTATTTTCGTACTCTTGTATGGAAATATTGTACCAAAAACTATTAAGTACCGAAATTTTTTTTTTCTATACCAAAAACCTCCCCTATGGTACCGAAAACTTTTGATATGTGGAGATATCGAAAACTTGACATGGTACCGAAAAAAATTTGACATGTTTTGGTGTTTAGATGCTTGATTGAGTGTTCAGGAGTTAGGATATAAGTATTTTGATCTTTACCCAGGGCTAATTTGATTAATTTTGTGTTTGGAGATCGAAAAGTGGGTTCAGCATTTTCGCAGAAAAGTTTTCGGACCGAAAAACCCTCACTGCGAAAACTAACTTCGGAAAGTTTGGCTTCGCAAACTTGGTTCGCAAACCCAGTGCGAAAACCAACTTCGCAAAGCTTGGCTTCGCAAACCTGGTTCGCAAACACAATTAAAAAAAATATATATATATATATTTAATTAGTTAGTTCAGGTTTTCGCACCCTTTAAAAAAAAAAAAAAAAAATTCAGTTTTCGCATCCTTGAAACCAGGTTTTCGCATTCTAAAAAAAAAAAAAAAAAAAAGGTTTTCGCATCCTATTTAAGTTTTCGCATCCTATTTAATACTCAGTTTTCGCATCCTATTTTTTATTAAAAAAAAAAAAAGTTTTCGCACCATCTCAGGTTTTCGCACCACAATAAAAAAAAATAAAAAATCAAGTTTTCGCATCCAACTTTTCGCAACAAGTTTTCGCACTTGGTTTTCGCAACCCATTAAAAAAAATAAAATAATAATAAAAAATTAAAATAAAAGTTTTCGCATCCAACCAAAAACAAAAAAAAACCCTCAGGTTTTCGCACTTGGTTTTCGCATCCCATTAAAAAAAAAAATTAAAATTAAATTAAAAATTAAGTTTGCGAAGTCTGAGTTTTCGCACTCAGTAGATTTTCGCAACCTACAGACTTCGCAAACCAAGTTTTCGCAATTCACTGTTCATATTTTCGGAACATTTTTTCGCATCCACTTCGCAAACCAAATAATCCAATAAAAAAAAAAATAAAAAAAAAAAAAATAGTAAAATAAAAAATAAAAAAAAATTTTGCGCACATCACTGTTCATTCGCTAATCACTGTTCATTCGCGAATCGCACGTTACTGTTCATTCGCGAATCACTGTTCATTCGCGAACACTGTTCATTCGCGAATCGCACGTTACTGTTCATTCACGAATCACTGTTCATTCGCGAATCGCACGTTACTGTTCATTCGCGAATCACTGTTCATTCGAAATAATTAAAGTTTGCGAATCCAGTTTGCGAATTTAAAAAAAAAAAAAAAAAAAAAAATTATTAGGTTTGCGAATCGGTTTTCAAAAAAAAAAGGTTTACGCATCACGTTTCGCATCCACTATATTTTGAAAATACTTTTTGCATACATATCGAAAATTTAAATTTTCACATCCAAGCACTCCGAAAATTTATTTTTGCATCATATCACATCAAAACATCTTTTGGCAAATTATAGATAAGTTTGATAAATTTCCGAAGTTTTCGAAATCACCTCAAAAGTTTTTCGGTATACACCAAAAATCTTTTCGGTACCCAAAATTTTCGATACTTCACAATATTTCTCGATAAATCAAACTTTCGGTGCAGAAATTTTTAAAAGCCAATTTTTTATTCCAAAACATCTTGGCACATTATAGAAAAAGCTTTTGGTAACATTTTCGAAGTTTTCCGACATCACTTTAAAACTTTTCGGTACACACCAAAAAGTTTTCGAGACTTAAAATTTTCGAAACTTCACGACTTTTATCGACACACCAAAACTTTTCGGAGCTAAATTTTTCAAAACCCAAAAATTATCAAATCTACACAACGCGTTAACGATCGCATATCCAACTAAATTAAAAATATATATATATAGTAATATACTATGGACACACTCGCCATGGGAGTTAAAGCTTCTAGCAAAAATGATAGAATTGCAGAACTAGAAGCCCAATTAGCTAACAACCGTGCATCCTTCATTAATCGACTGAGCGATATTGGTTCCCTAAATTGTCGATTAGAAGCCACGAATCTTAGGGTAGCTAGTCGAGATGAGGAAATAATTAAATTGAATAAAAAACTTGAAGAGTTAACGGCGAACTTTAGGAAGAGTGAGAATGAGCGAATAAATAAGACCAGCGAGTATAATCTGATGAATAGCGAACACGCTGGGCTATATGCTAAGATTAAGAGCTTAGAAGACATTCTCACGAAAAAGGGTCAAACAGACCAAAGTTCCTCTAAAGACTTAGCGTCCAACGGGGAAAATAGTTTACATTCTAATAAACCTATATCTTGTTGGGAAATTCCGGAGGTTGCTAGTAAAATTGCAGAATTGAACGCAACTCTGGAATCGGAAAGAGTAGGTTTCCGAGCAGAAAAGCAAAAACTCTTAGAGGAGATTTCTAATCTCAAAAACTCCCCATCCTTACCTGTGTTAAATAATCATTCTAAAGAAATATCTTCCATTAAACAGGATAAGGGAACGCAAACGGACGCATTTGTTCCTAAAATTAAAAAGACTTTTACTAATAATTCTAAGTCAACTTTGACTGGCGCAGAAACGAAAAGTAAAAGCAATACATGTAAAAATGCTAAGGAACAAAAGAATATTAGGAAGGAGAAAGGAAAATCGACATTATTTTCCAAAACCAAGGACGACATTGCTAAAGATTCTCCTTCTCCCGCTCCTACCAAAAAGGAAGTTCCTAAAGAAGAAGTTCCAAGCTCAAGCAGGCGAACTTCTCAAACTTCCAAAATCTCTCATTCTTTAAAGAATGATAGAGATGGAATTGCTTACACGCACAAAAATGCTTATTATTCTAGTAAGCAAAAGTCCATCAAAATTCATCATTATAGAGTGAGTGATGTGAATTCTTGTAGGCAATACGACTCATCATCTGATGACGCATATAATGCGATAAGTTCGTATTCATACTTGAAATACCCGGTCCAGATTAAGTCTGAGAGACACCTTCTGCGACTGGCTAGGGAGAAAATCTTCAGATCTTCTAAACCTAGACACACATTCACCGGCGCTGAATTGTCATTTCCCTCTAAGGTTCACCAAACTTGGATTCCTAAATCAGAAATCAAATTAAATAGGACTTCTAATGATGATTTAGGATGTATATCTGAACCAAATGTGCATAAATTGTTTTCTGCTAATCAGGGAGGACCCATCCAAAAATGGGTACCAAAGTCCCGCTAATATTTTGCAGGAGCCCAATCACGTGTGGTAATTCGACGATGGTTGCTCCACACGCGTGATTGGTATGAGACGAGAGCAACCACAACTTCCAGCATGCACGGTACTCGGGTTGCTCCACATGCATGACTGGTAAGAGACGCGAGCAACCGCATCCCTCACGTATGATACTTTGAAGTTGCTCCACATACGTTATATAAAGGGAAGCACGGTGAGCAACTACACCGTAGGTAAATTCTATATATGCATTCCATAGTAAATTTTGGCATGCATATCGAGCTGAAAATATAATATACCTACTTTGCAAATAATAGGGTACATTATAGCTATGCATGCTTCAAAAGGGCTTTTACTTTCAAATTCTTGCATGCATGCATACATGAGCCGAAACGCGAAATACCCTATTTTATAGGTACATTTTCATTATGCATACAATTTTAAGATTTTCGAGCTTAAATTTTCAAGTAAGCATATAAGCTGAATCGCAAAAATACCTATTTTTCAAAATGGTACATTTTAAATATGCATTTTCAAAACTTTCAAATTTAAAATGCATATTACGCACGGAAATGATAGATACCATTTTTTCTATAAAATGAGCTTAATTTGAGGGGGAGCTACTATTTTATTTTTAAAAGAGAAGTAACCCTTAATCTTTAGAAGGGAGCTATAATTATATTTTTGAGGGGGAGCAAACTTCAAATGCGTGAATTTAGGGAATGAGATTCGTAGATTTTTCGATCTTACTTAGCATCTTTTGAGGGGGAGCAAGCTCTTTTAGGAAGCACACTTTGAGGGGGAGAAATAAAATAATATAAAAATAATATATATATATATATAACAATAGTAATAATAAATAATATTATATTCATATAATATATAATATAGAAATATGTATTACTAATAACGATTAATATATATTATATCCATATAATATACAATATACTAATATACATATTACTAATAACGATTAATAATATATTAAAAAAAAAGGAGGGCCATCAAAATTAAAAATACAAGGCCATAAAAAAAACAAAAAAAAAAAAAAAAAGAAGAAAGATATTTTCTCTTCATCATCAAGCTTCGTGGAGTTACCTCCGACCTCCGAAGATGGACTTCAAAAGAAGAATCTCGAGCCTACAACGGTCAACTCTTTTCAAAGGCGACGGTGGCTACAAATGTTAAACTCGGTGCGCGCTTCAATCGACCTACTCCGGATTGCTGACATACAAAGCAGCACTCACTACTTCCTACCGGATGCAAGGACTTCGTTCCCATGATTCAGTCAAACCCAACTGAATCTAACCCCGGAACATCACCGAGAGACAGTCAAATTATGAAAAAATAGCCACATCTACTGGAACCTTTTGAAAAGACCGACGCTACATAATTTCCTCAACTCACAAATTATTCGGACCAACCCCCATAGGTACAGGTTTAATTTTATTAGCTCCCGGGTAGAAGTCGCCGCAATAGGTCCAACGGCGCGTGCACAACCGAGCCTTACCCACTCGTCTGTCTCACAAAAGACAGGTGTTTCAGAAATCACGGGGAACCACGTCTACTATCACCGCTTCACTCGGAAGTGGGAGATATTGAATTATGTGGTACTCAGCCCCACCACCACACTTCTTGCGCACTCGAGTCTAGTGTGTCCTCACTCCATATATTTTTATATTTTCTAGGACACATACACTTTTAAACACCTGATCTTTGTGATCAAGTTAGAACTTCCGTAGACATGTCTTGCTTCGACATGATTCGAGGATCGGAAGGAAGTCCTGCCGTTGCAACATCAAAGCAACAACGGTTTCAGGCCATCGTCTACGAGCATAGCTCCTAGATCGATGTTAACGGGAAGTCTTCGTGACCCCGGTTTCTTACACGACGGATTGCCTTTGTGGCTCCGTCTGGTTATTACCATCACCGACCTGTCGTTTGTGTCCTCCTAATCTTCCTACACAAGCATGCTGATCTCATTAACACGAATCGCCATGACGGGGAGAAGGGGACACGCAGAAACAAACAGGTCGGACCACCCACCAATCTCCGCCGCGCTCACCACTCTGAAGTCGGGCTCCCCTGCACTTGAATGGAACATTCCAAAGGAGCCTAACACCCCACGCGTACCTTCTTCCGGAGCCAGACAAGCTTCCTTCGAGGCCGAACCAGACAACTTCCTTCGAAGAAGACGAATCCGGCGTCAAGAAGAAGAAGATTGGAGAAGACTTGACGACTGCCTTAGTGGCTACGTCAGGTTATTACCTAACCTGAGTTCCTACCAACGCCATCCTCATGTCCCGACGACGTGATCCTCTTGCCGAAGACGATGCTTCATTTTGACCCATCGCATGACGATCTCCCCAACTTGATCTTCATGAGGGTGAGCAGTACTAAAGCAAAATGGGAGCAATACCACGATGAAAGTGCAAGATAGATCAGAAACGTTAAATCCTCAAGCGTCGTCAAAGAATCAAGCGAACACCACAGACTTCAAAGATCGAAGTTGCCGCCTCGTGTGCGTCTCTCCAAATCTCAAAGAGAACTTCCCAATTCCAACATAAGGTTGACCAAAAGTAGGGGGAGTTGCGCTACCATCGAAAGGAGAGATCGAACACAAAAAGTAGAGATCCGGCAAGCAACTTCAAACACCTTCCGGCATTTACGAGTTGAGCTTCAAAAGAAGATTAAGAAGATCTGGTGCCGAGAAGAAAAGATCAAGACACGGTGAGCTTGAAGATCTCCAAAAGAAGAGGTCAAAAGACAAAGGAGGAAATTCCTTTAGGACTCAGGCAAACGCACTAAGCCCCGCAAAGATAATCCATGCCAAATTGAAGATTGAACACAAAGGGGGAGATTGTTAGGATTATTTTATTGTGTTCAATTAATTAGAATTATCTTTGTGGTTTATTTAAATAGATTTTATTTAAAGAAAGGCTTAGTGTAATTGGGCTTGTTAGGGGCCCAAGTATTATATACCAAAATGTGGTATAAATACCAAAACCCTAACACATAATAAAGTGTGAATTGTGTGAAACTCATCTAGAGAGAGAGAGAGCCACCCAACCTCTCAAGAACACACAAGCACCCCACGCGAGCTTCATTCTTTCGATCATCAAATCGTGGTAAGATCGTTTTAAATCTTTGTTTAGTTGAATATTCTAGGCCTTACAAATATGAATAATATCAAAACCTCAAAGTTGTAGATAATCAAGTTAGCTGTTCATAGGAATTTGAATCAGGGTAATTGATGCCCCGAATCGAAAGTTATGCTTAAAAAGGTGTTGACTGCCATCAACATTCGTAAATCATTCGTAAACCATTCGTAAACCCATTCGAAAAGCTTTGTGTCTCATTTTCGAAGTAGATACACTTCGAACTAGATAAAGTGCAAAACATCACAGTTGTAGATAATCAAGTTATCTGTTCATAGGAATTTGAATCAGGGTAATTGATGCCCTGAATCGAACGTTATGGTTGAAAACGTGTTGACTGCCATCAACATTCGTAAACCATTCGTAAAACCATTCGTAAACCCATTCGAAAAGCTTTGTGTCTCATGTTCGAAGTAGATACACTTCGAACTAGATAAAGTGAAAAACATCAAAGTTGTAGATAATCAAGTTAGCTGTACATCGGAGTTTGAATCAGGGTAATTGATGTTTTGAATGCAAAGTTATGGTCGAAACAGTACCCACTGCCAGTTTTGGGCAGAAACACTTGACTAATTTTATCAAAAATATTCAAATGGATAAACCGAACGCTAGGAGTTTGAGATAGAAACATGTTTGTATATACAACATGCATATCACGCATTTAAATTAATTATGTAAGTCTCATGATGATTCTTGAAAATGGACGTGTCATAGGTCAAAATCCCGAAAAAGGCGACGACAAGACTAAATAAAGAAAATTCGAAGTTCACGCCAAACTTGTGAGTATGATCGGCAACGTGTACTTATGTGCCTATGTGAATTGTTTGACTGATGATTTCACAATAGTACATGAATTGATATGATACGTTATGTGATATGTCTATTACAATATGCCTTGTATATATGTAATATGATTGACAAAATACGTGATACGTGAAAAGTGATGGATTACGTGATATACGTGAAATGTGAATTGATTTGACATGTACGGCTTTATGTCATATGTCATGTGCATTCATATGTTACAAAAAGGGAGAAACCGTTATGACTGCTACGGCTTCGGATGATGCGATGTATTATGCCACGGTTACTTCCCTACAAATCGGGGGATGACAGAGTCCTGTACATGCACCAAAAGAAAGAAATGCCTACAGAGTCCCATGCATGGGCACACATACGATCGATAGTTCGAGTCTAGCTGGTTCATAACGGAAGTATCCGTATATATAATTACATTTGTTATAATGATCATATGAATGATGGTTACGTGACTGAATTTATGACTGAAATGGCTATGTGAACTTGACGGAATTTGAATGTTATCTGTTTACAGCTTAATAGTTATGATATTGATTTTACATGTTGCGATCATACTCTGAATATTTGTCTTCACAGTTGTTGTAGATAACTAGCGAACGTCTTAAAGCACAGCTTCCGCATAAAAGCATGGATTCAAGGTCGGCCGGCTACGCTCTCATCCTGCTCCCCTCTGTTCATCGTTTGCATATAGTCTAAGAAACATTATCGACTTTTGTATGACGTATAAATAATCATGATATGTGAATATATGTATATTATGTGTGAAAGTGATTCGACTGGATGTGCGCACCCGTTTTTATTTAACAGGAATGATTATGAAAAGCGAAAAATTTTACGTGAATAGTTTTATAGATGCATTGAAAATATGTGTATAAAATATGATAGATTAACGGGGCGCTACAGTGTTATGGTATCAGAGCCTAGGTTTTAGGTTCTGTAGACACTTGCATGATATGTGTATTTTATGTGTTGCCCTGAAAATCGTTTTGCATATTTAGGCAAAGGGCAACGAATGAACCCATGCATATAGAACACGATGAACCTACGATAGAGGGAGGAGGAGGATCGGTTGTACCAGAATCACATTCATCTCATACGCTTATGCAATATGAGCATGAAAACCCCCTGACAATTTCTCGTGAACGATGATATGATAAATTAAGAAAGATGGGTGCTGTGGACTTTTTGGGTACAACTAATCCCGCTGAGGCGGAAACATGGCTAAAGCGAACAGAAAGGGTGCTGAATATGATGCAATGCACGCCAGAGGAAAAATTTGACTATGCCGTCTCACTCTTACAAGGGCATGCTTACGAATGGTGGGAGACTGTTCCGAACAGTATGATACATCCACCGGTATTGACTTGGGAGGACTTCTTAAGAGAATTTAATGATACCTACATGCCCGAAGTCTATAAGGATCAAAAGGAAAAAGAGTTCCTTGAACTTAAACAAGGGAACAGATCCGTGGCTGAATACGAAGTGCTGTTTAACCAGCTATTTCATTATGCCTCTCATATGGTCGCTACAGAAAGAAACAAATGTCGAAGATTTGAGGCAGGACTTCGATATACGATTCGAAATCGTATCACACCATTGGATATGGAATCGTATGGGAAACTAAGAGCGGCGGTTATACGTGCTGAAAGATTAGAGATGGAATCCAGCAATTTTCAAAGCAACAAAAGAAGGCAAGGCGAGGAATCATCTAGTGGAAAAATGAAGAGAACGTATACTGCGCCTAAGCCGATAAATGTACGAGGCGGTCCCGCAAGAAGTAATGTTGGTGAGACAAGATCAACCGATCGAGGTACAGAAATTTCTCAACCGGTGCCGGCATGTGCACACTGTGGAAAGAATCACAAGGGTGTATGTAGATGGCTCACGGGGGAATGTTTTAGATGTGGGCAACCAGGACATTTGGCTAGAAATTGCCAAGCGATGCGAGAGGAGCCCACTATCGATCAATCCAGAGTTAGTGGGATTTCCACAAATCGTGGAAGAGGAAGGGGACGAGGACAATATGGCATGAGCACAGGAAGAGGAACAGAAGGCCAAGCCTATAGACAGCCAACACAGGCTCGGATCTTCACAATGACTCGGGAGGAGGCTAGAGAAGGGTCACAAATAATCACGGGTAAACTATCTATCTGTGATATTGATGCATATGTTTTGTTCGATCCAGGTGCAACACATTCATTTATTTCACGAACATTTGCATCATTATTAGCTGATAGACCCAAACCTCTTGGGTATAACCTATATGTTCGACTTCCGACGGGGGAAGTAGTTATAGTAAACATGGTATACACAGAATGTAAAGTTCTTGTTGAAGGAGTAGAGATGCGGGCAACCTTATTAGTTATTGCCCTAATGGATTTCGACATAATATTGGGCATGGACTGGTTATCGAAATATCGGGCAAAACTAGATTGCTTCCTAAAAGAGGTTGAATTTTCCCCTTCGGATCAATCCCGTATAGTATTCAAAGGGGAAAAGAGTGTACGGACGGTATATCAAATATCAAGTTTGACAGCCACCAAAATGATGAATAAAGGGTGTGTGGGTTATTTGGCGTATATTAAAAATATCAGGCTATGTGAATTGAAAGTGGAAGACGTTCCAATAGTTAATGAATATTCGGATGTTTTTCCCGATGAATTGTCTGGACTACCTCCAGATCGAGATACGGAATTTACTATTGAACTTCAACCGGGTACAACACCAATTTCTATTCCGCCGTATAGGATGGCACCAATCGAGTTAACTGAGTTAAAAGTACAGTTGAAGGAACTGTTAGACCAACGTTATATACGACCAAGTGTATCACCTTGGGGAGCGCCTATGCTCTTCGTCAAAAAGAAAGACGGTACGTTTAGATTATGTATTGACTACAGGCAATTGAACAAGGTAACGGTGAAAAATAAATATCAGTTACCTCGAATCGACGATTTATTCGATCAATTGCAAGGCTCAAAGGTCTTTTCAAAGATTGATTTAAGGTCGGGATACCATCAGCTGAAACTTTCAGATGGGGATATTCCAAAGACGGCTTTCCGGACAAGGTACGGTCACTATGAATTTCTAGTCATGCCTTTTGGACTGACGAATGCCCCAGCAGTCTTCATGGCATTAATGAATGACATTTTCCGACCCTACCTGGATCAGTTTGTTATAGTTTTCATCGATGATATCTTGGTGTATTCGAAATCAATGGAAGATCACGAACAACATTTAAAAATCGTGCTTCAGACTCTACGAGAAAAGAAGCTATATGCGAAGCTTTCAAAATGCGAATTCTGGCTAGACCAAGTAATATTTTTAGGACATGTAGTATCTGGTGACGGAATTCAGGTTGATCCTCGAAAGATTGAAGCGGTAATCAAATGGGAAACTCCCAAAAATATTACGGAAGTACGAAGTTTTCTCGGCTTAGCCGGATATTATCGGCGATTCGTAGAGAACTTTTCTCTTATAGCAACCCCTATGACAAAATTGTTACGCAAAGGTACGGCATTTAAGTGGACTGAAGATTGTCAAAGGAGCTTTGATGAGTTAAAGAAACGATTAACTACGGCTCCAGTATTGACTATTCCATCAGGTACTGAAGGTTTTGTTATCTATAGTGACGCATCATATCAAGGATTGGGTTGTGTTTTAATGCAGTACGGAAAAGTGGTTGCTTATGCGTCTCGACAGTTAAAGCCATACGAGACTTCATATCCTACGCATGATTTGGAATGGGCAACAGTGGTGTTTTCTTTGAAAATATGGCGACACTACTTGTATGGCGCAACATTCCAAATATTCACGGACCACAAAAGCTTGAAATACTTATTGAGTCAAAAGGAATTAAATATGCGACAACGAAGATGGATAGAGTTATTAAAGGATTATGACTACACAATTGAGTACCATCCAGGGAAAGCAAATGTGGTTGCTGATGCATTAAGTCGAAAGTCTTATGGTACTCTTTCCTGTCTATCGTCATGTTCATTTTCAGATTTGATTGAACTAAGGAAAATGGATATCGAAATAAAAGTTGACGAAATTGGTGTCTTGATGCATCATTGACGATTCGCCCAATCTTGATTGATAAGATTAAACAGGCTCAAGTTTTGGATGAGAAGTTGAATTCTATCACTAAAAAAGTGAAACAAGGAAAAACAACGTCTTTCTACATCAACAACGAAGGTTGTTTGATGATTAATAACAGGCTATGTGTTCCGAATGTGGACAATCTACGAAAAGAAATAATGGAAGAAGCGCATACAGCTCCTTATGCTATGCATCCGGGCAGTACTAAAATGTACCAGACCCTTAGAGTACATTATTGGTGGCCGAGAATGAAGAAAGACGTGGCAGAATATGTTTTGAAATGCCTAACATGTCAACAGATTAAAGCTGAACATCAATCGCCTGCGGGTAAATTACATCCCTTACCCGTACCAGTTTGGAAATGGGAACGCATAACAATGGACTTTCTTTATGGTCTTCCGGCAACGACAAAGAAAAATGACGCCGTTTGGGTAATTGTTGATAGACTTACGAAATCGGCTCACTTCTTGCCATTTCGATGGGGTTCTACTTTGGAATATTTGGCAAAGAGATATGTCAATGAAATTGTTCGATTACATGGTGTTCCAAATTCTATTGTATCTGATCGCGATCCTCGATTTACGTCAAGATTTTGGAGAAGTTTACAGGAAGCGCTCGGGACTAAATTGCATTTTAGCACGGCGTTTCATCCGCAAACTGATGGGCAATCAGAAAGGACGATACAGACCTTGGAAGATATGCTCCGAGCATGCGTAATCGAACTCAAAGGATCATGGGATGACTATGTTGCGTTAATGGAATTTGGCTATAATAACCAATACCATTCTAGTATTGGGATGGCACCATACGAAGATTTATATGGTCGAAAATGTCGAAACCCGATCTGTTGGGATGTGGAAGGCGAACAAGTATTAGAAGGGCCAGACCTGATTCAGGACACAATGGAAAAGATAAAAATAGTCAAGAGTCGACTTAAAGCAGCCCAAGATCGACAAAAGAGTTATATTGATCGACATCGACGGGAGATGGAATATGAAATTGGAGAAAAAGTATTCCTTCGAGTATCTCCATGGAAAGGTGTATTACGATTTGGGAGAAAAGGAAAATTAAGTCCTCGCTATATCGGACCATATGAAATACTTGAAAGGATTGGACCATTGGCGTATTGACTGACGTTACCTCCAGAGCTATCACAGATACATAATGTTTTTCACGTCAGTATGCTACGACGTTATAGATCGGATCCTTCTCATATTCTACATGATGAACCGGTTCAAATTTCCGAAAATCTCAGTTACATAGAAGAACCCGCGGAGATTTTGGAATTTGCTGACAAACAGTTGCGGAATAAGACAATTCCAATGGTAAAGGTACGATGGAAAAATCATTCCATCCGCGAAGCTACCTGGGAAACAAAAGAGAATATGAAGATGCAGTACCCATGGTTAATAACAGATACCAATACAGAATTTCGAGGGCGAAATTCTTAATGGGAGGGAGAATTGTCAGGAACCGAAACCGAAACCTTATTTTATAAGATCATGCATTTGTATAATTGCATGTGTAATATTTTGATAAGGTTTGGTAAAGATAATAGAATTATTTTCGTACTCTTGTATGGAAATATTGTACCAAAAGCTATTAAGTACCGAAAAAAAAAATTTCTATACCAAAAACCTCCCCTATGGTACCGAAAACTTTTGATATGTGGAGATATCGAAAACTATAGATATATATGTATATATATGCGTACATATCGAAAATCACCATAATAGAGTATCGAAAACTTTTGAACATTTAAGGGTATCAAAAACATTAATTCAACATAGAATATTATCGAAAACCTATGTATAAGGGAAAAGCAAAACCATTATTATATTAAGAAAATACAAGATGAAAACACCTCATGCTTGAGAAGTGCTTAGTAAGCAATTTTAGCCAATTAGATCACTTTAACTACTTGATAACTAAGAAACCTCATATCCTAACCATGAGAAGGGCTCGAAAATTTCCAAGAAAGAATTGAGAAGAATCATCACTAAGTACATCACACAAAGCCAAGAAGGGAATTAAGCTCATAGTAAGGTATATTTGTGTAATTCATTACTATAATCAATATTTTCTCAATACTGGATGATTTATCATGAAGTTAAGAGCATGATTAGCTTATTAAGGAAGATATGGGTCGAGCATGAAGAGTTTATGCACTTTTATTCATGGATGAAACATGATTGTTGATAGAAAAGATGTAGGTGATCACGTTAGCTTTTCCAGCAGCCCCTGTTCTTTGTTCATGATCATGTTGGAAGTAATTACACTTCGAATATGAATAATATCAAAACATCAAAGTTGTAGATAATCAAGTTAGCTGTTCATAGGAATTTGAATCAGGGTAATTGATGCCCTGAATCGAAAGTTATGGTTGAAAAGGTGTTGACTGCCATCAACATTCGTAAACCATTCGTAAACCATTCGTAAACCCATTCGTAAAACCATTCGAAAAATATTGTGTCTCATTTTCGAAGTAGATACACTTCGAACTAGATAAAGTGCAAAACATCACAGTTGTAGATAATCAAGGTAGCTGTTCATAAGAATTTGAATCAGGGTAATTGATGCCCTGAATCGAAAGTTATGGTTGAAAAGGTGTTGACTGCCATCAACATTCGTAAACCATTCGTAAACCATTCGTAAACCCATTCGTAAAACCATTCGAAAAGCATTGTGTCTCATTTTCGAAGTAGATACACTTCGAACTAGATAAAGTGCAAAACATCACAGTTGTAGATAATCAAGTTAGCTGTGCATAGGAATTTGAATCAGGGTAATTGATGTCCTGAATCGAAAGCTATGGTTGAAAAGGTGTTGACTGCCATCAACATTCGTAAACCATTCGTAAACCATTCGTAAACCCATTCGTAAAACCATTCGAAAAGCTTTGTGTCTCATTTTCGAAGTAGATACACTTCGAACTAGATAAAGTGCAAAACATCACAGTTGTAGATAATCCAGTTAGCTGTTCATAGGAATTTGAATCAGGGTAATTGATGCCCTGAATCGAAAGTTATGGTTGAAAAGGTGTTGACTGCCATCAACATTCGTAAACCATTCGTAAAACCATTCGTAAACCCATTCGAAAAGCATTGTGTCTCATTTTCGAAGTAGATACACTTCGAACTAGATAAAGTGAAAAACATCAAAGTTGTAGATAATAAAGTTAGCTGTACATAGGAGTTTGAATCAGAGTAATTGATGTTTTGAATTTAAAGTTATGGTCGAAACAGTACCCACTGCCAGTTTTGGGCAGAAACACTTGACTAATTTTATCAAAAATATTCAAATGGATAAACCGAACGCTAGGAGTTTGAGATAGAAACATGTTTGTATATACAACATGCATATCACGCATTTAAATTAATTATGTAAGTCTCATGATGATTATTGAAAATGGACGTGTCATAGGTCAAAATCCCGAAAAAGGCGACGACAAGACTAAATAAAGAAAATTCGAAGTTCACGCCAAACTTGTGAGTATGATCGGCAACGTGTACTTATGTGCCTATGTGAATTGTTTGACTGATGATTTCACAGTAGTACATGAATTGATATGATACGTTATGTGATATGTCTATTACAATATGCCTTGTATATATGTAATATGATTGACAAAATACGTGATACGTGAAAAGTGATGAATTACGTGATATACGTGGAATGTCAATTGATTTGACATGTACGGCTTTATGTCATATGTCATGTGCATTCATATGTTACAAAAAGGGAGAAACCGTTATGACTGCTACGGCTTCGGATGATGCGATGTATTATGCCACGGTTACGTCCCTACAAATCGGGGGATGACAGAGTCCTGTACAGGCACCAAAAGAAAGAAATGCCTACAGAGTCCCATGCATGGGCACACATACGATCGATAGTTCGAGTCTAGCTGGTTCATAACGGAAGTATCAGTATATATAATTACATTTGTTATAATGATCATATGAATGATGGTTACGTGACTGAATTTATGACTGGAATGGCTATGTGAACTTGACGGAATTTGAATGTTATCTGTTTACAGCTTAATAGTTATGATATTGATTTTACATGTTGCGATCATACTCTGAATATTTGTCTTCACAGTTGTTGTAGATAACTAGCGAACGTCTTAAAGCACAGCTTCCGCATAAAAGCATGGATTCAAGGTCGGCCGGCTACGCTCTCATCCTGCTCCCCTCTGTTCATCGTTTGCATATAGTCTAAGAAACATTATCGACTTTTGTATGACGTATAAATAATCATGATATGTGAATATATGTATATTATGTGTGAAAGTGATTCGACTGGATGTGCGCACCCGTTTTTATTTAACAGGAATGATTATGAAAAGCGAAAAAATTTACGTGAATAGTTTTATAGATGCATTGAAAATATGTGCATAAAATATGATAGATTAACGGGGCGCTACAAGCTGGCAGCGGCAACATATTCTGCTTTAGTTGTTGATGTTGAAACACAATTTTGTTTCTTGGAGGACCAACTTACCAGTTTGTCCCCAAGAAATTGTGCTCCTCCTGAAGGGATTTTCCTGTCCATTCTACATCCTGCAAAATCAGCGTCAGTGTATCCAACTAGATTAAACGCAGATTTTTTCGGATACCATAGGCCTAGTGTGGGTGTTCCTTTGAGGTATCGGAGGATTCTTTTAACAGCGGCAAGATGAGATTCTTTCGGATTAGCCTGAAATCTTGCACAAAGACATGTAGCAAACATAATCTCTGGTCTACTAGATGTCAGATATAGCAACGAGCCAATTATACCTCGATATTTAGTATTATCTACCGACTTCTTAGATGGGTCGGAATCCAATTTGCATGTAGTGCTTATCGGGGTGGGAATTGATGAGCTATTATCCATACCATATTTTTTCAATAGGTCATGGATATACTTAGTCTGACATATAAAGATTCCATTTGGTAATTGTTTGATTTGCAATCCAAGAAAGAAGTTCATCTCTCCTATCATGCTCATTTCAAACTTTTTGGTCATTAGTTTACCAAATTTCTCACATAGTTTTGGATTTGTAGAACCAAAAATAATGTCATCTACATAAATTTGAATTAGCATAATATCCGAACCGTGATTTTTAAAGAATAAGGTTGTGTCTATATGTCCTTTAGTGAATCCTGATTCAACT
Source organism: Lindernia subracemosa (assembly GCA_028392965.1). NCBI lineage: Eukaryota > Viridiplantae > Streptophyta > Magnoliopsida > Lamiales > Linderniaceae > Vandellia > Vandellia subracemosa. Next base: position 21,129 of record JAQPCC010000065.1, read on the forward strand.
AAGAATTGGGACAAGACATCATACCAAGCACGAGGGGCTTGTTTGAGTCCGTATAAAGCCTTGTCTAACCTATAGACATAATCAGGATTTTCCTTATCTAGGAATCCTTCGGGCTGAGAGACATAAACTTCATCTTTAAGAATTCCGTTTAGAAAAGCTGTTTTAACGTCCATTTGATAGACGGTGAAATTCTTATGAGCTGCATATGCTAGGAACAGTCGTATAGATTCTATTCTGGCGACTGGTGCATATGTCTCGTCATAGTCAATGCCTTCTTGTTGGTTGTAACCTTTGGCTATTAACCTTGCCTTATTCCTTATTATAATACCGTCTTCATCTCGCTTGTTCTTAAAAATCCATTTTGTTCCTATGATAGTTTTACCCTTAGGTCTTGGTACTAATGTCCACACATTTAAGCTCTCAAATTAGTTTATCTCTTCTTGCATAGCTATTATCCAATTTGAGTCGGATAAGGCTTCTGACACTTTGGTAGGTTCTATTTGACTAAGATAGCAAGAATATAAGCAGCCATTTGAAGTTGAAGCTCGAGTTCTAACACCGTGAGTCACGTTTCCTATAACTTGGGAGATAGGATGAGCTCTTGTCCATTTATGTTGTTGAGGTGTGGAGCTTTCCTCATTTTGGTGTTCAGAGGTTATAGGTGGACTCTCTATTGCTTGAGATGTTTCCAAATTTGCATTGGAAGTCTCATTGTTCATGGGGAGATTTGGTGAAGAAACAGGAGTTTCGTTTACTGATGTAGAACCTATAGGGGAGGTATTGTCAAATGATTCAGTAATGTTGTCATTTGAAGTATTAGATTCAGTGGGGATAGGAATTTCCTCATCTAGAGGTTGAACGTCTGGTATGTTGGTATTATTCCTATAGACAGTTTCAAATAGTGAATCTAATTCAATTAATTCTTGTAACTCAGACTCAGAACGAGCTTCTGAGTTATTTGGTTGTTGACTTATTGTCACCTTTCCACGAGGAACAGGTTCTGATCGGTCTTGATCAGAAGCTACAGGTGTAGGCGCGGGTCTTGAATCGTGTTGTTCAAGAGCCAATGGTGGTGGAACGGGTCTTGAACTGTTTTGTCCAAGAACCATAGAGGTAGGTTCGTCAAATGTTACATCTATGCTTTCTATAATAATTCTATTTTTTTTAAGATAAACTCGGTAGGCTTTAGAGCTAGAAGAGTATCCTACAAATATACCTTGAATGGCTTTGGGATCTAGTTTACTCCTATTGTCTCTACCGTCCTTGATAAAACAAGTACAACCAAAGACTTTAAGGAAGGAAAGGCTTTGAATTCTGTGGTTTATCAATTCATAAGGAGTTTTACCAAATCGCTTATGAATTATTGTGCGATTTTGAGTAAAACAGGCTGTATTTACAGCTTCAGCCCATAAGAAATGTGGAAGTTTAGCAAATATAAGCATGGTGCGAGCTGCTTCCACTAGAGTTCTATTTCTACGCTCAATCACACCGTTTTGTTGAGGAGTTCTAGGGGCAGAAAACTGTTGAGTGATACCAAGGGACTCATAATATTGACTTAAGTCGTTATTTTTGAACTTTGTCCCGTTGTCAGTACGGATAATCAGAATTTTACTTTGAAGTAAATTCTGAGTGGTGCTAACAATTGTTTTAATCACTTCTGGTGTTTCATCCTTGGTCCTTAAGAATGTTACCCACGAATAACGAGAGTAGTCGTCAACAATTACTAGGATATACTTCCGACCGTTTATACTTTGTATACGCATAGGTCCACATAGATCCATATGTATCATTTCTAAAGGTTGTGAAGTAGAAGGAAACAATTTTGTTCTACGTGACGTTCTTTTCATCTTTCCTAATTCACAAGCTGCACATAAATGTTCTTTTTGAAATCTAAGAGTTGGTAATCCCTTTACCAACTGTTGAGCTTGCAGCTTATTTAAAGTCTTAAAGTTTAGATGGGAGAGACGTTGATGCCATAGATTGCTTTGTTGTAAAGAAGTCTTTGACAACAAGCAAACAGTTGTTGAGGGTTTGACTGTTTTCAAATCTATTGTATATAGATTTGATTTTTTGGAACCGACAAGTAATGTATGTCCAGTTGAGTCATTTATACTGCACTGTTTAGCTCTAAAATTGACCTCAAGGCCTTCAGCACAAAATTGTCCTATGCTAAACAGATTGTGACTCAAACCCTTAACATATGACACGTCTTGAATGGAGAAGTTTTCTAGAACTAAGCTACCGTAGCCTAATATAGAAGCAGAGTCATTGTTACCAAAGCGAACCTTACCACCGAATCATTCGGTGTAGTTGCTCAGCAGTGCTTTATGTCCGGTCATGTGTGTGGAGCAACCCAAGTCTAAGTACCACACATGATGGTTCTGCAAATGAAGAATCTAGGGTGATTCAGTGTCCCATGTAAACATGGGATTTGTAACAATGTTAGAGAATAAGTCTAAATTTGGCGCAAGCTTTGTTTTTGGTACCCATTTCTTAATTAATTGGGTTTGTTGTCTCTTATCTCTTTTGATCACCCAAGTTTCTTTTATTTCACTAGAAATTTTTTATTTAGCAACACATTTCGGTGTTTTTTCTTTAGCATTTTTTGGGTTGGGTGTCTTCTTTGTTTTACTTCTAGTTTGACTGTCTATTTTTGTTTTGTGCTTCTCATCCTTGGCGGGTTCTTTTTCTTTGGAGATTTCCTTAATTCTATATTGTTGTGTCTTTTGTTGGGAATTAAGGCTTTGAGAATCAGTATTCTTGATATTATTTCGCTTTATTATCGAAGGAGAGACAGAATTACAAGACTAAACTAAGGTACTATTCTTATCTAAAGAAGGAGAGTTAGAAGGCTCTTTAATTTTCCACTTAGGCTCTATTTTGACTTCATTTTCTCTTTTCTTCTTTATGGATTTCACCTTTTCCTTCGGCTTTAGTTTCATCATTTCCCCTGTTTGTTCATTTGGAGACGAATTAGAAGAAGATAACTCTTTTTTAACATGCATACTTTTGGAAGGAGTGTCGAGATTTCTACGAACTTCAATTTGTTTTAGTAGACGTATTTTCTCGTTATAAAATATCTTCCTTTCCTTTCCAAGTGTAGATTCTAAGTGTGCAATCTTTTTTACTATAGCAGGTATGTATGTATATGACTTCTTTTCTTCTGTCTTGTTCTCTTCTTTTACTAAGTCGTCTTCGTTTGTGGGATAAGTAGTTACCTTTTCATTACCTGATGGTATTACTCGTGTTTTGTAATTTTCGTGTAATTCCTTATAATCGTAGGGGATTTCAATCTTAGTTTTCTTATTTCTCTTTTCTTCTTCGATGACATTAATTTCTCCCGCACTTGTGAAAAGCATAAGATTCGTCAAACCTAAGCCCATGTATTCAATATGGTATAATTGTTTTCTTCGTGCACTCTGTAGATTGCATGGATTATCAAAACCTAAACCTTTGTGGGGATTATAGAAGTCTATAAGCCTTGGTTTGTTTAGGTAAATTGTTTGTACAGAGTGTCCATATTTGGTAATAATATCATCTAGTTCTTTAATTCTAGTGTATAACTGTTTTCGCTCGTCGGTAAGAAATTTAATTTGGGATAAGTGATTTTTATTTTCAGCATCACTAGCATTTAGGCTTTTTGTTAATTCTTGTATTTTATTTTCATTGTACTTGGTCTTTGATTCTGTATTAGATATTTTTTCATTTGCTATTTGAAGTTGTATTCTAAGATCAGCTTCTGCTAGTAGATGTTTTCTTAAGACGACTTCATTATTGAATAATCTTTCCTCTAAAGTTTTAATTATTTTTCGCTCTTTAGTTATTTGTTTTAGTTTTAGTTTAAAATCAGAAATATTCAAAGAAAGAGCGGAGCTAGAAGAGTTTACCTCAGAGTTTGTGTCTGACGCGACCGTGTTTGAGTCAGTGGATTGCTCATCCTCGATGTCCTCAACTTTGACCATCAAGGCAAAGTTTTCAGAGTCACTTGCAGTCGTGTCTTCAAGCCAATGGTCTTGTTCAGCCATTAATGCCACTCCAGCTTCCTTTTGTTTAGATAGTTGGAGCTTCTTGGCATAGTACGTCGTGTTTTTCTTCTTTGGCTGGCGACATTCATTTGCAAAGTGACCTACTTTTCCGCAATTATAGCATTTTTGAGGCTCGGGGGCAGTCCTTGCTTCTGAGGATTCAGGCACACTTCCTTTATTTTTGGAAGTTGAGGTTCTTTGCCCATTTGATGATGAAGAAGACTTCTTTCTGTAAAACTTTTTCTTCATCATTTGAGTGATGAGAGCTAGCTGCTTTTTCATGTCTTTAATCTCTTGGTCCGAATCCGAGTCATCGTCATCTTGATCGGAAGAAGAGGTTAGGATGACTTTCTTGTTGGACTTAGAGACTTTCTTTAGCTTCTTGTCAGTAATAAGGGCAACTGACTCTTGAGCTTCCTTGCTTTTGCTTTCATGCATATCTTCAATGTGTTGAGCAAGGTTGTCAAATACGGCATGAATATTCATGTCGTCCAAATCTTTGTTTTGCCTTATTTGAGTAGCTAGCTTCTTCCACTCGGGCAGTAGGGAGGATAGGAACCTTATATTAATCTCCATATTTGTCTTATGGATATTAATTTTCCGCATCTCATTGATTAGGGTGAGGAAGCGTTGATAAGTATCTTGTAGTTCTTCGTCGGTTCTTGCCTTGAATGAGTCATATGCGGTTAAGGTATTTGCTTTCTTAGCTTTGACGCCCACCTCCGTGCCTTGCATCATTCGGCTGATTTCATCCCACATGTCCTTTGCAGTTGACATGCTATCTATTTGCATGTAGATGTCATTCGGGATGGCTTGAAGCAGGTAAGTTTTAGCTTGAATATCAGCCCTAGCTCTTATTTTCTCTTCTTCAGTGTATTCACTAGGCGTTTTTCTTATTTGTGATCCTTGGATTGGAGGGTCATTGTCGGGATCTCCAGCTATGATCTTCCAGAATGTAGCTGTCCTTCTTGTATGGAAGTTAGCATTCCAATTGCTAGATCTTTTCCTTCGAGGAAATTTAAGAATCTATTCTTCCATATAGTGTATTCTCCTCTCTTGAGAATTGGTGGCCTCATGTCGTTTCCTAGTGAGTATGCATCCATGATTGTGTTGAAGTTCTTGATCGTCTTGCTTTGATTGAGTTGGCTTAATTAGAAGAAATATTAAATATTAATATACGGGTTTTAATATGAGTATATGTTTGCGAATTGACAATTTAGTTTGCGAATAAGTGATATTCGTAAACTGTTTCGGTTGGAAACAGATTCGTAAACCTTGTACTCTGTGAGTTTACGTGTGAGAAATGGATTAGTAAACGCTATGGATTCATAAATGATAGTTACGAACGAAATTTATTCGTAAACTATAGACATGATAAGGTTTACGAATGAAATTGATTCGTAAACGCTACGCTTTGGGAAGTTTACGAACCTAAATTATTCGTAAATGTGAGCGGATGAGGTTTACGATTGAACTAGTTTTCGCAGACTAAGTCTCGAATGGTTTACGATTGATAATGATTCGTAAACTTAAGGATTCGTAAACTGGAAGGTTTACGGCTGTAGATGATTCGTAAAGTCTTTTTAGAAATATTTACGATCGAATATGATTCGTAAACCCAAACAGTGTATTTTTACGAATGAAAATGATTCGTAAACAGGGATTCGGAGGTTTACGATCACCACAGATTCGTAAACGCCGATTTGGCAATTTACGATTGGAAAAGACACGTAAACTAGACTTCAGGTGTTTACGATCGAAATTCGTTCGTAAACACTGATAATCTAGGATTCAGTGGGTCGTAAACTCAGTTTAGCTTGGTTTACGATAGAAAGTTATTCGTAAACTTCGAAACACGCAAACTTATGCCCGTAAACAATTCTTTGACCGCAAAGTTATTTCGTTGACTTAGCTGTTTAAACAGATAATCAACGTTCGCAAACAGCGCTAATTGACAATTATTAAAGATTCTAATCACTGTTCTAAGCTCGTAAACCTAGTTCATCACTCGTAAACATTGTTCATCGAGCGTAAACTATTAAGAACTGTCAGTTTCCTCAATCTACACCTCGTTTTAGCTAATTGATACCAAAATATCGAACGAAATGTCTCGATATTCAATGCCTAACACTCAATTAAGATTATCTAAAGCAGATTCTCAGCGAATTAGCTAAAAACTTGTCGGCCAAGTTTTCGAACGTCGAACCAAAATTGATCAAAATCACAGCAAATTCAAACGAATTAATCTCAATTTGCCTACGATCAATCACGCAAGTATGCTCTGATACCAATTGTAGGTCCAGAAATCATTCAACACATCAAATTAAACACACAATTAGGCTTGATCGAGATGTTAAATGCGTGGAAGCTTAATTCAAACCTTAATCGTTTGAGAAACCGTTCGATCTGAGCAGAGTGGATCCGAAACCTACTTGATTATCGAGCAGCAAATCCAGATGATAATCAAGAGGTCTTCAATTAATCTTCAATCGAATTTTGTTTTTGTGTGTGAGGTTTTCGCGCGCGTAAAGTGAGAATGAGAGAGAGAATTTTGCAAAAAATTTTCTATTGAACTTTTCGACACTTTACATGCGAAAACTAATTTTTCCAAAAACCTACCAAAATGGAATGAGGACCTTGACTATATATACCTTTCTACTTTTGGTATATATTTACATTTTGGTCCTCGAACTATCTATTATTTACAAACTAACCAATTACAAGAGGAATATGATGATGAACACAATAAATATTCCTAACATTGGCCAAGGTGGCTTGTTTATACCAAGTATTGGTAAAATACATCTTTCCATGTTTCTAATAGAACTACGCCTTTTCAAGTGGTATACAGTCATCCTCCACCCCACTCAACACAGTATTTGCCGGGAGAATATCGAGTGGCAATGGTGGCGAACATATGGTGATGAGATTTTGCACTAATTAAAACACAATTAAATTCGAGCGCAGCAACTGAAGGTTAAAGTGGTCAACTCCAATAGACGAGAGGTTCAATTTGAGGTTGGGGACGCAGCGATTTGAAGTTACGATCTTATTGACAAGGATCCGCAGTATAAAGGATCATCAGAAATTAGCAACGAGGTTCTATGGTTCGCATAAGGTTATCGAACGCATCAGTGCTCAATCATACTGATTTCAGCTCCTGAGTTCAATTAAAATCAACCCGATTTTCCATGTTTCTCAACTGAAGATGGTGTTGGGCAATCACCAAATCGAGAGGTATTGCCAACGGAATTAGCAGCTCCAAATGAAACTAAATTCGAGCTACTCACGGAACGTTGGGTTGATCGTGGTGAAACATTTGTCTGAAAATTGTTGATGAAGTGGAAAGGTAGCTCACGCGATGATGTAACTTGGGTTATGGCAGACAAATGCCGCTATCTATTCGAAGTTCCGCCTCAAGGACAAGGCTAGTTCGGCTGCGTTTAGTTGTCTGTATAAGAAAACGTCCCGCAATTTTATCTCAAGATTATAATCTATTCATTTATACGGGTTATGTGTTCACTTTGCAATATTAACAATCCAACATTTTATTATTATCTTGTTTAGTTTACAAGATAACAAAACTTTTGTCTTTGTATTAATTATAAAATTACAAAACTAACCTTTATATCATCAAAACTTAGTTTACAAAAATAATTATTCTTATGAATATCGAAAAATATAAGATATGGATGTCAATTTGATCGTCATGAAAAAAGGAATAAATTAGTATTGTTTATTTATTTTTACCATATAAATCAAATGAAATAACCATAATTTTATAATTTGGTGGAATAAGGGTATTTTGGTCTTTTCGTAATTAATAGGTGGGTTGGATTAATTATCTTACCCTGAACCATCGGATGAATTATACCGGTTTGTTTGATAATAGTAGCGGGCCTTATACGGTTGAAATTTAATCATATTGAACAGTATTAGATGTGATAATTTTACTTTATCTACGCTTATACGGACAACTAAACGCAGCCAGGGGTAGTACTTGTTGGATAATCTCAAAGTGGGTCTCACAAGAAAGAAAAAAAAACAAAAAATAAAAATAAAAAATAGTGAGAGACAGTGCATGGGCTGCGCCCCTTTTTATTTTCAACTGGCATGCATATCATTTAATATTTGTTGTCCTATATGTATAATATACATCTATATCTATATATAAATATGCATGAGTATATAGGTGTGTGTAAGTGAGCGTGAGAGAAAGAGAGCATGTATGTAACACCCGGGGCCGATGATGGCGGGGAGTGATCGCCGGTGCCAAAGAGGAGCACGGACAAGGAGCGGCTCCCGACGAGGCTTCTAGGCGGAGGGATACATGAATGAACCGATTCCACATCCGAATGAGAGGGATTCTGAGACTGGCAATGTATGGGCGTGTCAAGTCAAAAAAGAATGATATAAGAGAATTGATTGTGCTACTCATATCACCAAGGTGCACCTTCCTTTTCGGGAGCTCATCCATAAGAACTTCAAAGTTAAGCGTGCTTGACTTGAAGTAACATTGGGATGGGTGACCCCCTGGGAAGTAGCTCAGGGTGTGTGCGAGTGAGGACAAAGCACGCTGGAAGGCTAGTGGTGATACAGTGGGGCCAGACAATCAATGAAGTGCAGTGGGCCCAACCCCACAGGTCCCGTGAGCGGGCTGTTACAAATGGTATCAGAGCACAACCTCTTCCAGTACGATGTGGTTCGGGGACGAACCGAGCGGAAGCTGATGGGCATGTAACACCCGGGGCCGATGAGGGCGGGGAGTGATCGCCGGTGCCAAAGAGGAGCACGGACAAGGAGCGGCTCCCGACGAGGCTTCTAGGCGGATGGATACATGAATGAACCGATTCCACATCCGAATGAGAGGGATTCTGAGACTGGCAATGTATGGGCGTGTCAAGTCAAAAAAGAATGATATAAGAGAATTGATTGTGCTACTCATATCACCAAGGTGCACCTTCCTTTTCGGGAGCTCATCCATAAGAACTTCAAAGTTAAGCGTGCTTGACTTGAAGTAACACTGGGATGGGTGACCCCCTGGGAAGTAGCTCAGGGTGTGTGCGAGTGAGGACAAAGCACGCTGGAAGGCTAGTGGTGATACAGTGGGGCCAGACAATCAATGAAGTGCAGTGGGCCCAACCCCACAGGTCCCGTGAGCGGGCTGTTACAATGTATGTGAGAGTGTGTAATAGAAAAATAGAGTTTTTTTACACTGAGCATGTAAAGAGAATTAAAGCATTTGTTCTCCTTATTCTCCTCTTACGTGAGTATACTCGCACATATCAAAATCAATATAAGCACTCTCCTCATAGAATCGATCCTCTATAGAATATAAAATAACAAATTGGTATCAGAGCCGATGGTGTCAATGGAGCCGAAGGTGTCGATGGTGACGACGTGGATATTAGGTGGCCAAGTGTCAATCCCGCAGTTCACCGAAAGTAACTACGAAAAATAGAGTATCGAAATGAAATCTTTACTCAAATCGCAAGGTGTATGGAAAATCATCGAAGACGGATACGCTAAACCGAAAAATACCGACGGGTATACAACAGCCCAGTTCAAGTCGTTTAAGGACTCCCATATGCAAGAGACGATTGCTCTCACCACCATCTACGCTGCCATAGACGAAGCAAATTGTGTGAATATAGCTGGCACTAGAACATCGAAGGAAACCTGAAAGTTATTGGAGAAAGCATATAAGTGCGATGATCGCACAAACCATGTTAAGCTACAAAATCAGGGCGAACTTGAGACGACGAAAGAGGATGACGATATCGAGTTCTCCGAAGACGAGAAGGAGATAGAAGGCAAACGCGCACGGAAAGATGTAGCCCGTGTCGTTGAGAGAGAGCGTGATAGAGATCATGCTGAAGAGCCAAAGCCGATGGAGGAAAAGAAAAAAGGTAAACCACCCGTTAAACCCGAGGAGGAAAAGAAGAAGGCGAAGCATCAAAGACGAAAGCCGATGAAGAGAAATTGGAGGAACAATCTCCAAAGGACGAAGAGCCCGTAGAGAAAGAAAAAAAGGTCAACGTAATAGCTGAGAAAGCCGGGAGCGTCGATGAGAAGGCCATGGAGGCTAAGCATGACTACACGACATCCGAGAAAATGAGCGATGTCGATGATAAGACGAAAGAAAATACGGAGGACGTCAGAGATAAGATGGCGCCCCAACAAGTTGAAGAAGTTGCTACTCGAGGAGAGAACCAAGAGCATGATAAAGAGAAGGCGATTAAAGAAACGCCGCCACGACAACCACCTGAGAAAGTCGAGGAGATCGACGCGAAGGCATCGAAGAATGCCGATGAGATGAAAAATAAGGCTGACAACGCCATGCACACATCGCCGGAGGAGGCTAAATATGATACCCGCAAGATGAACGAGAAAGCCATAGAAAAATACGAGACGATATTCGAGAAAGACAAGAAGGTGAAGGAATGGATCGAAACGAGGAACATCCTCGAGATCTACATGAACAACTTGAGGAACCGAATCTACGACAATGATAAGCTCGCCGATAAAATATAGGCGGAAAAGAAGGATGAGGTCAAGACGGCGACCAAGGAGGCCCTCGAGCGGATGGACGATAATCATAATCTGAAGGAAAAAGAGATCGATGAGAAGAAGCTTATTAAGAAGGATAAAGGATTCGACACGCCCAAAAATGGAGACGAAGTCGAGGTTCATTACACAGGTTCTAATGACAAGCTGGCGAGTCTGAAGAACTACGTCACGAGGATGAAGAAAGAAGAGAAAAATATTTATTATATCACCGATGAGAAGTTGATAATTTCGGGGATGTTGAGATTCGAGAATGATATAGATGTTATACAGGAGATGTCTGAATTGAAGAACGTGATAAAAGAAGCGAGTCGAAGGGCAAAGGCGGTCCAAGAAGGGAAACCGGTGGTCGAGCAAGAACTACGAAGCAGATCAGCTATGAAAGAGCATATTGACGATAAAGAGGCTTATAAGGCAACCCGAGAGGTAAGTATTGAAGCAAAGTGTTCGAAGGCATTTGTTAACGACAAGTGGCGAGCCGCCACGTCCGACATACGGAAAAGAGTTAAGTTCAAGGGGGAAATTTGTTGGATAATGTCAAAGTGGGTCTCACAAGAAAGAGAAAAAAACAAAAAAATATATAAAAAATAGAGAGAGACAGCGCATGGGCTGCGCCCCTTTTTATTTTCAACTGGCATGCATATCATTTAATATTTGTTGTCCTATATGTATAATATAATTCTATATCTATATATAAATATGCATGAGTATATAGGTGTGTGTAAGTGAGCGTGAGAGAAAGAGAGCATCTATGTCAGTATGTGAGAGTGTGTAATAGAAAAGTAGAGTTTTTTTGCACTGAGCATGTAAAGAGAATTAAAGCATTTGTTCTCCTCATTCTCCTCTTACGTGAGTATACTCGCACATATCAAAATCAATATAAGCACTCTCCCTCGTAGAATCGATCCTCTACAGAATATAAAATAACAGTAGTGTTACAACGGGAGCTTGAGCTGAAATAAATAATCAAGGAAGTGTACTAGAGAGGGAACACAACATGAAGTTTTATCAGAGGCGCACCAAGGTAGCTACTGGTGCAAAAGGCGTAACAATCTAGGAGCCAAATTATTATTATTATTATTATTATTAATATTATTATTATTATTATTGTTATTATTATTTAATTAAACATTTTATTAATATAGATCTGAATTTAAATTCGGTTGATATATATTAAGACTCTAAAGATTAGTTTTAGTCCCTATATGGAGTTATGTAGAAAGGACTTTTTGTTTTTTATATTGGGAAGAAAAGGGATTTTGGTTGGAGGAGTAATAAGATTGAGTTTTGTTTTCATACTTTTCTCTTACACAACGCACGAAAATATTGTGATTAGACGGTCTTCACTCTACAGATTAGTAGCTGAATTATCAATGGATTGCATTTTTTTATTTTTTTATGAATAAAATGTTTGTCCCCAGCTTTATTTCAATTTTCATAAGTAGTAGATGTATAATTTGAGTATCGATCCTATACGCAGAAGGATGAGGAAAATATTTTCCTTTTTCCATGTGATAATGGTCTTTGTATTCGATTTAACTATGTAATATCAACATGAAGATTCATGCCCATCGATCGATGTCCAATGGCTGCTATGGCATTTTCTTCTAACGGGATGCTCATAGCTACAGCATCCGAACAGATCACAGGCAAACAATTATTACAGTTCTACTTGAGTCTGAATCATGAGGCATATGATGCTGAATTGGGACATTGGAAATTTGTAATTATACAAGACCTAAAATGGAAATTTCAGGTGATTGCAAAAGTTGGAAACTTCATGTTGCTTTGTAGAGCCATTGCGTCCGTAATATATAACTGTTACGTTCTGCATTTTTGGTCAAATACTCCTATGAGCTTTTAAATTTTACTTATTTTTAGTAAGCCCGCTTTTAGCTTCACTAAGGGAAAAATTAAAAACCCTGGAGTGAGCCGTTAACGAAGATACAACACTTGACTTTTCATCTTCATCTTGCTTACGAAAAAATATCCTAAAATAGGCTTTCTCTTTCTTCATTTTTACCTCTGATTCTGCAGTTCTTTTGAGTTCTTAATTAGTTGTCCTTGCTAGTTGGTTCACTAGGATTTACATATCTTGTGTAAGAGATTTGTGTTTAACACTTGAGTTCGCTGCTTGAATATTTTTTTACGTTTATGCTTTGATTTGTAAAAAAAACTATATTTCAAGTGTTTTATATCAAAGATTTACACTACTTTTAATATTTTAGCATGGTATTAGAGCGCTAGATATTCGATTTTGGGTCTGATAATGGTTTAAAACCCTATTTCTTCAAAGCTATCCTACGATTAGGGTTTCTGCTTCGTAAACTCTCAGATATGTTGATTGTTTCTGCAATGCTGCTGTATTTTAGGGATATCGTGTCTTAAAGCCTTGCAGATCTACTGTTTTCTTGTTCCTCTTGAAAGGACACATCTTTTTAAAACCCTATTACTGTTATACAAACGTATCCTTTAGGGCTACTGGGTCTTGAACTTGAGCTAATGCTTATTTGTGCATCTTGGACAGACTCATCGAGAGATCGGAAAGAAAGCACCATTAGTTATCTACATCTGCATCTAAAGAGATAAAACTGTTGGTGGTCTACATCTGTGTAGCCAACCTCTCAACTACCTCCTACATTTTGAGTCCAAACGGATTTTTAGTTATATTTTTCTAACTCTCATCTCTAACACTCATCTCTGTGCTCTTTGTTTATCGGCTGCTTATTATCTGCTGCATACTATTTGTGACTTGAGCATTATTTGAAGTTCTGTGAAAAAATGTCCGACTCTAATTCCCGACCTAATAGTTCTAGTGATGCTGAAAAAATTATGAATGCTCTATTTTTAAATTCCCATGACCTATATGTGACTAATTGTTGGATTTAAATATCTACTCAATCCAGTTTGATGAACACAAAACTTATTATTTGTGTTACTAACATATTTACTAAGTGTGCAGTTGAGCTCGGTCTGAAAAAAGGATATCATATATAAGCTCAGTGCAAAAAAATGGACTGGTCAGGCTTCGGGTCAGTTCCTGGAAGAAGTAGTCAGTTCCTAGAAGAACTAGTCGGTCCCTAGAGGAACTGATCGGTTCCTGGAAGGACTGGTTTAAATACTTAGCAACCATGAGATATTATTCATTTCTCTCAAAAAGAAAAACTCGAGCAAGCATATAAGGGTTTTCAAAGCATCTTCATCATTTATCGAACAAGGATACAAACGCAAGGAGAATTCAAAGCATAACGTGCGGTATAAAATACATATATGAAATTCTTATGTCTTCTTTCATGCATAGAAGTTTCGAATTATGTAAACTTAAGAATAGCTTAATATCGAATATGAGGATATATGAATTCTTATTTATAAATAAAGTATGATTTAGAATGCTTATATAATGTTTAGATGATAGAATTATTGTTATTGATCATATAGAAAAGTGTTAAAACACTAAAATGTTATATGGAAATTTAAGGTTATTCGAATAAACATGTCACCCGAAAGTTTATATTATACTACTCAAAAGATCGTTTAAAGAAAAATGTCACCTGAAAATTTAAGTTATTTAAATGGGTGTGTATCCGGAAATTTAAAATAGGCAAATAGCTATGTTACCCGAAAAATTCAGAGCTATTCGGATAAATATATTATCCGAAAGTTATTCGAATAAAAATACTATTCGAAAAGGTATGTCAACCAAAAAGATATTTATATTATTAAATGACTGCCCGAAAATATATATCACCCGAAAGGTTACTATTACCTGAGGGTATCAAAATAAGTAACACCCGAAAATGTATGGGTCCCAAAAATATTGAGATACCGGTTCCAAAAAAATGATAAAGTGTCGAAAATGTTAGGTTAACCAAAAATATCTAAATAGGTATGGTATCCGAAAAATTGAATACTGGAATTTATTCGAATAAACATAAGTTTCGAAAATATTGAGTTACCCGAAAATAATTTAATAAGTATGATGCCGAAAGTTAATCATTCGAATAAATATATTATCCGAGAATATAGTTCCCGAAAATGTTGAGATAAAAACACTAAGTACCGAAACCTAATGTTTTCAATATATTGATAAAGGAATAAAGAAGAAAAACAGTCAGGTTTATATTATCCATGGTATGCATATAGAATATTTTTATAGACTGCGTAGTAATTGTTGGACCGATATTATTATAGGTCGAGATTCCGAGAAGGGCAAGTGTTAGGAATATTTTATTATGTTCAATTAATTAGAATTATCTTTGTAGTTAATTTATAAAGATTATCTTTATAAGAGGCTTAGTGTAATTGGGCTTTGTTAGGGGCCCAAGTATTATATACCAACTTGTGGTATAAATACTAAAACCCTAACATATAATAAAGTGTGTTTTGTGTGAAATTCTATCTAGAGAGAGAGAGAGCCCCCAACTTCTCCAGAACACACACCACCCCACGTTGATTCAATACTTCCCATCCTCAACGTGGTTAAATCGTCCCATAGTTAGATTGTTAGGATAGATAGGCTACCAACAAGTGGTATCAGAGCCAAACGCGTTAGGATTTAAGCGATTTTTCTGAAATTTTTTTGATTTTTCGTGTTCTTGAGCTCGAAATTTTCGGCCCTTGTTCTTGAGTTTCTGGGTTTATTTTACTGATTTTGCAAGCTCAAGACCTAGATAGGTTGTTTTCGAGTGATTTTTAGTGTTTACCCAACAGTTTTCAGTTGATTTATGTGAGATTTAGGTAGAAATCGCATAGAAAACTCGTCATTTTTTCTGCAGATTTGATTTTCGGGTGGATGAATGTAACAGTGCCTAGATTTTCAGCTGATTCTACCCGATTTTCATTGATTTTCGGGTGACTGTTCGAAATTCGGCGTGTTTTTACCCAAACTTCGAATTTTTGCCCGATTTTCATCACCCGAATTTCATGCACGACGAAAATTAGTACTTACTCGATTTCCATCACCCGAATTTTCGTTTAAAATTCTCGGCGATTTTCTAGTTTTCGGGCAGACCCGAATTCGGGCATAATAACCCGAATTTGCTCATTCTCGGCGATTGTCTGATTTTCGGACTGAATTATCCGAATTCGGGCAAATCATCCGAATCAGTATACCCAAATTTCTACCTACCCGAAAATTCTTGGTACCCGAATTTCCAATCATACCTTTAGATTTTCGGTCAAAGTCTTCACCCTTGAATTCATTGTTCTCAATCGAAAACGGTGACTTCCAATTCTCGATCACTCACTCTTCAAAAATTACAGTTAGAGATTTTCGAGCACCCAAAATTTTTCGGCCCCCCCTCGGAATAAAAAGGCTTTTGGAGGAAATTTTTTTATACATCATTGGATAGAGAAAAATTTTCCAAGTCCAACGGACATAGTCTATTTTACACTTTTTCGAAAATTTTCAAAATAAATTTTCCGGGCCCAAAATTTTCGGTATAGAAAACTTTTTTCGTCAATTTTTTAAGGCAAATCCACTATACGCGTCAACGATCACGTATCCAACAATCAACTTAGGTCATATTTGACATATTATAGAAAACATTTTGGTAATTTTCCTGAAGTTTTCGAAATCATTCCAAATTTTTAGGTACACAAAAAATTTTCGATACTTACTAAGTTCGATACTTCACTATACTTTTTCATAAAACCAAACTTTTTCGGAACTGAGTTTCCAAAAGCCAAATTTTTAAATTAAAAAAAATTAAAAAAAATAAAATAAAATAAAAAAAATGGATGCTCAAGCTAGAAAAATTGAGGAATTAGAAGCAAGATTTGCTAATAATTACTCTGTGTTGCTTAAGCAACAGGAAGATCTAGCTTTCGCTAATGTAGATTTGACTAACGCAAAGACAAAGATCATTAGCTTAGAAACTAAGTTAGAGATTAGTGAAAAGAATGTCTGTGATATGACGAAAAGATTACGTTCTTGCGAAGATGAGCGAAATCGTGTCTCATCAAAACATGAGATAATCTTAGAGGAACGGCGTCTGCTTTACTCTAAGATTGAACTTTTAGAGAACGCTTGTGCACAAAGAAGTCTAGCAGAAAAAAATTCATCTTCTAACTTAGTGTCTTTCGGGGAAAATAATTTACGAATAAACCTACTTCTTGTTGGGAAATTCCTGATATTGCTAGTAAAATTGCAGAATTGAACACAACCTTGGAATCAGAAAGAGTAGGTTTCCGAGCAGAAAAGAAAAAACTTTTAGAGGAGATTTTATATCTCAAAAATTCCCCGTCTTTACCTGTTTCCAATGATCTTTCAAAAGATACATCTTCCTCGAAACAGGTGAAGGAAACAAAGAAAAGCATCCTTGTTCCTAAAACTGAGAAAGCTTTTACTAATAATTCTAAGTCAACGGTTGACGAAAGCAAATACGAATTCTAAATAACCTTTGGCTGGCGCAGAAATGATAAGTAAAGGCCTTAAGCTTAATACTTCCAAGGAACAGAAGATTAGGAAGGAGAAAGGAAAATCGCGATTGTCTTTCAAAATTAAGGTCGAACATGTTCAAGATTTTCCCTCTCCTATTCCTCTTAAAATGAAAGCGTGCAAAGAAGAAGTTCGAAGCTTAAGCAAGCGAACTTCCACGCTTATTCCCCATCATTATGATGTGAATCGTGTGAATTCTCCATGTAGGAAGAATATATCATGTATTAACGATGCTTATAATTCTTTATGTTCTTATCCCTACCTAAAATATCCATTCGATGATAAGTCTGAAAAACATCTCATGCGACTGGCTTCGGAGAAAATATTTAAAGCTTCTCCGAGCCACACATTCACCTGCACTGAAACGTCCTTTCCGTGTCAAATTGCTTCTAAATGGGTTCCTAAGTCAACAATTAAGTTAGGTAATCCCAAACATAGTCGGGCACCTAAAAGCACGTTAATGACTGATTTAGGACTAAAATCTGATTTGACACCTTTTGTGCATAGCTTGTTTTCTGCTAATCAGGGAGGACCCGCACAACAATGGGTACCAAAGTCCCGATAATGTTTTGCAGGAACCCAATCACGTGTGGTAATTCGACGATGGTTGCTCCACACGCGTGATTGGTATGAGACGAGAGCAACCACAAAGCCCCGGTCATGAGTAGTAATTAGAAGATGGTTGCTCCATACTCATGATCGATACGAGACGAGGGCAACCACAACAGTCCAGCATGCACGGTACTCGGGTTGCTCCACATGCATGACTGGTAAGAGACGCGAGCAACCGCATCCCTCATGTATGGCAATTTGACGTAGTGGCTCCACATACATGATAAAGGGAAACGACGTGAGCAACTACGACCATATGTGGTACATTCTATCTTTTGAACTGAATTGCATAATACCACATTCATACATATTTTTAAGATAGGTAAATTCTATATATGCATTCCATAGTAAATTTTGGCATGCATATCGAGCTGAAAAGACAATATACCTACCTTGCAAGCAATAGGGTACAATATAGCTATGCATGCTTCAAAAGGACTTTTACTTTCAAATTTTTGCATGCATGCATATATGAGTCGAAATGTGAAATACCCTATTTTGTAGGTACATTTTCATTATGCATACAATTTTAACATTATCGAGCTTAAACTTTCAAGTATGCATATAAGCTGAATCGCAAAAAATTACCTATTTTCTGTAGGAGCGTCAAAGGTAGAAAACGTACATTTTAATATGCTTAGTTTAATGAAAATTACTTCTTTAAGTATGCATTTGAACTGAAAAGAAAAATACGTTATTTTCATCACGCTCATTTTCTTTGGGAGAAAATCTACATTTTAAACGTGCATGCATTAAGGGGGAGTATCACTCCATATTTTCGAGGGGAGTACATTTTTAAAGGGGAGAAAAACTCATACGATGGTGCACGATTTGAGGGGGAGGAACAACAAAAAAATTATATATATAGATATATAGCTATATAATATAATATAAAATAATATAATATATAGTATATTATTCTATTATTATTACAACAAATATATATTTATATATATATGTATCTACAAAAAAAAAGGGGAAAAATCTTCTCATCATCAAGCTATTCCACCTCCCAAGACGGACTTCAACAAAAAAAACTCAACCCTCAAGAGTTCAAGAATCCTCAAAAAGCAAAGGTGACTTCATTGCGCTCATATTACGATGCACTCTACCGACCTGCTCCAACTTGCTGATCAAGCAGCACTCATCAAAATTGACGGATGCAGGAATTCTAGTTCCTATGGTTCAGTCAAACCAAACTGAACCTAACTCCGGAACGCAACCGAGTGTTAGTGACGATTCATGCGTATAAAAGCCACCCCTATTTGGCAGTTCTTGACAAGACCACAAAGCCGATGATACACAAATCCCTTACCTCACACAACATTCGGACCATCCCACATAGGTGCAGGTGCTGATTTTTATCAGCTCCCGGGTAGAAGTCGCCTCATTTGGTCCAATGGCGCATGCACAACCGAGCCTTACCTACTCATCGATCTCCCAATAGACCGATGTTTCAAGAAATCACGGGGAACCACGTCTACTATCACCGCTTCACTCGGAAGCGGGAGATATTGAATTATGTGGTACTCAGCCCCACCATCACACTTCCTTGAGCACTCGAGTCTAGTGTGTCCTCACTTCCCATATATTTTTATATTTTCTAGGACACATACACTTTTCTAACGCCTGATCTTTGTGATCAAGCTAGAACTTCCATAGACACATCTCTTGTAGATATGATTCCAAGATTGGAAGGAAGTCATGCCGTTGCAACATCAATACAACAACGAAATCAGGCCATCGTCTCTAGAACGATGTAAACGGGATGCCTATGTGGCCCCGGTTCTTGAAGCCCTGTTCTCACATGCCACGTCTTGGAGTTTGTCTCTGAAGTCGTGTCGACGGATTGCCTTAGTGGCTCCGTCTGGTTATTACCATCACCGACCTATCGTTTGTGTCCTTCTAATCTTCCTATACAAGCATGCCGATCTCGTTAACATGAATCGCCATGAGGGGGAGAAGGGGACACTCATAAACAAACAGGTCGGACTACCCACCAATTTCCGCCGAGCTTACCACTCTGAAGTCGGCTCCCCTATACTTGAATGGAACATTCCAAAGGAGCCTCGGCACATTTTACAACACCCCACGCGTACCTTCTTCCGGAGCCAGATAAGCTTCCTCGAGGCCGAACCAGACAATCTCCTTCGAAGAAGACGAATCCGGCGCCGAGAAGAAGAAGATTAAAAGTGACTTGACGGCTTAAAACTACGGAGAAAGACCAGGACAAGGTGAGAACAAAGTCCAAGATCCGCGACATCATCAAAGTCGAATATCAGGGCGTGGATCACTATCTACATCCGGTCTACATAATACAGCATCAAGCCAAGAGAGTCCTAGCCGAAGAGCATTCAAAGCCTCCGCAAAAAGAGGAGATAGCCCTTGTAGGGGGAGAGTGTTAGGACTCAAGATGTTAACGGGAATTCTTCGTGACCCCGGTTTCTTATCCGACGGATTGCCTTTGTGGCTCCGTCGGGTTATTACCAAACCTGAGCTCCTACTGTGCCTACCAACACCATCCTCCTGTCCCGACGACGTGATCTTCTTGCTAAAGACGATGCTTCATTTTGACCCATCGCATGACGATCTCCCCAACTCGATCTTCATGAGGGGGAGCAGTACTAAAGCAAAATGGGAGCAATACCACGACGAAAGTGCAAGATAGATAAGAAACGTTAAATCCTCAAGCGTCATCAAAGAATCAAGCGAACACCACGGACTTCAAAGATCAAAGTTGCTGCCTCGTGTGCCTCTCCAAATTTCAAAGAGAACTTCCCAATTCCAACATAAGGTTGACCAAAAGTAGGGGGAGTTTCACATTATCAGAGGGAGAAATGGAACACACAACTTCAAGAACCGGCAAGCAACTTCAAACACCTTCCGGCATTTACGAGTCGAGCTTCAAAAGAAGATTAAGAAGATCTGGTGCCGAGAAGCGAAGATCAAGACACGGTGAGCTTGAAGATCTCCAAAAGAAGAGGTCAAAAGACAAGACAAGGAGGAGATTCCTTTAGGACTCAGGCAAATGCACTAAGCCCCCACAAAGATAATACATGCCAAATTGAAGATTGAACGCAAAGGGGGAGATTGTTAGGAATATTTTATTGTGTTCAATTAATTAGAATTATCTTTGTAGTTAATTTATAAAGATTCTCTTTATAAGAGGCTTAGTATAATTGGGCTTTGTTAGGGGTCTAAGTATTATATACCAACTTGTGGTATAAATACTAAAACCCTAACACATAATAAAGTGTGTTTTATGTGAAATTCTATCTAGAGAGAGAGAGAGAGAGAGCCCCCAACTTCTCAAGAACACACACCACCCCACGTTGATTCAATACTTCCCATCCTCAACGTGGTTAAATCGTCCCATAGTTAGATTGTTAGGATAGATAGGCTACCAACAGTGTCACGTCCCGACCCGCGTCGAAGGCGTGACAGCCGCCGCGTTTCTCAATAAATGCAAGGCTCGATGTCAACTCACAGTCCGAAATCAAATCGCACGAAAGAAACGATACTCGATAAAGGAAAATAGATATAGATATCGAAGGAGGCTTTACAATATAAAATGTCTTGATACATCGGTCAACGAATGAATAATGTACAACACAACCTCCTTCCAAAATATCCCCGTCAATGGATCCTCCAACATAAAAGAAAGATACAATACCAAAGTGGAAGAAGATAGCAGCGGAAAACGATGATCGAAGAATGACGAACCTCCAGGCAAAAGAGATATCAACAACCTAGGAAGAAATATATATAAATGGGGTGAGCAAACCACTAGCTCAGTGAGATGATAATACAGACACACCTTCCGTGCACAGAAGGCGTGTTCTCAACGATGATATCATAGCAAACCAAATATATCGACTACTTCATATTTACAAGGTAAACAGTATCCACCGCTCGTACGAGGAAAATACGACAATAAAAATAAATCATAAAACATATCAAGAACATCGAGAAAGTACACGTCATCACATAAACGACGCGTGGGTAGCCGTATCCTCCTCGAACTGAACTCCCCGTCGAGAGTCAGACGAGTCCATCACCGTACTCTAAACACAATGCCAATGAACAATCGTATCGACTACACCATGAAAAATCATATCAAATATATGTGAAATGCATGTCCCACACCGGTGACGTTGGCCGTAATAAATCCTAACGATCACCTTCCAACAACGATGGCGAATGGACAAGTGACATCGTTAGGCCACACTTACCCGGGCTCGCCAAGCCACGGGCTACTAATGCCAGTCTCACTCACCCGAATCGTGGCAGTTCGGGCTACTAATCATATGCCACTCTCACTCACCCGAATCCTGGCTAGTTCGGGCTACTAATGTCTCGGTACCGAGTATGCAACATCAAAACAATACATATAACAATTGTGAGTCCTCCAATCAAATAAATCATATACGTCAACAACAACAATTACGAATATCCTATAGCCGGCAAGGCTCACTATCACATGAACATTACAAGATCACATAAATCTCATCGAATAAGGCAAATATCAATAACCTATAGCCGACAAGGCTCTCAATCAATCAAGCATAATGTCGCTTAAACACATAAAAGAATGAAATAAACGACTCATCACAAGGTTCACACATCCCATGAAAGGAAGATGTCCCCATATTATCAACTCACAACGTAATGGCCTAGTTTTTCTTCAACGTCTGAAGCTGCCCTCGAGTCACTTGTCCACGTTCCTTCGCCTAAAATAGGAGATCATGATTTTTCAACATTGAACGAGCAAACGATAATATTCAACGTCTTTTTAAACTATAACATAAAACCGATCTTCCGATATCCAAAACTGCCCTGAAGGTGCTTAAAGATCATATAAGTGACTTTGTGCTGCTTTTTGAAGAACAATTGAAGCAGCAAGCAAGAGAAATTTCAAAATACTTCAGCAAACTATTAAAATTCTCAGTTTCGCAGCAGCAACTTCGAGAAATCATAATAAATAGTAGAAATATCGTATCGAACCAGTTTCAACGGCTGTGAACAGCTCAGGAAGTCAGCTTTCCACAGAAACAAATTTGGAAAACATTGAAGTAGTATAGATAGGGCAAAACTTAATAATACAGAGGCTACGTATATGATTTGGAGAAAAATTCCTGGTTTGCAGCAGGGACTTCAGAAATTCATCAAAAATCGTATAATGATCGGATTTATTTGATTCCAGAGGCTATGAAAATATGAGAAAGTCAGCTTTCGACTGAAATAAATTTCGAAAAGATCGGAGAACATTAGCTACGTCAAAATGGAATAAAACAGAATCTGCGCAGAGATGCATTTTCCAGCGAGTAAAAGCTTTATACTGAATTAGATGAAGAACATGGCTTACCTTAACAGAGCTTAAATCGAACAGGGACAGTATATGATCAGGTTCGATATGTTGCTGGCGTCTCTCTTTCTTTGTTTTCTTTTGGGTTGTTTTTGTTCCCACGTAAGATACAAATGAAGGTAGCTTAGGATTGAAGGAATAAAGTAGATAAGTATGAGAGGTAAATCAGAAATAGTATTCGGTTGGGCTATTTATGTTAAGTTTTGATTGGGCTTAATGATTTGGGGTAAATCTTTGATTAGTTTAGGTGTGATAAACAGCAAGGATAAGGTCGATTAGAAGGAAAGGATTATAAGCGTAAACTTGTGAGTATGATCAGCAACGTGTACTTATGTGCTATATGTGAATTGGTTGACTGATGGTTTCATCTGTGTTACATGATTTGATGTGATACGTGATGTGATATGTGACGACACTGGATGGTAAAGTATGCGATATACCTGAATTATGAAATGATATGACATGCATTGTTTTGGACTATTTGTCATATGCATTTACAAGAAAAGGAAAGGGAGACACCGTTATGACTGCTACGGCTTCGGATGATGCAATGTATTAAGCCACGGTTACGTCCCTACAAATCGGGGGATGACAGAGTCCTGTACAGGCACCAAAAGAAAGAAATGTCTACAGAGTCCCATGCATGGGCACCCATATGATCGATAGTTCGAGTCTAGCCTGTTCATAACGAAAGTATCATCATATAGAATTGCATATGCATAGGAATCATATGAAGGATGGTCACATGATTGATTATCTGACGACGGAATTGTTTGAACGATGGTTGTAAGACTGTACATTTGACAGAATGGTTATACGATGAAATATGGTGATTATATGAATTCGGTGAATTTAAGGTTATATGTTTACGACCTTGTAAATATGGATTTACATCTTGCGATCATACTCTGAATTGTTGTCTTCACAGTTGTTGTAGATAACGAACGAGCGTTTTTAAAAGTAAAGCTTCTGCGTATAGACATGGATTCAAGGTCGGCCGGCTACGCTCTCATCCTGCTTCCCTCTATTCATCAATTGCATATAGATTAAGAAAAACTATTATCGACTTTTATATGTGAATATACGTACATTATGTGTAGAAGTGATATGTCTTGATGTGCGTACCTGTTCGTATGTTACATAAATGTTTATGAAAGGCGAAAAATTTTATGCTTATGTTATAGAGATTCATGAAATGTGTGCATAATAAGGGATAGGAACGGGGACGTCACATACGGTATGGTATCAGAGCCTAGGTTTTAGGTTCTGTAGACACTTGCATGATATATGTGACTTTGATAGTTGCCCTGAAAATCTTTTTGCATATTTAGGCAAAGGGCAACGAATGAACCCATGCATATAAATCACGATGAACCTACGATAGAGGGAGGAGGAGGATCAGTCATACCAGAATCACATTCATCTCATACGCTTATGCAATATGAGCATGAAAACCCACTGACAATTCCCCATGAACGACGATATGACAAATTGAGAAAGATGGGTGCTGTGGACTTTATGGGTACGACTAATCCCGCTGAGGTAGAGACATGGTTGAAACGAACGGAAATGGTGTTGAATATGATGCGATGCACGCCAGAAGAAAAATTTGATTATGCCGTCTCACTATTACAAGGGCATGCGTATGAATGGTGGGAAACGGTCCCAAACAGTATGATACAACCACCAGTCCTGACTTGGGAAGACTTCCTGAGGGAATTTAATGATACTCACATGTCTGAAGTCTATAAAGATCAAAAAGAGAAGGAATTCCTCGAACTCAAACAAGGAAACAAATATGTGGCTGAATACGAAGTACTGTTCAACCAGCTATCCCACTATGCCTCTCATATGATCGCCACGGAAAGAAACAAATGTCGAAGATTTGAGGCAGGACTTCGATCTACGATTCGAAATCGTATTACACCATCAGATATGGAATCATATGGAAAATTAAGAGTGGCGGTTATACGTGCGGAAAGATTAGAGATGGAATCCCGCAATTTCCAAAGTACTAAAAGAAGGCAAAGTGAGGAATCGTCTAGTGGGAAAATGAAGAGAACGTATATTGCGCCTAATCCAACAAATGTACAAAGTGGTCCCACAAGAAGTAATATGGGCGAAACGAGATCAGCCGATCGTGGTATCGAAATTTCTCAACCGGTACCAGCATGTGCACACTGTGGGAAGAATCACAGGGGTGTATGTAGATGGCGCACGGGTGGATGCTTTAGATGTGGGCACCGGGACATTTGGCTAGAAATTGTCAAGCAATGCAAGAGGAGCCCACTGTTGAACAATCTAGAGTTAGCGGAACTTCCACAAATCGTGGAAGAGGAAGAGGACGAGGACAATATGGCTCGAGTGCAGGGAGAGGAATAGAAGGTCAAGCTTATAGACCACCAACGCAGGCTCGGATCTTTACGATGACTCGGGAAGAAGCTAGAGAAGAGCCACAAATTATCACGGGTAAACTATCTATCTGTGATATTGATGCATATGTTTTATTTGATCCAGGCGCAACACATTCATTCATTTCACGAACATTTGCATCATTATTACCTGATAGACCCGAACCCCTGGGGTATGACTTATATGTTCGACTTCCGACGGGAGAAATAGTTATAGTAAATACAGTATACCCGAAATGTAAGATTATGATGGAAGGAATAGAGATGTGGGCGACTTTATTAGTTATTACTCTAATGGATTTCGACGTGATATTGGGCATGGATTGGTTATCAAAGTATCGCACGAAGCTCGATTGCTTCCTAAAGGAGATTGAATTTTCTCCTTCAGATCAATCCCGTATAATATTCAAAGGAGAAAAGAGTGTACGGGCGACCTATCAAATATCGAGTTTAATAGCCTCCAAAATGATGAATAAAGGGTGCGAAGGTTATTTGGCGTATGTTAAAGATATTAGGGTATGCGAACTGAAAGTGGGAGACATTCCAATGATTAGTGAATATCCGGATGTTTTTCCCGATGAATTGCATGGGTTACCTCCGGACCGAGATACAGAATTCACCATTGAACTTCAACCAGGCATGGCGCCGATTTCTATTCCGCCGTATCGAATGGCCCCGATCGAGTTAAATGAATTGAAGGTACAGTTGAAGGAATTGATTGATAAAGGATATATACGACCGAGCGTGTCGTCTTGGGGAGCACTTGTACTCTTCGTCAAAAAGAAAGACGGTACGTTTAGACTATGCATCGACTATCGGCAATTGAACAAGGTAACAGTAAAGAATAAATATTTGTTACCCCGAATCGATGATTTGTTTGATCAACTACAAGGATCAAAGGTCTTCTCAAAGATTGATTTAAGGTCCGGATACCATCAGCTGAAGATTTCAGAAGGTGATATTCCAAAGACAGCTTTCCGAACTAGATATGGTCATTACGAATTTCTGGTCATGCCTTTTGGACTGACAAATGCTCCTGCAGTCTTTATGGCATTAATGAACGATGTGTTCCGACCCTACTTGGATCAATTTGTCATTGTTTTCTCGATGATATCTTGGTATATTCAAAATTGATGGAAGAGCACGAACAACATTTGAAAATCGTGCTTCAAACTTTACGGGAAAAGAAGCTATATGCCAAGCTCTCTAAGTGTGAATTCTGGCTGAATCAAGTGATATTTTTTGGACATATAGTATCAAGTGATGGAATTCGAGTTGATCCTCAAAAGATTGAAGCGGTGATTAAATGGGAAACTCCCAAAAATATTACAGAAGTACGAAGTTTTCTCGGCTTAGCAGGATATTACCGAAGATTTGTCGAGAACTTTTCTTTGATAGCAACTCCTTTGACGAAATTGTTACGTAAAGGTACTGCATATAAGTGGACAGAAGATTGTCAAAGGAGTTTTGATGAGTTGAAGAAACAATTGACTACGGCTCTAGTATTGACTATTCCATCAGGTACTGGAGGTTTTGTTATCTACAGTGATGCATCGTATCAAGGATTGGGATGTGTCTTAATGCAGCATGGAAAAGTGGTTGCGTATGCGTCTCGACAATTAAAACCATATGAGACGTCATACCCTACGCATGATCTCGAACTAGCCGCAGTAGTATTTGCTTTGAAAATATGGCGGCATTATTTGTATGGTGCAACGTTTCAAATATTTACGGTCCACAAAAGTTTGAAATATTTGTTGAGCCAAAAAGAGTTGAATATGAGACAACGACGATGGATAGAGTTATTAAAGGATTATGATTGCACCATTGAATATCATCCAAGAAAGGCAAATGTGAACAAGTATTAGAAGGGCCGGATTTAATTCAAGACACGATGGAAAAGATAAAAATAGTCAAGAGTCGACTTAAAGCAGCCCAAGATCGACAAAAGAGTTATATTGATCGACATCGACGAGAAATGGAATACGCAATTGGAGAGAAAGTATTTCTCCGTGTATCTCCATGGAAAGGTGTAATACGATTTGGAAGAAAAGGGAAATTGAATCCGCGTTATATAGGACCGTATGAAATAGTTGAAAGGATTGGACTATTGGCATATCGACTTGCATTACCACCAGAGTTACCACAGATACATAATGTTTTTCATGTCAGTATGCTATGGCGATATAGATGGGATTCTTCTCATGTTCTACGCGACGAACCGGTTCAGATTTCTGAAAATCTCAGTTACGTAGAAGAACCAGTGAAAATTCTTGAATATGCCGACAAACAGTTACGGAATAAAATAATTCCAATGGTAAAGGTACGATGGAAAAATCATTCGAATTTTCGTGTTCACTGTAGCATTCGAAAACTTTTAACAAATATTTTTCGTATAGATTTTCGTACCAAAGGATTTCGTACGAAAATCAAGTTTTTCGTATCACAGAATTTTTCGTACGAAAGTCAAAGGTTTTCGGGTATAAAATTTTCGTATGTAAATTTTTTTTCGTACAGACCTTTTACGTATGAGAATAAAAAATTTTCGTATGAAATGCAAAAGTTTTCGTATCGATATCTTTTTCGTACGAACGGAAAAATAATTTTTCGTATTGAAAAAACTTTTTATTTTATTTTTTTTGGTATAAATTTTTCGTATCGTAGTCTTCGTACGCGAATAATAGTTTTCGTACACAAACGTTTTTCGAACGAAAGTCAGAAGTTTTTCGTATCAAGGAGTATTTCGTACGAACACAGACTTTTTCGTAAGCTACAGTATATGCAAATCTTAAGTCAATGCGAGAAAAAACAGGGAATGTGAGTGATACGAAATCTTTCGTCAATGCGAAAGCTGATACGAAAACATGTCATGCGAAAATAACGCTTGATACGAAAAACTTTGAATGGTGCGAAAACGCGAATTTATATGCGAAATCTTCAAATAACACTCAAATTAACACATTAAGCACAGTTAATCGATCAAAATTGATTGGTAAGCATAGAAAACACTCGATTAACACAATAGAATCCAAAATATAGCTCAATTTTGCATTTTCAGCAAAGAACAGTTTGAAGTTGGAAAAATAGTTTCGATCGCAAATTCAATCTCTTAAGCTCAATTAATCGAAGATAATCGCAATTAACATATAACAATCAATGCGCAAATAGATTTCGTTCAATATC
Organism: Lindernia subracemosa; assembly: GCA_028392965.1. NCBI lineage: Eukaryota > Viridiplantae > Streptophyta > Magnoliopsida > Lamiales > Linderniaceae > Vandellia > Vandellia subracemosa. The sequence continues at coordinate 49,731 of JAQPCC010000065.1, forward strand.
GTGCGAAATCAGCAACCAAATATCATTTGAGATCATGCGAAAAAATTTTTAGCGCGAAGAACACGTACGAAAAAAAATTTCTGCAACCAAAAATTGATCAATTCACACGATTTTGGCTCTGATACCAATTGTTAGGTCCAATTTTAACATCCAACGAAGAACTCGAGCATAGATTTAATCGAAATTACCTTGATGATCATGCGAGCGGAAGCTTTATGATTAAATCAATCAAATCTTCATTAATCACAAACTTTCTCTACAATTATCCTCTTTCTCTCTCTACAATTAACCCTAGCTTAGATAGTGATTAGAGAGAGTGTTTCTAGTGAGAGAAAGCTAAACTCAAGTTGTGTGTATTTTACACACACTTGCCCTATATATACCAATCAATATTGGTATATTTGCATTCTAGTCCCTAACTATACATATATTACAATTAAGTCCCTAGACAAAGATAACTTGATTATTGAACACTATAAAATATTTCCAACAAAAGCTGTAAACAGTGGTTTTTAGTTTACGAGTAACGAATGTTTACGAATAAGAAGTATTCGTAAACTTTTTCTTACTGATAGACATAGATTCGTAAACCTCTTCCTTAATAAGTTTACGAATGAAGAATATTCGTAAACCTTTCTTATTGATAGTTTACGAATGGGATTTATTCGTAAACAGTAGATATGTGTATGTTTATGATCGAAATAGAATCGTAAACAGTAACAATCGTAAAGTAAAGCTTTGAAGTTTACGAATGAATGAGAGCAGTAAACAGTAAGTTTCGTAAAGTAAAGTAAAGTTTACGATCGGCTTGAACGAAATGTTAAATGCGCGGAAGCTTAATTCAAACCTTAACCGTTTGAGAAACCGTTCGATCTGGGCAGAGTGGATCCGAAACCTACTTGATTATCGAGCAGCAAATCCATATGATAATGAAGAGGTCTTCAATTCATCTTCGATCGAATTTTGTTTGTGTGTTTCAGATAGAAGGTTTACGGGTCTAAGTTTGTATGAAAAGGTTTTCGTAAATGATTTTAAAATGATTTATACAAAAAAATTATACCGAGAATAATTTTTGTACTGAAAAAAATTTTACCGGACTAAAAAAATTTCTTTTCCCAAAAAAAATTTCTAAGCCTCAGAAAACCTTTGAAAAGTAGGTACAAAAAAATCTCGTAGTAGCAAATTTTTTTTAGGACTTTTAGGACCTTTGAAAAGCCTCAGAAAACCTTTTTTTTTTTTTTTCCTACCGAAAACCTTTTCAAATGTTTACGGGTCTTTTAGGTTTACGGGCAGTATTTGACCGTAAACTTTTGCTATCCGTAAACAGTGCCTGTATAGTTTACGAGTGAAATGTATTCGTAAACAGATCACTTAGATAGTTTACGAATGAGATATGTTCGTAAACCGTGCCTTGATATTAACGAATGAAAAGTATTCGTAAACAATTCTTTTTACTGGTTTACGAATGAAACTGATTCGTAAACAGTAACCCGTAAAGTAAAGTTTACGATTGAAAAGTATTCGTAAACAGTAATTTTGTAAAGTAAAGTTTACGATTGAAAAGTATTCGTAAACCTTTACACACTATTGAGATCGTAAACAAGGTTTACGATTGAAAATCTTTCGTAAACCTCTGGTTGACCGTAAACTTAAATGCTTTGACCGTAAACTATAAAGTTTCGATCGTAAAGTTTTCTGTTCGTAAACTAGGTTTTCATTCGTATACTTTTGCAATAAAAATAAAACTCGATCAAAAACCCTTAAGTTTTCAAATTAAGCTCAGATAATCGATCGAAAATTGTAGGTAAACATGTAAAAACACTCGATTAAACAGATTAAAAGCAAAATATAAGCCAATTTCGAGATTTTCACATGAACAATTTGAAGATCATAAGAACAATTTGATAAAAAAATCAACTTAATTAGTCCAAATTCAGCTTCGATTATTCAAATTAATCACTGCAAACAGTAAACCATTAAGTATCGCAAACAGTGCAGACATTCAAAGCTTGAATTCATACGTAAACAGTGTTGACAACAATTATGAACAGTGCTGTCATTCAAGCAATTGCGATGAACAGTGATGGTATTTCATGCGTAAACCTTGAATTCAATCAATCCAATCACACGTTTGCTCTGATACCAATTGTAGGTCACAGATTTAACATCCAACGAAGAACTTGAGAATAGATCGATGAATATTACCTTATTAATAATGCGCGGAAGACTTTTGGGTAATTATCAATCAATCTTCCATTAATCACCAAGCTTCTCTCTACAATAATCTCATTTCTCTCTCTACAATTAAACCCTAATTATGATAATGATGAGAGAGTGTTTCTAGTGAGAGAAAGCTAAAACTCAAGTTGTTGTGTATTTTACACACACTTGCCCTATATATACCAAAGCATACTTTGGTATATTTACACTTTAGTCCCTATATTTACATAAAATACAATTAAGTCCCTAGACAAAGATAACATGATTATTGAACACTAGAAAATATTCCTAACAAAGCCTTAAGCTTAATACTTCCAAGGAACAGAAAATTAGGAAGGAGAAAGGAAAATCGCCATTGTCTTTCAAAATTAAGGTCGAACATGTTCAAGATTTTCCCTCTCCTATTCCTCTTCAAAGGAAAGCGTGCAAAGAAGAAGTTCTAAGCTTAAGCAAGCGAACTTCCACGCTTATTCCCCATCATTATGATGTGAATCGTGTGAATTCTCCAAGTAGGAAGAACATCTCATGTGCTAACGATGCTTATAATTCTTCATGTTCTTATCCCTACCTGAAATATCCAGTCGATGTTAAGTCCGAGAAACATCTCATGCGACTGGCTTCGGAGAAAATATTTAAATCTTCTCCGAGACACACATTCACCTGCGATGAAACGTCCTTTCCGTGTCAAATTGCTCCTAAATGGGTTCCTAAGTCAACGATTAAGCTAGGTAATCCCAAATATAGTCGGGTACCTAAAAGTACGTTAATGAATGATTTAGGACTAAAATCTGATTTGACACCTTATATGCTTAACTTGTTTTCTGCTAATAAGGGAGGACCCATCCAAAAATGGGTACCAAAGTCCCGATAAAGTTTTTGCAGGAGTCCAATCACGTGTGGTAATTCGACGATGGTTGCTCCACACGCGTGATTGGTATGAGACGAGAGCAACCACAAAGCCCCGGTCATGAGTAGTAATTAGAAGATGGTTGCTCCATACTCATGACCGGTACGAGACGAGGGCAACCACAACTTCCAGCATGCACGGTACTCGGGTTGCTCCACATGCATGACTGGTAAGAGACGCGAGCAACCGCATCCCTCATGTATGGCAATCTGACGTAGTGCTCCACATACATGATAAAGGTAAAACACGGTGAGCAACTACACCGTAGGTAAATTCTATATATGCATTCCATAATAAATTTTGGCATGCATATCGGGCTGAAAAGACAACAATATGCCTACATTGAAAACAATAGGGTACATTCTTTTTTCAATGAGCCGAAATGCAAAATATCCTTTTTTATAGGTACATTCTAATTATGTGTATGTTAATCAAATTTTCAAAATTTTAATTTGCATATGCATACGAGCAGAATTGAAAAATACCTATTTTTCAAAATGGTACATTTTAAATATGCATTTTCAAAACTTTAAAAATTAAAATGCATATTACGCACGGAAGTGATAAATACCATTTTTTCTCTAAAATGAGCTTAATTTGAGGGGGAGTTACTCTTTTATTTTTAAAAGAGAAGTGATCCTTATTTTCTTAAAAGGGAGCAATAATTACATTTTTGAGGGGGAGCGAACCTTAAATGCGTGAATTTTGGGAAAGAGATTCGTAGATGTTTCGATCTTACTTAGCATTTTTTGAGGGGGAGCAAGTTCTTTTAGGAAGCACGTTTTCAGGGGGAGAAATAAAATATATCTATATATTTATAATATAAATATACTAGTATTAATATATTTATTATATCCATATAATATATAGTATAAAAATATATTTTACTAATAACGATTAATATATATATATATATATATATAAAAAAAAAGGGCCCCATCAAAATTTTTAAAAAAAGGGGCCATAAAAAAAAAAAAAAGAAAAATTCTCTCCTCTTCATCAAGCTTCATGGAGATTACCTCCGACCTCCGAAGATGGACCTCAAAAGAAGAATCTCGTGCCTACAACCGTCAACTCTTCTCAAAAGGCGACGGTGGCTACAAATGCAAATCTCGGTGCTCGCTTCAACCGACCTGCTCCGGATTGCTGACAAACAAAGCAGCACTCACTACTTCCTACCGGATGCATGGATACTCCGTTCCTACGATTCAGTGAAACCCAACTGAATCTAACCCCGGAACATCACCGAGAGTCAGTCGAATCACGAAGAAACAGCCACATCTACTAAAACCTTTTTGAAAAGACCGACGCTACATGATTCCCTTACCTCACAAATTATTCGGACCAACCCCCATAGGTACATGTGCTAATTTTATTAGCTCCCGGGTAGAAGTCGCCGCAATAGGTCCAACGGCGCGTGCACAACCGAGCCTTACCCACTCGTCTGTCTCACAAAAGACAGGTGTTTCAGAAATCACGGGGAGCCACGTATGCTATCACCGCTTCACTCGGAAGCGGGAGATATTGAATTATGTGGTACTCAGCCCCACCACCACATTTTCTTGCGCACAATCGAGTCTAGTGTGTCCTCACTTCCCATATTTTTAATATTTTCTAGGACACATACACTTTTATAACACCTGATCTTTGTGATCAAGTTAGAACTTCCGTAGACATGTCTTACTTCGACATGATTCGAGGATCGGAAGGAAGTCCTGTCGTTGCAACATCAAAGCAACAACGGAATCAGGCCATCGTCTCGAGCTAGTCTCTAGAACGATGTAAACGGGACGCCTATGTGGCCCCGGTTCTTCAAGCCCTGTCCTCACAGGCCACGTCTCGGAGTTTGTCTCTGAAGTCGTGTCGACGGATTGCCTTAGTGGCTCCGTCTTGTTATTACCATCATCGACCTGTAGTTTGTGTCCTTCTAATCTTCCTATACAAGCATGCCGATCTCGTTAACTCAAATCGCCATGAGGGGGAGAAGGGGACACGCATAAACAAACAGGTCGGACCACCCACCAAATTCCGCCGAGCGTACCACTCTGAAGCCGGGCTCCCCTACACTTGAACTGACGAATGTATTTCCAATGGAGCCTTGGCACAACTCAAGACACCCCACACATACATTCTTCTGGTTGCCAGAAAAGCTTCCTTCGAAGCCGAACCAGACATTCTTTCTTCGGAGAAGACGAATCCGGCGCCGAGAAGAAGAAGATTAGACTTGACTTGATGACTTCAAACTACGGAGAAAGACCAGGATAAGATGCGAACAAACTCCAAGATCCGCGACATCATCAAATTCGAATATCGGGGCGTGGATCACTATCGACATCCGGTCTACAGAATATAGCGTCAAGACAAGAGAGTCCTAGCCGAAAGAGCATTCAAAGCCTCCGCAAAAAGAGGAGATAGCCCTTGTAAGGGGAGATTGTTAGGACTCAAGATGTTAACGGGAAGTCTTCGTGACCCCGATTTATTATACGACGGATTGCCTTTGTGGCTCCGTCGGGTAGTTACCGAACCTGAGCTCCTACCGTGCCTAACAATGCCATTTCCTTGTCCCGACGACGTGATCAACATGCCAAATCATCAAGCGTCGTAAAATCAAGCAAACACCGCCGACCTTCAAAGATCGAATTTGCTGCCTCGTGTGCGTCTCTCCAAATTTTAAAGAGAACTTCCCAATTCCAACATAAGGTTGACGAAAAGTAGAGGGAGTTGCGTTACTATCGTAAGGAGAGATCGAACACAAAAAGAAGAAATCCGGCAATCGCCTCGTGTGTATCTCTCAAATTTCCAAAGAGAAAACTCCCCTATCCCAACACAAGGTTGAACAAACGTAGGGGGAGTTTCGCATTATCAGAGGGAGAAATGGAACACACAAAAAGAAGAAAACTCTTCAAGATCCGGCAAGCAACTTCAAACACCTTCCGGCATTTACGAGTCGAGCTTACAAAGAAGATTAAGAAGACCCGATGCCGAGAAGAGAGGATCAAGATACGGTGAGCTTGAAGATCTCCAAAATAAGAGACTAAAAGACAAGACAAGGAGGAAATTTCTTTAGGACTCAGGCAAACGCACTAAGTCCCGCAAAGATAATCCATGCCAAATTGAAGATTGAACACAAAGGGGGAGATTGTTAGGAAAATTTTATTGTGTTCAATTAATTAGAATTATCTTTGTAGTTTATTTATAAAGATTCTCTTTATAAGAGGTTTAGTGTAATTGGGCTTTGTTAGGGGCCCAAGTATTATATACCAACTTGTGGTATAAATACTTGAACCCTAACACATAATAAAGTATGTTTTGTGTGAAATTCATCTAGAGAGAGAGAGAGCCACCCAACACCTCTCAAGAACACAACATCCCACGTTGAATCAATTCTTCCCATATTCAAACGTGGTTAAATCGTCCCTAGGTGAGATTGTTAGGATAGAAAGGCTACCATCAGCATAGGAATCATATGAAGGATGGTCACATGATTGATTATCTGACGACGGAATTGTTTGAACGATGGTTATAAGACTGTACATTTAACAGAATGGTTATACGATGAAATATGGTGATTATATGAATTCGGTGAATTTAAGGTTATATGTTTACGACCTTGTAAATATGGATTTACATATTGCGATCATACTCTGAATTGTTGTCTTCACAGTTGTTGTAGATAACGAACGAGCGTTTTTAAAAGTAAAGCTTCCGCGTATAGACATGGATTCAAGGTCGGCCGGCTACGCTCTCATCCTGCTTCCCTCTATTCATCGTTTGCATATAGATTAAGAAAAACTATTATCGACTTTTATATGTGAATATACGTACATTATGTGTAGAAGTGATATGTCTTGATGTGAGTACCTGTTCGTATGTTACATAAATGTTTATGAAAGGCGAAAAATTTTATGCTTATGTTATAGAGATTCATGAAATGTGTGCATAATAAGGGATAGGAACGGGAACGTCACAAGTTATGCTGACAGCTTTTGGAGCAAGTCAAGACAAGCTTATTGCACACTACCCAATGTTGTCAGAACCTTTTCAGAAGTCTCCAACAGCTAATTTTATGTGTCTAACGGCCATATCAAGAGGAGAGACTATAAATAAAGAAAGAAGGGCAGCAAACAAACTATGGATCCATGAGTAAACAACTACACATCCAAAGAGAGATCCTAGAAAGAAGAACAAGATCAAAGAGGCTAATCAAGAGAGTTCTTCTTTCATGTGTGGGGTACAAAAGATAGAGAGAGCTATAAAGTTCAAACCCACACACCTCACTCACACAATAGAGAGATGAGCAAAATAGATTAGTTGAGTGAGAGTCTTAACACAAAGACGTTAAACTATGTGTTTGTAGTCTTTGCACAAAGACGTAAAACAAGTGCTTATAGTCTTAGCATAGAGACTCTAAAGATGTGAGCGGATTGTGAGGTTGCGGCCTACAATCATTGTATACCGATGGACTTTAAAAAGCTATCGAAGATAGTGACCTTGCGGGGTGCTATGGTTGAGTGCTAGGAGTTTAGTTAGCGGGAGTCTAACTATAGAGGGTTGTACTTAAGTGTACATGTGATCGAATCTTCTAGCGGAACATTCCTTGCGGGGAAGAAGGGGAGACGTAGGAGTATTTAGACTCCGAACTTCCATAAACAAATCCCGTGTTCACCTCATTGCATTCATGGACCGATTGGAAACCGATTTCTAGTTCAAACCGAACAAGAAACCAATCACACCAGAAAAAGAGCGAAAAATTATCTAAGTGTTTATTCACCCCCCCTCTAAACACAGTAACCGATCCTAATACTAATATAACCAATATTAGTCTCACTGGGAGCTAGAACTATGTAGTATGGTCGAACTCCATACTGTTGGTTCTCACTAGTAAGAATAAGATTGATTTTGTGCTTGGAACAATAGATAAACCAACTGACGTAAAGTATGGCATTGAATGGGAACGGTGTAATGCCTTGGTTCTCGCATGGCTATTAAATTCATTATATGCAAAACTTAGAAATAGGTTTATCTATGTTAAACTTGCTTCAAAATTCTGGGATTCACTTGGAAAAACTTTTAAAAAGGTGAATGGATCCAGAAAATACTCTTTAACACATCAAATTGCTAGTGCTAGACAAGGAAATGATTCTGTGTCATTTTAATATTCGAAGTTACAACATCTGTGGGATGAATATGATGCTCTTGTGTTGGTAGCCTTTCTATCCTAACAAACTAACTTAGGGACGATTTAACCACGTTTGTGTGTGTTCTTGAGAGGTTGGGGGCTCACTTTCTCTCTCTAGTTAGAGTTTCACACAAAACACACTTTATTATGTGTTAGAGTTTTAGTATTTATACCACAAGTTGGTATATAATACATGGGCCCCTAACAAAGCCCAATTACACTAAGCCTCTTATAATGATAATCTTTATAAATCAACTACAAAGATAATTCTAAATAATTGAACACAATAAAATATTTCTAACAATCTCCCCCTTTGTGTTCAATCTTCAATTTGGCATGGATTATCTTTGTGGGGCTTAGTGCGTTTGCCTAAGTCCTAAAGGAATTTCCTCCTTGTCTTGTCTTTTGATCTCTTATTTTGGAGATCTTCAAGCTCACCATATCTTGATCCTTTCTTCTCGGCATCGGGTCTTCTTAATCTTCTTTGTAAGCTCGACTCGTAAATGCCGGAAGGTGTTTGAAGTTGCTTGCCGGATCTTGAAGAATTTTCTTCTTTTTGTGTTCGATCTCTCCTTTCGATAATGACGCAACTTCCCCTACTTTTTGGTCAACCTTGTGTTGGAATTGGGAATTTCTCTTTGAAGTTTGGAGAGACATACACAAGGCGGCAACTTCGATCTTTGAAAGTCGGCGGTGTTTGCTTGATTTGACGACGCTTGATGATTTGGCATGTTGATCACATCGTCGGGACAAGGAAATGGCATTGGAAGGCTTGTAGGAGCTCAGGTTCGGTAATTACCCGACGGAGCCACAAAGGCAATCCGTCGTATAAGAAACCGGGGTCACGAAGACTTCCCGTTAACATCTTGAGTCCTAGCAATCTCCCCCTACAAGGGCTATCTCCCCTTCTTGCGGAGGCTTTGAATGCTCTTCGACTAGGACTCTCTTGACTTGACGCTATATTCTGTAGACCGGATGTAGATAGTGATCCACGCCTTGAAATTCGACTTTGAATGCTCTAATCTTCTTCTTCTCAGCGCCGGATTCGTCTTCTTCGAAGGAAGTTGTCTGGTTCGGCCTTGAGGAAGCTTGTCTGGCTCCGGAAGAAGGTGCGCGTGGGGTGTTGTAAAATGTGCCGAGGCTCCTTTGGAATGTTCCATTCAAGTGCAGGAGAGCCCGGCTTCAGAGTGGTACGCTCGGCGGAATTTGGTGGGTGGTCCGACCTGTTTGTTTATGCGTGTCCCGTTCTCCCCCTCATGGCGATTCGAGTTAACGAGATCGACATGCTTGTATAGGAAGATTAGAAGGACACAAACTACAGGTCGGTGATGGTAATAATAAGAAGGAGCCACTAAGGCAATCCGTCGACACGACTTCAGAGACAAACTCCGAGACGTGGCCTGTGAGGACAGGGCTTGAAGAACCGGGGCCACATAGGCGTCCCGTTTACATCGTTCTAGAGACTAGCTCGAGACGATGGCCTGATTCCGTTGTTGCTTTGATGTTGCAACGGCAGGACTTCCTTCCGATCCTCGAATCATGTCGAAGCAAGACATGTCTACGGAAGTTCTAACTTGATCACAAAGATCAGGTGTTATAAAAGTGTATGTGTCCTAGAAAATATTAAAAATATGGGAAGTGAGGACACACTAGACTCGATTGTGCGCAAGGAAATGTGGTGGTGGGGCTGAGTACCACATAATTCAATATCTCCCGCTTCCGAGTGAAGCGGTGATAGCATACGTGGCTCCCCGTGATTTCTGAAACACCTATCTTTTGTGAGACAGACGAGTGGGTAAGGCTCGGTTGTGCACGCGCCGTTGGACCTATTGCGGCGACTTCTACCCGGGAGCTAATAAAATTAGCACATGTACCTATGGGGGTTGGTCTGAATAATTTGTGAGGTAAGGGAATTATGTAGCGTCGGTCTTTTCAAAAAGGTTTTAGTAGATGTGGCTGTTTCTTCATGATTCGACTGACTTTCGGTGATGTTCCGGGGTTAGATTCAGTTGGGTTTCACTGAATCGTAGGAACGGAGTATCCATGCATCCGGTAGGAAGTAGTGAGTGCTGCTTTGTTTGTCAGCAATCCGGAGCAGGTCGGTTGAAGCGAGCACCGAGATTTGCATTTGTAGCCACCGTCGCCTTTTGAGAAGAGTTGATGGTTGTAGGCACGAGATTCTTCTTTTGAGGTCCATCTTCGGAGGTCGGAGGTAATCTCCATGAAGCTTGATGAAGAGGAGAGAATTTTTCTTTTTTTTTTTTTTTTATGGCCCTTTTTTTTTTTTAATTTTGATGGGCCCTTTTTTTTTTCATATATATATATATTAATCGTTATTAGTAAAATATATTTTTATACTATATATTATATGGATATAATATATATATTAATTGTTATTAGTAATATATATACTAGTATATTTATATTATAAATATATAGATATATTTTATTTCTCCCCCTCAAAACGTGCTTCCCAAAAGAACTTGCTCCCCCTCAAAAGATGCGTAGTAAGTTCAAAAATTCTGTAAATCTCTTTCCCTAATTCACGTATTTGAAGTTCGCTCCCCCTCAAAAATGTAATTATTGCTCCCTTCTAAAGAAATAAGGGTCACTTCTCTTTTTTAAAAATAAAAGAGTAGCTCCCCCACAAATTAAGCTCATTTTACAAAAATGGTATTTTTCATTTCCGTGCGTAAAATGAATTTAGAATTTTAAAGTTTTGAAAAATGCATATTTAGAATGCACCATTTTGAATAATAGGTATTTTTTGCGATTCAGCTTATATGCATGCTTGAAAGTTTAGGCTCGAAAATCTTAAAATTGTATGCATAATGAAAATGTACCTATAAAATAGGGTATTTCACATTTCGGCTCATATATGCATGCATGCAAAAATTTGAAAGTAAAAGTCCTTTTGAAGCATGCTTGGCTATATTGTACCCTATTGTTTGCAAGGTAGGTATATTGTCTTTTCAGCTCGATATGCATGCCAAAATTTACTATGGAATGCATATATAGAATTTACCTACGGTTAGTTGCTCTCGCTGCATACCAGTCATGGTTGTGGAGCAACTTCCTGAATGCCAACCATGCTGGAATGTTGTGGTTGCCCTCGCCTCGTACCGATCATGAGTATGGAGCAGCCATCTTCTAATTACTACTCATGATCGGGGATTTGTGGTTGCTCTCGTCTTATACCAATCACGCGTGTGGAGCAACCATCGTCGAATTACCACACGTGATTGGGTTCCCGCAAAACTTTAACGGGACTTTGGTACCCATTTTTGGATGGGTCCTCCCTGATTAGCAGAAAACAAGTTAAGCATATAAGGTGTCAAATCAGATTTTAGTCCTAAATCATTCATTAACGTACTTTTAGGTACCCGGCTATATTTGGGATTACCTAACTTAATCGTTGACTTAGGGACCCATTTAGGAGCAATTTGACACGGAAAGGACGTTTCAGCGCAGGTGAATGTGTGTTTCGGAGAAGATTTAAATATTTTCTCCAAAGCCAGTCGCATGAGATGTTTCTCAGACTTAACATCGACTGGATATTTCAGGTATGGATAAAACATAAAGAATTATAAGCATCGTTAGTACATGAGATGTTCTTCCTACTTGGAGAATGCACACGATTCACATCATAATGATGGGGAATAAGCGTGGAAGGTCGCTTGCTTAAGCTTGGAACTTCTTCTTTGCACGCTTTCCTACTAAGAGGAATAGGAGAGGGAAAATCTTGAGCATGTTCGACCTTAATTTTTTAAAATAATGTTGATTTTCCTTTCTCCTTCCTAATTTTCTTTTCCATGGAAGTATTAAGCTTAAGGCTTTTACTTATCTTTTCAGCGCCAGTCAAAGGTGACTTATAATGCATATTTTCTTTCGTCACCGTTGACTTAGAATTATTAGTAAAAGCTTTCTCAGTTTTAGGAACAAGGATGCTTTTCTTCACCTGTTTCGAGGAAGATGTATCTTTTGAAAGATCATTGGAAACAGGTAAAGACGGGGAATTTTTGAGATATAAAATCTCCTCTAAAAGCTTTTTCTTTTCCGCTCGAAAACCTACTCTTTCTGATTCCAAAGTTGCGTTCAATTCTGCAATTTTACTAGCAACCTCTGGAATTTCCCAACTAGAGATAGGTTTATTAGAATGTAATTTTCCCCGAAAGACACTAAGTTAGAAGAGGTATTTTTATCTGCTTGACTTCTTTTTGTAATAGCGTTCTCTAAAAGTTCAATCTTAGAGTAAAGCATATGCCGTTCCTCTAAGATTATCTCATATTTTGATGAGACAATATTTCGCTCAATTTCGCAAGAACGTAATCTTTTCGTCATATTACAGACATCCTTTTTACTAATCTCTAACTTAGTTTCTAAGCTAATGACCTTTGACTTTGCGTTAGCCAAATCTTCATTAGCGAAAGCTAGACATTCCTGTTGCTTAAGCAACACAGAGTAATTATTAGCAAATCTTGCTTCTAATTCCTCAATTTTTCTAGATTGTGCATCCAAAATAATAATATTTTTTTTTAATTTAAAAATTAAAAATTTGGCCTTTGGAAATTCAGTTCCGAAAAGTTTGGTTTTATCAAAAAGGTATAGTGAAGTATCGAAGATAACGTCGAAAAGTTTTGGTTTGCACCTAAAACTTTTGGAATGATTTCGAAAACTTCGGGAAAATTACCAAAACTTTTTCTATAATATGCCAAAAACGACCTAAGTTGATTGTTGGACACGTGATCGTTGACGCGTATAGTGGATTTGCCTTCAAAAATTGACGAAAAAAGTTTTCTATACCGAAAATTTTGGGCCCGGAAAATTTATTTTGAAAAATTTCGAAAAAGTGTAAAATAGACTATGCCTATTGGACTCAGAAAATTTTTCTCTATCAAATGATGTATAAAAAATTTTCCTCAAAAGTCTTTTTTTTTTTTTTTTTGCTTCTTTTAGCCTTTTTGGTTCGAGGGGGGCCGAAAAATTTTGGGTGATCGAAAACCTCTAAGTGTAATTTTTTGAATAGTGAGTGATCGAGAATTGTGAGACTGTTTTCGATTGAGAACAGTGAAATCTCGGGCGAAGACTTTGACCGAAATTCGGGTAGGTAGGTAGAAAGAATTCGAGTACAAAGAATTTTCGGGTAGGTAGAAATTCGGGTAAGTTCCAAAATCGGGTAAGTCCCAAATTCGAGTATGTCCTAAAATTCGCAGAGAAGGAAATTCGGGTAGGAGGTTTCGGGTAAAATTAAAATTCTGTCCAAAAAACAATCTTAAAATTCGGGTGTTCTCAGACACAGATCTTAAAATAGGAATTTCGGGTAAAATTCGGGTAGAATTAAAAATTCGCCGAGTTTTAAGATATTCGGGTAAATTCGGGTAAGTTTAAAATTCGCCGAGTTTTAAGAAATTCGGGTGAAATTCGGGTGAAAACAGTCCGAATTTCAGGGAACTGTTGCATTCATCCACCCGAAAATCATCTCTGGGAAAAAAAATGACGAGTTTTCTGCGCGATTTCTACCTAAATCTCACTCAAATCAACTGAAAAATGTTGGGTAAATACTTAAAATCACTCGAAAACAACTTATTTAGCTCTTGAGCTTGCAAAATCAGTAAAATAAGCTCGAAAACTCAAGATGAAGAGCAAAAAAGGTTTCGAACTCAAAGCTATGAAAAAGCCCAAAAATTTCAGAAAAATCGCTCCAATCCGAACGCGTTTGGCTCTGATACCACTTGTTGGTAGCCTTTCTATCCTAACAAACTAACTTAGGGACGATTTAACCACGTTTATGATGTGAAGAATTAAACTCGACGTGGGGTGTGTGTGTTCTTGAGAGGTTGGGGGCTCACTTTCTCTCTCTAGTTAGAGTTTCACACAAAACACACTTTATTATGTGTTAGGATTTTAGTATTTATACCACAAGTTGGTATATAATACTTGGGCCCCTAACAAAGCCCAATTACACTAAGCCTCTTATAATGATAATCTTTATAAATCAACTACAAAGATAATTCTAAATAATTGAACACAATAAAATATTCCTAACAAAACGTCACGGAAGTTCGTAGCTTCTTGGGATTGGCAGGGTATTACCGATGGTTCGTCGAAAACTTTTCTCTCATTGCTGCCCCAATGACGAAGTTATTGCGTAAAGGTGTTACCTTTAAATGGAATGAAGAATGTCAGAAAAGCTTCGACGAGCTAAAAGAATGATTAACTACGGCCCCGGTGTTAACTATTCCATCGGGCATAGCTGGTTTTGTTATCTACAGTGATGCATCCTATCAAGGTTTGGGATGTGTCCTAATGCAACATGGCAAGGTAGTGGCATATGCGTCTCGGCAATTAAAACCATACGAGACATCTTATCCTACACATGACCTGGAATTAGCTGTCGTGGTGTTTGCGCTAAAAATATGGCAACACTACTTGTATGGAGCGACTTTCCAAATATTTACGGACCACAAAAGTCTGAAATATTTGTTAAGTCAGAAAGAATTAAATATGCGGCAGAGAAGATGGATGGAGTTATTAAAAGATTATGATTGTACGATTGAGTATCATCCAGGGAAGGCAAATGTGGTGGCAGACGCTCTAAGTCGAACATCCTATGGTGGTATGTCTTATTTATCACCACATTCATCATCGGATTTGATCGATTTACGGAAGTTGAATATCGAAATGAACGTCAACGAACTTGGCGTTATATTTGCTTCAATGTCAATTCGTCCCGTCATGATCGATCGAATTAAGCAAGCTCAATTTAAAGATGATAAGCTTGTCGGTATTGCTAATAAAGTGAAGCAGGGAGAGACAACGTCTTTTTCTATAAGAGAAGATGGCAGTTTGGCTATCAACAGTTGATTATGTGTCCCAGATATCGATAATTTACGAAGGGAAATAATGGAGGAAGCACATACTGCTCCTTATGCTATGCATCCGGGTAGTACGAAGATGTACCAAACATTAAAAGTTCATTATTGGTGGCCGAGAATGAAGAAAGGCGTGGCTGAATATGTTTTGAAATGTCTTACATGTCAACAAATTAAAGCCGAGCATCAAGTGCCAGCAGGAAAGTTACATCCTTCACCCATTCCAGTCTGGAAATGGGAACGCATTACGATGGATTTTCTTTATGGCCTTCCTCCTACGTCGAAGAGAAATGATGTCGTTTGGGTAATAGTGGACCGACTTACAAAATCCGCTCACTTTTTACCTTTCAGATAGGGTTCTACATTAGAGTATCTTGCCAAACGATATGTGAACGAAATAGTACGACTACATGGGGTACCAGAATCTATTATTTCAGATCGGGATCCCCGATTTACCTCGAGATTTTGGGGAAGTTTGCAAGAAGCGTTAGGAACCATGTTACATTTTAGTACGACATTTCATCTCCAGACAGACGGACAATCCGAAAGAACGATACAAACACTGGAGGATATGCTCCGAGCATGTGTAATCGACTTCAAAGGTTCGTGGGATGATTACATTGCTTTGATGGAATTCGCTTACAATAATCAGTATCATTCGAGTATTGGCATGGCGACATACGAAGCCTTATATGGAAGAAAATGTAGAAATCCAATATGTTGGGATATTGAAGGAGTACAAGTATTAGAGGGGCCGGATTTGATTCAAGAAATGACAGAAAAGATAAAAATAGTAAAAAGCCGACTTAAAGCAGCCCAAGACAAAAAGAGTTTTATCAACCAACACCGACGTGAAATGGAATATGAGGTTGGCGAGAAAGTTTTTCTTCGAGTATCTCCGTGGAAAGGTGTGTTTAGATTTGGAAAGAAGGGTAAACTAAGTCCTTGTTATACCGCCAGAATTATCACATATTCACAATGTTTTCCATGTCAGCATGCTAAGACGATACCGATCAGATCCTTCTCATGTTCTTCAGGATGAGGCTGTTCAAATTTCAAATGATCTTAGTTATGTCGAAGAACCGATGGAAATTTTACAATATGATGATAAACAACTACGGAATAAAACAATTCCAATGGTGAAGGTACTATGGAAAAATCACTCTCCAAGAGAAGCAACCTGGGAAACCGTAGAAAATATGAAGACGCAGTACCCATGGTTATTAGCGGATACAGGTACGAAATTTCGAGGTCGAAATTTTTAAATGGGGGGGGGGGGGGGGGGGGGGAATTGTCAGGAACTGAAAAACCTTACCCCATATGTTCATGCATATGTATGATTTTATCTCATACGAGGTATATTTATTCTAAGGTTTGGTAAAGATAATAGATGTGCTTTCGGGTATCATAAAGAAAGCATCGAAAATTCAAGTAAATACCGAAAACTATTTGCATACCGAAAAGTTTAATTGTACCGAAAACTTAATACCGAAAAGTTTATTATGCCGAAAACTTAAATACCGAAAACTAATTACATACCGAAAATTTTATTATATATCTATGATGGTATCGAAAATCTCGATATAAGATAGTATCGAAAACTTTATTTTATAAGGGAGATGGTATCGAAAACTTTTTCTCTCATACAAAGTGGTATCGAAAGATATGAGTAAAAGAGTGCAGACTGCCACTACTGAATAATATTTTCAGAAAGTCAGTTTAGATGTTATTGTATGATGATGAAAGCTAAGGAATTAAAAACAGGAACTAGTTCATACATAAAACATGCATATCATGCATATGTATCATCCATAAAGGTCTTATATTGATTTATCAAACGTGACGTTTTATAGGTCGTGATCTCGACAAAGGCAAGGAAGTAAAGAAACGGGATTATATAAGCTAAACCTGTTAGGAATATTTTATTGTGTTCAATTAATTATAATTATCTTTGTTGTGTATTTATAAAGATTCTCTTTATAAGAGGCTTAGTGTAATTGGGCTTTGTTAGGGGGCCCAAGTATTATATACCAACTTGTGGTTTAAATACTAAAACCCTAACACATAATAAAGTGTGTTTTATGTGAAAATCATCTAGAGAGAGAGAGAGCCTCCCAACCCTTCTCAAGAACACACACACCCCACGTTCGATCCGATTCATCCCATCTCAAACGTGGTTTAATCGTCCTTTGTTAGGTTGTTAGGATAAAAAGGCTACTAACAAGTGGTATCAGAGAAACATCTCATGTACTAACGATGCTTATAATTCTTTATGTTCTTATCCCTACCTGAAATATCCAGTCGATGTTAAGTCTGAGAAACATCTCATGCGACTTGCCTCGGAGAAAATATTTAAATCTTCTCCGAGACACATTCAAAAAAAAATTCTTCTCTCCTCATTAGCAAGCTTCATGAAGATTAACTCCAACCTTCAAAGATGGACATCAAAAGAAGAATCTCGTGCCTACAACGATCAACTCTTCTCAAAAGGCGACGGTGGCTACAAATGCAAATCTCGGTGCTCGCTTCAACCGACCTGCTCCGGATTGCTGACAAACAAAGCAGCACTCACTACTTCCTACCGGATGCATGGATACTCCGTTCCTACGATTCAGTGAAACCCAACTGAATCTAACCCCGGAACATCACCGAGAGTCAGTCGAATCACGAAGAAACAGCCACATCTACTAAAACCTTTTTGAAAAGACCGACGCTACATGATTCCCTTACCTCACAAATTATTCGGACCAACCCCCATAGGTACAGGTGCTAATTTTATTAGCTCCCGGGTAGAAGTCGCCGCAATAGGTCCAACGGCGCGTGCACAACCGAGCCTTACCCACTCGTCTGTCTCACAAAAGACAGGTGTTTCAGAAATCACGGGGAGCCACGTATGCTATCACCGCTTCACTCGGAAGCGGGAGATATTGAATTATGTGGTACTCAGCCCCACCACCACATTTTCTTTATTCTTCTTCTTTTTGTGTTCGATCTCTCCTTTCAATAATGACGCAACTTCCCCTACTTTTTGGTCAACCTTGTGTTGGTATTGGAAAGTTCTCTTTGAAGTTTGGAGAGACATACACGAGGCGGCAACTTCGGTCTTTGAAAGTCGGCGGTGCTTGCTTGATTTGACGACGCTTGATGATTTGGCATGTTGATCACGCCGTCGGGACAAGGAAATGGCATTGGTAGGCTTGTAGGAGCTCAGGTTCGGTAATTACCCGACGGAGCCACAAAGGCAATCCGTCGTATAAGAAACCGGGGTCACAAAGACTTCCCGTTAAAATCTTGAGTCCTAACACTCTGCCCCTACAAGGGCTATCTCCTCTTCTTGCGGAGGCTTTGAATGCTCTTCGGCTAGGCGTGATTGGGCTGAGACGAGAGCAACCACAAAACCCCGATCATGAGTAGTAATTAGAAGATGGGTGCTCCATACTCATGATCGGTACGAGACGAGGGCAACCATCTTCTAATTACTACTCATGATCGGGGTTTTGTGATTGCTCTCGTCTCATACCAATCACGCGTGTGGAGCAACCATCGTCGAATTACCACACGTGATTGGGCTCCTGCAAAACATTATCGGGACTTTGGTACCCATTTTTGGATGGGTCCTCCCATATTAGCAGAAAAACAACTTAAGCACATTTGGTTCAGATATACATCCTAAATCATCCTTTAAAGTCCTATTTAAGTTGATTTCTGATTTAGGAATCCAAGTTTGGTGAACCTTAGAGGGAAATGTCAATTCAGCGCCGGTGAATGTGTGTTTAGGTTTAGAAGATCTGAAGATTTTCTCCCTAGCCAGTCGCAGAAGGTGTCTTTCAGACTTAATCTGGACCGGGTATTTCAAGTATGAATACGAGCTTATCGCACTATATGCGTCATCAGATGATGAGTCGTATTGCCTACAAGAATTCACATCATTCACTCTATAATGATGGGGGATAAGCGTGGAAGTTTGTTTGCTTAAGCTTAGAACTTCTTCTTTGCATGCTTTCCTTTGAAGAGGAATAGGAGAGGGAAAATCTTGAACATGTTCGACCTTAATTTTGAAAGACAATGACGATTTTCCTTTCTCCTTCCTAATTTTCTGTTCCTTGGAAGTATTAAGCTTAAGGCTTTTACCTATCTTTTCTGTGCCAGTCAAAGTTGACTTAGAATTACTAGTAAAAGGTTTCTCAGTTTTAGGAACAAGGATGCTTTTCTTCACCTGTTTCGAGGAAGATGTATCTTTTGAAAGATCATTGGAAACAGGTAAAGACGGGGAATTTTTGAGATTTAAAATCTCCTCTAAAAGCTTTTTCTTTTCCGCTCGAAAACCTACTCTTTCTGATTCCAAGGTTGCGTTCAATTCTGCAATTTTACTAACAACCTCTGGAATTTCCCAACTAGAGATAGGTTTATTAGAATGTAAATTATTTTCCCCAAAAGACACTAAGTTAGAAGAGGCATTTTTATCTGCTTGACTTCTTTTGGCAATAGCGTTCTCTAAAAGTTCAATCTTAGAGTAAAGCATACGCCGTTCCTCTAAGATTATCTCATGTTTTGATGAGACACGATTTCGCTCATCTTCGCAAGAACGTAATCTTTTCGACATATCACAGACATTCCTTTCACTAATCTCTAACTTAGTTTCTAAGCTAATGATCTTTGACTTTGCGTTAGCCAAATATTCATTAGCGAAAGCTAGATCTTCCTGTTGCTTAAGCAACACAGAGTAATTATTAGCAAATCTTGCTTCTAATTCCTCAATTTTTCTAGCTTTAGCATCCATAATAATTAATAAAAAAAAAATTTAATTTAAAAATTAAAAATTTGGCTTTCGGAAATTCAGTTCCGAAAAGTTTGGTTTTATCAAAAAGTATAGTGAAGTATCGAAGATAGTAAGTGTCGAAAAATTTTGGTGGACCTAAAAATTTTGGAATGATTTCGAAAACTTCGGGAAAATTACCAAAACGTTTTCTATAATATGCCAATAACGACCTAAGTTGATTGTTGGATACGTGATCGTTGGCGCGTATAGTGGATTTGCCTTCAAAAATTGACGAAAAAGTTTTCTATACCGAAAATTTTGGGCACGGAAAATTTATTTTGAAAAATTTCGAAAAAAGTGTAAAATAGACTATGCCTATTGGACTCAAATAATTTTTCTCTATCAAATGATGCATAAAAAATTTTCCTCCAAAAGACTTCCAATTCCAACATAAGGTTGACCAAAAGTAGGGGGAGTTGCGCTACTATCGTAACGAGAGATCGAACACAAAAAGAAGAAATCCGGCAACCGCCTCGTGTGCATCTCTCCAATTTCCAAAGAGAAAACTCCCCAATCCCAACACAAGGTTGAACAAACGTAGGGGAGTTTCGCATTGTCAGAGGGAGAAATGGAACACACAAAAAGAAGAAAACTCTTCAAGATCCGGCAAGCAACTTCAAACACCTTCCGGTATTTACGAGTCGAGTTTACAAATAAGATTAAGAAGACCCGATGCCGAGAAGAGAGGATCAAGATACGGTGAGATTGAAGATCTCCATAAGAAGAGGTCAAAAGACAAGACAAGGAGGAAATTCCTTTAGGACTCAGGCAAATGCACTAAGCCCCACAAAGATAATCCATGCCGAATTGAAGATTGAACACAAATGGGGAGATTGTTAGGAATATTTTATTGTGTTCAATTAATTATAATTATCTTTGTTGTGTATTTATAAAGATTCTCTTTATAAGAGGCTTAGTGTAATTGGGCTTTGTTAGGGGGCCCAAGTATTATATACCAACTTGTGGTTTAAATACTAAAACCCTAACACATAATAAAGTGTGTTTTGTGTGAAAATCATCTAGAGAGAGAGAGAGCCTCCCAACCCTTCTCAAGAACACACACACCCCACGTTCGATCCGATTCTTCCCATCTCAAACGTGGTTTAATCGTCCTTTGTTAGGTTGTTAGGATAAAAAGGCTACTAACAAAACCTGTGAGTATGATTGGCAACGTGTGTCTTATGTGCTATACGTGCTATTATGTGATTGAGGCGTGATTTCATGATTTACGTAAAAGAATATCATGTCAAGTATTGTGACGTATTACATGTATTCGATTTATCGTTGACATGTGAATTAAGAATCAATGTGATGTATTTTACGTACGACGTATGATTATATGATGTGTAACATGAAAGGCATGTAGAAGATACTTTAGTTGTGATCTATTTGTAAGCTATCTTTAGTATTGGGCCAAGTGTGTAAATATATTAGTTTAGGGACCTATTTGTAAATATACCACAAGTATGGTATAAATAGCTAGAGTAGCTTGTATAGGTCCACACAATTCACTTTCCAAGCTTTGTAATGCACACACTTGATATTAATCAAAAGATCTTAGCTTGAAGAACACTCAACTTTCTCTTTCAATTACCTTCAAACCCTAACTTCCAAATTCTCAAGGTAATTGATAAGTTAGGATTTGACGTAGGTTTATACCAAAAAATATGGATTCTTGATCGTCGTTTATATGAATTGTCTTGAATATTTTACGTTTACGTTCATATATTATATTTAATAGATATCGGAGTAAAATGGACCGCAAACGGGACGATTCGAATATGGAAAGAGCCCGAGAAATTCAAGGCCGAACATACACGTTCGGACGCATTTTTTTTATAGCTGCTGCTCATTGGCTTAATCGATCACCTGCTTGCAACTAGAGGAATCACATGAGAAGACATCACCCACGCGAATGCATGCAAGGGGAAGAATGGAATAAATAATTAATCATCATGAGTGGAAAGCATTATCATTACAAGGTATGAAGCAATCACGTGAAGGCGAAGACAATGACAAACATGCACACGTTTCAAGGCAGGAGGACTAAGTCAAATATCTATATGATTGCATTAAAGAAGTTGAATTCTAGAGATTATCATTCAAGCGAAGAGGAGCAAGGATATCGGGATTTTTGTTTAGATTTTGTCTCAACCACTTGTGAGCTTAAGTCGGTATTAGGGCTTTGAATTCTATATAAGGCCACGGGACGAAAGCAGCAGAGGTATCATCGAGACAGTGGAGAAAAGAAATAAAAAAAAAGGGAGATTGCGAGAAGGGCTGAGAAATATCACGCACGATCAGCAAAGAGCATACAACATCAGACCCTCACTCCACGCAGCCGCACCAAAAGCAGCCAGGAGGCCTCTCGAAGCAGCCACCTCTCGAACGACTGAAGGCTGCCCCGACGCTTAAGACTCACGGCCAACACCCGACGAGACGCGACGACTCGACATCGTGAGGAGCGAATTCTATCTCTTTAATATTTCGTTTTCAACAATGTTTTCTTTTAATTCGTTGTTGATTTCGTTTATTAATATGCTAGCGTAATTGTCTTGTGATTAAGGCCGTATTAGGCCGGATTATGAATTTGTATTAATGTTATTCGTATTTTATTTAATCATATGAATTGAGTTACGTGTCCTATATTTGTGTCTAATGCTTGTGTATGCTTGATTATTGATTGGTTTATGAGACTGAAAAAGTGATTAGACTGGTTAGAACAATAAATATAGGGCATCACTACGTAAAACCGACCAGAGATGGAATTCGATTTCGTACGTGTGGTTTTCAAGACCTTAGGCGCCAAAAGCATCTAAACTCGGGGAAATTCATAAAGCCGAATGCGTGCGGAGTAACTACAGTCATATAGGAATATAGGGATTGGTTCACTATCGCATAGGGTTGCTAGTTACGTGAATAACGGGTAGCACGTATATTAAGAATTTCTACCTTAACTAGATTCATATTGATTAGATAAAATCGACTGCATGAAGACTTAGGATTAATCTGTGCGAGTATGTGCTTTAATCACGTTTGTCGTTTATTGATTTAAAATCATTATCTTTATCTGCTTTTAATTTCTTATTTGCGTCTTTATTTATTTCATTGAAAACCAATCTTTAAAAATCATAAAAAAATATTACCTTAGTCTAAATTCGAATTAGGAATAATATCTTAGAATTAATCGAGTTGTCTTCGTGGATCGATACTCGGACTTCGTCCGTTTTACTGCTTGCACGACCTAGTACACTTGCTAGTATTCGAGCGTGTCAGTAATTCAACCTAATTGAGTGTTAATTATCCTTAGATTATTAAGAACGGGCCAAACAATTGGTATCAGAGCCAATTCTGCTCGATTTGTGGATCGAAAATGTGGAGAATTCGATTTTGATTGCGCGCGAAAAAGTTTTCGCACCATTCGATTAGTTTTCGTATCGAGCAATTCTCTGTTTTTGTGTTGAAATTCATGCTTGATGTTGATCTTAAGGTGTTCGAATATCATTTTCGCATGCTAATTGTTAGCTGATTTCGATTAATTGATTCAAATCTAAGATTTTCTGTCAAAATCGAGCTTCGATATATTTTTCAATCGTCAAAGTGTTCTTGCAAAATCTCGAAAATTGCTACACGATATGCTCTTAAGTGTGTTAATCGAGTGTTTTTGCATGATTACCCAAAATATTTCGACCGAATCTAAGTGATATATGTGTTAATTGAAGCAGTTTGCATATTAGATATTCGACATTTTAGGTTTTCGTACCATGCATAAATATTTTTTTTTCGTATCAAGGTTCTTCTTTCGCTTTGACTAAAGATTTCGTGCCCCTCACAGTCACAAAAATTTTTTCGTATTGACCACTAGTTTTTTCGTATACTGTAGTAATCGTAAAATTAGCTGATTTTTCGTATGAATTAAAAATTACCGTATTTTCAGTACGAAATACTCACATACGAAAACTTTAATTCCCTGATATATGTACGAAAAACTTCTGGATACGAAAAGCTTTTAAAATACGAAAAACTTTTGTCAAATATTTTTTCGTACGAAAATTTGAATAATACGAAAATTAAATGTTTTCTTTCCCACACGAAAAACATTACCTAGATACAGAAATATTTGTGCTACGAAAATTCACTATTTTGGCACAGAAATTTCCTTGAGAAAATAAATTTTCTAGTACGAAAACTTATGTCTGTAAGAAAATTTTCTTCATACGAAAACTAAATATTTTACTCAAGAAAACTATACCTCTATACGAAAAATACCTTCGATACGAAAAGAATTTTTTCCCACGAACATTTTCTCAATACGAAAAAGATATACCGAAAACTTACATTTTACATAATATTCTTTTCTCACGAAAACTAATTACCTTTTCGTACGAAAATCGTTGCAGATACGAAAATACCTGAAATTCCCAGATTTCACACCCAACATATAATTCGAGATTGATTCATCACATATTATTGAACTCAAGTATAGATTGGATCTAATTACCTTAATCGATATGCGCGCGGAAGCTCGGAATTAAATCATAATCAAATATTCATTGAATCACAAATCCTCTCATACATTGATCATCAAGCTCTCTCTTCACATAAACCCTAATCTAGAATTATGAGAGAGTTATTTTGCTAATGAGAGAATTCCTACCTTGAGTTATGTGTATACTACACACACTCAACCTATATATACCAAAACATATTTTGGTATATTTTCAATCTAGTCCCTATATTTACATAAAATACACTTTAGTCCCAAGACAAAGATAACATGATTATTGAACACTAGAAAATATTCCTAACAATCTCCCCCTTAGTGTTCAATTGTCATTGAAGCGCCGGTTGTCTTTGTCTTTGATAATCTTCAGTCTTCATCATCACTTGAACACAATAGAAAGATTCCTAACAATCTCCCCCTTTGTGTTCAACTTTGAATTTGACACGATCTTCTGTTGCTGTTTGAAGACATAGTTGAGAGCATCTGGAGAATCTTCAGTCTCCCCCTATTTACATGCACCATCTTTTTCTTCTTTACAACTTGAATCTTCGTCACCTTCTTGCATATATCAGAGTGGCGTGGATCGTCAGCATTGACTCGTGTATGCTCGAACCATGGAGAGAGGTCTTGTTTGTTGCGGTTCAGCACGTGCGTTGAAAGCTTGGCTTCTTTAATGAGTTCACCTGCTTCGCCTCCTTGATATACTTCTCCCCCTCATGGCGATTCATTTGTATCGTCATGCTGTGTGATCAAGGTGAACCGGAGTGTACGTGGAACGTGTTGTCGTTGAATTCCTGATGAAGTACCTGAAAACGGGACAGACGACCGATCATCGTGAGACATCCCTCGATGTCACTCTTGGTCGTTGATGCAAAGTCACACAGACTTGCATTTGAAGGGACTACGGGGCCACATAGGCATCCCGTTGACATCGTTCTAAAGTCGTGCTCCAGAAGATGGCCTGCTACCGTTGTTGTTTTTATGTTGCAACGGCAGGACTTCCTTCTGATCATAGAAGCACATCATTGAATGATGCGTCTACATAAGTTCTGGCATGGTCACGTTGACCTGCAATATGTGTGTAAAAGAATGTATGTGTCCTAGAAAATTTTAAAAAACATTTAGGCTATAAGGACACACTAGACATTTACGTGTTCAAGAAAGTCGTGGTGTGGGGCTGTGGACCACTTTGTTCAATATCTCCCGCTTCCAAATGAAACGGTGATAGCATATGCGGTTCCCCGTGAGATATTGAAACATCTGTCTTTAGGGAGACAAATGAGTAGCTAGGAAGGGTCGTGCATGCGCCTTTGGACCAGATGAAGCGTCTTCTACCCGGGATCTGATAAATCAGTCCTGTACCTATATGGTTATGGCCCGGATAGTTTGTGGTTGAGTTGTAAGGATGTCATCGTGATACGCTCAATACCCTCACATACACTCGGGGATTGTTCCTGGGTTAGGATCAGTTGGGTCTACTGAACCTTTGGAACAGGTATGTGAACAACTCTTTTGTGTCCATGCGCTTGTTGGCATTTAGGTAGCTCTCCCTCTTCAAAGCATGAAGGTTGTCTTCAGGGCATTCCCTTTTAAGCTCTAGCGCTGTTTTTAGGTAACACTCCCCCTAAATACTTGCGCTAATTCTAATGTGATGCTCGTGCTCCCTCTAAATAGATGCGCTTTTTGAGAAATTGCATATTACGAAGAAATCAAGCGCCTTTTGTATTTGAAGTGAAACTCCCCAATAAATGTGCCCTTTTGCACTTATAAGTATCACTCCCCCTCGAACATATACGCTTTTTATATTAGAACTATGGTAATATGCTCTTTTGCAATTCATGCGCCTTGCCTATCTATCTATCCACTCCCCCCAAAACAAATATAGAATATGAAGACCGACAATATAGAGTTTGACTCCCTCAAAATTCAAGCGCCTTTTGAAATTTGAAATCGGCTCGGCCTTCTTTAAACATTGTAGCTCAATTTTGTTTCCTCCCTTTTTTTTTTTTTTTTTTTTTGGCCTCTTTTTTTTTTATGGCCTTTTCCTTTTTTTTTAATTACAGAAAAAGAAAAAGAAAAATAAAAACAAAACAATGTCAAATCAAGAGCGTTGGAGTAGTCTTAATTTGGTGTGTTTGCTCACGTCACATACCGATCACGTGTGTGGAGCACATCATCGTATACCGACCATACATGTGGAGCAATCGTCGTCTATTTACCATGTATGATCGGGAACCTGAAAAACAAATTATCGGGACTTTGGTACCCATTTTTGGACGGGTCCTCCCTGATTAGTAGATAACATTTTAAGCATAGAAGGTTCAAATTTGGAATCAAAATTATCACATAAAGTAGTCATAGGAATCCACATTTGTTGAGGACTACTTATTTCCATTTGTAGCTTAGGTTTCCAAATTTGTTGAACCTTATTGAAATTTAACGTTTTAGCATCGGTGAATGTGCGTCTTTTTGTAGAAGAGAAAATTTTCTCTTTCGCCAGTCGCTTAAGATGCATTTCGGATTTGACTTTGACCGGGTACTTGAGAGAGGAATACGAGCTTATAGAATCAATAGCATTAAGTATAGAAGTATCGTATTTCCTACCTTCTAGACTCACATCATTCACTTTATAACGTGTATTAGTTGAGCTACTTTTATTCAGACAATAATTACTTTTAGACTTTTTAGCTTTAATAGAGAATGTATAATCATTGTCTGTTTTTGCCTTAGTAGCTTCTTTCTTTACTTTTAAAATTTGAATGACTTTAGAAATTTTTGGAGTAGGAATAGAGGTAAAACCTAATTTAGTCGTGGCAATAGAAGATGATTTGTCTTCCTCTATTTTTTCTTTCTTGATAGCTTTAGTCATTCGTTTGCCTTTTTGAGAGGAATTTTTGAGAATTAAATTCTCCTTTAAAAGCTTATCCATTTGAGCTCGAAACCCTTTTCGTTCGGAATCTAGAAGAGAATGTAATGCAGCAATTTTACGAGAACTTTCTGGAATGTAGCAATCCTTAGGTTCGGGTTTTATCGAAAGTATAGAATGTTCCTCGGTAGGCACTGACTCAATTGTTTGAGTCGACTTATTTAGAGACAAATTTTTCTCAAGTTGATCTTTCTTTGCAAGAAGAACCTCTAGTTCTTTAATTTTAGATTGTAATCTAGTGCATTCTCCAGAAAGATCTTTACTTTGAGCTCGATAATTTTTTTTTTCTTCTTTGTAGACAGACAAACTTTTTGTAAGTTCATGTATGGTTGTTTCATTCTTTTCTGCCTTAAGCTTTAAACTTGTAATTTCATCCTTAGCATTGGTCAAATGATATTGAAGGCTAGACTCGTTGTCTAAATATTTTCTAATAATAGACTCATTATTAGCTACCCGATCTTTTAGTTCTTTGACCATTTTTCGTTCGTTATTTGTAGATGAAATTTGTTGTAATATCTTCTGTTTTTCTTCCTCACTGGCAGACAAACTTGTTTTTAGTTCACATAGTTTAGTTTCTTGTGAATCTGCCTTAGTTGTTAAACTTGCTATTTTTTCATTTGCTAATTGAAGTTGTATCCCAAGATTTGCTTCTTCTAGTAGGTGTTTTCTTAGGGCACGTTCATTATTTGCTAGTCTATCTTCTAGCTCTTTTATAATCTTTTGTTCGTGAGAGGTGTTAGAATTTATAGTTTCAGATTGCATTCTCTCAATTTTTGAGCTTGAAGTATTTGAGCTTGTTGAGGAAGATGAGCTAGATAATGGCTTTTCCTTCTTTAATTGTTTATTAAGTTCATACATTTCTTGATCATATGTATAGTAATCCATTTTAATCTTTTCAGCTCAGATATGGAATTTGAAAATTAGGTTCAAATAATGTTGGTAATTAAATTCTATATAGAATGTTGGATTTCAAATTTCGTTCGAACGAAATGTTAAATGCGCGGAAGCTTAATTCAAACCTTAATCGTTTGAGAAACCGTTCGATCTGGGCAGAGTGGATCCGAAACCTACTTGATTATCGAGCAGCAAATCCAGATGATAATCAAGAGGTCTTCAATTCATCTTCGATCGAATTTTGTTTGTGTGTTTCAGATAGAAGGTTTACGAGTCTAAGTTTGTATGAAAAGGTTTTCGTAAATGATTTTAAAATGATTTATACGAAAAAAAATTATACCTCAGAAAACCTTTGAAAAGTAGGTACAAAAAAAATCTCGTAGTAGCAAAAACATTTTAGGACTTTTTTTTTTTTTTTCTCTACCGAAAACCTTTTCAAATGTTTACGGGTCCTTAGGTTTATGGGCAGAATTTGTTCGTAAACCTTGTTCGTAAACGAGTTTACGAATGAAAATGATCCGTAAACAGTGCCTTTATAGTTTACGAATGAGATATGTTCGTAAACAGTGCCTTGACCTGGTTTACGAATGAAAAGTATTCGTAAACAGTGCCTTCCTAAAGTAACGTTTACGATTGAACAGCTTTCGTAAACAGTAGCTTCGTAGGTTTACGATCGATAAGGATTCGTAAACAGTAAGTATTCGTAAACCGTTCCTTGGTATAGTTTACGATTGAAGTTTATTCGTAAACCTTTCCTTTACTAGTTTACGAATGAAAATTATTCGTAAACAGTAACTTTACGAATGTAAGTTGAAAGGACCGTAAACTAAAGTTTCTACCCGTAAAGTTTATGATCGCAAACTTAAGTTTGACCGTAAACTTTTACACACTGTAAAGGGATGACCGAAGACTTTAACTTCAAACACTATAGATATCGTAAACAAGGTTTACGATGGGAAATCGTTCGTAAACCTTTCGTTGACCGTAAACTTTAACCGCGTTGACTCCGCAGTGTAAAGTTTAACACAGCTAAAGGTTTCGTAAACAGGGAATTAACGTGCGTAAACACCAAAATTTACCCCGTAAACTATGTTCTAGGTTCGTAAACTATGTTCATCAATCACAAACAGTGTTCATGTATCGTAAACACTTAAATTTCACAGAATTCGATCACACAGTTCAAATTACACTCAATTGACCTCAAATTATCGAAAGTTAGATATCAAAAATCAATGCCTAACACTCGATTAACAAGATCTGATCCAAACAAGGCAGCAATTGAGCAAATAGTAGTGCGCGGAAAAGAAGAAAAAAATTATTGCGAAGCTTAAAATCATTCAATTCAAGCTCGACGAAAACAATTTCAGCAAGCAATTGATCAATTCAAACACGCATGCTCTGATACCAATTGAAATTCCCAGATTTCACACCCAACATATAATTCGAGATTGATTCATCACATATTATTGAACTCAAGCATAAATTTGATCTAATTACCTTAATCGATATGCGCGCGGAAGCTCGGGATTAAATCATAATCAAATCTTCATTGAATCACAAATCCTCTCATACATTGATCCTCAAGCTCTCTCTTCACATAAACCCTAATCTAGAATTATGAGAGAGTTATTTTGCTAATGAGAGAATTCCTACCTTGAGTTATGTGTATTCTACACACACTCAACCTATATATACCAAAACATATTTTGGTATATTTTCAATCTAGTCCCTATATTTACATAAAATACACTTTAGTCCCAAGACAAAGATAACATGATTATTGAACACTAGAAAATATTCCTAACAATACCTCTGATACGAAAATTGGTTGATACAATTGCATTTTCGTATACCTTACAATACGCAAAAATATTTCTTATCTATCATACGAAAAATAAAACTGATTTTTTCCAGTACGAACTTTTTTTTTTTTCAAACATCTTTTTCGTATCAGCGAGACTTACTCTCACACAATTTTTAAGAAAGTATTGTGTCACTTTTCACACACAAAGGAAATTACAATAACTCTATACTTGTTCAACTAACCCTTTGCGTGTGAATTCTCAAGTTTTCAATCCTCAAATCAAAGTAGAAAGAATTCAACAAATCTAAGGAAGAACAATGGATGCTTACACAAGTGGAAGTGATATCCGTCCACCAATCCTCCGTCGAGGTGAATACACAGTTTGGAGGAGCCGATTCATCAACTTCCTTGAAAGTAAAGAACAAGGAGGAGTCATGCTTACTTCCATACATGAAGGACCAGCTAAGTTCTGGATAATCACAGAAAACATGCCAGGCAACAATCCTCCTGTTCCTGAAACTACAAGGCTGAAAACTCCTGAAGAATACACTGATCAGGAGAAAATAAGAGCTAAAGCCGATCTCATGGCTAAAACGTATCTTCTGCAAGCAATACCGAATGAAATATATATGCAGATAGATAGTATGACAACGGCCAAAGAAATGTGGGATGAGGTGCATAAAATGATGCAAAGAACGGAAGTCGGAGTAAAAGCAAAGAAAGCCAATATACTAACAGCTTACGACTCATTCAAAGCTAAGACAGACGAAGATCTTCATGAGACCTACCAACGCTTTCTCACCCTCATCAACGAAATGAGGAAAAGTAGTATCTTTAAGACAAACATGGAGATCAACATCCGATTCGTATCATCCCTCTCGCCCGAATGGAAGAAACTATCCACTCAAATCCGACAGAACAAAGATTTGGATGACATGGATATCCATACGGTGTTTGAAAATCTCGCACAACACACTGAAGACATAAGCGAGATAATCAAAGAAAACAAGGCAAAAGTCACGGAGGAATCCATAGCATAAATGACAGAACGAAAGAGCAGAACTTCGAAGTCCAAAATGGTCAAAGTATCAAGCTCTTCAGAAGATGATGATTCCAACTCAGATTCAGACCTAGAGATGAAAGAGGTCAAGAAACAACTAGCCTTACTAACCAAAATGGTACAACAAAAGTTCTACAAGAAAAAGGCTTCCTCTTCAAACAAACAACGAACCTCCACCTCTAGAAATAGAGATAGGTCAGCAGAACCTTCTGAGCCACAAACAGTCAACAAGCAAAATAAGTGCTTCAATTGTGGAAAACCAGGGCACTTTGCAAAAGACTGCAGACAGCAAAGAAGAAAGACACCACTTACTATGCCAAGAAATTACAACTATCAAAACAAAAGGAAGCTGGCATGGCTCTTATGGCTGAACAAGATCACTGGCTGGATGATTCCTCTGACTCCGAAACAGACCATTATGCTCTAATGGTCAAAGTGGAAGACTCTGACGACGAAAACACAAACGCTTCCGACACTGCCTATGCCTCCTCGTCAGAAGAACCAAAGGTAAAATCTCGGAAACTCTATTTCAATAAACAAATTAACAAACTCAAAAATAACATAAAAACTATGAATAGTGAACGTCAAAACTCAAAAGAATTAGAGAAAAGATTACAGAAAAATGAAAAGGTACTAAAAGAATGTCTCGAAGGAAGAGCCGTACTAAATAACAAACTCAAAATAGAACAAGAAAGGATCACTCTTCTAAATTCTAAAGTAGCAATACAAGAAAAATCCATAAAAACTCTTACCTTTGAGTTATCCACTTGTAAAGATGAACTAATTAATAGTACAGCTAAAAATAAAAGTCTTCTTGAACAACGAAACCAGTTGTACACCCAAATTAAAGAATTAGAAGACCAGATAACAAAATATGGACATTCTGAACAAATAATCTTTCTAAATCAACTAAAAAACACACAATTCTACCATCCAACACAATGGTTAGGATTTGAAAATCCAAAATTTCTAAGCAAAGTAGATTGTGCACAACTCTATAATCTCAAATACATGGGTCTAGGGTTGACAAACTTAATGCAATTCATTAACAAATCAGAATTAGAAAAAATAGAGGAAGATAAGCGAAAAAATAAACATAAGACAGAAATACCGTTCGATTACAAAGAACTTAATGAAAGCTACAAGAAACAAAAACCTACACGTGACGAAAAAATCCGAACTTATCCCGAAAACATAATAATTCAAAACAATGAAATCTCAACTATCACTACATATATCCCCGAAAAGGTCAAAAGAATCATAGAACTTCAAACTATTTTGGAAACTGAACGGTTAAAATTTAAGGTCGAAATAGAAAGACTTTTGAAAGAGATTTCTTGTTTAAAAAATTCTTCTAATACAATAGCTTCTTCTAATCTTGTGATAAAAACTGAACCTCAAATCAATGTGTCTCCAGAAAAGCCTCTAAGAGCAAATCAAAAGACAACAACTAGGACACCGCAGAAGGAAGAAGGTGGAAATGGATTCAAAGACCTCCCTAGTTAGAGTAAAACTCTTAGAAACATTTCAAAGTTGTATTAAAAACAAAGTGTATCCAATTATGCTTTTCAATATAATACACGCTATTTGAAAAACCAACAAAAAGATACAACAAACAAAAATACCTCCAAATTAAAACAAAAATTAATTCATAAACAAACAATTCACTCGAAGTCTACTAAACAAATATGGAAACCTAAGGTAAAAACAAATCAACAAACCCAAAAATGGATACCAAAAACACACTCCAAACTGGACAACCAAAAACAGATGCAAAGATCTAGGACAAGAAAAGAACTACAAAAATGGATACCAAAACGCTTTTGTTTACAAAAACAAAAGTGGTTACCCAAAATTCTCCCCAACGCAACAAAATCAATATGGGTACCAAAAATTATGTCCAAACTAAATAAAACTAACAAACAGGAGTTCAAAATTAATAAAGAAGGACCCATTCAAGTATGGGTACCTAAAAAGGTTTAAATTTTGTTTTGCAGCTCCATCATGTGTGGTATCTCGACTCGGGTTGCTCCTCACACATGACAGGAAAGAAAGAGCTGTTGAGCAACTACATCGAACGATATGGCGGCAAAGTACGCTTCGGAAACAACAATTCAGCATATATACGCGGTTATGGCGACATCCACCATAAAAATCTCACTATCAAGGATGTCTGCTATGTTGAAGGGCTTAGCCACAACCTGTTTAGTATCGGAAAATTTTGCGACAAAGGATTCCAAGTTCTCTTCCAAGCCAAAGAATGCAGCATCAGAAACGCAAAGGAAGAAGAACTACTAGTAGGGTCAAGAAAATCAAATCTATACACGATCAACCTACAAACAACAAAACCCTCCTCAGCGGTCTGCCTATTTTCCGACAACATTCAACATCAGAATCATTTGTGGCATCAACGGTTTTCTCACCTAAACTATAGGGATCTCCGAAAATTAGCATTCAAAAACTTGGTAAAAGGTTTACCTAAGTTAAAATTCAGAAAGGAACATCTATGTCTTGCCTGCGAACTAGGAAAAATTAGAAAAGCATCCCACAAGAGCAAACCCGTCCTATCAACTACTCAACCACTAGAATTACTACATATAGATCTATGTGGGCCCATGAGAGTTGAAAGCATAAGTAGAAAGCGGTATGTGCTCGTGATTGTGGATGACTATTCAAGATACACCTGGACTAGATTCCTGAGATCGAAAGACGAAACCGTTGAACTGCTGATAAACTTCGTGAAAACAACACAGAATCTGATGCAGAAATCCGTACAAGTAATCTGTTCAGACAACGGTACGGAATTTAAGAACAAAAGTCTAAAAGATTTCTATGACTCCTTAGGAATTTCACAACAATTCTCAGCAGCATGAACCCCTCAACAAAACGGAGTAGTGGAGCGAAGAAACAGAACACTAATTGAAGCAGCACGGACAATGATGATCAACTCAAATCTTCCCCACTTTCTCTGGGCTGAAGCAGTCAATACCGCATGTTTTACACAAAACGGAACTAGCATCAACAAACGGTTTGACAAAACACCCTACGAGCTGATCAACAATCGAGTACCAAACATCAAATTTCTCCGAATATTTGGATGTAAATGTTTCATCATCAATGATAAGATCGATCGCGGGAAATTCGCACCAAAAGGAATTGAAGCGATTTTCGTTGGGTAGTCCTCCGTTTCCAAAGCATACCGGGTATACATCAAATCAGAACGCCGCATACAAGAAAGCATAAATATTACATTCGATGAATCAACAATGGCTCTTGATCACAACAGTTCAAGACCTGCACCTACACCAGAAAAGGCTTCTGAACACAACAGTTCTGAACCCGTACAAGAAAAGGATTTCAATAGTTCTCCTACCAATAAAAATTTCCCCACTACAGATATGGAATGGGATTTTTTATTTGACGAACAATTCTTACAAACAATAGAACCTAAAATGCAAAATCCTCAAATAGTTCAGGAAAATACAGAAGAAATTCCAGAGATTTCAGAAGAAACGCAAAGTACTGAGACTTCACCAATAATAGACAATGGTCCGACCAACGACATACCAATAAGTGAACCTTCGTCGTCTCAAATCAGTGACTATCAAAATGCTGGTGAAGAATCTCCCCAAAGTGCAGAAAATCCTCTAACTGCTCAAATCGAGAACGTACAGCCAAACCCTCCTAACTCAGAATCACCTGAAGCACCGGTACCCCATACAAGAAAATGGACATGTGCCCATCCGACAGATCAAATTATAGGTGATATTTCAACTGGCGTACACACTCGATCATCTACAGCAAATGAATGTCTATACTCATGCTTCATAAGTCAGAGCGAACCAAGAAAAGTCGCAGAAGCATTACAAGATCCGGATTGGATAATAGCTATGCAAGATGAACTCAACCAGTTTGAAAGACTTCAAGTATGGCGTTTGGTGCCACGACCCGACCACAAAACCATAATTGGTACCAAATGGATTTTCAAAAACAAACGAGATGAGAATGGAATAATTATCAGGAACAAAGCGCGACTAGTAGCAAAAGGCTATAATCATCAGGAAGGAATCGATTACGATGAAACATTCACTCATGTGGCACGCATAGAAGCAATAAGAATATTTCTAGCCTATGCAACTCACCAGAACTTCTTAGTCTACCAAATGGACGTCAAAACGGCCTTTCTAAATGGCATATTAAAAGAAGAAGTCTTTGTTGCTCAACCTGATGGGTTCCAAAATAGTAATTACCCAGATCACGTCTATCAACTCGAGAAAGCACTCTACGGACTAAAGCAAGCCCCGAGAGCATGGTACGACGTGTTAACAGATTTTTTAATAAAATCAGGATATACAAAAAGAAACCATAGACACCACTCTCTTCGTCAAAAGACACGGAAAAGAAATATTAATCGTCCAAATCTATGTAGACGACATCATATTCGGCTCGACAGATGAACGACTGTGCAAAAAATTTGGCAAGCTCATGACAACAAAATTTGAAATGAGCATGATGGGAGAAATGTCATTCTTCCTAGGACTACAAGTCAAACAAATGCCAGACGACATCTTCATTAGTCAGTCAAAGTACATTCAAGATATTCTAAAAAGATATGGAATGGACTCAAGCTCGTCAATGCCAACCCCGATGTCTCCGAGCTGTAAACTCGATGCTGATCTCTCAGGGATATCCGTAAACGAAACAGAATTTAGAGGCATTATAGGCTCACTTCTATATCTCACCTCAAGTCGACAGGATATAGTATTCGCCACATGTCTTTGCGCTCGTTTCCAAGCTCAACCAAAGGAGTCACACATGCTTGCAGTAAAGCGTATCCTTCGATATCTTAAAGGAACACAAAATCTAGGGTTGTGGTATCCTAAAAATGCTAATTTTGATTTAATTGGATACACTGACTCTGACTATGCTGGATGCAAATTAGACAGGAAAAGCACCTCTGGAAGTGCTCAATACTTAGGCGATAAGTTGGTCTGCTGGTCATCCAAAAAGCAAAACTGCGTGTCCACATCTACAGCTGAGGCCGAATACGTCGCTGCTGCTAGCTGTTGTTCACAAATAATGTAGATGCGGACTCAACTTCGCGACTATGGGTTTGAATTAAATAATATTCCCATTTATAGTGATTCTAAGAGTGTTATAGCCATTACATGCAATCCTGTGCACCACTCACGCACGAAACACATAGATATACGATATCATTTCATTAAAGATTGTGTTGAAAAAGGAATTATTGACATGTATTTCGTGACAACTGAGCTGCAGCTTGCCGATTTATTTACCAAGGCTTTGGATGAAAAACGCCTCCAATTCTTGGTATCCAAAATCAGCATGCTAAATCTCAGTTAAATTCCTTCATGATTTTTTTCAAATTACTGTCATTTATGTGTTTTCTAAATACTATGCATTAATTCAGGGGGAGAATTTCTAGAGTTTCTTATATAAGTATGCGTAACGAATTAAGGGGGAGAAAATGTTTTTTTAGAAAAAATAATGCTTCAATTGAGGGGGAAAAAATTTAACAAAATTATGTGCTTTTGTACCTATTTGCGAAATGAAAATATGATTAATGGTCAAAAAGAGAATATTTCTTTTTCGGTGCCTTTTCTGCATTTTGTCATTTCACTGTTGCATCCGAAAAAAAAATGTGTATAATAATTAGTTTTCGCATTACATGATACGAAAACCCAAAACTCTCTCTCTCTCTAAAAAGTTTTCTCTCGCACGCATCATTTTCGCACGATTCATAGTTGATAATCGAACACAAGCCTCAGAAAATCCTCCGAGCCTTGTCGATTGGTAAGGAAACTCATTTTACTTACACATTTCAATCGATTACAACGATCAAGTTTTTTGATTCGACATCGATTTTAAACCTAGTTTTCGATTTCAAATTTGCGGATTCTTGTTTAATCTTCAAATGCTTTAAATCGGTGTTTTGATTAGTACGAGTTTCTCTAATATGCTTTGCGTTTACACGAAATTCAAGTTCTAAGCTTCCTTTTTGTATAATTTTACGCTCGGAATTTAATCGTATCCTACAGTTCAAAAGTTTTCGTATCACTGTACTTTGCAAAGTTTTCGCACGAAGTTTTCGCATAGAAGATCTTCGTATCTATCGTCGTATTCCCCTGTTTTTTAATAAAAATACTCTGTTTTACTTTGTTTCGTGTCAAACATACTCTGTTTAGGTACGAAAATACCTTCCCTTCAAAGATTTCGTATGAGTCTTTGTTGGTGAGATTTCGTACGCACATTTAATTCGACAAAGGGATTTCGTACGCGAAAGTGCGATATTTTTCGTATGAATATTTTAATAATTTTCGTACAAATCTTTAAATTTTCGAACGCAACAGTACTCCATACGTAAAAGTTTACATAGCGTTTTTCGAACGATACACATTTGTCGAACGCTACAGTACTTCTATCCGAAAAAGATTATAAATGAATTTTTGAATGATACAGTACTTATACACGAAAAACTCTATGTGTTATGTTTCGAACGCTACAGTATCTCAACGATACGAAAACTTTTACAGATAGTTTTTTCGAACGAAAACGTTTTCTCGAATGCTACAGTGTCTATATGTTACGAAAACGTTTACAAATAGTTTTTCGAACGAAAACTCTTTCTCGAACGCTACAGTGTCTATATGTTACGAAATCATGTTTTTCGCACGAAAAATATTTTCGAACGCCACAATATCCATACTTAGAAAAAAACATTTCGAACGAAAACTATTTTCGAACGCGCCAGCATATCCATACTTAGTAAATTTTCGAACGACAACACTTAGGAAAACTTTCGCAAACTATACTTAGATATTTTTGGAACGAAAACACTTAGAAGAATTTCAACTCAAATACTTAGAATGTTTTCGTATGAATTATAACGATTTTCGAACGAAAATACTTACAAATTCTTTTCGCACAAAACACAGCAAAATTTTAAAAAACAATACTTAGAATGTTTTCGAACGTCACACTAATATCTATTTTCAAACGAAAACACTTAGTCCCATTTGTCGAACGAAACCAATTTTAGTACCAAATTTTCTCGAACGCAAAACTACATAGAAAAACCTTCGAACAAAATTTATCATTTTATTCTCTACACATAGCATTTTCTTGTTTCAAAGGTTATACTAAATGTCTATTTTTGGTTGACAGAAATAAAATGGCTTCCATAGAAGAAATATATCCTACACACAAATGGCTTGACGTTCGGGACAACAACTTCCAGCTTGATCCCGAGACATTCAAATGCCCCGATCCTATCATAATCTCAATCCTTAGAGGGCATCCTTTATGGCCAGCATTCAATATGACAACTCCCGTGCCGATGGTGTACTTGCAGCAATTCTGGGCCACCATGAAACGAAGAATTGAACGGGACAATTCCATCATGTTCGAAGCCCAAATCGCAAACACAACGGTGGTAATCACACAAGATCTTCTTCAACGTGTGCTTCACCTTCCAATCTATGACGACACTCAAGAAGTTCCCACAGAACAAGAACGTCTTCAAGACATGCTGCTCATGGGTCATGCACCTCCACTGGCGAGTCTCTCAGCCTTTCAATTAGGCAAAATCCCGCACCCATGGAAGACTCTCGTTGGGCTGGTCAACAAATGCTTATCTCCCAAGCACACCGGCTTTGGTAAAGGGAACCTCACCATTTTACGAATCTTCCATGGATTGGTCTTCTTCAAACACTATAACTTCACACAACTACTGTGGAATGATCTTGAAGACCAAGTCCACACAAGGGGCCAAGCCAAACGAACAAAGTGTGTCCCCTACCTACGATGGTTCCCACTTCTGATCAAGCACTTCATAGCGGTCAATCTGGCGATACCGACCCTGTCAAGAGATGAAGACTATATTCCGCCAAAAATGAAGTTCATCCAAAAAGCCAAAGCAGAACCAAAATGGATGGGCCGCCCAATGCCAATCCTTGACGAGCTCCTCCAGCTGGCTACTAGGGAATCCGTTCTGGCGTACTGCGCGACACACCAAAGACAACTCCCTACGTTTCTGGACAACCCACCAGAAACTAACCTCGGGACGAACTTACGAGTGAGTGAGGCTCCTGAGCGAACAATAGACCCGGCCCCCTATTCTTTAACACCCTCTTCAGAACACACCCAGTCTGAAGAGTTGGTGACTCAAATACCGACGGCCGTGGTCACCACCCCATCCTCACAAAACATCCCGTCCCCGACCCCCATAGGAACAGAGGCTGATACGTTCAGCCTCTGGGTAGAAGTCGCCGCATCAGGGGCAACGGCGCACGCAAAACCCGCCCTTGACTATTCGATCGTCTCCCAACAGACGATGGTCTCACAAACGCACGGGGAACCATGTACTCTATCTCTGCTTCCTTCTGAAGCAGCAGATATTGAAGCAGGTGGAACGCAACCCCCATCCACCACCATTCTTGAACTCACATCGAGTCTAGTGTCCCCTATCCCCACATTTTCTGATTTTTCTAGGACACAGACACTTTTGACGCCATCTACACTTGGGCTTGATGACCAAGTCAGAACTTCCGTAGCCACATCCACTGCTGATGTGCCGCAAGGATCGGAAGGAAGCCCCGACACGGCCAACATCACAACAACCGTGCCATCGGGCCATTTGCCTGAGCTAGTCTCACGGCGAATGTCAACGGGAAGCCTTCGTGGCCCCGTCCTTACAAGTTCCGCTGTCACTTCGGTGACGGTTGGCCACACATCAGACATCTTTTCCGAAGTTGTGATGACAGAACGCCTTAGTGGCTCTGTCAGGTTACCCTTTGTAACGCAAGAGTATCTTCACCACTGCCTGGAGTCCGCCTTTTCCAAATTTTCTGAAACTCTAGACACGACCATTTCGGAAAAGGTCCAAAGCGTCATTCTGGCTGCTACAAGGGACAAAGGGAAAGCCCCACTGGTCGAAGAACATGTGTTACCCCTCCCCATATCCCCACTTACACAGCCTACCCAAACACCACCCAACCCATACACAATGCCCCTCGGAGAGCTCCGTGACCTATTTCTGTCTCGACTTCTTTCCGAGACAGAAACCCTCACGCCAGACATGCAGGAGCTTCTCCACCTGATGACCCACCAACAAACTCGTTGCCGTGAGGACCCCCCAGCTCAAAAACGAAAACATGACGATCCCGATGATCGCCCTGAGGGGGAGAGCAGCAAACGAGCTAGGGTTACACCGCAACCGACCCCACCAACCACAAGGTCGAGACGAGGACGATCATCAGCAACCACCTCGTTGTCTCGACCTTCCTCATCATCTCAACCTCCACCGTCAAAGACCACACTATCACTACCCCAAACACCACCATCATCATCTGTAAATCCCTTTTCATCTAATATAATGCAAGCAACAAAGAAAGCAACCTAGAATGATTTTAGCTTGAGAGTGTTTAGGTTAGCTTGTTCAAGGAGGCACAATACTTGCAAAAAGGAACACTTTGAAACTAGGGCTTGGTGGGTCTTTATATACCACATTAGTTGGTATATTAAAGCCCATCAAGCCCAAAACCCATTTAGCCCAAACAACTAATACTTATAATAAAGTAAATTACAAACCCAAATAACATCTAAAACCAAAGACCTAAATACACTAAAGACGGAAGCATCTAAGATATAAAGAACACAATAAATGATCCTAACAATCTCCCCCTTTGTGTTCTTTTTAAGTCTTCTGCTTGGATGCTCCGACCTTGGGGTCCACCGTCTTGTACGTAGAGCTTCGAAGTCCGAGCTTGACTTCGTAGTTACGTAACCACCTTCGAAGAGCCAGTCTTTCATCGATCTTCCCTCGAAGTAATCTGAACTTCATCTGGCTATCGAGGTCTTCTTCTTCCATCTCCTGGATAATCCTTGTCAACTTTCTTGAAATAATTAGAAGAGTCCCGTCGGAGAACTTTGGGATCTCCGAGGTCTTCATCAATCTCTTCTCACCTTTGTAGTTGACGTAGACTATCGAGGGGTCCTCACCTTCAAAGACGTTTCCTTCAGAGATGTTGGGGTCATCCGGGACTTCGAAGTTAGGCTTTGTGAGGTTCACTTTCTTCATATTGCTTTCCAGTGCCATCTGAAGGTCGTGGGAAGCATTATAGTTG
Organism: Lindernia subracemosa; assembly: GCA_028392965.1. Lineage (NCBI taxonomy): Eukaryota > Viridiplantae > Streptophyta > Magnoliopsida > Lamiales > Linderniaceae > Vandellia > Vandellia subracemosa. The sequence goes on from JAQPCC010000065.1 coordinate 91,064, forward strand.
ATCTGGCGCAACATGAACCTTTTGAGTGTAGCAAGGCCTATCTTCAAAGCAGGGTCCTTTTTCAGCTGTCCTAGATACCTGTACGTCGAGAATATTCTCTCGACATCAGGGTGTCTAATGTAGATTAGGTCCGCTTCGCTGATGTCTTCAACCTTCCCGTCCTCCCTTTCAACTTTGTAAACTGGATAGGGAATTTGGTTGAAGTACTCGACTCTGACTCCCGTCACCCTTTTGATCAGTTTCTTCCTTGATTCGTCTTTTCGAAGGCGATCCAGATTGTCGCCTCGTCCTCTGAAACTCATCATCATTCGCAGACTTAGGACATAGAATCTTGCCCTTCGTCCCGTCAGATGAGTCATCCCACTCAGCTCCAGTTCATCAGGCTTGGTGATACGCTCGGGTTTCCTCCATATTCGTTTCCGAAACTCTTCCTGGTAAGGTGCCACGATTTTGGCATTTTCCCACGGGAGCTCCGGAATCTTCGGGGTTTCTCTTGGCGGAGGGTTGTACATGTCGTACCATCGGTTGGCGTGCTCCAAGAGAACAGGAAGTTCGGGGATTTCTGCTTCGTAGTCCTCCCCTTCTTCCAGCTCCTTGTCTTCTATTCTGACAAGTTCAACCTCTGCATTCCTTAGGAGCTGTCGAGCGTTATCAAACATAGCCTTTGAGAACTGTTCTGTAACCGGTCTTTTGAGCCATCCTTCGTTCATAATGTACGCCTCCACTTCAGTGTGTGGTTGGAGGTAATCTTCGAGGTTGAATGGCTCTAAGTCCGGTTGTGTAGCAATGTAGGGCGAAAGAGGTGGGCTTCGGCTTTTTCTGGCTTCGTGGGTGGTGGAAGGAGGATTTGGGGTGGTGGTTCTTTGGACTGTATGTGTAGGGATTTCCGAGGTCGACGTTGCTTCGCCAAGGAAGAGTGTCTGGTTCGGCCCTGGCGCCGCTTGTCTTCCTCGAGAACCTCTTCGTGTTGGTTGTTGGGTTTGTGTTGTAGGGCCTGCTGCTGTTCTGCCCTGTGATGGTGTGCTTCGTCGTACAGATGCTCCGGAGGAGGATAGGCGTTGACGCTTCTCCCCCTCACGGCGATCCTGGTCGTCAGGATCGTCGTGCCGTCTTCGGATTGTTGAGGTGTCGTCTCGGCACGTATCTGTCGACGGTATGTTTTGTTGCGCGAGCAGCATTTTTTGGACCGTCACGAGCGCGGGGTGCTTCGGGTCCACTCCTATGAGACGGGCAGTGAAGATGTCCCATAGGTCGAGCAGTGGCATGGTGTGGGGGTTCGGATGAGGAGGTGGGGGTAGTGGGGAACGTGACGGGGTTTCATCGACAACTGGAGCTTTGCCTCTGTCCGGGCAGCAGTCGTAATGAGTGACTGCATGCGCGGGACAGCCACTTGCTCGAGAAATTCGGCAAGTCTCCGTTCAAGGTATGTCGCCGTCACGTACGGGGAATCACCGCCGGAGCCACGAAGGCCTTCCGTTTGCACCCCCGAAGTGGTGGGGTGGCCAGTTTCGCGGGAAATCAATGGGACTTCGAGCGGCACTGGACTTCCGACCTGTCCTTGCGGTTCCTCACGAAGAAGGACCGCTCCGGTCGTTAGGGCCACGTCACACAGACGGGCGAAGGTGGAGCTCTCACCGGGGCCACTTAGGCGTCCCGTTGGCACGCGTCCGATCGTGATGTTCGGACGGTGGCCCTCTGACGAGGACGATGTGGGGTCGTCGTCATCGGGACTTCCGTCCAATCCTAGAAGCGCCTCAATCATGTGCGCATCTATGGACGTTGTGGCCTGTTCGGTGACAGGCGGAGGACGTGATGGTTGAGGGTCGGGGATTTTTGAGACGACCGGTTGTTGGGAACCGGCCGAATGGCTAAGGCTTGTGGTGTGCGCCGTTGGGTCGATGTCGGCGTCTTCTATCCTAAGGGGTGACCCGGCTTGTAGTGGAGTGGGGATTGGAGGAATACGACGACGTCTATGGATAAGCGTGCTGTCATCGTCGTCGTCAGAGGAGTCGTCGCTCATGTGTTGGCGTTGAGGAGCGGGCGACGGCTGCCTCGTGGAGGGTGGTGGGGACGGTGGGCGGAGTATGGGCATCCCGTCTTCGCCGTCCGAGTCGGAGACGTCGCTCAACATTTGTCGTTGAAGAGCACGCGACGTCGGCGGGATCGGCGATGTGCGGCTGACAGGAGATTGTGGTGGGATGGGTGTGATAAGTGGTGGTGAGGGCTGTCGAACGGGTATTTGTTGTTCGACAGGTGTTGGTAGTGTGGATGATTGGGTAATTGATGGAATGGCTGGTTGGTGAGTGTATGACTGAGGAATGGATGAGGAAGCTGCCTCCGGCCCGGTTCTAGGACCTTCATCGGCAGTTTGGGAGGCCCCGGGGTTAGGTTCGAGGGGTTTTCTCGAACCATGGGGGCGTATACATTGTACTGGCGGCAGTAGTCTTCTATCATGTGCTGCTCCGCCAGTGACAAGAGGGATGAAGGGATGGGCATCGGCCGCCGTGCGTATTTCTCATCGACCTTCCCCTTCTGAAGGTACCTGAGCTTTGGCGGGGTGACATATTCGTCGGCGGGCCGGGTTGGTATCCCAGGCAGTGATTGCATAAAGTGGTGGATCATTAGCCCGAACCACCTGGAATATGGCAGGTACTGCGTCTTCTTGCCCTTCGTTCGCTGCATCATTTGGTCGTCGAGGTCCATCATGATGAGCTTGGCATAATCTACGTTTTTGTTGAAGGCAATGCCGTGGAAGATCCGCAGTATTGTGATGTTGCACCTGTCGTGCCCTGAGTGCTTTGGTGAGAAGCACTTATTGACAAGCGCAAAAAGTGTCCGCCATGGATGCGGGATCATGGATTGTTGGATCTGAGAGAGGACTTTGACGGGCGTGAAGTAACCCATTCTTTGAATGTCCTCGAGAAGCTCATCCTCAGAAGCCTCAACTCATTCTCCGGTCGGCTGGGCAGGCGGAGAACATGGCGGATTAATTCGCGGGTGACCTCGACCGTCTGGCCCGCGAGTTTTGCTTCGTAGTAAAAGCTATTGTCTGGTGCCACCTTCGTCTGCAGCGTCCCCCAAAATTGTTGAAGGTAAACGGAGGGGACTGGTACAGCGGCCGAGAAGGCGTACCAGAGGTGATGGTGTCTCAATATCGCAGGAATAATGGGTTCCTTCCCTTTGAAGACTTCCAAGTCTAGTTGGAAGTTATTGTCCTTCGGAATGACCCATTTGGACGTTGGGTAAATCAGATCTGTTGGTGTCGTATTCATTTTTTTTTTTTTTTTTTTTTTTTTTTTTTTTTTTTTTTTTTTTTTTTTTTTTTCCGAACACCTGGATTCGTTAAACCTGCGATGATAGAGTAACCATTAGTTTATACAGTAATAAGAAGCAGAAGGTAACATGATTTGAATAGCTGAAAACAAGTTAGAGTTCAAAATTGTTCAAGTGTTTTGGGTTTTAAAAATTCAATGTTTGATTTTGGGCCCAAAAACAGTTTCAGCCCATTTAAATCATGAGTTTGATACTTAGAAAATTTCTTAAGTGGAGAGTTCGCGCATTAGTTAAAAATTTTCTAAGTCTTTATGTCGCGAAGTGAAAAGTGAGAGTGCGTTAAGAAAATTCTAAGTAAAGGTTCGCGAAACAGATGATAAAAACAATTAAGTGTGGATCGCGATATGAGAGTTTGGTAAGTTCGCTAAAAGCTTTACGAATCCTAGTTTCGCGAATGTTAGAAAGGGTTCGAGAACTGAAATACTTTGCGAATTGAGATTGTGTTCTCGAATTGAAGTGAAATTGAGTTCGCGAAACATGAAGGGATTCGCGAAAGACCATGGGGTTCGCGATCTGGAAGTTTGTGAATTGAGAAAAAGTTCGCGATTTAAAATGATTACGAATTTAGAGTGGTTCGCGAACGTGAGAGTTTGGCAAGTTCGGAACAAGTTCGCGAACTTTGAAGAGTTCGCGAATCATGGAGAACTTCGTGGGCTAAGACAAATGTGCGAAAAACAGGTTGGAGACTTCGAAAGTCGCGCTTTAAAGATCAAAAAGGGCTGAGTTCGCGAATCATGAAGATTCATCGTGTTCATCATCCGCGAAGTGCAGAAAGTTCCAGATTCGCCAAAATCATCATCAGATAGGTATAGAACTGCTTGAAAATGAAGATTCAACGTTATTCTTACCTCAGCAACGCACGAGAGAAGAGATTTGGAAGCTAAGGAGCAGGTTTCGTCGTGATTTGAGTGGCTTTATCTTGCGGATGAACAGTAGATCGAGAGAATTTTGAACAGTGTAAACCCTAATTTTGAATTGGCGGCGACTGTTTCTTCGTGAAACTTAGGGTTTTAAGAGGGAAGAAGTTCGCGGGCTCAAAAAGGTTTGGGCCTCGTAAGAAAGATGGGCCCGTTTGAGGTTCGCGAAGCGTGCGTGAGTTCGCGAAGTAGCATTGAGTACGCGAACCATTGATAATTCGCGAATCACCCTAAATTCACGAATCAAAATGAAGTGGAAAAAACTGGGCCGAAAAATGAGAAAAGAAGGCCCAATACTGGTTTTTGAATTTTGCGAATTGGCTCAAATGCTTTAGTGATTGTGGGCTCAATTTTTAACTTAGACTCCCCCTCAAAATATGCACTCTTAGAAAATACATTTCAAGTTAAGATATAACAAGAAGACTAAAAATTACTCCCCCTAAATTTTTGGAATGGTGATCATCTTTTAAACTTTATAAAAGGTTGAAATAGGCAAAAATCACGTTATGCTTCCCGATTCAACATGCCTAACTTTGAAACGAGAAACATGAAACGTTTTTCATCCAAAGCCTTTGTGAAAAGATCGGCAAGTTGAACTTCGGAGTTGACGAAGTACATTGTGATTGTGCCTTTTTCGACATGATCTTTTATAAAGTGATATCGAAGGTCTATATGTTTAGTGCGGGAATGATGGACGGGATTACAGGTAATGGCAATAGCGCTCTTCGAGTCGCTGTAAATTGGAATGTTATTGAAAACAAACCCGTAATCCTGCAATTGCGTTCGCAACCACAGGATTTGAGAGCAGCAACTGGCCGCAGCAACGTACTCTGCTTCGGCGGTTGACGTGGACACACAGTTTTGTTTCTTAGACGACCAACTTACTAGTTTGTCACCTAGGAACTGTATTCCACCCGAGGTGCTCTTCCTGTCCATCCTACAACCTGCAAAATCGGCATCCGTAAAGCCAAGTAATTGAAAGTTAGAGTTCTTGGGATACCAGAGTCCGAGTGTCGGTGTTCCCTTGAGATAGCGTAAGATCCTCTTCACTGCAAGCATGTGCGACTCCTTCGGATCGGCTTGAAAGCGCGCACACAGGCAGGTGGAGAAGACTATATCAGGCCGACTTGCTGTCAGATACAGAAGCGATCCTATCATTCCTCTGTATGTAGACGGGTTGACTGATTTGCCCGATGGATCTGAGGCTAGTTTGCATGAAGTCGACATCGGGGTGCTTTTAGATGGGGAATTTTCCATGTTGTACTTCTTAAGTATGTCTTGAATATACTTCGATTGACTGATGAAGATTCCTTCTGGGAGTTGCTTGACTTGCAGTCCAAGGAAGAAGTTGAGCTCTCCCATCATGCTCATTTCGAACTTTGTCTTCATCAGTTCCCCGAACTCCTTGCACAACATGGGGTTTGTGGATCCAAAAATAATGTCGTCAACGTAAATCTGAATAAGTAGAATTTCAGACTTGCGTCGCTTGATGAAGAGGGTGGTGTCGATTTGCCCTTTAGTGAAGCCTGACTCGATCAGAAAGTCAGATAGCACCTCGTACCATGCTCGGGGTGCTTGCTTAAGTCCGTAAAGTGCCTTCTCGAGGAAGTACACATAGTCAGGGTGGACTTGGCTTACGAATCCTTCAGGCTGTGCCACGTAGACTTCTTCTTTCAAGACGCCGTTGAGGAAGGCTGTCTTGACGTCCATCTGATACACCGTGAAGTCTTTGTGGGCTGCGAAGGCTAGGAAAATCCGAATTGCTTCGATTCGCGCTACGGGTGCGAAGGTCTCGTCGTAGTCGATTCCCTCTTGCTGGTTGTAGCCCTTCGCGACTAGCCTTGCCTTGTTGCGAATTACGACACCGTCTTCATCTTTCTTATTCTTGAATACCCACTTCGTACCGATAATCGTCTTTCCTTGAGGTCTCGGTACGAGTTTCCACACTTTCAGTCTTTCGAACTGATGGATTTCCTCTTGCATTGCGTTTACCCAGTCTGGGTCTTTTAGCGCGTCTCCAACTTTGCTCGGCTCAGCCTGGCTGAGAAAGCAGGCATATAGATTTTCATTTATTGTTGATGATCTTGTACTAACTCCTTGGTCTGGATTTCCAATAATTTGAGACATCGGATGGGCTCGAGTCCACTTCCTTTGATGAGGGAGAGGTTGTTCTTGCTCGTCCTGTGCGGGTTCTTCACCTGTTGTCTCGGGAGTGCTGGAAATTTCGATCGGGGAGTGAGGCTCTATGTCTGGGGAAATGTCTTCATCGTCTTCTTCAGTTGAGGCTTCAGGGGAAATAGTGACTTCTATTGTGACGTTGAGGGAGATGCATCAGCTTCGTGTTGGCCTACGGGAGAGGCTGGTGCGTCACTATTTTGGGGTTGGTGAGGAGGTTGAGCTGATCGACGATCGTGGATGGCTAGATCTTCGAAAAGCAGCTCCCATGCGTCGTCGCTCTTGTGGGATGTCGATGCTACCTCCTCGAATGTAGGACTGGGCTGATCGTCTGTCAGCACTCTAATTAGTCCCGGTTCTGGCCTGATTTGGACAGAAGCGTTCTGTTGTAGTACGGGTCCTGAACTGATGTATTCAGAAGCCACAGCGCTTCGTCGAAAGTAACATTTATGCTTTCCATAACAGTCCTTCTATCTTTGAGATAGACTCTATAGGCCTTCGAAGTAGCCGAATATCCAATGAACACTCCTTCGATGGCCTTCGGGTCGAGCTTCCCTCGATCAACTCGGTCATTAGCTACAAAGCACTTGCAGCCGAAAATCCGTAGATATTTGATGTTTGGGACCCTTTGGTTGATTAGCTCGTACGGAGTCTTCCCAAATCTCTTGTGAATGCTCGTTCGGTTTTGCGTGTAACACGCCGTGTTTACTGCCTCGGCCCATAGAAAGTGTGGAAGTCCTGATTGAATTAGCATTGTCCGGGCTGCTTCGATAAGGGTCCGGTTCTTCCTTTCCACTACTCCATTTTGTTGAGGGGTTTTTGCGGCCGAGAACTGCTGAGAGATTCCTAACGAGGTGTAGAAGTCACTGAGGACTTGTTCTTGAACTCAGTGCCATTATCTGTGCGGACCACTTGGATGTTGCTCTCAAGCAGGTTCTGAGTCGTCTTCACAAAAGAGATGATGATTTCAGGGGTCTCGTCCTTCGTTTTAAGATATCTCGTCCATGTGTACCTCGAGTAGTCATCTACAATGACTAATACGTATTTTCTTCCATTTATGCTTTGTATCCTCATTGGCCCGCATAAATCCATGTGTAGCAGCTCCAGTGGGCGAGAGGTCGAGGCCACGTGTTTTGATGAATGAGATGCCTTCTTCATCTTTCCCATTTCGCACGCCGAACATAGATGCTCTTTGTGGTACTTCAATGCTGGGAGTCCTGTGACTAGCTTATCTTTGTAAGTTTATTCAGCGTTTTGAAGTTGATATGGGACATCCGTCTGTGCCAAAGGTCATTTTGCTGGTGTGATGCCTTTGTCATCAGACAGATGGCGGATGAAGGTCGAAGGGTCTTCAGATTGATTGTGTAGAGATTTGTCTTCCTCGTGCCTGTGAGGAGTTCCCTACCCTGCTCGTTGCTGATGGTGCAGTCGTCAGACTGGAAGGTGACCGTCAGCCTTCTATCGCAGAACTGGCCAATGCTGAAGAGGTTGTGTCCAAGTCCTTCGACGAGCGAGACATCCCTGATTGTGAGGTTGTCATGGATGAGGTCTCCGTGTCCTATGATCGGAGCCGCGTGATTATTTCCGAAGCGCACGTTACCGCCAAAGCGGGCTTTGTAGTTGCTCAGCAGCTCTTTTCTCCCTGTCATGTGTGTGGAGCAACCTGAATCGAGATACCACACATGACAGATCTGCAAAAATAATCAAGAGAGGTCAGTAACCCGATAACGGTCGGGTTCCCCTTGGTTATTTTCGACACGCAAGCATAGATGAAATAGAGAATCAGCTAAGTAGTCTACTATGCTTGGACTTGTTTTGGGAACCCAAATCTGGCGTGTGCCTGATTTGGTCGTGATGGATTCGAGTTCCCTTTTTGTGACCCAAATTTGTTTCGTTTTGAGCGGTTGCGTTTTGATTTTGGGCACGTAATGCTTGGGCTTGGTTTTCTTCTCGTTTTTGCGAGATACTTGATCTGGCTTTTTCTCGAGCCTTGAAGCATTTTGTGGTCTCGCCTTTGGTTGGGGATTTGAGCTTGCGACCTTCTTGGCTTTTACTTCGGGGAAGTGTGCAAAGAGAGGGTTAGTTCGCGAGTTAGGTATAGAAATCAGAGTTCGCGACTTTGATGTGTGCCTTTTAGTTTGCGAGTCTAGTGTGTGTGTGTGGGTTTGCGAAATAAGTTGCCTGCTAAGTTTCGGGTCAGAAATCCTTTTAGACTTAGAAGTAAAACTAGCAGCATTTTTCAACACATTAACACACTCAAGACGATTCTTACAAAACAAAAAGGGAGACATTTTAGTTTTCGTTTTCATTTGCTCCTTTTTGTGAACAGCAACGTCTCCTTTTGTCTCGTCTTGTCTTGCCCTCCACTTCACGCTCTTTTCCCAAGATGCTTTTCCTGTCGATGCAGAAGAGGTCTTGTTAGTGATCTTCGTTGTGCGACCTATAACCGGCTTATTTAATTCTTTATTCTTGAAGAGTTTTGTGTGTGACGTTGTCAAAATGAAAGGAGTATGTGTAGGGATCGTGTGGGGTCTAGTGCTTATTTGATCCTTAAATGATGAAATTACTGCGAGTAAAATATCTTTCTCTAGTTGAGAGAGTTGCTCGAGTGATTCCATCGATGCTCGTAATTTGAAATTTTCTTTATGCGAAAAAGGGATGTAAGCTCTAGGCAACGTTCCCATATGCTTCGAATTCTTCGGTGCTTCTTCAACGACCTTTTGAGAGGGCGGTGCACTAGCCTGGAGACAGTTATCAATCGAGGGTTTTTCCTTTGTCTTGTAACTTTCGTTCAGGCTAAGGTAATCGAACGGTTTTTCGGCCCGATCGCTCCCTTCTCCTGTCGTTGGTTCGCTTTTTGACGACTGAAAGAAGCGTATGAGCGATGATCCAGATAACTATCATCGTAGCGAATGGGAGTTTTCTTGGCTTCAGGTATGATGGTCTTAACGAAGCCTAACCCCCCTCGTGGATTGTAGAACCTAGTATCTTTGGGCTGACTGAGAAACATGGTTCGTTCTAATACCAGTTCTGATAGCCCTCGTTTCGTGATAATGTCTTCTAGGCTCTTTATCTTCGCATATAGCCCAGCGCGTTCGCTATTCATCAGATTATACTCGCTAGTTTTATTTATTCGCTCATTCTCACTCTTCCTATAATTCGCCGTCAACTCTTCAAGTCTTTTATTTAGTTTAATAATTTCCTCATCTCGACTAGCTACCCTAAGATTTGCAGCTTCTAATCGACAATTCAGGGAACCAATATCGCTTAGTCGATTAATGAGGGATGCACGGTTGTTAGCTAATTGGGCTTCTAGTTCTGTAATTCTAGAATTATTGCTAGAAGCTTCGTTTTTATTGCATTCTAAGATCGCTATCCTATTTGTCAGTTCACTAACTTTATCCTTAGATTTTCCTAAGTCTTGTTCTGTCATACTTAAGCTATTTTCTAACCTTTCTACCTCTTCTAGTGTCATGGTTAGGATAGCTTGAGTTTTTACTAATTTCTTTTCTAAAGACCTAGTATTTTTACGTTCTTTACTTAGGACCTCTACTTTATTTTGTAATTTTAAAAGCATACTATCGTTGAAAGAGTATACCTCCTCGCCGTTGCACGGTTCATCTACTTCATTCGTGCTGGTACTGGTGCTAGCTTCCGGCTGCTCCTCCTCGTCTGATCCGTCTCCATCCAGCCGTGCCATCAGGGCAAGGTTCTCGGGCTCACTTTCCGTGGAGTCCTCGAGCCAGTGGTCCTGCTCGGCCACTAGTGCTTTGCCTTGATTCTTCTGCCTGATCAACTGCAGCTTCCTGAGATAATACTCTTCGTCCTTCTTTTTCTTCGGAAGGGGACAGTCATTGGCAAAGTGCCCTGGTTTGCCACAGTTGTAGCATTTTCTTGGTTCGGCTGGGGCCTTGGTTTCAGCTGGCTGAAATGGTCGGGTCTGAGGATTGGGTCCTGACGAGATCCTTTGTCTGTTGGACGAGGATGATGATTTCTTGAAGAACTTTTTGTTCATCATCTTCGTTACCAGAGCCAAGTGCTTCTGGAGCTCCTTCATCTCCGGATCGGAGTCCGAGCCTGAGTCATCTTCGGAGGTGGAGGGGCTCGGGATCTTGACGGTTTTGCCTTTACTCAGCTTTGCGCTCTTCTTATCCGTCACTAAGGCTAGTGAGTCGGCCACAGCCTTATTCTTCTGCTCCTCCACCCCCTCGTTTACGTCATCTGAATGCTGTTCGAGGCTCTCGTAGATGCTGTGGATGTCAATTTCATCGAGGTCCTTGTTCTGCCTGAAATTTGTGGCAATCTTCTTCCACTCAGGCTGTAATGATGTAAGGAATCTTACATTTAGCTCCAAGTTGGACTTCATGATGCTGATCTTCCGCAGTTCATTGGTTTGGATCATAAACCTACGATAGGTTTCACCAATTGGCTCGCCCTGTCGAGCCTTGAAGGAGTCGTAAGCCGCCAATGTGTTGGCTTTCTTGGCTCTTAAGCCGATATCAGTGCCCTGCATCAACTTAGAGATCTCGTCGAACATTTCCTTGGCAGTCTGGAAGCTATCTACCTGAATGTAGATTTCATTTGGCATGGCTTGTAGGAGGTAGGTCTTGGCCATGAGGTCTGCCCTAATGCTTCGTCTTTCCAGATCAGTGTAGTCGGCTGGAGACTTGGGTACTATCTGTGGAAGGACGGGAGGAGTCACGGTGTTGTCCCCGGGGAGTGTGGTCGTAAATGTTTCGGGGCCGCTTTGGAGTGATCTGATCATTTCCTCTCCGTTTTCTTTGATCTCCAGGAAGTTAAGGAATCTGTTCTTCCAGATAGAGAACTCGCCTCTTCGCAGCACTGGTGGTCTGACGTCGCTTCCCATGGCGAGTGTGTCCATTCTATATTAGATGTGGGTGATCTTTAAACGTGTGTGGAACTTTGAAGTGTTGAAACTTGAAGTTAGTGAGGTTCGCGAACTGGAGCTGGATTCGTGAAATCGAAGGGTTCGCGAACTTGAGCTGGATTCGTGAAATCGAAGGGTTCGCGAAATGGCTGGTTCGCGAATTGAAGATCGGTTCGTGATCTACTTTGGCGAAGTGAGATCACAGGTTGGCAAATTGATTCGCGAAGCTGAACTGACGGTTGGCGAATCGAAAGATCGCGGATGAAGCGGGGTTCGTGAAGTGGCCTGAGCTTCGTGATCCTTGTTCGCGTGTTGAGGTTCGCGGATGTAGCGGAACACTTCGCGAATTGAAGTTCGCGAGAGTGGCGGTTCGCAAAGCAGGGAGGTTCGCGAATTCTTTGTCTGTTCCGCGAATGATGAACAGGATGAAGATCTTCAAGCTGAAACCCAGAAAATCCGAAAATCTTGCTGTAAATGCCCAAAATCTGCCCAGAAATGCTGTTTTTGCTGGAATAAGTTCCCCAATACCAGAAAATGGCCGAGAAACCCCAAAACCAGCTCAGAAAAGGCAGAAAAACAGCCAAAGTAGTTCAAAAACAGCCCAAGAAAAGTGACGAAAAAAGCTCAAAAACTCCAAAAATGGCTTCAAAGTTCCCTCACGCTAAGCTCTGATACCACTTGTAAATCCCTTTTCATCTAATATAATGCAAGCAACAAAGAAAGCAACCTAGAATGATTTTAGCTTGAGAGTGTTTAGGTTAGCTTGTTCAAGGAGGCACAATACTTGCAAAAAGGAACACTTTGAAACTAGGGCTTGGTGGGTCTTTATATACCACATTAGTTGGTATATTAAAGCCCATCAAGCCCAAAACCCATTTAGCCCAAACAACTAATACTTATAATAAAGTAAATTACAAACCCAAATAACATCTAAAACCAAAGACCTAAATACACTAAAGACGGAAGCATCTAAGATATAAAGAACACAATAAATGATCCTAACATCATCATCAACACCTCCACCATCATCATCATCATCTCTACCACCACCTCCACCATCATCATTTCTACCACCACCACCACCACCATCAACAGATAACCTACCACCATCACTCCCAACTGCATCCAATCTCAAAGACTACGTCGATGAATACATCTTGAGGGATTGGATTCAGCTGGATGAAGAAGAAGAAGCCGCCTTCCACAGAATCTACAACGCTCGAATGCAACTAAGGCGAGCTTCCATGCAGATGTTCAGATTCACGGCCGCCGAATTGAAAGAAGGAGAAAGATAGGACAAAGAACCAGCAGGACTCCCAGAGGCGATACAAATGTGAGTCAGCGAACCAGAAAATCTGACTCGTGGAACATCAAAGAAAGACGCGCCATGGGACAACTTAAGGATCTTAGCTCCCTTTCAAGAGGAAATCAGAAAGACTATCTGGCGGAGTGAGAAGAACATCAAGCAGCTGAACGAGCTAGACCTCAGAGGACTAACGCATCTGACGGGGACAGCGGCAGCCGGGCATCTCTACATGCTGGCACACACCGAGATAGGGCCCCCCCCGAGATGGATACAATAGGAGAGTTCAGCGATCAAAGGATCCGATCGCAGACATTATAGAAGTTGAGCACTATAATGTCGGGAAGACGAACTATCCTATCTACACGGTCGCTCGTAAAGACTGTTCAACAGAACGGCTGTCTGAAGCTGATCTTACCGATATCGAACCCAGTGATATCCTCCAGATGTTCGGGGTCTACAAAAAGTTCACCCTGAAGTACCGACTGGGATTCGAGACAATCAAGAGATACATGTTGAGGCAGATCAAGTTCTACACTGCTTTACTTAGGACATCAGTATTTTGTGACCATTGTTGATGATTACTCCAGATTCACTTGGTTGTTCATGATCAAGTGCAAATCTGAGGTTCGCTCAGTCATGACCTATTTCTTAGCATTAATTGAAACACAATTTAAGTGCAAAGTGAAGACCATTAGGACAGATAATGCAAGAGAATTTAACATGACTGATCTCTTTAAAGAAAAAGGCATCATGCATCATTTATCTTGTGTGCAAACACCACAGCAGAATGCTATTGTAGAGAGAAAGCATCAACATCTTTTGAATGTGGCACGTTCTCTTTATTTTCAATCTGGGATACCTATTAGGTACTGGTCAGAATGTGTTCTTACTGCAACATTTCTTATTAATAGAACTTCATCTGTGATGCTAGATGACAAAAGTCCTTATGAACTTTTATATCAGAAACCAGTTGATTACAATATGCTTCGAGTGTTTGGATGTCTGTGTTTTTGTTCAACACTTGCTGCAGGAAGGAGAAAATTTGATGCAAAAGCGAGGGAATGTGTTTTCATAAGATATCCTAATGGGGTTAAAGGCTATAAAGTGCTGGATATAAAGACTAAAGAGGTCTTAATCTCAAGGGATGTTAAATTCAAGGAAGATGAGTTTCCTTTCAAATCTCAACATCTATCTCATACCACAGAAGATCCCTTCTCCACACATGTACTTCCTAGACCTTTTGATATTCATCTTGCTGATGAGGAGGTAGTACTTCCATCTGAGGAATTGAGACATGCCATTCCAGAACAAGAGGAAACCACATCAGATAATTCACAAGGCCAACAACAGAATGATCAAGGCCTAAGAAGGTCAGGAAGAGAGCCAAGAATCTGAGGAACTTTCATTGTAACAAGGTGTCAGATAAAAAGGTCCTATATCCAATCTCTAAGGTTCTCACTTATCAGCGCTTCTCAGATCAGTTTCAGGCTTTCATCAACAATGTTGCTATAACAGAGGAGCCTAAAAGCTACATTCAGGCATCAAATTCTGAAGAATGGCAACAAGCAATGAATGAAGAGTTTAAGGCATTGAAAGAGAATGGTACCTGTTCTGTGGTTCCATTGCCTGCATGGAAAAGATCAATAGGAAGTCGATGGGTATATAAGCTCAAATACAATTCAAATGGTCAGGTAGGGAAACACAAGGCACGCTTGATGGCTAAGGGTTATGATCAAAGAGAAGGGATAGACTACGTCAACACATTTGCACCTGTGGCAAAACCTAATACCATAAAGATCATCCTCTCTTTGGCAGCAAAGTTCAAATGGAGTCTAGTACAAATGGATGTGAACAACGCATTCTTAAATGGAGACTTGACAGAGGAAGTGTTCATGGACTTACCTCAGGGATTTTATGAGAATTATGAAAGGATTGGATCAGCCAAGATGGTGTGTAAGCTTCACAAATCGATATATGGGCTGAAACAAGCATCGAGACAATGGAACAAGAAATTCACTAGTGCAGTGAGGGAGTTTGGTTTTGAGCAGACACAGTCAGACCATACTTTGTTCATCAAAGGTAAAGGAGAAAAACCCGTTATATTGCTTGTTTATGTGGATGATATCATATTGGCAGGGCCATCTATGGAAGCCATACAACAGGTAAAGGGATTCTTGAAGACCAGCTTTAAGATCAAGGACTTAGGAGAGCTTAGATATTTTCTTGGTATTGAAGTGGCCCGCAATGAAACTGGGATTTATATCACACAAAGGCAATATACTCTACAACTGCTAGAAGATACAGGGTATTTAGCTTCCAAACTTTTATCCACTCCAATGAATCCAAGCGATAAATTGACAGAGGCTGATGGAGATCTATTGGCAGACCCCTTTAAATATATTAGGCTGGTTGGGAGGTTGTTATACTTGACTTTCACCAGGCCTGACATTGCGTTTGCTGTTCACAAGCTTAGTCAGTATATATCAGCTCCTAGAACAGAGCATTTAAAGGCAGCTCATCATTTACTTAGATACCTTAAGGGCACACCTGGACAAGGGATCTTTCTGAGTTCTACATTGGATTTCACTTTGAAGGGATTTTCTGATGCTGATTGGGGAGCATGTAGAGATACAAGGAAGTCTATCACAGGTTTTTGCATGTTCCTAGGGGATTCTTTAGTGACATGGAAAGCAAAGAAGCAGTCAACAGTTGCAAGATCTTCTGCAGAAGCAGAGTATCGGGCTTTAGGATCAACTGTGGCAGAGATTCTGTGGATTAAGAGTTTGCTAGAGGAACTGAATGTTGAACTAAGTAAGGTGCCAGTTGTTTATTGTGACAATCAATCTGCTCTGAGGCTTGCTTCCAATCCTAAATTTCATGAGAGGTCTAAAATATAGAGATAGATTGCCATTTTGTCCGACATCATGTCACGAATGGGGCTGTTAAGTTACTGCCGGTAAGAACACAGAGCCAACTTGCAGATTTGTTCACTAAACCTCTTACGGGTCCGACGTTGCAAAGGTTCTTAGTCAAGATGTCTGTGGTATATCTATACCATCCATCTTGCGGGAGGCTGTTGAAAAATACAGAAGAAAATGTCTTGATAGAGCCACAAGATGAATGCTTGGACTGAAGAGCCATGGAGTTAAGAGCATATTGAAGAAAACGTTTTGCAGAGAAGAGAGCGCTTTTGTTTAAGAAGAATACAACACTTATAAAATCGCTGGCAAGATGGACATTTTCTTCAGCAAACATAAAGAAAGCAGTTATAACTGTATTTTAAAAGATAGACTTGTATGCTCAACTATAAAAGCGTGAGGCTGGCTCTGTATTATGAATTATCAAAAGTATCAATAAAAGAGATATCTTTCACCCGTGGATGTAGGATTCTGTGGAGAATCTGAACCACGTTAAAACTATGCGTTCAATTCTGTGATTCATCAAATTTGTTATATGGCTATGAGTAGAAGTATGTTTTTGCCCGTCAAAGGCCTTTGGTGATGTCATGAACTGACTGTGAAATGAGATGTTTCCTCCAGTAAGAGGAGTTGATGCACCAGACATAGGCGAAGGAGACATCATTCTACCTCGGTTATGAGGAGATCAATCAAACCTTGAATAAAGATGGATTTTTTTTTTACACATTACTTTAGATGCTTTTAAATATCAATTTGTTTGATTTTATTTTTAGTTAGATACCAGTCTTTATGATTGCACATTGTAATTACAAATTGATTCTTTTATTTTATTTATTTATTTTAATTTGAGAAATTATTATTTTATTCTTTAAATTTTTTATTTATTATAATTGTTTATAGACAACTCAATTTCTTTTATAGGCTAAATTGCATATAACAAATCCGTGGTTTAAAAAATAAACACCAAAATCCCTATAATTTGTAAATAGCGTAAAACACCATAATGATTTATTTAATCATTTACTCTTTGTCATTTACACCGCCTACTTGGGGGTACAATGCTAAATTTTGGACACAATCGAGGGTACAGTGCTAAGTTTTAAACAGGACAAGATAGTTTCGTGCAATAAAAAAAAGTATATGATACTAACGTACTTTCACTATAACAACTATGATAATTTAACCTTTTTTATATATATACTTGAAAAAGTAAGGGGATTTTAGACAAAAATACCTAATAAGAATTTAAACTTGTGAATCAGTCCCTGCAGGTTTGCTTTTGCAACTAGGTACTGACATTAGGCAGAAACTTTGTTTCAACTCCCTAACGTGGTAAGTTACCATTTTAACCTTTCTTCTTTGTCTAAAAGCAGTGCGAGTAGAAAGAGGGATGTGTGAGGTGGGGTCTCCCGGATACAGATGCAAAAACTAAGTTATTAGTCAAATAAAATGTTGACCCCTAATGTTGAAACAACATTCGGGATCAGAAGATTTTGCACAGCGGAACATTAACTTAGTTGTAAATAAAAGCAAGCACACGATGAACACAGGGTTTCAAAATTTGCAGCAAGTTATAAAAACTTGCTGCGTGCCTTCAGGGCAAAATTCCACTACACGAATGGATTACAAAAACCAACTATCAACGATCGTACAAATCAGCCTAGCAACTTCACACAACGCTCACGTATAGATCCTAGTCCTATACACACGTGTAAAGCTAACACACTAGGCACAAAGGTGATCAAAACAGATAGATAATAATCGAAAGCTTCCCTTTCTTCAGCTCTAGCACGCGCGCGCCTTTTCTATCTCGATGTGATGATCCACCGACTTTCTCGAAGTCTTCTGCATATTTATATTCGATCCAATAACAACCCATGACATCCACGATCGTCCACTACTCCACCAAGATGATAATGGACGTTGAACGAAGTCTAGATCAGTTATAACTTGACTTGTTCTAACTTGATCTCTCTCTTCTCTATTTTTAGTAAGTCCACCTTCTATTTTTAGCTCCACTTGATTTCTCTCTCTTGGCTCGGTCTAACTCGTAATTAATACCTGCACAAACTTAAACTAATCCACAAAAACAGGGAAAGCAGTTATTTGGGCATGAAAGATAAAATATCGGTTTGACTCAGTCTGAGTCAACAATGTTGACTCCAGTGTTGCCTCAGCATTGTCAATGTGAGACATCAACAATCTCCCCCTTTTTGTCTTTCTTCCCAAAACCCGTGCTAAGTTAAATCCAAAAGCTCCCCCTGAAATCATCAAGACTTTCAGCACAAAAAGTAGTCATCATTAGATATTAAAGTCATTAATACAGACTACTTGGACTAAACTGAGTTAGCCTCGAATACATCTGCAAAACAAAACACAGCAAATGCAATTGGAGAATCTAAAAATTAAGTGATTCAATAGAATCAGATGAGGATTCTCCAACAACAGCTTGCTCTTCAGCTCTTTCAGCTTCTTCTTCCGCAACTTCCTCTTCAGCAGCTGCAGCTTCTTCAACTCCAACTCCAGCAGCAGTAGCATCTTCATCAGCTTTAGCAGCATCAGCACCAGCACCATCACCATCTCCATCTTCCCCTTTTTGGGAAGAAAGGAAGTTTCTAAGTATCTCCCGATGTTCCACTAGTGACGCAATAGTATCGTCCAGATACTTGAGATGGCGCTCCAAGACAGATGTTGAAGCAGATGTTGAACCAACTTCAGGACCAACATTCTGGACTCCTTGCCAGGGCAGATCAACAACTTTGTTCCGTCCTGTCAGATGGTTTGCCGCGATAGAGTAGTGAATCCTGGAGAAGGTTGGAAACCTCCTCGAACCAGCACTGACCAGATTATCGAGGGAAATGGCAGAATACCTTTCCCGATCCTTTTAGCTTGGTATGCAATTTGATTGAGGATGTACTCTCCCAAGTTGATAGGAAGGTTGTTCCCCAAAGCATACAGGAGCTATGCCATCGGTTCTGTCACTCTAGTGTCATTGGCCGTGGGTAGCCAATTGAAAATTGCAAACTTGAAACGCACCGTGTAGAGTGAAGTAAGAGACGTGGCTGCGAAGTTTCTAGTCCACCTCACCACCTTCCCACCGGTGATGAACGAGACCACTTCATCCATATCAGCATCACCAAAATGATCCACCTCCGGAGTCTCCAACAGTTCATTTATCAAAGCAGGAGTAAAGTCATAAAGATGATTTCTCAAATAAACCTTACCAAACTTCCTCGAGTCTGGTTCATTGACCTTTGCAGAGAGATTCGCGTAGAACTCTCGCGTCACCTTGTCAGAATAATCACCCAACTTGAGCACTGCCTTGCCTAGATACCTCGACTCCAAGAATTGTAGCACTCCGTACTGTCGGAAGGTATTCTTATCGATTGTCCTCTCGACCCTCAAGTTCCTAGAGCGCATTGAGTTCCAGAGTTCCTCACTCTTTGAAGAATAGAATCTCTGAGGTTGTGGAGGAACTTCCCAGTCAGACTCGTCAGGCATTTCCTCGACAACGCCAAATGTTGGATCAGCATCTACTCCAACATTCACATAAGCATCACCCTGTTCGCTCGGCCCAGCTCCAGTTGTTTCACTCACTCCTGCCCTTTTTGACGGAGGCGATTCACACACCATCGGCCTTTTCCCACGGCTCGTCCTCATCTTGTTGTAGAGAATTCCCAAAGGTACAGAGTCTGGGAGGCCTTCATCGTCAGATTCACCCATAAAAGCGTCGATGAACTCAGATTCAGAGGATTCTCTCCCTTCTTCGTTGAAGTCTTCGTCAGAGCTGTCATCGGCCTCAGAGCTGTCCGTCGTGGATGAGCTCATATCAGCAGGCATCGAAGTGGGTTCTGCTTCTTGTTCTTGCTCTGCCTCGAAGGGAACTTCGTCGCGCAGAGGAGTATTAACTTCTTGCGGCATAGGCACTTCGAAGCGCGGAGGTGAGCGAATTTCAAGAGGAATCGGCACGTCATCGGGTTGCGGTGAAGGAACCTCAGGCGGAATCGCCGATTCTGTGCGTTGAGGTGATCGTTCTTCAGGCGGCACATAGATCACCATCGCCAACGAATTGGGGTCTTCGCTGTATGGGTTGGATGTTGGGTCAACATTCTGAGAATCAACAGAGGGTGAGTTTGCCATGAAGATAAACGAAATCGATAGAAGCTAAATGAAATTCGAAAGAGGAAAATGAAGAAGGGTTTGCAGAGAAACATAGATAAAACGCAGATATAATAGATAGATTTGTGCAGTTGAGAGAAATTAGGCCAAGACCGAGTAAATAAAGAAAACCAAAACTGAAAATTTTTTCCAACGGTAACAAAAATATGACGGTGCAGTGTAACGGTCAGAAATTTTTCTCTCACATATCCATTAAAAAAAATCGTGAATCTAACGGTAACTTGGGCTGTAAATTGGCTTCAAAATAACGGTCAAAAAAATATCATGCATTAGTGGAGTAAAAACGTGCAAGAAAGGAGACCAAGTAAATCAAGTCGAAATCATAAGATACTAACCGTCTGGACACGTCGATGAGCGCATGAACCATGGGGAGATAACCGTTCTTCCCATGAACTTAACTTGAGAGATATATAAACTAGACTTAACTGACTAAGTATATATGTATAGATAAGACATAAGACACATAAGCAAACACAGAGAATATAGCATCGCCAAATAGGTTAATCACAAATGTTGCCCAACATTTGACCCAACATACTCAAAAACTTTTTCCTTCATTTTCTGTTCGAACACCCTGGACTCATTTTTCTTTCATTTTCTGCTCTTTCTTACCTTTGATTTCCGGTGCACTGCTCTTTCCCGATTGCTTTTCCATCAAGGTTCAAGAGTTTTTTTTTTTTTCAGAGAATACATCGTCACCGCGAATGCCGTGTACCTTTGAAAGTTTTTCAGTTTCTCTCGAACCTGTATCTTGAAAAAGGTCATGAGCAATCGTGTGCAAAAGAATAGAGTCATTTCGAAAAATGGTCCAGGTGAGTCAAATCATTTCAGGAAATCATCACAGAGCATGTCGAAGCAAACATCAAACGAGTAACAACCATGTAAGACATATGCTTATGTTGATCCAGATACTGGACCAACATTTTTACTGATATTGACACAAACCTATCGGCTTCTTCAGGCTCGAGAACCTTTCAAAGTCTAAGGCTTTAGTGAAAATATCAGCTAATTGACTCTTAGTATCTATATGCTCTATCTTAACAAACTCTTTTTCGACCATATCTATCAAGAAATGATGCCTAATATCTATATGCTTGGTCCTAGAATGCTGAATAGGATTTTTCGATATATTTATAGCACTCGAGTTATCACAGAACATAAGAACAGACGGACTCCCTACGCCATAATCACATAACATACTTTTCAACCAAATGAGTTGTGTACAGCAGCTGCCCGCCGCTACATACTCAGACTCGGTCGTAGAAAGAGACACGCAATTCTGATTTTTACTATACCAAGACACAAGATTGTTACCTAGGAAGAAACAGCCACCACTCGTGCTCTTGCGATCATCTTCGTCGCCTGCCCAGTCAGCATGTTGGAAATTATTCTGTTGTGTTCAACTGATGATGTAGACTGAAGATTCGAGAGACAAAGACAACCGAAGCTTCAATTATAATTGAACACTAAGAGGGAGATTGTTGGAAGTATTTTATAGTGTTCAATAATCAAGTTATCTTTGTCTAGGACTTAATTGTAATATATATATAGTTAGGGACTAGAATGCAAATATACCAATATTGATTGGTATATATAGGGCAAGTATGTGTGATTAGCACATAACTTGAGTTTAGCTTTCTCTCACTAGAAAATCTCTCTCTAATCATTATCTTAATTAGGGTTGAATTGTAGAGAGAGAAAGGCTAATTGGAGAGAAAGTTTGTGATTAATGAAGATTTGATTGATTTAATCCTAAAGCTTCCGCTCGCATTATCATCGAGGTAAATCTATCGAATCTATGCTCGAGTTCTTCGTTGGATGATAAAAACGGACCTAACACAGCATCACTAAAACCAACTAGATTCGTGTTAGTATCCTTAGAAAACCATAAACCGAGATTGTACGAACCACTAACATACTTCAAAATCCTTTTGACTGCATTTAAATGAGAAACTTTTGGCTCAGCCTGATATCTCGCACATACACAAACACTATACATTATATCAGGTCTACTCACAGAAAGATACAATAAGCTACCAATCATAAAACGGTACAATGTTGGATCAACATTTACCCCATCATTATCTTTACTTACCTTCTGCGTAGATCCCATAGGAGTTTTCATTACCTTTGCAGTATCTAACCCGAACTTCTTGACAATGTTCTTAGCATACTTCTCCTGGGACATAAAAATGCCACCTTTACTTTGCTTAACCTGCAGTCCTAGGAAGAATGTTAGTTCACCAATCATACTCACCTCGAATGTGGAATTCATAGCATGAACAAACTGATCAGACATAGATTGTGAGGTCGAACCGAAAACAATATCATCCACATAAATCTGTGAAATCAGAACATCATTACCAACCCTTTTTACAAAAAGAGTCCTATCGGCTTCGCCTCTAACAAATCCAAAATCCAAAAGAAACGACGTAAGTTTACCATACCACGCACGAGGAGCCTGCTTAAGACCATAAAAAACTTTTTGCAATTTAAAACCATGATCAGAATGATAAGGATCTTCGAAACCTTTAGGCTGCTCAACGTAAATTTCTTTATCAATATAGCCATTTAAAAACGCACCCTTTACATCCATCTGGTGTAAGGTAATGTTGAGCCAACATGCAATAGCAAGCAGTAACCTAATAGATTCTAGCCTAGCTACGGGGGCAAAGGTTTCATCGAAGTCAATACCCTCAACTTGAGTATAACCTTGAGCAACTAAACGGGCTTTATTTCTAATCACATTACCATGTTCATCAGACTTGTTATTGAAAATCCACTTCGTACCTATGACATTAATGTCACTCGGTCGAGGAACCAAAGTCCAAACCTGATTTTTATCGAACTGTAAAAGCTCTTCTTGCATAGCATTGATTCAAAAACTGTCCTTGAGAGCTTCAAGAACGTTTTTCGATTCAATCTCAGACACATAGCAGTTAAACCTTACCTCGCTGTATACGGAAGTCATACACACATTCCTTACCATTGATCTGTAGTCTTTCCGTGGTTTGTCCCTTGTTTTGCGTCCTTCATCTAATCTTCCAATGATCTGATCAGAAGGATGATCTTTCTGAATTCTGGGAGGAGGATCTCTACGAGCATTCATGGAGTCATCTTCAGTGTCCAGTTCCAGTGACGATGTTGAGTCAGGTGCTGGCTCAACATTTGATGCAACATTATCCTCAGTTTGTCCAACGACTGGAACTATATCTGAAATATCAACTTGAAAAACATTCCTGCTAAGATCAGCAGCATCATCAAATGCTATATATTCACAGATTCGTGAATGGTTTTCAACCTCAAGTTGTAAACTCGATAAGCTCGATTGTTAGTAGAATAACCCAAGAAAACGCATTTATCACTCTTAGAATCAAACTTAGGCAAATACTCACGATCATTAAGCATATAACAAGTACATCCAAACATATGAAAGTATTTAACAGTTGGCTTAATCCCCTTCAAAATCTCATAAGACGTCTTCTTAGTACCTTGACGAAAATAGACTCTATTCGAAATATGACATGCAGTATTCAATGCCTCAGCCCAGAACCTCTTAGAAAGACTCTTAGACTATAACATGACACGAGCCATTTCCTGTAAAGTCCTATTCTTCCTTTCGGCTACCCCATTTTGTTGAGGTGTCTTAGGAGAAGAAAACTCATGGATAATACCTTTTTATCACAAAACTCTTTAAAAGAATGATTTTCAAACTCTCTGCCATGATCAGTTCTAATACAAAAGATAGGAGCACAGAAGTTATTTTTGACCATAGCACAAAAAGTTTTGAAAAACTCAAAAGTTTCGGATTTTTCCTTGAGAAAAAATATCCATGAAAATCTCGAAAAGTCATCAACGAGCACATAAGCATACTTTCTACCACCTAGGTTGTCTACTTCCATAGGACCCATAAGATCCATATGAACAAGCTGAAAACAGTGAGCAGTTTTAAAATGTTGCACAAAATGTTGATCAACATTATGACTAACATGCGTCTGTTTACCTCTCATACACTGTTCACAGATAACCTCTTACCAAACTCCTTCAGATTTGGAATCCCTCTTATAGCTTCATGCCGAATCAACTGTTCCAAGGTTCTATAATTGACATGACCCAGCTTATAGTGCCATAGAACAACGTCATCCTCGGCCTTGGAAAGTTGACACACATCCTTGCTGCCATTTTTATCACCCACTTGGTAACAGTTGTCACTTGATCTTTTTCCTGCCATAACACAAAGATTTTTGTCGTTAAAAACTTCGCAACATTCTTTGTTGAATCTTACCTCGAGTTCATCACAAAGCTGACTTATGATAATCAAGTTAGCTACAAGTCCTTCAACATGTAGAACGTTCCTCAAGGCTGGAAAACCGGTGAAATTGAGCTTGCCACGACCAAGTATTCTGCCCTTTACTCCACCGCCAAACGTCACTGTACCGCTACTTAAAGGTGTGTACTCAATTAGATAATCTTTAGTACCCGTCATGTGGCGTGAACAACCACTATCAAAGTACCAAGATCCTGAAACGTTAGCTTTCAGAGATGTATATACGACATTACATTGAAGCAAGGACTCATCAGCAAGAACTTTCTTTTTCGGAATCCAAACTGTTTTATTCTTATGATAGAAAGAATTTAAACACAAGTCGTCTGAAACGTCTCCAGACATCCTTTTCAACACTGATTCCTCAATGTTGGACCGAATGTTGGACGACTTTCCAGTCAACAAAATCTTTTTGGCAAAATCATCTTTCAACTTCCAGCAAAAAGGTTTGATAGGTCCAGATTCTAAACAAGAATGACATTTGAAACTTCTATTTCTGCACTTTCCTGCAGCATGCTTAGTTTCATTATTAAAAGCAGCACGAGATTTATATCCTAGACCATGTTTATCAGAAACAGTTAAGGACAGTACCTCGTCAAGTGTCGAAATACCTTTGTTCAACTTTGCAAAGGTCTATTCAGCCTTTTTGACTTGCTTTTGCAGAGTATCAAGTTCCATGTCCTTTCGAATCAAGAGAACTTCCATTCTGCTAACTCCATCCCGCAATTCTTGGATTACTTTCTCAGTATTAGCCTTCTCCTCGATCAGACCCTGTATGGTTTCCTTCAACTTTACGTTCAGCTCCTTTTCTTTTGAACATTCTGTCAAAAGAAGTTTGTAAGTTCCTTCAGTGTTCTCTGCGTCTTTCTCTGGACTCTCAATTTCCTTTCATGTATCATCAAAACTCAAAAACCCATCAAAGCAATTCGAGTTATCATAATCAAAATAAATATATTGTTCAGATGTTGAATCCAATGTTGACCC
Source organism: Lindernia subracemosa (assembly GCA_028392965.1). Lineage (NCBI taxonomy): Eukaryota > Viridiplantae > Streptophyta > Magnoliopsida > Lamiales > Linderniaceae > Vandellia > Vandellia subracemosa. Next base: position 116,088 of record JAQPCC010000065.1, read on the forward strand.
AACATCTGGTACCGCTGTAAATCCGATATGATGCTCTTCTTCTTCATTGTCAGAAAAGATTGGATTCACCATGCTTGTCCATTTTGCAACCTCTTCCGTATCTTCAACAGTCTCATCAGCTTCATCATCTGAAAGACTTACCCAATTCACTTTACCTTCGAAGAGTGTTGGCACATTCATTCGCGTAATGCCCCTAGCCTTTGCACGCATGGCACTGAACCGAATCCCTGTCAAACTTATCATTTTTCGCTTTTTCAGCAGAATTTCTTCTGTTGATAGGGCAGTTAGGCATAGATGAAGACTCTTTCGTATTAACGACATTCTTGAATGTTGGACCAACATTCAACTCTTTCTTATTCTTCATAAACTTCTTGAAGTTTCTAACCAGCATAGCTATATCCATATCATCGTCAGAATCAATCTCTTGTTCAGGAACAGATGATTGAGTGACTAGTGCAATGCTTTTACCCTTGGATACATTCCTCTGGACCTCGAGATTGGTCTCGTAGTTCTTCATGATGTTCATCAAGGTGTTGAAATCCAGGGTGGCTAGATTGTGAGCTTCCTCGACCGTTGCAACCTTCACATTAAACTTTTCAGTCAGTGATCGAATAGCTTTGGAATTTAACACTTTATTCGAAATCGGTTCACCCAAGCTATGACATTCACTAGAAATATTCAAGAGTTTTCCAAAATAAGTAGTAATATCTTCATCATCACTCATTCGCAGATTTTCAAGTTGACTATGAAGAAGTCTAAGTTTTTTGTCTTTCACACTCGCATCACCCTCACAATACCTTTGAAGCATATCCCACGCAAGTTGAGCACTAGTACAGTTCTGAATAATCTTAAACATGAAAATATCCACAGAAGAAAATATAGCATGTAAAGCTTTTTCATTAAAATCAGCCGAGGCTCTTTCAAGCGGGGTCCATTCAGCGATAGGTTTGTCTACGACTTCCCCATCAGCGTCAGGAGGATTTTTAGGAGGGGTATAACCATTGAGAATAGAGTCCCATGCACGTGAGTCAATCGACTTTATGCATTGACGCATACGAATTTTCCAATAAGCATAATTAGAACCATCTAAAACAGGAACTTTACCAAAATAATTTGAGCTTAAGGCATCCATATAAAAAAGATCAGAACGCTTAGTGTATCAAGCGGTCAGCTCTGATACCACTTGTGAGGTGGGGTCTCCCGGATACGGATGCAAAAACTAAGTTATTAGTCAAATAAAATGTTGACCCTAATGTTGAAACAACATTCGGGATCAGAAGATTTTGCACAGCAAAAAATTAAGTATCATATCTCAAGTATTATAAATTAAGACTCCGAAAATTTCCTCATGTGAAAATACAATTCAACAAATTTGAACAAAGAAACATCATATCTTGTAGACATTACTCTCTCCTCATCCTCCAACAACCTGTTAGCCTCATGGTATGCCTGCTGAACTTTCTTCTGGGCCTCCTTGGCCTTAAGAGCTTGCAGATTCGAGAGACTATAATATGCGACGCCCAAGAAAGCAAATGCATAACCTGTTGGTTCTTGTATAGATCGTCTGGTCGGTGGCTGCAAAACTTTGAACAATTTGTTAGCTTGAAGTCGAGGCACGTACTACGTACGTTGTCCGTAAGACGTTATTGCCCCGTATTTCAGTGCTTCGGGTTTTCGCAATCCGTCCCGAAGATACAACGACTTCGGAATTTTGATCGATGCACGATGAACCAAAATTATCAGCGAATCTTAATCGAGACTCGGGAATTTCTTGCTATTTTTGACTCTGGGACTTGAATGCTCTATCTTTCTAATGCAGGGAGTGAATTGAATATTTTTTCCAATGCTTCTGGGGGCTATTTATAGGTTTTCAAATGACCTGGGGCGAATCTGAAAGAGTTGCAACTTCTGGGCAGGGGCTGATTTGTGAATAGTCACAACAGTTGACCATTTGATCAGATTTAATCTGAGCCGTCAGATCTGGATCCAACGATCCAGATCGCACCCCATCTGATGCGACCCATTGGACCGAACCGCGGGTTTTGGGTCGGGTCGGGCATCCCCAATGCCTCTCTCTATTCGCGAACCGGTGCGCCCCATCGACCCAACGGGTCGATCCACCTCATCGTCGTCTCACGTGGCGCTGCGTCAGCGCCACGTCGTCCTTCTCGCCTATGTGTCACTGACACGTCATCAAGTCCGCCACGTCACCAATACTGCCGCGTCATCGCCACACTGCGTGCTACGTGGACGACACGTCATCGCCCCACCTTGCCACCTAGACGACACGTCACCACCGGTGCCACGTCATCATCGGTGCCACATCACCGGAGCATAAATTTAATTCCGGGTATGGGCTTGGGCTAGCGGGCCGCACGCGTGGGCTCGGGTTCGGGCTCACGGGCCCTTGAACCCATCTCCTTGGACTCACCACTTGTTTGATGACTTATGATGTGTATCTATATATAAGGTGGAGAAACTTGAGATGTTTTTCCAATGTGGGACTTTTGATCCCATCTTTTACACCTCTTTATTCATTAATATTATTGGGCCGAGATTAAAAATTAATTTCTCATTCACCCGACATCGGTTTTGAGCAAATTAATATTCGATAAATTCCCCTCGAAACGTAGATTATGAATCTTTCATCAATTTCGAGTTTCGACGAACGATGACTTCTCGATTTAATAAAACCGATATGTTTTTGACATTTGGGCCAATTACCCACTTTTGGCCCAAAGGCCCAAAAGCCAAAAACCCAACATAACCAAACAGATGAATCGGGGTCACTATATCCTTGATCACAGACCAAAAGAAGGCGATCAAGAGCCAGTCGTTGACAACCCCAGCAACATTCATGGTTAAAACAGAAGTCTTTCCAACAAGCAATAACACAACAATGTTCAAGGCGAACACACAGAACTAACTAGTCCCAAAAACCACGTAATCGAAATGAAAGCTGGAGTTTTCCTTAAGAAGGGGAAATTCGAGGAGAACCCAAGGCACAAACAAGAAAACCAAGCAACATGGAGCCACATTATAGAGAAAAGTAATGGGATTCAGCGTGATACCCTTAGAAGTAAGCAAGATCTAAATCATAACAAGTCGCGTGGCCTCCAAAGCAACAACACGCAATTGGAGATCACACCCCATGTATCGAATTTCGCCTCGCCGTAAGCTGCGATCCCCACTCAATCAAGATTGAGACCACGTTCGCCGTCGTCTTGGACCTGAATGTCTTCTTCTTGAACATCACCCCGATGAAGTATACAACACTGACATAAGAGCCTTGAGCAGCTGTATAAAGGACACGAGAGAGAATATGAAGGCAGAACGACAGGGAATACAATAGACCGATCGGAACCCAAATCAATCTGATGTAGAGATCCCAAGACATGGTCACCGAATCCACAACCTCGAAGACGCGAATGGGCAGATAAGCGAGCAAGGAACAGGATGACATGTGAATCATGGTGAGCGAGATGAGATAGAGCCAATTGTACATCTTTTGATTGAGTATGTACTTGTTGGAGACTATGACTGTGAAGGAGAGAAAGATCCATATGATCACGCACGTGTACGAGAGGACGATCTTCTTCACCACGCCTTCGCTCACACCTCTGCCTTTGCCCATTTCGTCTTCTCTTCTTGGTTTAGATCTCTCTCTCTCTCTCTCCAATCATTTCGTCTACACAACCTCTCTACCTCTCTCACACGGTGCCGTCCATGGCTATGGCTGGAATTCTTATCATCCCTCAGCCCTCCACCGTCCCTCGCGGACGCAAGCCTCCGCATCCACCGCAACTCAGCGTATTTCTCCTCCAACTACGCCATCCTGGTCGTCTTCTACTTAAACAAATTCCTGACGAGGCGATTGAGAATCGAAAAGAGTCGGCGACGTGATTAATGGTAAAAAAAATTGAGTTTCATCCTCTTTGGAGTAATGATTTTTCTTGTCGGTCTTTTCTTTATTACGTTATAGAATTTAATTTGTTTTTTTCTTTTTATTATTTTACTTTAAGAAACAGAAAGGGTATTATAATAATTTAACATACGAGGGAGTTGAAATAAATTTTTTGGCTAATGGCAGGAGCTATTCACAAAACAAATCTGATGGGGACTGACTCCTAAGTTTAATATTGAAATAGGTATTTTACTCTAAAAAACCCAAAAAGTAATAATACAGTGGTGACGATAACAACCGGAAAGTACGTTTCCACGTGCTTTGCCTCAATGCTTCCTACGTGTCACAATCTCAGTCGTGTAAACAAACAGTAGTCAAACTTCTTTTTATTATTATTATTATTATTATTATTATTATTTTGATCACCGAAATCCAATCAATAATTAAGCTCACCTTCGTCAACCAACCATCATCCCTCCACAAAGCAAAATCAAGTCTTTCTTCTTCTCCCTTATCAAACAAGACTCGAGCTGAAATTTGTTTCTAATGACGGTGATCGATCGCCTCCGCCTCGTCACCAGAACCGCCGCTACCACTTCATCAATTTGTCGGAGTTATTACTACTGTACGAAATCGAGATCGACCACCACCACCCGATTCGTCGATGGCGCCGCATCGTCTCTCTCCTCGTCTCTTAACCCTAATTTGAAGAAGAATCACCCGGGTAAAAATGTCCAATGGGTGTTTCTAGGCTGCCCCGGCGTGGGCAAGGGCACGTACGCCGCGCGGCTTTCGAGACTCCTCGGGGTCCCGCACATCGCGACGGGCGATCTCGTTCGCCACGAGCTTGCTTCTCGTGGACCCTTGTCTACTCAGGTGCTGACACGTGTCTGTATAATATTTTCTAATGTCGCCACGTGTCTTTAATCATCTTTCACAAGTGAGCAGATTATGTATTTCTGGGGCTGCGAATGAAGAATTCACATGTTTTAATGGAGATGGAGCTTTAGGTTTTGTTTGGTTTCTGTATAGCTCAAGTTAAAATGTACCATACTGAAACAAAATAGTAGTCTAGCTTGTTATTTCTTGCTGATGGAGTCAAGATCAGATTTTGCTCCATATTGTAGAGTAGGTCGAAACTCGGATGATTTTCTGAGGTTGGTTTGGAAACCATCGATTCAGCTCAAGTGAGCTTTTAGTGAGGAAGCTCGACTGGTATATTTAAGCAGTTTTTGCTTTGAATTCAAGCCTTTGTGCTTCTACACAATGTAATTTATTTGTCAGATTAAGCACTTTCTAGTTAAGGAGTGTTTCTGTAACAAGGAAGCTTGTGTGAATGTGTGTGAGGAATCTTTTAATTTATCTACGGCATCCATCCCATTCTTTCTATATATAACAAATATTCTCTAAACATCACTGAGCAAGCTTCTTGATCTATTTGTTTAGGCTTTGTTACTTCCTACAAGAGATCTTGAAATTAAACTATATGATTTATTGTGTTGTGTTACATTTACATATCTTTTCCTTTGGCAGCTTGCTGAGATTGTTAATCAAGGTAAATTGATTTCAGACGAGGTTATCATCGATCTTCTTTCCAAGCGACTCGAAGAAGCTCAGGCCAAAGGTGAAACAGGGTTTATTCTTGATGGCTTCCCTCGAACTGTTCGACAAGCGGTGAGAAACGATAGTATTTTTTTATTTTTTTTTCCAGATATTTGAGATTGTTACCTGAAGTTGAACTTTTTTCTGTATAAATTTAGCCTCCATTTTACTACAATTTCAATGGTTTATCGAAAAATTAGAAGCTTACAGTTCAAGTTTTCTGATACTTTGCTGCTTACCATGTTATATTAATCACCATCTGAACTATTTTCCTAGAAGATAATTATTGTGGCTTTATACTTAAATATGAGGCAAATACATCCTTACAAATGCCAAAATTTCGATTTTTTGTTTGGACCCGAGAATTCGTTACTTTGAACAATAACATGTGATGCTTTATGTTTGAATCCTATTCCCAAAAAACGAATATCGAAAATACTATCAACAGAGTCTTATTTTCCTCTATAATAACATTTTCAAATCAGGAAATTTTGGAGGGAGTAACAGATATAGATCTGGTGATCAACCTTAATCTTCAGGAAGAAGCCCTCATTGCAAAATGCCTTGGTCGAAGAATGTGCAGTGAGTGCGGAGGAAATTACAATATCGCGTCCATCGACATTAAGGACAAAGATGGAAACCGAATGTATATGCCTCCACTTCTTCCTCCTCCTCAATGCGAATCTAAATTAATTACCCGCTCTGATGATACTGAAGAAGTTGTCAAAGAACGTCTCCGTGTCTACAATAAAATGGTATGTATGCCTTGCTTCTTGGTCAAAGAAACCTTTTGTTTCCTTTCTGGGTAATGATGTTTCTGGCTTCATATGAAGTTTCATTCATGATTTACTCCCCATCATCTACTTTTCGTTGCACTTTGTTATCAAATGATGTTATATGATACCAGTTTCATATCTCTTCTTCTTACTAGGGAATGAATCATCAGTTGCATTTTCAAATGAGAGCTGATACCTTATTCACTTTATTTTTTTCCCTTCAACTTTCTCATTCTTCTTCTGAAGTCAGAAATTCATATGTTTGGGAGATAATTGTTGGAACTAGATCGACCATTTGATTCATATTATGTTTGTAAATGCAATGCATATGGAATATATATATATATAATATGACAGAGTCGACCAGTTGAAGAATTTTATCGTAATCGTGGGAAATTATTGGAGTTTGATCTACCTGGTGGTATTCCACAGTCGTGGCCAAAGTTGCTTCACGCTTTGAATTTAGATGATAATGATCATGAAGATGAAGAGTCTGCTGCTGCTTAATAATATTAATATATGATCATAGGTAGTAAGTAAATAAGCCTCTTTGATTCTTTGCATGCCAATGAATTCCGCATGCATACAACTTACATGGTGGGGGTTGTTTCTATTATTTTTTATATAAATGTAGGTTATAAAGTTATTTATAATTTTATATTCTTATTACATAGTAGAAAGAAAACTCAGATAATCCATTGTACCTTGAACTTTTTTTTTTTTTTTTTTTCTCTTCAATCTGGGTTTGGGTATTCACCGAAAACAGAAAAAGTGGTATTATGTGTGAGCTATGTTTATTTCACATTACCTGACAATAATTAGAATTTATGGGAGAAACGTTTGTATGTATTTTTTTGAATCATTCCTCTAGAGCAGCTGCATATCTCACATCTTACAACTGATTTCATGAAAGAGTACATAATAAATAATAAATCCTTAGTTTATGACAGAAATCCTTCGTTTAGGCTTAAAGGTTGGTTGGTTTCAAGCTTTCTTGTTGTGATAAGCCTATCTATCATCACGCACTCTCCTCCCTCTACAGTACTCTATCAAATTTAACTTTGCCTAAGAGATATTGTGTCGTTTGATTCACGGAAATAACAAAACAAAGAACAATTTAGTGCTTCTGTAAAACTTTGTAGACAATAAAGCCGCCGGGAAGAATTGGAGAACGTCTTACTTAGCACGCTAACCTAATCAACTCAATAAGTTACAATTCCATATCTCGCTAACATAGGCCAACCTCAAATCTGCGACGTATTGAATTGCCTAAGTTTAACTTGGAATTGCTCACTTCACTTTCGCTCAGAAATATCCGAGGTTCAAGTTACTCGATCTAGGAGATTGAGTTTTCTCAAATTTTGCCCCGATATAATTATAGGAAGCCAAATTTAGTCATGGAATGACCTCCCGAGTATATTGCAAAATGCGTAGTTCATATTTTTAGGATTCGACACAATCTCATCTCTATATCTTTGATGTCGAAGATTTCTCTCCAATGCTTGGCTACATCTTTGTCAATCTCGAAATCTGACTTTGATACCTTGCTTGATCGCCAAGCCATTCCACTTCTAGAATCTCAACTTGCTTTATTCCTTCATCACAGCCTTTACCCCGACTTAGCCACCATTCGGCCACGACCCTCTCCTTCCGGCCAACTCCGGCCCTGCGAGCCTTCATTCGAAAATCTCATGTGTTTGGTAAGCCCCTCGGGAATTTTCTGCGGAGAAGTGTCACTCACTCGAGATTCTTGTAGAGCTAGCTCGACGTCCTCAAAGCTTTGCTTGGCCAAAATTTGGTTAGGCCCGCTGTCCAGACTAAGTATTTGCCTTCTCTTAGGTCATAACCATCAACAGTGTGAAAGAAATAGTAGTTTTTTTATTATTCAAGAAAATTATCTCAGTAGTACAGAATCGTTACGTATATACTACTTGACTTATTTGACCTAATCTCACTATTTGCAGTTTAGCCCCAGCTAATAACTCACTTTACAAATACACCTCACATACACACTCTTAACACTCCCCTCAAGTTTGGTGTTCATATAAATTTAAAACACCAAACTTGGATAATAAGTATTCAAATTGATCTCTACCCAAGGCTTTTATTAATAAATCAGTCGGTTGTTCTAAGGAAGGTATGTACTCGGTCTTGATTTTCTTCTCTTGAATCTTGTCTCGTATGAAGTGGCAATCCACTTTTATGTGCTTTGTCCTCTCGTGAAAAACGGATTTGCAGCTATTTGCATCGCCGAATTACTATCAGAGTATATCGTAACTGGTCAAAGAGGGATGAGTAGTTACGGAAGGACTTCCTGATGCTAAGGTGGTTCCTTTACCTTTTTCTACTGGAAAATTTCTATTCTAACCAATCCGGGAATGTAGTTTTGAGGGCTAAGTGATCAGAGAAGCGTAGCAGCATCTCTTCTTGTTTCTCAATCTAAAGAGAATGCAGCGTTGTATTATTGTAAGTTCCCTGTTCCGTTTCCCTTGACTCCAATATCTTTCAACAAGTGTTAGCCATAAGACCTCCGCCGTAACCATGACCATCGCCCTATACTCCGCTTCGGCCGAGCTTCTCGCAACTGTATTCTGCCTTTTTGTCTTCCATGACACCAATGAGTCTCCGAGAAACACCAAGTATCCCGTCAGTGATCTCCTCGAGGTTGAACATGATGCCCAATCTGCATCACAATATGTCTTCAAACATGTTGTACTATTAGCATCAAAAAACAATCTAAGTCCCGATTTTCCTTTCAAATACCTCAAGACTCTATTAAAGTGAGCCTTTTTTGGGTCATGCATATGTTGTGATAGAATATGGACATCATACGATATGTCAGGTCTAGTTAAACACAAATATATGAGCTTACCAACAACTATTTGGAACATATGAACATCTAAACCATTTCTATCATATGAACATATGCCTCTGTATTAGCAGTATCTGCTTTATTAATTGATTTTCCAGCAGAAAATGCTTTTCCAATAGAAACATCAACATAAGCATATTTATCATTTCCAGCTAGATTCATGATAGACGTAACTGTTCTCCATGAACTTCACATTCTGTTCAGCTGGGATGCTTAAAGGCTTGGAACCTAAAATCCTTGTTAGATATAAAATTGTGTCTTTTGTTATTTTATTTCTAGTCTTCAATATTAGTTTTCTTAAGTATAGGAACATCTTCTATTTAAAAACTTTTATGTGGGCTTAAACAAATGTAATGGGCTTACTAGGGGCCTAAGTATTCTATACCCTATTTGAGGGTATAAATACTAAACCCTAAGCTTTATTCTAGTGTGAATCTACATTGAGAAAAGTGCCTAAACATAAAACACATGAGTACTGTTTCATACAAGAACACACATTACAAGGTATTTTCAACTCTCTCAATCGATTCCAACTTAGTTTCGTTGTTAGTTAGGTAATTTGAGACCTACAATTGGTATCAGAGACTAGTGTGAACGATTGGACTAACTTTTGTTTGGATTCATCGAATTTTTTTCTGGGTTTTACTGCTATTTTTCTTGGTTTCAACTTCGTCATATGCTCTTAGCATTTTCGAGATTTTTGTACTTATTTTGCTGATTTTAAAACTCGTTTAGTGTTCTAAGACCCTTTCGAAGCTCTCTGTGAAAAAGCCCAGAAGATTTCATTGTTTCTGAGTGATTTATCGTCAAAATTTGGGTTTACAAGGTTTTCATAATAGTTTTCGAAGTCACTGCGAAAAGTACTTCGAAAATCGATTCGAAAACCTCTTCACAAACTAGTTCGAAAACCAGTTTTCGCATCCTCAATTTGCAAACCAGTTCGAAAACCAGCTTTTGCATCCTCAGTTTTTGCATTCTCAATTCGCAAACTAGTTCGAAAACCAGTTTTTGCATTCTCGATTCGCAAACCAATTCGAAAACCAGTTTTCGCATCCTTTGTTTTCACACTCACCAGTTTTCACATCCAATAGTTTTCGAATCCACAGGTTTTCGCAGTCACTGATTTTTGCACTCGATTCGAAAACCTCGCGTTTCGCAACCAAAATTTTTTTCTTGCACTTTTCGAAGCCAAGGTTTTCGCAACATAATATTTTAAAATTCAAACCTATAAAACTCTAATTTCGAGAATCCAAAACTTTCACACACCTACAAGTTCAATCACGCACGTCAAGATCTTAAAGCCAAACAACAACGAACAATGGATACATTTGCTATGGGAAGTGACATGCGTCCACCAGTGCTGAAGCGTGGCGAATATGCTGTCTGGAGAACAAGGTTCCTGAACTTCCTGGAGAATAAGGACCAAGGAGCAAACATCCTCCTCTCACTCAAAGAAGGACCCATGCAATTCTGGACGACAATTCCTGGCGACGATGATGCCAACCTGTTGGTAGCCTTTCTATCCTAACAATCTCACCTAGGGATGATTTAACCACGTTTGAATATGGGAAGAATTGATTCAACGTGGGGTGTTGTGTTCTTGAGAGGTGTTGGGTGGCTCTCTCTCTCTCTCTAGATGAATTTCACACAAAACACACTTTATTATGTGTTAGGGTTCAAGTATTTATACCACAAGTTGATATATAATACTTGGGCCCCTAACAAAGCCCAATTACACTAATCCTCTTATAAAGAGAATCTTTATAAATAAACTACAAAGATAATTCTAATTAATTGAACACAATAAAATATTCCTAACAATCTCCCCCTTTGTGTTCAATCTTCAATTTGGCCTGGATTATCTTTGCGGGACTTAGTGCGTTTGCCTGAGTCCTAAAGGAATTTCCTCCTTGTCTTGTCTTTTGATCTCTTATTTTGGAGATCTTCAAGCTCACCGTATCTTGATCCTCTCTTTTCGGCATCGGGTCTTCTTAATCTTCTTTGTAAGCTCGACTCGTAAATGCCGGAAGGTGTTTGAAGTTGCTTGCCGGATCTTGAAGAGTTTTCTTCTTTTTGTGTGTTCCATTTCTCCCTCTGATAATGCGAAACTCCCCCTACGTTTGTTCAACCTTGTGTTGGGATAGGGGAGTTTTCTCTTTGGAAATTTGAGAGATACACATGAGGCGATTGCCGGATTTCTTCTTTTTGTGTTCGATCTCTCCTTACGATAGTAACGCAACTCCCTCTACTTTTCGTCAACCTTATGTTGGAATTGGGAAGTTCTCTTTGAAATTTGGAGAGACGCACACGAGGCAGCAAATTCGATCTTTGAAGGTCGGCGGTGTTTGCTTGATTTTACGACGCTTGATGATATGGCATGTTGATCACGTCGTCGGGACAAGGAAATGGCATTGGTAGGCATGGTAGGAGCCCAGGTTCGGTAACTACCCGACGGAGACACAAAGGCAATCCGTCGTATAATAAATTGGGGTCACGAAGACTTCCCGTTAACATCTTGAGTCATAACAATCTCCCCCTACAAGGGCTATCTCCTCTTTTTGCGGAGGCTTTGAATGCTCTTTCGGCTAGGACTCTCTTGTCTTGACGCTATATACTGTAGACCGGATGTAGATAGTGATCCACGCCCTGATATTCGAATTTGATGATGCGCGGATCTTGGACTTTGTTCGCATCTTATCCTGGTCTTTCTCCGTAGTTTGAAGTCGTCAAGTCAAGTCTAATCTTCTTCTTCTCGGCGCCGGATTCGTCTTCTCCGAAGAAAGAATGTCTGGTTCGGCTTCGAAGGAAGCTTTTCTGGCAACCAGAAGAATGTATGCGTGGGGTGTCTTGAGTTGTGCCAAGGCTCCATTGGAAATACATTCGTCAGTTCAACTGTAGGGGAGCCCGACTTCAGAGTGGTACGCTCGGCGGAATTTGGTGGGTGGTCCGACCTGTTTGTTTATGCGTGTCCCCTTCTCCCCCTCATGGCGATTCGAGTTAACGAGATCGGCATGCTTGTATAGGAAGATTAGAAGGACACAAACTACAGGTCGGTGATGATAATAACAAGACGGAGCCACTAAGGCAATCCGTCGACACGACTTTAGAGACAAACTCCGAGACGTGGCCTGTGAGGACAGGGCTTGAAGAACCGGGGCCACATAGGCGTCCCGTTTACATCGTTCTAGAGACTAGCTCGAGACGATGGCCTGATTCCGTTGTTGCTTTGATGTTGCAACGACAGGACTTCCTTCCGATCCTCGAATCATGTCGAAGCAAGACATGTCTACGGAAGTTCTAACTTGATCACAAAGATCAGGTGTTATAAAAGTGTATGTGTCCTAGAAAATATTAAAAATATGGGAAGTGAGGACACACTAGACTCGATTGTGCGCAAGAAAATGTGGTGGTGGGCTGAGTACCACATAATTCAATATATCCCGCTTCCGAGTGAAGCGGTGATAGCATACGTGGCTCCCCGTAATTTCTGAAACACCTGTCTTTTGTGAGACGGACGAGTGGGTAAGGTTCGGTTGTGCACGCGCCGTTGGATCTATTGCGGCGACTTCTACCCGGGAGCTAATAAAATTAGCACCTGTACCTATGGGGGTTGGTCCGAATAATTTGTGAGGTAAGGGAATCATGTAGCGTCGGTCTTTTCAAAAAGGTTTTAGTAGATGTGGCTGTTTCTTCGTGATTCGACTGACTCTCGGTGATGTTCCGGGGTTAGATTCAGTTGGGTTTCACTGAATCGTAGGAACGGAGTATCCATGCATCCGGTAGGAAGTAGTGAGTGCTGCTTTGTTTGTCAGCAATCCAGAGCAGGTCGGTTGAAGCGAGCACCGAGATTTGCATTTGTAGCCACCGTCGCCTTTTGAGAAGAGTTGACGGTTCTAGGCACGAGATTCGTCTTTTGAGGTCCATCTTCGGAGGTCGGAGGTAATCTCCATGAAGCTTGATGAAGAGGAGAGAATTTTTTTTTTTTTTTATGGCCCTTTTTTTTTTAAATTTTGATGGGCCCTTTTTTTTATATATATATATATATTAATCGTTATTAGTAAAATATATTTTTATACTATATATTATATGGATATAATATATATATATATATATTAATTGTTATTAGTAATATATATACTAGTATATTTATATTATAAATATATAGATATATTTTATTTCTCCCCCTCAAAACGTGCTTCCTAAAAGAACTTGCTCCCCCTCAAAAAATGCTAAGTAAGATCGAAAAATCTACGAATCTCTTTCCCAAAATTCACGCATTTAAGGTTCGCTCCCCCTCAAAAATGTAATTATTGCTCCCTTTTAAGAAAATAAGGATCACTTCTCTTTTAAAAATAAAATAGTAGCTCCCCCTCAAATTAAGCTCATTTTAGAGAAAAAATGGTATTTATCACTTCCGTGCGTAATATGCATTTTAATTTTTAAAGTTTTGAAAATGCATATTTAAAATGTACCATTTTGAAAAATAGGTATTTTTCAATTCAGCTCGTATGCATATGCAAATTAAAATTTTGAAAATTTGATTAACATACACATAATTAGAATGTACCTAGAAAATAGGATATTTTGCATTTCGGCTCATGTATGCATGCATGCAAAAATTTGAAAGTAAAAGCCATTTTGAAGCATGCATAGCTATATTGTACCCTATTGTTTTCAATGTAGGCATATTGTCTTTTCAGCCCGATATGCATGCCAAAATTTATTATGGAATGCATATATAGAATTTACCTACGGTGTAGTTGCTCACCGTGTTTTACCTTTATCATGTATGTGGAGCACTACGTCAGATTGCCATACATGAGGGATGCGGTTGCTCGCGTCTCTTACCAGTCATGCATGTGGAGCAACCCGAGTACCGTGCATGCTGGAAGTTGTGGTTGCCCTCGTCTCATACCGGTCATGAGTATGGAGCAACCATCTTCTAATTACTACTCATGATCGGGGCTTTGTGGTTCCTCTCGTCTCATACCAATCACGCGTGTAGAGCAACCATCGTCGAATTACCACACGTGATTGGACTCCTGCAAAAACTTTATCGGGACTTTGGTACCCATTTTTGGATGGGTCCTCCCTTATTAGCAGAAAACAAGTTAAGCATTTAAGGTGTCAAATCAGATTTTAGTCCTAAATCATTCATTAACGTACTTTTAGGTACCCGACTATATTTGGGATTATCTAGCTTAATCGTTGACTTAGGAACCCATTTAGGAGCAATTTGACACGGAAAGGACGTTTCAGCGCAGGTGAATGTGTGTCTCGGAGAAGATTTAAATATTTTCTCCGAGGCCAGTCGCATGAGATGTTTCTCAGACTTAACATCGACTGGATATTTCAGGTATGGATAAGAACATAAAGAATTATAAGCATCGTTAGTACATGAGATGTTCTTCCTACTTGGAGGGTTCACACGATTCACATCATAATGATGGGGTATAAGCGTGGAAGTTCGCTTGCTTAAGCTTCGAACTTCTTTGCACGCTTTCATTTTAAGAGGAATAGGAGAGGGAAAATCTTGAGCATGTTCGACCTTAATTTTGGAAAATAATGTTGATTTTCTTTTCTCCTTCCTAATCTTCTGTTCCTTGGAAGTATTAAGCTTAAGGCTTTTACTTATCTTTTCAGCTTCAGTCAAAATTGACTTAGAATTACTAGTAAAAGCTTTCTCAGTTTTAGGAACAAAGATGCTTTTCTTTGTTTCCTTCACCTGTTTCGAGGAAGATGCATCTTTTGAAAGATCATTGGAAACAGGTAAAGATGGGGAATTTTTGAGATATAAAATCTCCTTTAAAAGCTTTTTCTTTTCCACTCGGAATCCTACTCTTTCTGATTCCAAGGTTGCGTTCAATTCTGCAATTTTACTAGCAACCTCAGGAATTTCCCAACAAGAAGTAGGTTTATTAGAGTGTAAATTATTTTCCCCTAAAGACACTAAGTTAGAAAATGAATTTTTATCTGCTTGACTTCTTTTTGCAACAACGTTCTCTAAAAGTTCAATCTTAGAGTAAAGCATACGCTGTTCCTCTAAGATTTTCTCATATTTAGTTGAGACACGATTTCGCTCATCTTCGCAAGAACGTAATCTTTTAGTCATATCGCAGATATTCTTTTCACTAGTATCTAACTTAGTTTCTAAGCTAATGACCTTTGACATTGCGTTAGCCAAATCTTCATTAGCGAAAGCTAGATCTTCCTGTTGCTTAATCAACACAGAGTAATTATTAGCAAATCTTGCTTCTAATTCCTCAATTTTTTTAGCTTGAGCATCGATTTTTTTTTAATTTAAAAATTAAAATTTTGGCTTTTGGAAATTCAGTTCTGTTGGTCCCTAATCCAAGCTAGAGCTCTCAAACTCAATGGAATAGTGCACACATTCGAGTGTGTGTTTGTGCGTGTTTTATGTGAAGGTGGCGGCTGTTTTGTGTAGAGAGAGAGAGTTCACACTTTTCTAGGTTTAGCTCAAAATAGACTTCATTTCTCAAATGAGAAGTGTTACATTAAAATAAGCCCTAGCCCACTATTTATACCAAGATATTCTTTGGTATAATTACAAGAGTGCCCCCAACTAGCAAACTCATTAAGATACTAACCCAATAAGAAATACATCAATACAAATTATATGATGAACACTAGAAAATGATCCTAACATTCTCCCCCTTAGTGTTCATCTTCTTCGACACGGCACGATCATCTTTTTCGTCTGAAGAAGGACTTCCTCAACCCCAAGTTGACTTCAAAGTGTCTGAGATCGTTGCGGAGCTGGATCCTCTCATCAATGGCTTCTCTGATGTTGTCTAGGAGGTTCCTATACTCGATCTCTTTCTCTGTTGGTGATCTTGGTTTGTGGTATTCGTTGATCCAGAAATCTACTCTTTCTCTGATCAGCTTCAACGTACCATCACTGAACTTTGGAATCTCTGACACCAACATGACTCTTTTTTCTTTCTTGGGGTTTAGATAGACGATGGCTAATTCTGGATTCTGAAATACTTCAGCTTCAATGCATTTATCCAGATTGTAGTCACCGCTCGTTGGTCGTGTGAGGTTGACCTTCTTCATTCCGTTTTCCAACGCCATCTGGAGATCTTGGGCAACATGGAATTTGACATCTCTGAGCATGAACCCCTTGATCGCGTAGTACCCTTGCCTATATTCGTGCTTTGTAGCTCCAAAATTCCGGCAGAGGTAGTACATTTGGCTGACGTCGGATCTTTTCAGGAATTGTAGATCGGCCTCGATGATGGTTGAGATAGAGCCATCATTCCACATCACCTTGAACTCTGGGTAGTGCGTTCTTCCCACGTTCTTGTCGTTCATCTGTATGATGTTGATCAAAGGCGACTTTGACTGGAAGTGGGCACGCTGTTCTTTGGCCGTCCTTGTCGGCATGCTTCCTCAATCACCGAGGATCCATAGATAGCCCGTAGCGTCCATGCCTTTGAGATATGATAGCCCCCTCAGGTTGAGTTCATCCAGCTTCTTGATTTTGTCCGATGTCCTCCAGATGCGCTTGGATGATTCTTCGAGAAATGGTGCTCTTAGTCTCACATTGTCCCATTCAGTCTCCATTCTTGATATGCTTCTTGGGACTTGGATTTCGGGTGCTCTGTAGATCCCGTAGTCCATGTTGTTGTCTAACAGCTTCTCGAGATGTTCGCCCTCTTCAAGCTCGATCGGGTCGAAGGAGTAGATGTTGGCCATGGCTCTCTTGAAAACTTCTCTGTATTTTGTAATTCTTGCCACGGCTTCTGCTTCAAACTCGTCCTCCTTTGACCACGGTTCCGTCATGACGTATTCGTCGAGCACTTGATGAGGATCTGTCATTGGATCATCCTTGTACGCATCTTCGAAGCTGGGGATTTTGTCGTCTGAGGCTTGTTTTTTTTTTTTGGGTTTTGGATTGGTATTGTTTGCTGGTTGGGGTTCGGGTTGTGTGGGCTTGGCTTCCTCTACCTCTTCCCCTTGTTGTTGTTGCCAAGGTTCGCTGTCTTTTCTCCCCCTCATGACGATCGCCTCCGTCAGGATCGTCATGACGCCTCTTTGAAGAGGGTTCAGCGTCTCGACATGTTTCGGTCGGTGGGGGTCCTTGTGGAGTAGACAGACGGCAGAGAAAGTCTAGGATAGACTGTTGATCAGGCGTGAGGTGATCTCCCGTCATGAGCCTCTTGAGGTAGTGGGTTTGTAGCTCGTCAATGGGTATGGTGTCGGGGTCGATCATACGAGCTAGAGTTTTGGGAGAGGGGAGAGGGATGTTATAGGAGGGGCCTTGTGGTGGTGGTGAGAATGGTGGTGGTGGTGGTGGTTGTATTGTATATTGTGGAGGTGTGGGTTGGGATGATGAGGACAGGCCAGCTGTTGCGGGGGCCTTCCCTTTGTCGCGTTCGTTGAGCCCATAGGTGTCACGAACGGTCGCCAAGATATCTTCTTTGAGTGCTTTGGTGAACGACTCCAGGAGCGAGTTCAGCTTGGCCTTGGTGACGAACGGGAAATCGCCACCGGGGCCACTAAGGCGCTCCGTTGACACAATGACAGAGTCACTGTGGCCCGCACTTGCCGAAGTGGGGGGTACTTCGACGCGTTTGGGACTTCCGACCGTTGCAAACAACTCGTCGAGAAACGATGAAGTTGCGGTCGTTAAGGGTACGTCACTTAGACGTACCAAAGTACCAGGGCCACTTAGGCTTCCTGTTGTCATCAGGCCTGTGGTGGGAGTGGCCTGACGGCCCGACGAGGAACGAAGGGAGGAGGTTCCTTCATCGGGTCTTCCGGCCAGTGTTCGAAGAACCTCAGTAATGGAGGCATCGACGGCCGTTGTGGACAGCTTCAGAGAGCTGTCAGAAAGATGTGTATGTGTCCTAGTAAAAGGTGGAAAAAATATGGGCATTCTAGGACCTAGACTCGATGTGCTTTGAATGAAGGTCGTGGTCTGGGGCGGTGGACCACTTATTTCAACATCCCCAGCCTCCGAGCGAGGGGGGATGGTGGACGAGGATCCCCGTGAGTGTGTGAAACATCTGTCTGTTGGGAGACAGATGAGTGGCTGGGTGGGGTAGGTGCATGCACCGTTAGACCTGATGCGGCGGCTTCTACTCGGGGACTGAGCGCATCAGTCCCTGTTCCTATAGTGGCTATGGTCCGGTCTTGTTCTGGTTGTTGGGAGACGGCCGCTGCAGACGTGGGAGCCGAGACTTGAGAATCTTGTTGGCTTTTTGCGCGTATTTCTCGGCGGTGCCCAAGTCTGTCCATTGTGTCAGTGTCGTCGTCCGAGTCCCCGTCATCACTGTCTTGTGTTTGTGGTTGAATTGACGGGGGCGGAGATGGTGGTGGTGCGGCCGGCTCACTCTCAGGACCCTCACTTCCACTCGGCTGAGCCCCTTGGCTAGGTTCGGGGGGGTCTTCCCGAACCATGGGGTTGGTGTGGCGATACTGGTCGCAGTACTCTTGAACGGCATCGGGATTGACATTTTGTAGAAGATGGAGCGGGATCATCATAGGGCGTTTCTCCCATTTCGGCTCCGCCTTCTTTTTCACGAGATACTTTAATTTTGGCGGCGTGAAGTTCTCGACTTCGTCTCGAGGTGGGATCTCTGGATTGGTTGTCATTGATCTTTGAATAATGAGAGAGAACCACCGCAAGTAGGGAACGACTCGATTCTTGATGGTGCGGTTGTCCCGGTGACGTAGTTGGTCATCCAGGTCCGCCATGATTATAGCTGCGTAGTCGTAGGGTTTGTTGTAGATGATGCTGTGTTGCAAGCGGAGGATGTTGATGTTTCCTCTGTCAAATCCTGCATGCTTTGGTGAGAGACACTTGTTGATGATGCTGAACAGTGTTCTCCATGGATAGGGCATCATCCCTTGAACGAATCCAGATAGAAGGTTCAGCGGTGGACGGTATCCCAGCTTCAGAAGTCCTTTCTTAATTTCGTCGTCGTCGGCGAGATCCTCGTAGACTGGAAGGATGGAAAGATGTAGCACTTGTTGTAGAAGCTCCTTTGTTATTGTTATTGTTGTGTTTTGTACTTGAGCTTCATAGAAGACGGATTCATCATCGGCTATCTTCCTCTTCATCGTGCCCCAGAGTTGTTGAAGGTAGACTTCGGGCACTTTGGTAGTGGCAGTGATGGCGTTCCATAAAGGATGTGTTTGAAGCACAGCCACTATGATTGGGTCGGGACATTTGAATTTGTCGGGATCAAGTTGGAAGTTATTTTCTGTCGTCCCGATCCATTTGGTTGTGGGATACACCTCGTCAATGGTCAAGTTCGCCATTCTTTAATGATCTGAAGAAAATGTTCGTTAGAATAATCGAACAGATAAAAGATTGTATTTTAAAATAAACATATAGTCAAAATATGAGCTCAACGTTTTGTCTTAAGAAAAGGTTCTAAGTTTCTTGAGAAAGGTTGAGGCATATCAAAAGCTTTCAAAGAATTGCTTAAGAATAGTTTTCGGTATAATGTTAAGAAGTTTTGAGAGCCGAAAACAGTGTATTTCGCGAAAACTTTCTCCTGTGAAAACCTAATTTATGTCGAAAATTTTCTTAAGTATAGTTTTCGGTATGTGTCGAAAAGTTTTGAAAGCCGAAAACAGTGATCCTCGAAAACTTTTCAGTCCGAAAACTTTCTTTTGCGAAAAGCTAGTTAATGCCGAAAATTTTCTTAAGTATAGTTTTCGATATGTGCCGAAAAGTTTTTAAAGCCGAAAACAGTGATCCTCGAAAACTTTTCAGTTCGAAAACTTTCTCTTGCGAAAAGCTAGTTTGTGCCGAAATTTTCTTAATTATAGTTTTCGATATGTGCCGAAAGGTTTTAGAAAGCCGAAAACAGTGATTCACGAAAACTTGTCAGTCCGAAAACTTTCGTTTGCGAAAAGCTAATATTTGTCAAAAATGTTCTTAAGTATGGTTTTCGGTATGTGCCGAAAAGTTTTGAAAGCCGAAAAAAGTGATCCTCGAAAACTTTTCAGTCCGAAAACTTTTTCTTGCGAAAAGTTAGATAATCCCGAAAACTCCCGAAAACTCATTTTATACTTTGAGTGCCGAAAACAGTAGAATCTCCGAAAAGTTTGTATTTGCCGAAAACTTAGGTTTTTGGGGTTTTAACGCAGGTTCTAGCCCCGAAAACTTATGAGCTGCGATTTTGTCGATTTCAACCCCAAATCTCGATTCATTTTCAAGTAATCGAGATTTTTGGGTATAAAGTCGATAAACCCATCCCTAAACAACATCAATCGTGTCGTTAAGCACATCGAATCCTTAGTTCTTCTGCTGAAAACCTGCGATTAGATCAAAACTGGGAGAAAACTGTTAGTTCATGAGGTTCCTTACCAGTTTGTGATGATTTAAGAGAGTTCGAAGAAGGCAGAAGGGCACGAAATGAGCGCGAAATAGAAATAATAGAGATTCGATTTGGAGAGTAAAGAAAAAGGTTGCGAAAACATTGGTAGGGAGCGAAAAGGTTTTGACGTTGCGAAAACTTCTCGTGGAAGCTTAAAAAGTTTTCGGTAAACTTTGGGCTTGGGCCGGAAATATTTTGAGAAAGGTTAGCAAAAGGGCCCAATAGAAGATGACTTGCGAAAACTTTTTGAAATTTGCGAGAGTAGCGTAAACCTAAAACCTTTTCTGACTTAAGACATTGCGAAAACCTTTTTGACTTAATAAATTTCAACAATGCTGATTCTCCCCCTTAACAACATAGCATAGAATTCATCAAATTCTTACTCCCCCTCAATGATGTACATTTAATATTGAAATACTCCCCCTTGACCGATGCGTTCGCAAATTTTTTTAAAGAATTTAGTACTTTTCCTCCCCCTTTTTTTGAAATGTTGCGAAGCATAATCAAGGTTTCTCAGCCTAAATTTGAGCATATCTCGTTAAAATAATCATACATGTAGGTCACAGTTTAAAGCGATGAACAGTGTAAATCGCGATGAACAGTGCGATGAACAGTAGCTATCGTAAACATCAATTCATCAATCGAACACCATCGTAAACATCAAATTAAGCTTAAAAATCAATTCAGTGGCACACGCATGCTCTGATACCAATTGTAGGTCACAGTTTTAACATCCAATCAATAAAACTTGGGAATAGATTGATCGAATTACCTTGATAATAAACGCGCGGAAGACTTTGGGTATAAACTCAATCAACCTCCATTAATCACAAGCTTCTCTCTACAATAAGTTTCTTTCTCTCTCTACAATTAAGCCCTAATTATGATAATGATGAGAGAGTGTTTCTAGTGAGAGAAAGCTAAAACTCAAGTTATGTGTAATTTACACTCACTTGCCCTATATATACCAAAGCATACTTTGGTATATTTACACTTTAGTCCCTATATTTACATAAAATACAATTAAGTCCCTAGACAAAGATAACATGATTATTGAACACTAGAAAATATTCCTAACAATCTCCCCCTTAGTGTTCAATTGTCATTGAAGCGCCGGTTGTCTTTGTCTTTGATAATCTTCAGTCTTCATCATCATTTGAACACAGCAGAAAGATTCCTAACAATCTCCCCCTTTGATAATTTTTGCCTTTGTGTTCAACTTTGAATTTGACACGGTCTTCTGTTGCTGTTTGAAGAAAGTAGCTGAGAGCATCTGGAGAATCTTCAGTCTCCCCCTATTTACATGCACCCTCTATTCCTTCTTTGCAACTTGAATCTTCGTCACCTTCTTGCATATATCAGAGTCGCGTGGATCGTCAGCATTGACTTGTCGTGTATGCTCGAACCATGGAGAGAGGTCTTGTTTGTTGTGGTTCAGCACGTGCGTTGAAATCTTGGCTTCTTTAATGAGTTCACGTGCTTGGCCTCCTTGATATACTTCTCCCCCTCATGGCGATTCATTTGTATCGTCATGCTGTGTGATCAAGGTGATCCTGTGTACGCTGAACGTGTTGGCATTGAATTTTGGATTAAGTACCTGAAAACGGGACAGACGACCGATCATCGTGAGACATCCCTTGATGTCACTCTTGGTCGTTGATGCGAAGTCACACAGACTTTCATTTGAAGGGACTACGGGGCCACATAGGCAACCCGTTGACATCGTTCTAGAGTCGTGCTCCAGAAGATGGCCTGCTACCGTTGTTGTTTTTATGTTGCAACGGCAGGACTTCCTTCTGATCATAGAAGCACATCATTGAATGATGCGTCTACAGAAGTTCTGGCACGGTCACATAGACCTGCATAGTGTGTGTAAAATAATGTATGTGTCCTATAAAATGTAAAAATATTTAGGCTATGAGGACACACTAGACTCTTAAGTGTTCAAGAAAGTCGTGGTGTGGGGCTGTGGACCACTAGATTCAATATCTCCCGCTTCCGAGTGAAACGGTGATAGCATATGCGGTTCCCCGTGAGATATTGAAACATCTGTCTTTAGAGAGACATATGAGTAGCTAAGGAAGGGTTGTGCATGCGCCTTTGGACCAGATGAAGCGTCTTCTACCCGGGATCTGATAAATCAGTCCTGTACCTATAGGGTTATGGCCCGGATAATTTTGTGGTTGAGTTGTGATAATTGCATCGTGATTCGCTCAAAACCCTCACATACACTCGGGGTTGTTCCTGGGATAGGTGCAGTTGGGATTAACTGTACCATGGGAACATGTATGTGAACAACTCGTGTTGTCCATGCGCTAATTGATGTTGATACTCCCTCAAAGCTTGAAGTTTGTCTTCAGGGCATTCTCTTTAATCTCTTGCGCCTTTTTAGGTAATGCTCCCCCTAAATTGTTGCGCTATTCCTAATGTGATGCCCTTGCTCCCCCTAAATAGATGCGTTTTTTGAGAAATTGCATATTACGAAGAAATCAAGCGCCTTATGTATTTGAAGTGACACTCCCAAATAAATGTGCCTTTTGCACTTATAAGTCTCACTCCCCCTAAAACATATGCGCTTTTTACATTAGAACTATGGTAATACGCTCTTTTGAAGTTCATGCGCCTTTTCTATCTATCTATCCACTCCCCCAAAATAAAAACAATATAGAATATGATGACCGACTATTCTATAAAATTAAGCGCTATTTATACTAAGTCGAACTCCCTATGATAGTCAAAAACTGAAAATATAGAGTTTGACTCCCCAGAAATTCAAGCGCTTTTTGAATTTTGAAATCGGCTCGGCCTTCTTTAAACATTGTAGCTCAAAAGTTTTTCTCCCCCTTTTTTTTTGTTGTTTTTTTTTTATTTGTTTTTTTTTGTTTTGTTTTTTGTTGTTGTTTTTTTTTTTTATGGCCTCTTTTATTTTTTTTTTTTATGGCCCTTTTTTTTCATGGCCCTTATTTTTTTTTTGGCCCCCTATTTTTTTTATGGCCTTTTTTTTTTTTTTTTTTAACGAAAAAATAAAAATAAAAACAATGTTAAATCAAGAGCTTTGGAATAGTCTTGATTTGGTGTGTTTGCTCACGTCGCAGACCGATCACGTGTGTGGAGCAAACCGAATACCACACGTGTCGGGGTCTTGTGCGACTGCTCATCATCGTATACCGATCATACATGTGGAGCAATCGTCGTCTATTTACCATGTATGATCGGGACCTGCAAAACAAATTATCGGGACTTTGGTACCCATTTTTGGACGGGTCCTCCCTGATTAGTAGTGAAACAATTATGCATATAAGGTTCAAATTTGGAAGCAAAATTATCACATAAAGTAGTCATAGGAATCCACATTTGTCGAGGACTACTTATTTCCATTTGTAGCTTAGGTTTCCAAATTTGTTGTACCTTTTTTAAATTTAACGTTTCAGCATCGGTGAATGTGCGTCTTTTTGTAGAAGAGAAAATTTTCTCTTTCGCCAGTCGCTTAAGATGCATTTCGGATTTGACTTTGACCGGGTACTTGAGAGAGGAATACGAGCTTATAGAATCAATAGCATTAAGTATAGAAGTATCGTATTTCCTACCTTCTAGACTCACATCATTCACTTTGAAATGTGTATTAAATGAGCTACTTTTGTTTAGACAATTATTACTTTTGGACGTTTCAGTTTTAATAGAGAATGTGTAATTATTGTCTACTTTAGTTTTAGTAGCTTCTTTCTTTAATTTTGATTTTAGAATGACTTTGGGTATTTTTGGATTAGGAATAGAGGTAGAACCAAATTTAGTCGAGGCAATAGAAGATAATTTGTCTTCCTCTATTCTTTCTTTATTGATATCTTTAGTCATTCTTGCGCCTTTTTTAGAGGAATTTTTGAGAATTAAATTCTCCTTTAAAAGCTTATCTATTTGAGCTCGAAACCCGTCTGGAGTGTAGCAATCCTTAGGTTCGGGTTTTATCGATAGTATAGAATGTTCCTTAGTTGGCACTGACTCAATTGTTTGAGTCGACTTATTTAGAGACAAATTTTTCTCAAGTTGATCTTTCTTTACCAGAAGAAGCTCTAGTTCTTTAATTTTAGAGTGTAATCTTGTGCATTCTTCAAAAAGATCTTTATTTTGAGCTTGATAATCTTTACTTTCCTTTAGTTCTGTTGTTTCAGAATTTGATTTAGCAAGATCATTGTTAAGTTTAGCTATTTTCTCATTAGCTAATTGAAGCTTTATTCCTAGATTGGCTTCTTCTAATAGATGTTTTCTTAGGACAACTTCATTATTGGCTAATCTTGCTTCTAATTTCTTGACCATTTCTTTTTCATTATTTGTGGATGAGAATTTTTGCAACATTGAATTGTTTGCTTCATCACAGGCAGACAGACTTGTTTTCAACTCACATATTTTTTATTCATGTTATGTGGTCTTAGTCTTCAACCTTATAATCTTATCCTTTGCATTGGTCAATTGACATTCAAGACTAGCTTCAATTTCTAGATGTTTTCTTAAGACACGCTCGTTATTAGCTAGCCTGGCTTCTAGTGTCTTGATCATTTGTTCGTGAAATAAATCCATTTTAATCTTTTCAGTTCAAATATAGAATTTTGAAAATTTAAGTTCAAATAATGTTGGTAATTAAATTCTATATAGAATGTTGGTTTTTAAATTTTGTTCAAATAAAATTGTTGGATGTATATGATCGTTGACGTGTTTTAGAATTGATTTTAAATTTGATTAATGTTTTCTATTCTGTTTAGAAAATTTTAGATATTGATATTAACCGCAAACTTTTAATTTCAGTTCAGTTCATAAGCTTTTCAGCACAGCAAAGTTTAGATACAAAATATTAATTATCGACTTAGATTGTATCTTAGACTTTGTATATTATTAAAAGAATGTAAGGTTTACGGTTCTGATTTTGACACTGTATTAGTTTACGAATGAAAGAAAAGCTGTAAACAATGCTTTTTAGTTAACGAGTATAGAGTGTTTACGAATGAGAATCGTTCGTAAACTTTTAATCGTTCGTAAACCTTTAAGAATGTTATCAGGGTAAGGTTTACGTTCGTAAACTGTTATCAGGATGAGGTTTACGAATGAAAATGATTCGTAAACACTGTATGGGTAGTTTACGAATATAACTTATTCGTAAACTTGAACGGATGAGGTTTACGAATGAAATAGTTTTCGAAGACTAAGTCTTGAATGGTTTACGAATGATGAGTATTCGTAAACTTAAGGATTCGTAAACAGGAAGGTTTACGATCGTAAAGATTCGTAAATTCTTTTACGAATGAAAGTGATTCGTAAACTCAAACAGGAATAGAGGTTTACGATTACCTCTGTCGTAAACTCGACTTTATGTTTACAATTGAAATTCGTTCGTAAACACTGACACTCTTCCACTTAGTGAATCGTAAAACTCAGTTTATCTAGGTTTACGAATGAGTAAACTCTGAGATTCGTAAAATTATATTCGTAAACTGAGTTTATCTTGGTTTACGAATGTCATTCGTAAACACTAAGATTCGCAAACTAACGTTCGTAAACCGTTAATCGTTCGTAAACAGTACTCTTTAGTTTACGATTGAATAGTATTCGTAAACC
This sequence comes from Lindernia subracemosa, assembly GCA_028392965.1. NCBI lineage: Eukaryota > Viridiplantae > Streptophyta > Magnoliopsida > Lamiales > Linderniaceae > Vandellia > Vandellia subracemosa. The sequence goes on from JAQPCC010000065.1 coordinate 142,203, forward strand.
TTCACACACTGTTGAGATCGTAAACAAGGTTTACGATTGAAAATCTTTCGTAAACAGTAGTTTCGTAAAATAAAGTTTACGATTGAAAAGTATTCGTAAACAGTGCCTTCAGATAGTTTACGACTGAAAAAGCGTTCGTAAACAGTGACTTCAAAGGTTTACGATCAAAAAGCGTTCGTAAACAGTTACCTCAAAAATTTAAGATCAAAATGCGTTCGTAAACAGTGACTTGATATTTACGAATGAAAAGTATTCGTAAACAATTATTTTTACTGGTTTACGAATGAAACTGATTCGTAAATAGTAACTTTACGAATGGAAACTGAATGGATCATAAACTAAAGTGTTTGACCGTAAACCTTTACACACTGTAAAGGTTTGACCGTAAACTTTAACCGCGTAGACAAGGTTTACGATTGGAAAGCGTTCGTAAACCTTTCGTTGACCGTAAAGTTTTCGTTCGCAAAGCTAATCGACAGACTATTGCAAAGTTAATATTCGTAAACCTTCCATTCGTAAACTTTGCAATAAAAGTAAAACTCGATCATAAACACTTAAATTCTCAAATTAAGCTCAGATAATCGATCGAAATCAGCAATTAAACATGTAAAAACACTCGATTAAACCAGATCAAAAGCAAAACATAAACAATTTTCGAGATTTTCACATGAACAATTTGAAGATCAAATGAACAGTTCGATCAAAAATCAAACAATTTGGTCCAAATTCAGCAATAATCAGCTCAATTAATCAACTATTAATCATCGCAAACAGTATCAAACACATCATCGCAAACATCTAAGCAAGCAGGACATATAAGAAAGCGATGAACAGTGTAAATCGCGATGAACAGTGCGATGAACAGTAGCTATCGTAAACATCAATTCATCAATCGAACACCATCGTAAACATCAAATTAAGCTTAAAAATCAATTCAGTGGCACACGCATGCTCTGATACCAATTGTAGGTCACAGTTTTAACATCCAATCAATAAAACTTGGGAATAGATTGATCGAATTACCTTGATAATAAACGCGCGGAAGACTTTGGGTATAAACTCAATCAACCTCCATTAATCACAAGCTTCTCTCTACAATAAGTTTCTTTCTCTCTCTACAATTAAGCCCTAATTATGATAATGATGAGAGAGTGTTTCTAGTGAGAGAAAGCTAAAACTCAAGTTATGTGTAATTTACACTCACTTGCCCTATATATACCAAAGCATACTTTGGTATATTTACACTTTAGTCCCTATATTTACATAAAATACAATTAAGTCCCTAGACAAAGATAACATGATTATTGAACACTAGAAAATATTCCTAACAATACCCATTTTCGAACTTTATTTTTGAACTTTTATTCATGAAGTAGAAATGTAACTAGAATAACAAAATAAAAGAAAAAATGCACATATAGGAAATAGTTATGCCACATAGATAAGAATTAATTTTCTAAGGGTCAATTGACTTAATAATTGAGATTCAACATGCCCAATTTAGAGACTAAGAATTGAAATCGTTTTTCATCCAAAGCTTTTGTAAATAAATCAGCAAGTTGTAGCTCTGTGCTTATGAAGTATAGTTCAATTGTACCTTTTTCCACGTGATCTTTTATGAAGTGATATCTTAAATATATGTGTTTTGTGCGTGAGTGATGAACAGGGTTGCAAGTAATTGCAATGGCACTTTTGGAGTCACTATAAATAGGTATTCGATTTAAATCGAATCCGTAGTCCCTTAGTTGGCTGCGCATCCATAGAATTTGTGAACAACGACTGGCAGCAGCGACATATTCTGCCTCTGCCGTCGATGTTGAAACGCAGTTCTGCTTCTTGGAAGACCAGCACACGAGCTTATCTCCCAAGAACTGAGCGCTTCCCGAAGTGCTTTTTCTGTCCATTCTACAGCCAGCAAAGTCAGCGTCAGAGTACCCTATTAATTTCATACCTGAGCCCTTAGGATACCAGAGGTCGAGATTTGGAGTTCCTTTTAAATATTTAAGGATACGTTTTACTGCATGTAGATGCGACTCCTTTGGATTTGCTTGGAACCTTGCGCAGAGACATGTTGAGAAGACAATATCCGGGCGACTAGCAGTAAGGTAGAGAAGAGACCCGATGATTCCACGATAGTAGGTGACGTCAATTGGTTTGCCAGACGGATCAGAGTCCAACTTGCATGTGGTTGACATCGGAGTACTTATCGGTGTGCTCGACTCCATGCCGTATTTCTTGAGAATGTCGTGGATGTATTTGGACTGATTTATGAATATTCCATCTTGGAGTTGTCTGATTTGCAGTCCAAGGAAGAAGGACATCTCTCCCATCATACTCATTTCGAATTTGGTCTTCATGAGTTTACTAAACTCCATGCAAAGATCTGAGTTAGATGATCCGAAGATGATGTCGTCCACGTATATTTGTACGAGCATTATATCAGAACCATGGTGTTTGATGAACAGTGTGGTATCGATCTTTCCCTTTGTGAAGCCAGCATTCGTGAGAAAATCCGACAAGACTTCGTACCAAGCTCTAGGGGCTTGTTTGAGTCCATAAAGTGCTTTATCTAGTCGGTACACAAAGTCTGGGTGTTCTTCACTGGTGAATCCATCTGGCTGAGAGACGTAGACCTCCTCCTTGAGAATACCATTTAAGAAGGCCGTCTTGACGTCCATTTGATAGACAGTGAAGTCTTTGTGTGCTGCATAAACCAGGAATAGGCGAATTGCCTCGATCCTTGCCACAGGGGCAAATGTCTCGTCATAATCAATCCCTTCTTGTTGGTTATACCCCTTAGCTACGAGTCTTGCCTTATTTCGTATTACGATACCATCCTCATACTTTTTGTTCTTAAAGATCCACTTGGTTCCAATGACAGTCTTTCCCAATGGTCGAGGAACTAGATTCCAAACTTTGAGACGCTCGAACTGATTGATCTCTTCTTGCATGGCAATTATCCAGTCCGGGTCGTTAAGTGCCTCTGAGATCTTTGTGGGTTCGGTTTGACTCAAGAAACATGCATACTGACACTCATTTGATGTAGAGCCCCTGGTTCAAACACCGGCTGAGGGATCGCCAATTATTTGCGATGATGGGTGACTTCGAGTCCATTTTCTTTCGTGAGGGAGAATTGAGTCGTCTGCGTCGGATGGCTCGACGAATTCTTGTGGAATGGGCTCGGACTCAGCGGGTTGATTACTTGGACCAATGTCAGTTGTTTCGATGTCAGGTTCCAAGTCAGTTGCTGGTTCTGTATAGTCTTCGAACAGCATGTCCAATTCCAGCTCCTCTTGAGTTTCTTGATTTGTTCTAGGCATCTGTGCATGATCAGTATGAGAAGCGGCTTCTGGCTGGTTGTGAGCCATGACTCCAACTATCATTTCAGGTTCTGAAATGTTGTGCTCAGAAGCTATTGTGGTTGATTGTCCGGGTTCTCCACTGTGTTGTGGGGAAGCTACTTCAATTCTTTCATCGAAATTAACATTGATGCTTTATATGACCGTTCTCTTTTCCTTCAGGTAGACTCAGTACGCCTTTGATTGGGTGGAGTATCCCACAAATATTCCTTCAATAGCTTTGGGGTCCAGTTTCGATCTTTCCTCTCGATCATTGGCTATGAAGCATTTGCAACCAAATATCTTGAAGTGGGCGATGCTTGGCGTTCTTTGGTAGAGAAGGTCATATGGTGTTTTTCCGAATCTTTGATGAATAGTTGTTCGGTTTTGAGTGTAGCAAGCAGTGTTCATTGCTTCTGCCCAAAGGAAGTGGGGTAACGATGACTGCAACAGCATGGTTCTTGCAGCTTCAACTAGGGTTCGGTTTCGTCGTTCGACCACTCCATTTTATTGAGGAGTTCGGACAGCAGCAAATTGTTGAGTGATGCCAAGAGTCTCATAGAATTTACTGAGAGTCTGATTCTTGAACTCAGTGCCATTATCTGATCGGATCACTTGGACTGTACATTCGAGTAGGTTCTGCGTTGCTTTTACAAAGATCGGAATTTGAACTGATGTCTCATCTTTTGATCTCAGGAAGTGGACCCATGTAAATCTTGAAAAATCGTCTACTATGACCATCATGTACTTTCGTCCGCTTAGGCTCTCTGTTCTCATGGGGCCGCACAAATCAATGTGAAGCAGCTCAAGTGGTCGTGATGACGACGGTATTGGTTTAGTGGAGTGAGACGCTTTCTTCATTTTCCCTCTTTCACAAGCTGAGCAAAGGTGTTCCTTTTGATACTTCAGTGCTGGAAGTCCGAGAACCAGCTTGTTGGTTACTAGCTTGTTAATGGTTTTGAGGTTTAGATGAGACAGTCGACGATGCCAGAGCTCGTTTTGAGAGAATGACGCTTTACTGATAAGGCATATCGTCGTTGAAGGTTTGATTGATCGCACATCAATTGTGTAGAGATTTGTCCTTCGAGTACCTACCAGGAGTTCTTCACCCATCTCATTCACAATTGTGCACCTCTTTTGACGAAACAAGACTTGTAGACCTCGATCGCAGAATTGCCCGATCGAGAAGAGGTTGTGTGTCAATCCTTCTACATGGGAAACTCCTTTGATGGTCAGCCGGTTGCAAATTAGATCTCCATAACCTCGGATCGTGGCACCATCACTGTTCCCGAAACGGACTATTCTTCGTATTTTTCCGTGTAGTTGCTCAGCAGCTTTTTGTTTCCCGTCATGTGTGTGGAGCAACCGGAATCTAAATACCACACATGAGAGACCTGCAAAACAGGAATTAGAGGGTTTTAGGTACCCATTTGAAAATGGGTCCGCCTCCTCTATCATTGTTAGTTTTAAAAGACGCTTTACCTAGCCTAGTTTTCGTTTGAGCTACAGCGGAAGGATTTTGTTTAGGCTTAGGTACCCATTTTCTTGTCGTGGTTTGACTCATGGTTCCCTTAGGTTTCACCTTGGGGATCCAATGTTGGGTTGTCTTAATTTTTGCAGGTTTGTTGTTATTTTTAATGGTTGATCGTTTCCTTTTCTTAGATAGAGCAAATTTAGAAAACATTTTAGAAGAATAATGTAAAGGACGATCGAGTTTGGAATTGCAAGGATGAACATAGTCTAGAGAGTTAAGTACAGACTGATCAAAATAAAACGACTTGTTTCTAGAAGGAAAAACTTTTAAATACAAAACATCATTGAAATCTTGTTTTTCCTTCTTTTTGTCTCCTTTCTTAATCCACGTTTTCTTTAGAGAGCCTGTGGAATTGAAAGGCATTGGGTTAGTAAGGGAAGATTTAAGAGAAAGTTTAGGAAATTTAGGTGCTCTGCTTTCAATAGAGGCAGGAGTGTTCTTTAAATGAGCGATTTCTTTCAAGAGCGTTTGTTTTTCAGGAGTGCTCTGCTATTTTCTTTATACATTCGGGCATGTACCAGGATGAGTCTGGATGCTCTGATGTAGTAGATTCACTCGAGGACTGCCCTAAGGTTTCACCTTCGGGGGGTCGAGGGATTTCGAACTCGAACTCAGTTATTGCTGGACAAAACCTAGTTTTATAACTGTTGTTCAAGTCCGTATAATCATACTCAATTTCAGCTCGTGCCCTTTTTCGTTTTTCCTCTTCTAATCTTAAGATTTCAGAGTGATTTATAAAGGGCATTAGATGAGTTATGCTTAATTCCATATACCTAATGTCATAAAATTGTAGAACATTACATTTCTTTAGGATTTGGGGATTGTTGAACCCGATGCCAGAAAGAGGATGGTAGAATTCAGTATCGGCGGGTTGATTTAAAAAGATTGTTTGATCCGTATGTGCCCTTGTTAGGAATATTTTTAGTTGTGTTCTTTTAGTCTTTTGGGTCTTTGTATACTTGAAATATTTATTTGTATTGTTGTTTTACACTTAGGCTCATTATATTAGATGTTTAATTTGTCTAGGGACCAAAAGTGTAATTATGCCAAAATATTGGCATAAAAGTGTGCTAGGGCTTCCACTTGTAATAATCCTTCATTGAATCAAAGAACCCACTTGAAAGGAGCAGCCGCCACCTCTCTCTCTCTCTCACTGTTCTATCAAGAAAACAAAAAAAGGAGAGAAGAGAGCAAAATCCATATAAATCCCGAGGGTTGCTGGGTTTTGGTGACCCAAAAGTGGTATCAGAGCCACCGTGTTAACGAGTATGGTAACTAAACGGATTTTTGGTTCTAATTTTACAGGTTTTGCTGCCAATTTTTTTTTAAACTCATTTTCGAACTGTTGAACACCTTGAACTGCATTCTTAGCTTCGATTTTTGGGTTTTGACTGGTGTTTTTGAGTAGTTCTGTGTCGATTCTATCATTCTAACTCATTACCCAGTAGTTTTCAGCACTTTTCCGCATTTTCTGAGCTTTGCGACCTTCAAAATTTGCGTTTTCGGTACCAAAACTGTGCTTTTCGGTACAAGAACAAGCCTTTTTCTGCCGGAAAAGTTTTCGGCACTGAGGTTTTCGCAGCTACAGTGTCTCCAGAAGTTTTCGCAATCCAAAAGTTCTCGGCACTAAAGTTTTCGCCGCTACAGTGCCCTCTAAAGTTTTCGCAATCTCAAACGTTTTCGGCACTGGAGTTTTCGGCGCTACAGTACATAAAGTTTTCAGTAATGAAAGGTTTTCGGTAGTTAAAAACTTTTCGGCACCAAGCTTATATCGAAAGGAAAAGTTTTCGGTCTTCACAGAGAAAAGTTTTCGGCACTCACACATAGAAAAGATTTCGGTCTTCAAAAACTTTTCGATTCATACATAAAACTTTTCGGCTCTCAAAAGTTCTCGGGTCAAAGCCTTGAGAAAAGTTTTTGGTCAACAAAAGTTTTCGATCTTCACAGGAAAGTTTTCGGGTCTAAGTTTTGAGAAAAATTTTCGGGCCAAAAAAAAAAAAAAAAAAAACGTTTTCGGTGCCACCCAACCTCTCAAGAACACAACACCCCACGCCAAGCTTCGATTCTTCCCATCCAAATCGTGGTAAACTCGTTTTAATAATATTTAGTTGGATATTTTAGGCCTTACAGCCCTCTTGGTTATAATATCCTCCAATTTCTTAATTTTGGAGTATAATCGTAACCTTTCCTTATGTATCATTTCATATCTCCCTATGCTATCCTTGACATCGTTTTCTGAGGACTTGATCTCATGAGTTAGAGTGCTGATCTTGGATTCAAATTGTACAATTTGTTTTTCAAGACCAGTGATCTTCTCATTTGCGATTACTACACGAGTCATCTCATTTCCCTTTTCTATTAAGGTTTGTTCTAGGACTCGTTGATTATTTGCTAACCTGTCCTCTAGATCTTTAATCCTTCTTTTGTCTACTTTTCTAGACGTATTTAAGGAAGTTAACTCATTTTGTCTATCCTCGTCAGAGTCAGATTCCGACTCTCCTTCCTTCTCAGCGGTCGGTTGCACAACTACCTTATCCTTCGACATTTTCTTGGATGGCCCATCGGAAATAAATGCTGCAGACTCCATCCCCATATCTCTAGTCACCTCTCTTTCTCCTGGAATGCATCTTGCGTACTGGTTGAGGTTGTCAAAGAGTGTGTGGATGTTGATCTGGGTCAAGTCCTTCATCTGCCTCATAAGAATGGCAGTTTGGTCCCATCCTGGGAGGAGTGAGTTTAGGAACTTGACATTTATTTCCAATTGTCCCTTGGTAACCCCAGCAATCTTCAGCTCGTTGAGAATGATGACAAATCTTTGATAAGTCTCCAGCATGGACTCTTCTTTTCGTGCTTTGAATAAGTCATAAGCAGTGTAGGTGTTAGTGATCCTGGTCATCACACTAACATCAGTTCCTTGCATGAGCACGTCAAGAGCATCCCACATTTCCTTTGCCGTTTTGGCACTCTTAATTTGAATGTAAATTTCATTGGGGATGGACTGCATAAGGTAAGACTTGGCAAGTTGATCGGCTTTTAGGCGGATTCTCTCCTCTTCCGTGAGCTGATCCGGTGTCTTAAGAGTACGCAACTCTTCTATCGGTGGATTGTTGTTTGGGGCAGCTGGGACAATTTGCCAGAATTGGGCTGGACCTTGATTGATGGATTCGAGCAGGTTCTCAGCTTGGTCTTTCGTCTCTATGAACGTGATGAACCTGTCTCTTCATATAGAGTATTCGCCCTGTCTAAGAACAGGTGGCCTCATGTCGCTTCCCATGCTATATGCGTCCATTTTCTGTTTTAATAAAGTGTGAGTGAGATTTGCTTGAAGTGGAACGCGTGATGTATTGGGTGGGTTTTTAAAATTGTCTTTGGATCGAAAGTGCTTGAATTGAAGAATTAAGTTGAAGATTGTTGCCGAAAAGTTTTATGTTTTCGTAAGGGAGTTTTCGTTTTAAAATGAGTTTTCGGGAAAAGACAGAGTACCGAAAACTTTGGAGAGCACTGTAGCGGCGAAAACTTCAGTGCCGAGAACTTTTGGATTGCGAAAACTTCTGGAGGCACTGTAGCTGCGAAAACCTCAGTGCCAAAAACTTTTCCTGCAGAAATAAGCGTGTTCTTGTACCGAAAAGCACAGTTCTGGTACTGAAAACGTCGATTTTGAAGGTCGTAGAGCTTAGAAAATGCAGAAAAGAGCTGGAAACTACTGGGTAATGAGCTAGAATGATAGAATCGGCACAGAACTACTAAAAAAAACCCCATTCAAAACCCAAAACGAAGCAAAAAACGCGAAGTTCATGTTGCGAAAAGCTTAAAAATGGGTTTTTGAATCTTCAACAGCAAAAAACATGTAAAAATCGATCCAACGAAGTTAGAACACTTCCACCCAAGCCTCACGGTGGCTCTGTTAGGAATCTTTCTGTTGTGTTCAAATAAAGATGAAGACTGAAGATTGTCAAAGACAAAGACAACCGGCGCTTCAATGACAATTGAACACTATTGGAAATATTTTATAGTGTTCAATATCATGTTATCTTTGTCTAGGGACTTAATTGTAATATATGTAAATATAGGGACTAAAGTGTAAATATACCAAAGTATGCTTTGGTATATATAGGGCAAGTGTGTGTGATTAGCACATAACTTGAGTTTAGCTTTCTCTCACTAGAAAATCTCTCTCACCATTATCTTAATTATGGTTGAATTGTAGAGAGAGAAAGAGGTAATTGGAGAGAAAGTTTGTGATTAATGAAGATTTGATTGATTTAATCCTAAAGCTTCCGCTCGCATTATCATCGAGGTAAATCTATCGAATCTATGCTCGAGTTCTTCGTTGGATGATAAAAACGGACCTAACAATTGATATCAGAGCCAAAATCGTTTGAATTGATCGACTTTTTGTTTGCTGAAATTTTTTTTCGTATGGCATGTTCTTCGCACGAAAAAGGTCATTTGCTTTGATTTAGATTTCGTATGATGATTGCCTGCTGTTTTCGCATGATATTAAGCTGAATATCTTTCGCAATATCAAATTTGTGCTTAATTGATTGATCAATTGTGATTAGAACTGGAAAATTAGAATTTACGATCAAAATGATACTTTCGATGTTTATACTATTCATCTTGCGAAAACTTTGAAATCTGATATATTATGCTCTTGATTGTGTTAATCGAGTGTTTTCAGTGATTGCCCAACATATTTCGATCGATTAACTGTGTTTAAAGTGATAATTTGAGTGTTATTTGAAGATTTCACATATAAAATCGCGTTTTCGTACCATAAACTTTTTCGCACTACTGTTCATTTTTTCGCACGAAGTTACTGTTCATTTTTCGCACGAAGTTACTGTTCATCGCGAAATTACTGTTCATTCGCAAAAGTTTTGCGAACTGTCTATAAAAAGTTTGTCGAACCCAACATGTTTCTCGAACTGTCTGTAAAACAAAAAGAAATATTATAATAAAAGTTTGTCGAATCAAAGGAGTAAAAAAAAAAAAATTCTCTCGAAGACTTTCTCGAACCCAAAGAGTTTGTCGAACCGAAAAAAAAATAATAATAATAAATAAATAAATAATAAAAAAAAAACTTAACATAAATAAAATAATAATAATAAAACTTTCTCGAATTGACTTCATAATAAAAAAATAATAATAAAAAAAAAAACAAAGCAAAGTTTACGAACTTTCTTAAACAAAAATATTATTATAATATTAAGTTTTTGTTACTACTGTTTTGCATAATACATTCGCACCCTATTTCATATTCGCATTTGATACACAAAACTGACTTTCGTACGAAAAATATTTGTTATACGAAAAGGATTTGGAATCAAATTTGTCCTCGTACGAAAAGTCTTCCATACGAAAACTTTGGCACGAAAAATAAATTTTTTTCGCACGCTACTGCATCCGAGAAAAAACAATTCCTATACGAAAAATATTTTTCTCTCGTTCGAAAAAGTCTCTATACGAAAAACTATTCTATACACATACGAAAACTTATGATGGGTAAAAGATTTTCGATGCCGCAAAGCCTTCGATAGTTTTTAGCAAAAAAAAAAAAAAAATTCCTAAAATTTCAAATTTTTGGCAACGAGATTTTTTTTGTACCTGCTTTAAAAAGGTTCCCGGTTCATACGAAAAAGTTTTGGGTAACAAAAATTTTTTTGACTGGTAAAATTTTTCGGTACAAAAATTATTCTCAGTACAATTTTTTTCTTTTCTAATCATTTCAAAAGTCTTTTTGATACCTAAACTTCTGAAAACTTAATCATTCGAAAATCTATTTGAACACATTGATCCAAAATTTAATATCAATTCAAACACACGATAACGATCAATAAGCATCCAACATAATTGAAATTAAAATCCAACATTCTATACACCACGACATTATTTACAAATTAAAATTTTCAAACTTAAATTGGTTTGAACTGAAACGTCAAAAATGGATTCTTATATAAACGCTCAAAGAAAAACTATTAAAGAGTTAGAAGATAGGTTAGCTAACAATGAGCGTGTTCTTAGACAATATCTTGATAAAGCATCTAGTCTTCAATATATTTTAGCTACTGCACAAGCCAAAATCACAGACCTTGAATTAAAATTAGGAAGTTCTGAAATAAAAGTCTGTGAACTTACAAAAGAACTGTCTGATTGTAAAAATGACAATAAAACTTCTTTAGCTACATATAATTGTCTCTTTGAAGAACGCAAGTCACTATATTCAAAAATTAAAGAACTAGAAGATACTCTTGCGAAGAAAAGACAAGCTAAAAAGCCTATGTTTAGCAATATGTGTCAACTCAGACAGATGAGCAAGTGCCAAACACAACTGAAAAGGAACATTCTATACTATCGATAAAACCCGACCCTAAGGATTGCTACACTCTAGAAAGTACTCGCACAATTGCTTAATTAAATTCTCTTCTAGATTCCGAACGAAACGGGTTTCGAGCTAAAATAGACGAACTTCAAAAGGAGAATTTAATTCTCAAATATTCCTTAGAAAAAGGCGCAACCTCAGCTTCCTATTCTGTTAAAAACGAACCATTAAAAGACATATCTTCAAAACAGAATAAGAACAAACCACGAATGACTAAATCTATCAAGAAAGAAAGAATAGAGGAAGAGAAATCATTCTATATTCAGATGAACGAAAATGTCTCTAAGTCTATTCCTGAGAAGAAAAATTCTAAAGTCATTCCGAATTCAAAATTAAAGAAAGAAATTACTAAAGCTAAAAATGCTAAAATAGAAAATTCTTATAAACTCTCAAGTAAAGCTGAAACGTCTAAATATAACAATTGTCTGAATAATAATAAACTTTCAAACAATCATTGTGCTGTGAATGATGTGATTCTTCAATATAGGAAATATGATTCTTTTATCCATGATTCTATTAATGCTATTAGCTCGAATTCTTACTTACAATACCCAGTCAAAGTCAAATCCGAAAAACATCTTATGCGACTGGCGCAAGAAAAAATATTCTCAAATAGACACACATTCACCAAATCTACATTCTCTCAACCATATAGGGATAATCAAGTATGGACTCCAAAATTGCAAATGACAATAAGTAGACCAAAACGGATTTGGATTCCTAAGTTAAAGAACAATTTACATGATGATTTCATACTTTTTATGCCTAAATGTTTATCTATGCCTAAATGTTTATCTGCTAATAAGGGAGGACCCGTTCAAAGGTGGGTACCAAAGTCCCGATAATTTGTTTTGCAGGATCCCGATCATACATGGTAAATAGAAGACGATTGCTCCACATGTATGGTCGATATGCGATGATGAGCAGTCGCACAAGACCCCGACACGTGTGGTATTTGGTTTGCTCCACACTCGTGATCGGTATGTGACGTGAGCAAACACACCAAATCAAGACTATTCCAAAGCTCTTGATTTGACATTTTTTTCTTTTTATTTTTCTGTTATAAAAAAAAAAAAAGAAAAAAAAAGGAAAAGCCATAAAAAAAAGAGATGCCAATAAATAAAAAAAAGAAAAGGCCATAAAAAAAAAGGGAGAAAGAAAAGGCCATAAAAAAAAATATAAAAAAAAATAAAAAAAAATAAAAAAAATTGAGCTACAATGTTCAAAGAAGGCCGAGCCGATTTCAAAATTCAAAGTGCGCTTGAATTTCAGGGGAGTCAAACTCTATATCTTAAGTTCTTGATTTTCATAGGGAGGTCGACTTATTATAAAGAGTGCTTACCTTTACAGAATATTCGGTCTTCATATTCTATATTCTTTTTGGGGGAGTGGATAGATAGATAGATTAGGCGCGTGAATTTCAAAAGAGCGTATTACCATAGTTTATTGTAAAAAGCGCATATATTTTAGGGGAAGTAATACTCATAAGCGCAATGTTCAAAAGGGGAGTGTGCTTCAATCACAAAAGGCGCATAACTTGAAGGAAAGTAATAGGCAAAAATCTACAAGAGCGCACAACTTTAGGGGGAGCAAGGGCATCATATTAGAAATAGCGCAACTATTTAGGGGGAGTGTTACAATGAAAAGGCGCTAGAGCTTAAGGGAAGAATGCCCTGAATACAAACTTCATGCTTTTAAGAGGGAGTGCTACCTAAATGTCAATAAAATGCATGGACACAAAAGAGTTGTTTACATACCTGTTCCAAAGGATTAGTAGACCCAACTGATCCTAACCCAGGAACAAACCCCGAGTGTATGTGAGAGTATTGAGCGTATCACGATGACATCCTTACAACTCAACCACAAACTATCCGGGCCATAACCATATAGGTACAGGACTGATTTATCAGATCCCGGGTAGAAGACGCTTCATCTGGTCCAAAGGCGCATGCACGACCCTTCCTAGGTACTCATTTGTCTCCCAAAAGACATATGTTTCAATATCTCACGGGGAACCGCATATGCTATCACCGTTTCATTTGGGAACGGGAGATATTGAACTAAGTGGTCCACAACCCCATACCACGACTTTCTTGAACACGTAAATGTCTAGTGTGTCCTCATAGCCTAAATGTTTTCCACTTTTCTAGGACACATACATTCTTTTACACACATATTCCCGGTCTACGTGACCTTGCCAGAACTTCTGTAGACGCATCATTAAATGATGTGCTTCTATGATCAGAAGGAAGTCCTGCCGTTGCAACATAAAAACAACAACGGTAGCAGGTCATCTTCTGGAGCACGACTCTAGAACGATGTCAACGGGTTGCCTATGTGGCCCCGTAGTCCCTTCAAATGCAAGTCTGTGTGACTTTGCATCAACGACCAAGAGTGACATCGAGGGATGTCTCACGATGATCGATCGTCCGTCCCGTTTTCAGGTACTTCATCCGGAATTCAATGCCAACACGTTCAGCGTACACTCAGGTTCACCTTGATCACACAGCATGACGATGCAAATGAATCGCCATGAGGGGGAGAAGTATATCAAGGAGGCCAAGCATGTGAACTCAAGAAGCCAAGCTTTCAACGCACGTGCTGAGCCACAACAAACAAGACCTCTCTCCATGGTTCGAGCAAACACGACAAGTCAATGCTGATGATCCGCACGACTCTGATATACGCAAGAAGGTGACGAATATTCAAGTTGCAAAGAAGAAAAAGGGGGTGCATGTAAATAGGGGGAGACTGAAGATTCTCCAGATGCTCTCAGCTATTTTCTTCAAACAGCAACAAAGACCGTGTCAAATTAAAAGTTGAACACAAAGGGGGAGATTGTTAGGAATCTTTCTGTTGTGTTCAAATAAAGATGAAGACTGAAGATTGTCAAAGACAAAGACAATCGGCGCTTCAATGACAATTGAACACTAAGGTGGAGATTGTTGAAAGTATTTTATGGTGTTCAATATCATGTTATCTTTGTCTAGGGACTTAATTGTAATATATGTAAATATAGGGACTAAAGTGTAAATATACCAAAGTATGCTTTGGTATATATAGGGCAAGTGTGTGTGATTAGCACATAACTTGAGTTTAGCTTTCTCTCACTAGAAAATCTCTCTCACCATTATCTTAATTAGGGTTGAATTGTAGAGAGAGAAAGAGGTAATTGGAGAGAAAGTTTGTGATTAATGAAGATTTGATTGATTTAATCCTAAAGCTTCCGCTCGCATTATCATTGAGGTAAATCTATCGAATCTATGCTCGAGTTCTTCGTTGGATGATAAAAACGGACCTAACAGGCTCTGATACCACTTGTTGGTCCCTAATCCAAGCTAGAGCTCTCAAACTCAATGGAATAGTGTACACCTTCGAGTGTGTGTTTGTGCGTGTTTTATGTGAAGGTGGCGGCTGTTTTGTGTAGAGAGAGAGAGTTCACAGTTTTCTAGGTTTAGCTCAAAATAGACTTCATTTCTCAAATGGGAAGTGTTACATTAAAATAAGCCCTAGCCCACTATTTATACCAAGACATTCTTTGGTATAATTATAAGAGTACCCCCAACTAATAAACTCATTAAGATACTAACCCAATAAGAAATACATCAATACAAATTATATGATGAACACTAAAAAATGATCCTAACAAGTTCCGAAAAATTTTGGTTTTATCAAAAAGTATAGTGAAGTATCGAAGATAATAAGTGTCGAAAATTTTTGTACCTAAAAATTTTAGAATGATTTCAAAGACTTCGGGAAAATTACCAAAACGTTTTCTATAATGTGCCAATTACGACCTAAGTTGATTGTTGGATACGTGATCGTTGACGCGTATAGTGGACTTGCCTTCAAAAACTGACGAAAAAAGTTTTCTATACCGAAAATTTTGGGCCCGGAAAATTTATTTTGAAAAATTTCGAAAAAGTGTAAAATAGACTATGCCTATTGGACTCAGAAAATTTTTCTCTATCAAATGATGTATAAAACATTTTCCTCCAAAAGTCGTTTTTTTTTTTTTTTTTTTTTTTTGTTACTTAAAGCCTTTTTCGAGGGGGGGCCGAAAAATTTTGGGTGATCGAAAATGTTTAAGTGTAATTTTTGAAGAGTGAGTAAGCGAATTTGAAGTCACTATTTTCGAATGAGAACAGTGAAATCTCGGGTGAAGACTTTGCCCGAAAATCTTAAGAAGTATGATTGGAAATTCGGGTACTAAGAATATTCGGGTAGGTAGAAATTGGGGTAACTTGATTCGGATGATTTGCCCGAATTCGGATATTTCAGTCCGAAAATCAGACAATCGCCGAGAGTGAGCAAATTCGGGTACGTATGCCCGAATACTAGAAAATCGCCGAGAATTTTAAGCGAAAATTCGGGTGATGGAAATCGGATAAGTACTAATTTTCGCCGAGAAAGAAATTCGGGTAGAATTAAAAATTTTGTCCCAAAACCTTATAATTCGGGTGTTCTCAGACAGAGATTTTCGCGGAAAACAGGAATTTCGGGTACAATTTCGGGTAGAATTAAAATTCGCCGAGTTTCAGAAATTCGGGTAAAATTCGGGTGAAAACTATCCGAATTTCAAGGTACTGTTGCATTCATCTACCCGAAAATCATCTCTGGGAAAAAATGACGAGTTTTCAGTGCGATTTTCTACCTAAATCTCACTGAAATCTACTGAAAAATGTTGGGTAAACACTTAAAATCACTCGAAAACAACTTATTTAGCTCTTGAGCTTGCAAAATCAGTAAAATAAGCTCGAAAACTCAAGATCAAGAGTAAAAAAGGTTTCGAACTCAAAGCTATGAAAAAGCCCAAAAATTTCAGAAAAATCGCTCAAATCCGAATGCGTTTGGCTCTGATACCACTTGTTGGTAGCCTTTCTATCCTAACAATCTCACCTAGGGACGATTTAACCACGTTTGAATATGGGAAGAATTGATTCAACGTGGGGTGTTGTGTTCTTGAGAGGTGTTGGGTGGATCTCTCTCTCTCTAGATGAATTTCACACAAAACACACTTTATTGTATGTTAGGGTTCAAGTATTTATACCACAAGTTGGTATATAATACTTGGGCCCCTAAAAAAGCCCAATTACACACGTGGTATTATAGTAAACATGGGTTACAAAGTCGTATATTTACAAAGGCCATAGCCCCAAAATATCAAAATGCCCTAACGCCGCTCCACAGGTCTTCATCCATGTACAGCCATGCCCTCAAAAGTCCGTGGAGTCCCCGCCATCAGCCCACCTCCGTCGCGACGTACCTCGACGTCGGACTCGATAGTACCTACAACACGTAAACACTGAGCTACCGCCCAGTAGGTGAAAATATGCGTGAATGCAGCGTGCTCTCAGATTCCGTTCCTCAAACACCTCACAATATATGCACGCTCGACTTTTTCCTCTCGTCCCAACCTATCGTATACCATACGTCACATCAGGGCCCTAGGCTAGACTAGGCACCACGCGCGCACAATACAATACAGAGTCAGGGGCCCGCGCTCGGGTAGCCCACGCTAGTAGTGCATCTGGACGATCACGCCAAACATCCTCCCACTAGATCGCTCCCTCCCGAGTTTCCTCATGCTCAAGCGGTAGCCTACGCTGGAAGTGCACCTGAACGATCACGCCAGGCATCCTCCTACCAGGTCGCTCCTTCCGCTAATCATCCGACGGTTTGCACCTCAGACTGCGCTCCAATGCAACTGAGTAGACGAATCGATCACGTCCGTCTCCCGTCTGGTGCCTCAGTCCTAACCTCATAACTCCATTACGAGTCGACGACCAACATTGGTCACATTCTACCCCGCTCGTAGACACTATACAGTGTCACCGTGTCAACACGGTCAACATCCCTCGCACTGATATGGAATGCAAGTGTAGTGCAAATAAAATGCAGTATTGAACTGAAAATAACTTTTTCCCGAAGACGTATTATTAAAATGCACTGTAAAAAAAATCTATTTCGACAACTTTTAATCGGGCATTAGAATTGACTATGCCCATTGGACTTGGAATATTTTTCTTATCAAATGACGTAAAAATAATTTTCCTCAAAAAGACTTTTTTTCTTTTCTTTACTTTTTTTTTTTTTTTAACCCGAAAGTTACTGCCCGAAAGTGTATTTATATTTCAAAAGTCTTTGGGCCCGAATCTCTTTTAAAAGCCCGAAAATCTTTACCCGAAAAAGCATGCACACGCCGAAAGTTCAGGGCCCGAAAATAGGGTGAATGCCCGAAAATCTTTGAAGTACCGAAAACTCTCACACCCGAACATTTATTAAAAGATCCGAAAATATTAAAGGCCCGAAAACTTATACCTACCCGAATTTATATTAATTCCTGGCTACAGTACTATGCCCGAAAATTATTCAAACGCCCGAATAACATCTATCCGAAAATACCCAAAAATTCTCCAAATGCCCGAAATTCTTCATATACCCGAAAAATATTTACACACCCGAAAATATTTCTAACACCCGAAAATTTCACTTTACCTACAAATCTTCATGCACCTTCAACTACAAACCGAAAAATCTGAGTTTCGAGCACGCAAACGAATC
Organism: Lindernia subracemosa; assembly: GCA_028392965.1. NCBI lineage: Eukaryota > Viridiplantae > Streptophyta > Magnoliopsida > Lamiales > Linderniaceae > Vandellia > Vandellia subracemosa. The sequence continues at coordinate 160,021 of JAQPCC010000065.1, forward strand.
ATGCATGAAAGTTCACTTAATTCTCGTCAAGCATATATATATCATCCACGAAATTCACATAATTCAAATAAGCATGTATCAAAATGAATAACACGAATTCGTTTACGTATTGTAGGTGATCTTGACCTACCTCACATCCAAAGCTTAAGGGTGTTAGATCTTTCCCGAGCTCTCAATCCTTGTTAGCAAAATTCTCCTTTGTTTTGAAAACGTCATCTACTCCCTTTTCTTTTGTTGTTTTTCACTTAATGAGGTGTAGATATATGTTAAGGTAAATGATGATAAGTAGGTGACAAGGAGGTGACGAGTTTTTCCTCTTAGGTTAAGAAATGTCTTACCCGAAAATTACTTAGGCTTTACCCGAAAATTTCGAGCTTCACCCGAATTTGTCATTACCCGAATTTCGATCTCTTTTGTTTTCAAGTACTTATCGTAATTCGGGTGTTCCTATTATTATTCATACTCTTCATCCGAGTTTTCAAATTCTTCATCTAAATAATATATCAAACTTTTCTAATTACAATGCTAATTACATTATAAATCCCGTATTAAATTTTACGGGTATTACATCCTCCCCCCTTAAAAGAATTTCATCCCCGAAATTATGCCGACTGGAATAATTCGGGATAGCGATTCCTCATATCGTCCTCTCGCTCCCAAGTGGCTTCTTCAATTGATTGATTCCGCCACAGGAATACTTTTATTCCGAAGTCGCTTTACTTCTTGCATCAAAATATCTACTGGTCTTTCTTCGTAACTTAAGTCCGGCCTCAATTGTTGATAAAGAAATTCATTCTCGATCACATGACTCGGGTCCGCGATGTATTTTCGTAACGTTGACGTCCCCGTTCCTATTTCCTTTCTATACACACATAAAAATTTTCGCATTTCAAAACCCTTTACATATCATACGAACGGGTGCGTACATCCTGACGTATCACTTCTACACATATTCTATGTCACATAGCGGCTTCAGAAGCTGCCAAGGAGGGTGTTTGGATACGCAAGTTCTTAGAAGAACTGCAGGTGGTACCTAGCATAGTGGATCGCCCGTTACCATTGTGGTGCGACAATAGCGGAGCAATCGCACAAGCTAAGGAACCCCGTGCTCACAGTAAGTCCAAGCACATAGAGAGAAAATACCACGTGTTACGTGGGTTCGTTGAGAATGGCTCTATAGCCGTGCAGAAGATCGCCTCAGCAGAAAATGTGGCGGACCCGTTCACGAAGCCACTGTCTCAGGCAGTGCTAGATCGTCACCTCGATAAAATGGGGTTGAGATACTATAGCGCATGGCATTAGTGCAAGTGGGAGATTGTTGAGGTTTATGCCCTAGATGTCGTACGAGGATTAGATAGTACGAGGGCATTAGTATAATTTTGATGTGTTTAACATTTGTAATTGAATTATTTGATAATGAAATTATTTTTGTTTGTTTATTGACGATATTAGCATAACAAACAATACAAAGGCAGATTATTATTTCGTCTAAATAAATTAACCTTGCAGTCGGGTAATAAGACGAATTAATAAAACCCCAATAATTACAGTTCAGTTACTAATTCTGTGGGGACAGAGAGGGGGCACCAGTAAGCTGACATACTGTAATATTAAATTAAGTCCACAAGTCTTAGTCTCCAGTAGGGTGACTGGATTGACGAGTACGACTTGTTTGTCGACGGGTCCAAAGTGGTTGTGCCAACCATTCACTTGGGAAGTGGCAGCTCGTGACATTGATACCAGACGAATCAGGGGATTGTCTGTATTTGGACACTGACTCGTAATCGAACGATCACACGCTGGTAAAGTCGCTGATCGATCGATTGACTATAGTAGTCTACGTGAACCTTTCTCCCCTGATTTGGTAAAAGAGACTTGGTATGCTTGGAGTGGGTGAGAAACTTTCTCCCCACTCCACATGAAAATTTCGTGCCCTACCCTTAATATAAATAAGGGTTTTTCATTTTTGAAATGACTAATGTCACTTTGGGCAAAAGAAAAGAAAACTAGGGTTTTCTCCTCTCTCTATCTCTCTCTCTCACATTCTCTCTCTCGGGGGCAGCAAACGTTCAGCCCTTGGCCTAGCCGCATATAGCAAGGGCTGCTCGTGACGTTCGTGTGGTGCCGGCGTGACAATCTTGCTCGTTCGTACGCTTTTGGTGTAAAGAAAGGGATACGACATCTCGGGGATTCGAAGGGTTCGTTGCTGGCCATCGTCGAGTTTATCTGCGAGGTATCATGGCTGGTCCCTTTCCCTTTTGTGTTCTTTATGTTCTCGTGTAATACCGAGCGGTCCAAGGGAAGGCGGGAATCCCTAAAAGTTTTAAAATTCCACCGTTCAAGGAACGAGGGCCTCGGGCCCCTACGGGGATTCCCAACAGTGGTATCAGAGCCTTAGGCTCGGTTAAGTCACGGGACTATGACCACGAAGCCCGAAGAAGCGCCCTCGGAGGGGCTGGCCGCGCGCGTAGGCGCGCGGCTCGCTGCCCTAGCCGCGCGCATGGAGCGCGCGGCACCCGAACCCTGGCCGTGCGCAGCGCACGGCCTCGGGACATGGCCGTGCTCAGCTCGCGGCCTCGGGACTAAGCCGCACGCTCAGCGCGCGGCGTTGGCATACCGCGTGCAGCGCGCGGCGCTGACCTGGCCGCGCGCACAGCGCGCGGCGTTACTAGCTGGCCGCGTGCGCGTGGGCGCGCGCGGCACTTGGTCGAGCCGCGTAGGCGGCATCGGCTCGGTCGCGATTGGGATCGCGCTGTCAAACCTCGAAGCCCAATGGGCCTGGCCCAAATCTGATAAAAGCCCAAATGTGGATTTAGGCTCGGATCTATGTAAAATTATCGTGATGCATGTTATATATGAATAACTTTGTGATTGATTGGGGATTAGGTTCTGTTTTTACGGGGTTATATGTTAAGGGTGACAAGGTCCCCCCCGGGTTGTACTTTACTGCTTTATTAGAAAAGACGGGAGTTGTTGTTTTAAGGGAAAGATCCCCCCGTCATAGGCTATAGTAGTACAGGATTGACGGCCGAACGGGAGACGATCGAGACGAGACGAACGAACAAGACGGTGGCTGAGGTGTCCGTTCGAGACGAGCCCGAAGACTTGGAGTTTTACTTATTGTACAAATAGGGTTGAACTAGAAATATCCCCGATCTTTCACATTTACTTTAATAGGTTGAAACTAGGTTTACTATTAAAGTCTATTATGTGCGTGTTGGTTTCTAATGTTCGGGCTACTAATGTCTCGGAACCGAGTATATGCAATATCAACAAATCATCGGCATCACAGCCATAACTCCACAAATCAAATCAACAACGTGGAATAGTGACATGCCGTCACGTCACATATCCCTAAAATCATGAATGCAATTCACCAAAGCACATAGACGTTCAAATACTTATTAACACCATTCACGAAGCAACATAAACGCCCAAGTTCTCATCAACATAAGGATATGAACATACTATAGCCGGCAAGGCCCACTAATGCATAATCCAACAATAACATATAATCTAGTGAAAACGACATAAAACAACCCATCGCGAGGTTCACACATCCCGCGAAGGGAAGGTGTCCCCGTACTATCAACTCACAACGTAATGGCCTAGTTTTTCTTCAACGTCTGAAGCTGCCCTCGAGTCACTTGTCCACATTCCTTCGCCTAAAATAGGAGATCATGATTTTTCAACATTGAACGAGCAATCGATAATATTCAACGTCTTTTTAAACTATAACATAAAACCGATCTTCCGATATCCAAAACTGCCCCGAAGGTGCTTAAAGATCATATAAGTGATCTGTGCTGCTTTTTGAAGAACAATTGAAGCTGCAAGCAAGAGAAATTTCAAAATACTTCAACAAACTACTAAATTCTCAGTTTCGCAGCAGCAACTTCGAAAAATCATAATAAATAGTAGAAATATCGTATCGAACCAGTTTCAACGGCTGTGAACAGCTCAGGAAGTCAGCTTTCCACAGAAATAAATTTGGAAAACATCGAAGTAGTATAGATAGGGCAAAACTTAATAATACAGAGGCTACGTATATGATTTGGAGAAAAATTCCTGGTTTGTAGCAGGGAATTCAGAAATTCATCAAAACTCGTATAATGATCGGATTTATTGGATTCCAGCGGCTATGAAAAGCTGAGAAAGTCAGCTTTCCACCGAAACAAATTTCGCAAAGATCGGAGAACATTAGCTACGTCAAAATGGAATAAAACAGAATCTGCGCAGAGATGCATTTTCCAGCGAGTAAAAGCTTTATACTGAATTAGATGAAGAACATGGCTTACCTTAACAGAGCTTAAATCGAACAGGGACAGTATATGATCAGGTTCGATATGTTGCTGTCATCTCTCTTTCTTTGTTTTCTTTTGGGTTGTTTTTTGTTCCCACGTAAGATACAAATGAAGGTAGCTTAGGATTGAAGGAATAAAATAGATAAGTATGAGAGGCAAATCAGAAATAGTATTGGGTTGGGCTATTTATGTTAAGTTTTGATTGGGCTTAATGATTTGGGGCAAATCTTTGATTAGTTTAGGTGTGATAAACTATCTCCCCCTTTAAAAAGTTTCGTCCACGAAACTGAGACGTACCTAGCTACTCGAAAAGATGTGGATATTGGTGACGCATGAGGCCTTCTGGTTCCAATGTTTCTTCTTCGACCTTGTCACTTTGCCAAAGAACTTTCACCATTGGGATGGATTCGCTACGAAGCCTTTTTAGTTGTCGATCTAGGATTTGAACCGGTTGAACTTCATAGGAGATTTTTTTCCTTTAACTCAAGTGGAGGAGACTCGAGTATATGTGAAGGATCTGGTTCGTACTTTCGAAGCATAGACACGTGGAAAACATTATGGATTTGCGACAACTCTGATGGTAGCTCTAACCTATACGCAACACGACCAATCCTTTCTGTAATGGTATATGGACCGATATATCTCGGGCTTAACTTTCCACGATGACGAAATCGCAAAACACCCTTCCACGGAGAAATCTTTAGAAAAACTCTGTCTCCTTCATTGAACTCCAGTTCTCGTCTTCTATTATCGGCATAGCTTTTCTAGCGATTCTGAGCCGCTTTAAGTCTATCTCAAATGAGTTCTACTTCTTCAGTTGCGTATTCAATGAGTTCTACTTGTTCAATTCTCCTATCGCCATCTTCATCCCAAAATAGTGATGTTCGGCACTTACAGCCATAGAGAGCTTCATACAGGGTTATTCCGATGCTGGAGTGATAACTATTGTTATATCGAACTCCATTAAAGCCACATATTTGTCCCAACTGCTGCTCAAGTTCAAAATCACAGCATGTAACATATCTTCAAAGGTTTGAATCGTCCTCTCTGGTTGTCCATCGGTCTGGTGATGATTAGCCGTACTAAATAGCAATTTCGTACCTAAAGCTTTTTCAAGACTTGGCCGAAAGCGGGAAATAAATCTCGGGTCTCGATCTAATACAATGGACACCGGTACCCCATGTAGTGTCACAACCTCATCCACATACAACTTGGCCAATTATTTCCAAGCTATCTTGGTACGCACCGAAAGAAAATGGGCTGATTTTGTTAAGCGATCAACGACAACCCATACGGAGTCATGGCCTTTTTTTTGGGTTCGAGGCAAACCAGATATAAAATCTGTCATGATATTTTCCCATTTCCACTCAGGAATCGGAAGAGATTAAAGTGTTCCTGCTGGTTTCTGATGCTACGATAGACATTTCGATATGCAATCACTTTTCCTTCTTGCATGAGAACGCATTCCAAGCTTGTCTTGACGCACCACTATAAATTGTGGATTCTCTAATCTCGGGATCTTGCAAGGTAAGAATAGTGACTAAAGTAAGTCGTATTTTTAGCTCTTTAAATGCTTTCTCGCATTCGTCATTCCATCCTAATTTGATATCCTTTCTAGTCAGCTTAGTTAAGGAGGAAGCTACTAATTATGTTAGGTCCGATTTTAACATCCAACGAAGAACTCGAGCATAGATTTAATCGAAATTACCTTGACCAAGATTGAGCGGAAGCATTTGGGTAATATTCAATCAAATCTTCATTAATCACACACTTTCTCTACAATTATCCTCTTCCTCTCTCTACAATTAACCCTAGCTTAGATAGTGATTAGAGAGAGTGTTTCTAGTGAGAGAAAGCTAAACTCAAGTTGTGTGCTAATCACACATACTTGCCCTATATATACCAATCAATATTGGTATATTTGCATTCTAGTCCCTAACTATACATATATTACAATTTAGTCCCTAGACAAAGATAACAACATTATTGAACACTATAAAATATTTCCAACAATCTCCCCCTTAGTGTTCAATTATAATTGCAGCTCCGGTTGTCTTTGTCTCTCGAATCTTCAGTCTTCATCATCAGTTGAACAAAACAGAATAATTTCCAACAATCTCCCCCTTTGTGCTCAACTTCGAATTTGACACGGTCTTTGTTGCTGTTTGAAGAAATATCTGAGAGCGTCTGGAGAATCTTCAGTCTCCCCCTATTTATATGCACCCTCATTTTCTTCTTTGCAACTTGAATATTCGTCACCTTCTTGCATATATCAGAGTCGCGCGGATCATCAGCATTGACTTGTCGTGTATGCTCGAACCATGGAGAGAGGTCTTGTTTGTTGTGGTTCAGCACGTGCATTGAAAGCATGGCTTCTTTAATGAGTTCACGTGCTTGGCCTTCTTGATATACTTCTCCCCTTCATGGCGATTCATTTGTATCGTCATGCTGTGTGATCAAGGTGAACCAGAGTGTTCGCTGAAAGTGTTGGCGTTGAATTCCGGATGAAGTACCTGAAAACGGGACAGACGACCATTCATCGTGAAACATCCCTCGATGTCACTCTTGGGCGTTGATGCAAAGTCACACAGACTTGCATTTGAAGGGACTACGGGGCCACATAGGCAACCCGTTGACATCATTCTAGAGTCTTGCTCCAGATGATGGCCTGCTACCGTTGTTGTTTTGATGTTGCAACGGCAGGACTTCCTTCTGATCATAGAAGCACATTTTTGCGTTAAATGTGTCTACAGAAGTTCTGGCTAGGTCACGTAGACCTGCATAGTATGTGTAAAATAATGTTTGTGTCCTGGAAAATTTAAAAATATTTAGGCTATGAGGACACACTAGACATATACTTGATCAAAAAAAAATTCAGTGGTATGGGGCTGTGGACCACTTGGTTCAATATCTCCCGTTTCCAAATGAAACGGTGATAGCATATGCGGTTCCCCGTGAGATATTGAAACATCTGTCTTTAGGGAGACAAATGAATAGCTAGGAAGGGTTGTGCATGCGCCTTTGGACCAGATGAAGCGTCTGCTACCCGGGATCTGATAAATCAGTCCTGTACCTATATGGTTATGGTCCGGATAGTTTGTGGTTGAGGTGTAATGATTTCATCGTTATTCGCTCGAATACCCTTACATACACTCGGGGTTTGTTCCTGGGATAGGTGCAGTTGGGATGAACTGAACTATGGGAACAGGTATGTGAACACCTCGTATTGTCCATGCGCTAGTTGATGTTGACACTCCCTCAAAGCTTGAAGTTTGTCTTCCGGCATTCTCTTTTATCTCTTGCGCCTTTTTAGGTAACGCTCCCCCTAAATTGTTGCGCTATTCCTAATGTGATGCCCTTGCTCCCCCTAAATAGATGTGCTATTTCAAATATGATGCTCTTGCTCCCCCTAAACATGTGCGCTCTTGTAGAAATTTGCATATTACTTTCTTTCAGGTCAAGCGCCTTTAGTAAATGAAGTATCACTCCCCCTTTAAAATGTGCGCCTTTTAAGTATGCGCTTATGAGTATCACTTCCCCTAAAACATAGGCGCTTTTGATAATAAAACTACGGTAATACGCTCTTTTGGAGCTCTTGCACCTTTTCTATCGATCCACTCCCCCTAAATAAAAACAATATAGAATATGAAGACCGAATATTCTGTAAATATAGAGTTTGACTCCCCCAAAATAAAACTCAAGTGCCTTTTGCAATTTGAAATTGGCTCGGCCTTCTTTAAACATTGAAGCTCAAAAGATTTATTTATTTTTTTTTTTATTGCCTCTTCTTTTTTTTTATGGGCTTATTTTTCCTTTTTCTTTTTTTTTTAATGGCCTTCTTTTTCTTTTTGTTTTATGTCCTTTTTTCTATTTTTTTTTTTTTGTTTTGTTTTGTTTTTTTTTTTAAAAAATAAAAATAGAAACAATGTCAAATCAAGAGCTTTGGAATAGTCTTGATTTGGTGTGTTTGCTCACGTCACATACCGATCACGTGTGTGGAGCAAACCGAATACCACACGTGTCGGGGTCTTGTGCGACTGCTCATCATCGCATACCGACCATACATGTGGAGCAATCGTCGTCTATTTACCATGTATGATCGGGAAACTGCAGAAGAAATTATCGGGACTTTGGTACCCATTTTTGGACGGGTCCTCCCTGGTTAGCAGTGAAACAATTATGCATATAAGGTTCAAATTTGGAAGCAAAATTATCACATAAAGCAGTCATAGGAATCCACATTTGTCGAGGACTACTTATTTCCATTTGTAGCTTAGGTTTCCAAATTTGTTGTACCTTTTTGAAATTTAACTTTTCAGCATCGGTGAATGTGTGTCTTTTTGTAGAAGAGAAAATTTTCTCTTTCGCCAGTCGCTTAAGATGTAACTCGGATTTGACTTTGACCGGGTACTTGAGAGAGGAATACGAGCTTATAGAATCAATAGCATTAAGTATAAAAGTATCGTATTTCCTACCTTCTAGACCCACATCATTCACTTTGTAATGTGTACTAAATGAGCTACTTTTGTTTAGACAATTATTACTTTTGGACGTTTCAGTTTTAATAGAGAATGTGTACTTATTGTCTGTTTTAGCTTTAGTAGCTTCTTGCTTTATCTTTGGAATGACTTTAGGAATTTTTGGAGGAAGAATAGAGTTAGGAATAATTTTGTTTATTGTAATAGAAAATGAATTGTCTTGCTCTATTCTTTCCTGCTTTATAGGTTTAGTCATTGGTTTAGAAGATATATCGTTTATTGTCATTTGAGTTTTCTGATCCTGTTTAGAAGATATATCGTTTAAAAGTTCAGGTTTTACAGGATGAATGGTTGTAGTTGTGCCATTTTCTAAGGAATATTTGAGAAATGAATTCTCCTTTAAAAGCTTATCCATTTTTGCTCGAAACTCTTTACGTTCTGATTCCAGAAGAGAATGTAATTCAGCAATTTTGCATTCATTTTCTAGAATATCACGATCTTTAGAGTTTGGTTTTGTTGATTGTATAGAATGTTCCTTGTTCGGCACGGACTCAATTGTTTGAGTCGACTTATTTAGAGACAATATAGTTTCTTTTATTTCGCGTTGCTCAGTTTGTCCTCGTTTAGCTAGAACATCTTCTAATTCTTTAATTTTTGAATATAATTGATTTCTTTGTTCAAGAAGACTTTTATTTTGGGCTGCACTGTTTATTTCTTCGTTTCTACATGTAGATAATTCTTTTGTAAGTTCGCTTATAGTTGATTCTTGTTGTGCGACCCTTGTCTTTAAGCTTGTCAGCCTTTCTTGTTCTATTGTTAGTTTATTTTTAAGAATATATTTTTCTTCTAAACTCTTAACTAAGCAGTTGTAATTATTTTCTAGCTTAGCTTCTAATTCTTTGATTTTTATCAAGTAGTTGGCTTCCATTTTTACTTTCTGGGTTGGATGTTTTTTTTTTTTAATCGTTATCGTGTTTTTGAATTGATATTAAATTTTGGATCAATGTGTTCGAATAGATTTTCGAATGATTAAGTTTTCAGAAGTTTAGGTATCAAAATTTTTTTTTGAAATGATTAGAAAAGAAAAAAAAACGTATACCGAGAATAATTTTTGTACCGAAAAATTTTACCAGTCCAAAAAATTGTTACCCAAAAAAATTTTTTTTTTCGTCTGAACCGGGAACCTTTTTGAAGCAGGTACGCAAAAAATCTCGTAGCTAAAAATTCAAAATTTTAGGACCATTTTTTTTTTTTTTTTTTTTTTCCTACCTAAAACTATCGAAAATTTTGTGTTCCGAAAATCTTTTTCCCATTTGTGCAAGTTTTCGTATAGGTTTTCGTACGATAAAAGTTTTCGTATTCACTGTAGCGTTTGAAAACTTTGAAAAATGTTTTTCGTATGTTTTCGTACGACAAAAAAAATGTTTTTCGCATTGGACCCTTCTTCGTACGAAAACTTTTTTTTTTGTATGGGAAACTTTTTTCGTACGAGAGAAATAGTTTTCGTATTCAAACTTTTTCGTATGGAAATTTTCTCGTACGACAAATTTTTCGTATAGGATTTTTCGTATGGAATATCAAAGTCTTTTTCGTATGAGAATCAGTTTTCGTATGTGAAATTTTTTTTTTTTTTCTCGGATGAACAGTATGCGAAAAACTTTCCGTATCCAAAGTTTTTCGTATGGAAAACCTTTTTCGTACGAGAGAAATAGTTTTCGTATTCAAACCTTTTCGTACGAGAAAAAATATTTTGTATGAAAATCAAAGGTTTTCGTATATAAAGTTTTCTGTCACTGTAGCGTTCGAAAACTTTTAACAAATATTTTTCGTATGGAACCAAAAAATTTGTTTTTCGTACGAAAGTAAAACTCAAAAGTTTTTCGTATGAATTTTTTCGTTCGACAAAATAATGTTTTTCGTATGGAACCAAAGTCTTTTTCGTACGAGAATCAGTTTTCGTATGTGAATTTTTCGTATCTACAGTTTTTCGTATGCTACAGTATACGAAAATTTATAAAGTCAATGCGACAAATTCAGCAAATGTGAGAGGTACGAAATCCAGGTCAATGCGAGAAAGAAAACGGTACGAAAAAAATCTTATGAATTGTGCGAAAATATTGGTGCGAAAAAACTATTTCTCTGGTACGAAAACGCGATTTTACGTGCGAGATCTTCAAATAACACTCAAATTAACACATTAAGCACAGTTAATCGATCGAAATTGAATGGGTAATCATCTTAAACACTCGATTAACACAATAGAAACCAAAACATAGTCCAATTAAGCATTTCAGCGAAGAACAGTTTGAAGATGAAGAAAAAAAATTCGATCGCAAATTTCAATCTCAGTCCAAATTGAGCTCAATTAATCAAAGATAATCACAATTAACATTTAACAGTTCATTCGCAAACATTTTTCGTTCAGCATCATACGAAAACTTCAAGCAAAACATCATACGAAAATCAAAATCAGAGCAAATGACCTTTTTCGCGCGAAGAACATGCCATACGAAAAAAAAATTCAGCAACAAAAGGTCGATCAATTCACACGATTTTGGCTCTGATACCAATTGTTAGGTCCGTTTTTAACATCCAACATATGAACTCGAGCATAGATTTAATCGAAATTACCTTGAAGATGATCGAGCGGAAGCATTTGGGTAATATTCAATCAAATCTTCATTAATCACACACTTTCTTTACAATTATCCTCTTTCTCTCTCTACAATTAACCCTAGCTTAGATAGTGATTAGAGAGAGTGTTTCTAGTGAGATAGTGATTAGAGATAGTGAACAGAAAAATAAAACTAAAAACAATGTCAAATCAAGAGCTTTGGAATAGTCTTGATTTGGTGTGTTTGCTCACGTCACATACCGATCACATGTGTGGAGCAAACCGAATACCACACGTGTCGGGGTCTTGTGCGACTGCTCATCATTGCATACCGACCATACATGTGGAGCAATCGTCGTCTATTTACCATGTATGATCGGGAACCTGCAAAACAAATTATCGGGACTTTGGTACCCATTTTTGGACGGATCCTCCCTGGTTAGCAGTGAAACAATTATGCATATAAGGTACAAATTTGGAAGCAAAATTATCACATAAAGTAGTCATAGGAATCCACATTTGTCGAGGACTACTTATTTCCATTTGTAGCTTAGGTTTCCAAACTTGTTGAACCTTATGAAAATTAAAAATTTCAGCATCGGTGAATGTGTGTCTTGCGTTAAATGAGAAAATTTTCTCTTTCGCCAGTCGTTTGAGATGCTTTTCAGAGTTGACTTTGACCGGGTACTTGAGAGAGGAATACGAGCTTATAGAATCAATAGCATTAAGTATAAAAGTATCGTATTTCCTACCTTCTAGACCCACATCATTCACTTTGTAATGTGTACTAAATGAGCTACTTTTGTTTAGACAATTATTACTTTTGGACGTTTCAGTTTTAATAGAGAATGTGTACTTATTGTCTGTTTTAGCTTTAGTAGCTTCTTGCTTTATCTTTGGAATGACTTTAGGAATTTTTGGAGGAAGAATAGAGTTAGGAACAATTTTGTTTATTGTAATAGAAAATGAATTGTCTTGCTCTATTCTTTCCTGCTTTATAGGTTTAGTCATTTGAGTTTTCTGATCCTGTTTAGAAGATATATCGTTTAAAGGTTCAGGTTTTACAGGATGAATGGTTGTAGTTGTGCCATTTTCTAAGGAATATTTGAGAAATGAATTCTCCTTTAAAAGCTTATCCATTTTTGCTCGAAACTCTTTACGTTCTGATTCCAGAAGAGAATGTAATTCAGCAATTTTGCGTTCATTTTCTAGAATATCACAATCTTTAGAGTTTGGTTTTGTTGATTGTATAGAATGTTCCTCTTCAGTTGTGTTTGGCACTTGCTCATCTGTCTGAGTTGACATATTGCTAAACATAGGCTTTTTAGCTTGTCTTTTCTTCGTAAGAGTATCTTCTAGTTCTTTAATTTTTGAATATAATTGATTTCTTTGTTCAAGAAGACTTTTATTTTGGGCTGCACTATTTATTTTTTCGTCTCTACATGTAGATAATTCTTTTGTAAGTTCGCTTATAGTTGATTCTTGTTGTGCGACCCTTGTTTTTAAGCTCGTCAGCCTTTCTTGTTCTATTGTTAGTTTATTTTTAAGAATAGATTTTTCTTCTAGACTCTTATCTAAGCAGTTGTGATTATTTTCTAGCCTATCTTCTAATTCTTTGATTTTTATCAAGTAGTTGGCTTCCATATTTACTTTTTTTTTTGGGTTGGATGTTTTTTTTTTTTTTATCGTTATCGTGTTTTTGAATTGATATTAAATTTTGGATCAATGTGTTCAAATAGATTTTCGAATGATTAAGTTTTCAGAAGTTTAGGTATCAAAAAAAATTTGAACAGGTACGCAAAAAATCTCGTAGCTAAAAATTTAAAATTTTAGGACTTGCGGTACCTAAAACAAACTATCGAAAGCTTTGCGGTATCGAAAGCTAAAAATAGTTTTTTTTTATTTTTTTATTTTTTTATTTTTTTTTTTGCCTACCTAAAACTATCGAAAGCTTTGCGGTATCGAAAATCTTTTTCCCATCATAAGTTTTCGCATGTGTAAATATTTTTTCGTATTATAAGTTTTTTTTTTCGTATGAGAGGGGATACGAAAACTTTAAAGAAATAATAAAATATTCATACGAAAACTTTTTCTTTCGAGTATTGCAGTAGGTGCGAAAACCTTTAAAGAATATTAAAATATTCGTTTGAAAACTTTTTGCTAAGGTTTTCGTATGGAACACTTTTTCGTATGCAAAGTAGGATTTCGTATGTGACTTTTTCGTTCTGTAGGTTTTCGTACGATAAAAATCTTTTTCGTATGAGACTTTTTCGTATGACTGAAGTTTTCGGACAGACTTTTTCGTATGAGAAAAATAATTTTCGTATCCAAAGTTTTTCGTATGGAAAATCTTTTTCGTACGAGAAATAGAAATAATTTTCGTATGAATTATTGTAGCGTTCGAAAATTTTCGTACGATGAAAATTTTCGTATGGATTTTCGTATCTAAAAAACTTTTTCGTATGACAGAAATATTTCGTACGCAAACTATTTTTCGTACGCTAATTATTTTTCGTTCGAAAAAATTAAGACTTTTGCGTACGCTACAGTTCAAAAACTAAAGTCAATGCGAAAAAGTTTTGAAATGTGAGTGATACGAAATTTTTAGTCAAAGCACAAACTGGTACGAAAAATAATTCATACGAAAAAAATGAAAATTTTTCGTTTGCTACAGTATACGAAAATGTATGGTCAACACGAAAAATTTGATAATGTGAGAGATACGAAAACTTTGGTCAATGCGAAATATAACGGTACGAAAACTATCTTATGAATAGTGCGAAAATGTTTGGTGCGAAAAACTTTATTTTGGTACGAAAACGCGATTTTATATGCGAAATCTTCAAATAACACTCAAATTGTCACTTTAAGCACAGTTAATCGATCGAAATTGACTGGGTAATCATATAAAACACTCGATTAACACAATAGAAACCAAAATATAGTCCAATTAAGCATTTCAGCGAAGAACGGTTTGAAGATGAAGAAAAAAAATTCGATCGTAGATTTCAATCTCAGTCCAAATTGAGCTCAATTAATCGAAGATAATCGCAGCTAGAATATATCAATGGATTCGCAAATAGATTTCGTTCAGAATCATTCGAAAACAGCAAGCAAAATATCATATCAGCTCAAATCACTGTAGCATGCGAAATTTTTTTTTTTTTCGTGAAGAACATCATACGAAAAACAAATTTCTGCAACCAAAAATTGATCAATTCACACGATTTTGGCTCTGATACCAATTGTTAGGTCCGTTTTTAACATCCAACGATGAACTCGAGCATAGATCTAATCGAAATTACCTTGAAGATGATCGAGCGGAAGCATTTGGGTAATTATCAATCAAATCTTCATTAAACACAAACTTTCTCTACAAATATCCTCTTTCTCTCTCTACAATTAACCCTAGCTTAGATAGTGATTAGAGAGAGTGTTTCTAGTGAGAGAAAGCTAAACTCAAGTTGTGTGTATTTTACACACACTTGCCCTATATATACCAATCAATATTGGTATATTTGCATTCTAGTCCCTAACTATACATATATTACAATTAAGTCACTAGACAAAGATAACTTGATTATTGAACACTATAAAATACTTCCAACACGGTCTCCAATAAAGACTTAGCCTATAGAAGCAATGAGATATCGAGGCCAAGATAAGAGATTTCAAAGGAAAAATAATAAAAATAATGGGAATGATCTTTAAACTTATGTACAAAGATAGACCAAGTAATAGTCTCGAGACGATGTCGCTTTAAGATTCTGCCACCATAGACGTGCATTATTGTCCAAAAGTTCCGTTGCAATCACCATACTATGTTAGTCGTCGATCATCAATGCATCAAATTTTTCTATGACTTTCTTTAGCCAAGCACCTGCTTATGTGGCATCTCTCACGCCTTCGAATGTCGGAGTTCCCATATCGGCGACAACTTTCACCGAATCAGGAATATAATGTACACTCCTAGATACACTAGATGAAGGTAGAGTTCACTCGCAGTGAAGAGGAACATCCTGAGCTCCCAAATAATGAACGAATGACTTATCAAGACCATGGAATAAAATAGAAACTGGACGACTCATCGTAGGTGGTGGAACTCCATATAGACGAACATAATCGTAATACATTTGATATTGCTATGATGTCAACATTTTCTCAGCTCATACTTGAGCTGGTGGTTACTCGATAGAAGTCGTAGTAACATGACTAATGTGTCCTCGAAAGACAGGAAAAAAAATGAACTTGGAGAACCACGAGAAGTGTGTCCCCTAACTCAACCTCAAAATAGAACTGGAGGTGCGACGGGAGTATAATACTTCATCAAAGACAAAGAAGACCGAAGAAAATGGATTCATTGGCAACATCGAAGAAAGAAAGAAAAGGAATACAACAAGGCTCTGATACCACCGAAACTGTCACGCCCCGACCTGCGTCGAAGGCGCGACAGCCGCCGCGTTTCTCAATAAACGCAAGGCTCGATGTCAACTCACAGTCCGAAATCAAATCGCACGAAAGAAACAATACTCGATAAAGGAAAATAGATATAGATATCGAAGGAGGCTTTACAATATAAAGTGTCTTGATACATCGGTCAACGAATGAATAATGTACAACACAACCTCCTTCCAAAATATCCCCGCCAATGGATCCTCCAACATAAAAGAAAGATACAATACCAAAGTGGAAGAAGATAGCAGCGGAAAACGATGATCGAAGAATGACAAACCTCCAGGCAAAAGAGATATCAACAACCTAGGAAGAAATATATATAAATGGGGCGAGCAAACCACTAGCTCAGTGAGATGATAATACAGACACACCTTCCGTGCACAGAAGGCGTGTTCTCAACGATGATATCATAGCAAACCAAATATATCGACTACTTCATATTTACAAGGTAAACAGTATCCACCGCTCGTACGAAGAAAATACGACAATAAAAATAAATCATAAAACATATCAAGAACATCGAGAAAGTACACGTCATCACATAAACGATGCGTGGGTAGCCGTATCATCCTCGAACTGAACTCCCCGTCGAGAGTTAGACGAGTCCGTCACCGTACTCTAAACACAATGCAAATGAACAATCGTATCGACTAGACCATGAAAAATCATATCAAATATATGTGAAATGCATGTCCCACACCGGTGACGTTGGCCGTAATAAATCCTAACGATCACCTTCCAACAACGATGGCGAATGGACAAGTGACATCGTTAGGCCACACTTACCCGGGCTCGCCAAGCCACGGGCTACTAATGCCAGTCTCACTCACCCGAATCGTGGCAGTTCGAGCTACTAATCATATGCCACTCTCACTCACTCGAATCCTGGCTAGTTCGGGCTACAAATGTCTCGGAACCGAGTATATGCAATATCAACAAATCATCGGCATCACAGCCATAACTCCACAAATCAAATCAACAACGTGGAATAGTGACATGCCGTCACGTCACATATCCCTAAAATCATGAATGCAATTCACCAAAGTACATAGACGTTCAAATACTTATTAACACCATTCACGAAGCAACATAAACGCCCAAGTTCTCATCAACATAAGGAGCCGGCAAGGCCCACTAATGCATAATCCAACAATAACATATAATCTAGTAAAAACGACATAAAACAACCCATCGCGAGGTTCACACATCCCGCGAAGGGAAGGTGTCACCGTACTATCAACTCACAACGTAATGGCCTAGTTTTTCTTCAACGTCTGATGCTGCCCTCGAGTCACTTGTCCACGTTCCTTCGCCTAAAATAGGAGATCATGATTTGTCAACATTGAACGAGCAATCGATAATATTCAACGTCTTTTTAAACTATAACATAAAACCGATCTTCCGATATCCAAAACTGCCCCGAAGGTGCTTAAAGATCATATAAGTGACTATGTGCTGCTTTTTGAAGAACAATTGAAGCTGCAAGCAAGAGAAATTTCAAAATACTTCAACAAATTACTAAATTCTCAGTTTCGCAGCAGCAACTTCGAAAAATCATAATAAATAGTAGAAATATCATATCGAACCAGTATAGATAGGGCAAAACTTAATAATACAGAGGCTACGTATATGATTTGGAGAAAAATTCCTGGTTTGCAGCAGGGACTTCAGAAATTCATCAAAAATCGTTTAATGATCGGATTTATTTGATTCCAGTGGCTATGAAAAGCTGAGAAAGTCAGAAAGTGGTTGGACAATAGATTTCCCTGGAATCAATAGATTTCCCTAATAGAGGAAGAAAAAATAGAGGAAGACAAATCGTATAAGATAAGAAAGAGTATTGAACTGAAAATAACTTTTTCCCGAAGACGCATTATGAAAATGCACTGTAAAAAAAATCTATTTCGACAACTTTTAATCGGGCATTAGAATTGACTATGCCCATTGGACTCGGAATATTTTTCTTATCAAATGACGTAAAAATAATTTTCCTAAAAAAGACTTTTTTTTTCTTTTTTTTTTTTTTTTTTTTAACCCGAAAGTTACTGCCCGAAAGTGTGTTTATATTTCAAAAGTCTTTGGGCCCGAATCTCTTTTAAAAGCCCGAAAATCTTTACCCGAAAAAGCATGCACACGCCGAAAGTTCAGGGCCCGAAAATAGGGTGAATGCTCGAAAATCTTTGAAGTACCGAAAACTCTCACACCCGAACATTTATTAAAAGATCCGAAAATATTAAAGGCCCGAAAACTTATACCTACCCGAATTTATATTAATTCCTGGCTACAGTACTATGCCCGAAAATTATTCAAACGCCCGAATAACATCTATCCGAAAATACCCAAGTATTTAAAACTTTTTCTAATACCGAAAACATTTCTGACTCATTCGAATCCCATGTAAATACATATACAACACGTAACATATATAAACATAACATAGATTCAAACCCAAAATCCGGGTTTTTAACGCATATAACCACCCGAAAATTCACCTAATCGTCATCTAAATCACGTAAGATCATAAAAATACGTTATCACATAAAACACATAATATTTACGTGTTGTAGATGAATGTTTTCACCTACCTCACGTCCGAAAAATTCGATTTGTTAATGATCTCTTAAGCTGGCCGAAAATTCCTTTGTTCTTGGTGAAGTTTTCCTTCCTTTTTGTTGTGTAACTTTTCCTTTCTTTGTTTATAAGGGTTTTCTCTTAATGAAATGTTTAGATATACATGGGAGGAACCTGGAAATTGTGATTGATAAGATGGCAAGCAGGTGACAAAGAGGTGACGAGTTTTTCCTCTTAGGCTAAGAAATGTCTTACCCGAATATTACTTAGGCTTTACCCAAAAATTTCGGGCTTCACTCACATTTATCATCACCCGAATTTCGGCCTCTTTTTGTTTCAAGTGCTTATCAAAATTCGGGTGTTTTCTTTTATTACTCGTTTGTACTTTTCACCCGAATTTTCCGGATCCTTCACCTAAATAATATATCAAACTTGCTAATTACATTATAAACCCCGTATTAAATTTTTACGGGTATTACACTAACAATTGGTATCAGAATCAATTCTGCTTGATTTGTGGATCGAAAAAGTGGTGAGATCGATTTTTGTTTGCGCGCGAAAAGTTTTTGCACCGCTTGTTTGTTTTTCGCATCGAGCAATTACTTGATCTTGTGTTGAATTTCGTGCTGGATGTTGATACAAATATGTTCGCAAACCATTTTTGCATGCTAATTGTTAGCTAATTTCGATTAAATTCTGAGAGTGTTAGCTAAAATCGAGGTTCGAAATATTTTTTGATCGTCAAAGTGTTCTTGCAAAATCTCGAAAATTGCTACATGATTTGCTCTTTATTGTGTTAATCGAGTGTTTTTGCATGATTACCCAGTATATTTCTGTTGGTATACATTCTATCCTAACAATCTAATTAAGGGACGATTTATCCACGTTTGAAGATGGGAAAAATTGAACTCGCGTGGGGTGTTGTGTTCTTGAGGAAGGTTGTGAGCTTATCTCTCTAAAATACTCTCTCTAGTTAGAATTTCACACAATACACATTTTATTATGTGTTAGGGTTTTAGTATTTATACCACAAGTTGGTATATAATACTTGGGCCCCTAACAAAGCCCAATTACACGAAGCCTCTTATAATGATAATCTTTATAAATAAACTACAAAGATAATTCTAATTAATTGAACACAATAAAATATTCCTAACAATCTCCCCCTTTGTGTTCAATCTTCAATTTGGTATGTATTATCTTTGTGGGGCTTAGTGTGTTTGCCTGAGTCCTACATGTATTTCCTCCTTGTCTTGTCTTTTGACCTCTTCTTTTGGAGATCTTCAAGCTCACCGTGTCTTGATCTTCTCTTCTCGGCACTGGATCTTCCTTAATGTTCTTTTGAAGCTCGACTCGTAAATGCCGGAAGGAGTTGCTTGCCGGATTTCTTCTTTTTATGTCTGATCTCTCCTTTCGATAGTGACGCAACTCCCCCTACTTTTCGGCAACCTTGTGTTGGGATTGTGAAGTTCTCTTTGAAGTTTGGAGAGACACACACGAGGTGGCAACTTCGGAGTTTGAAGGTCGGCGGTGTTGGCTTGATTTGACGACGCTTGATGATTTCAGCGTTTCTGATCTATCTTGCACTTTCGTCGTGGTATTGCTCCCATTTTGCTTTAGTACTACTCCCCCTCATGAAGATCAAGTTGGGGAGATCGCCATGCGATGGGTCAAAATAAGGCATCATCTTTGGCAAGAAGATCACGTCGTCGGGACAAGAGGATGGAATTGGTAGGCACAGTAGGAGCTCGGGTTTGTTCATAACCCAACGGAGCCACAAAGGCAATCCGTCGTATAAGAAACCGGGGTCACGAAGACTTCCCGTTAACATCTTGAGTCCTAACAATCTCCCCCTACAAGGGCTATCTCCTCTTCTTACAGAGGCTTTGAATTCTCTCTCGGCTAGGACTCTCTTGTCTTGACGCTATACTTTGTAGACCGGATGTAGATAGCGATCCACGCCTTGATATTCTCTTGGACTTTGTTTGCATCTTGTCCTGGTCTTTCTCCGTAGATTTAAGCCGTCAAGTCTCTTTTAATCTTCTTCTTCTCGGCGCCTGATTCGTCTTCTTCAAAGGAAGTTGTCTGGTTCGGCCTCGAGGAAACTTGTCTGGATCCGGAAGAAGTTACACGTGGGGTGTTGTAAAATGTGCCAAGGCTCCTTTAGAAATGCATCCGTTAGATTAAGTGCAGGAGAGCCCGGCTTTAGAGTGGTACGCTCGGCGGAAATTGGTGGGTGGTCCGACCTGTTTGTTTATGCGTGTCCCCTTCTCCCCCTCATGGCGATTCGAGTTAACGAGATCGGCATGCTTGTATAGGAAGATTAGAAGGACACAAACGACAGGTCGGTGATGGTAATAACCAGACGGAGCCACTAAGGCAATCCGTCGACACGACTTCAGAGACAAACTCCGAGACGTGGCCTGTGAGGATAGGGCTTAAAGAACCGGGGCCACATAGGCGTCCCGTTTACATCATTCTAGAGACTAGCTCGAGACGATGGCCTGATTCCGTTGTTGTATTGATGTTGCAACGGCAGGACTTCCTTCTAATCCTGGAATCACATCTACAGGAGATGTGTCTATGGAAGTTCTGATCTGGTCATGAAGTCCAGATTAGAAAAGGTGTATGTGTCCTAGAAAATTATAAAACATTTAGATAGTGAGGACACCTAGACTCGATGTGTTCAAGAAAGTTCAGTGGTGTGGGGCTGACTACCACTTAGTTCAATATCTCCCGCTTCCAAGTGAGGCGGTGATAGCTTACATGGTTCCCCATGATTTAATGAAACATCGGTCTATTGGGAGATCGATGAGTGGGTAAGGCTCGGTTGTGCATGCGCCATTGGACCAAATTAGGCGACTTCTACCCGGGAGCTGATCAAAATCAGCATCTGTACCTATGTGGGATGGTCCGAATGTTGTCTGATGTAAGGGATTTGTGTATCATCGGCTCTGTGGTCTTGTCAAGAACTGCCAAATAAGGGTGGCTTTTATGCGCAAGAATCGTCACTAACACTCGGTTGCGTTCCGGGGTTAGGTTCAGTTTGGTCTGACTGAACCATAAGACCTAGAATTCCTGCATCCGTCAATTTTGATGGGTGCTGCTTGATCAGCAAGTTGGAGCAGGTCGGTAGAGTGTATCGTAGTATGAGCGCAATGAAGTCACCTTTGCCTTTTCAGGATTCTTGAACTCTTGAGGCTTGAGTTTTTTGTTGAAGTCCGTCTTGGGAGGTGGATTAGCTTGATGATGAGAGGATTTTTTTTTTTTTTTTAATTTTTTTTTTGTAGATACATATATATATATTTATTGTATTAATAATAGAATAATATACTATATATTATATTATATTATATTATATAGCTATATATCTATATATATATATATTTTATTTTTATTTTTATTTTTTTATTTTTTGTTCCTCCCCCTCAAATCGTGCACCACCGTAAGATTTTTCTCCCCTTTAAAATGTACTCCCCTCGAAAATATGGAGTGATACTCCCCCTTAATGCATGCACGCTTAAAATGTAGATTTTCTCCCAAAAAAAAAATGAGCGTGATGAAAATAACGTATTTTTCTTTTCAGTTCAGATGCATACTTAAAGAAGTAATTTTCTTTAAACTAAGCATATTCAAATGTACGTTTTCTACCTTTTGACGCTCCTACAGAAAATAGGTAATTTTTTGCGATTCAGCTTATATGCATACTTGAAAGTTTTTAAGCTTGAAAATTTTAAAATTGTATGCATAATGAAAATGTACCTATAAAATAGAGTATTTCGCATTTCGGCTCATGTATGCATGCATGCAAAAATTTGAAACTAAAAGTCCTTTTGAAGCATGCATAGCTATATTGTACCATATTGTTTTCAAAGTAGGTATATTGTCTTTTCAGCTCTATATGCATCCCAAAATTTACTATGGAATGCATATATAGAATTTACCTACTTTAAAAATATGTATGAATGTGGTATTATGCAATTCAGTTCAAAAGATAGAATGTACCACATATAGTCGTAGTTGCTCACGTCATTTCCCTTTATCATGTATGTGGAGCCACTACGTCAAATTGCCATACATGAGGGATGTTTGAAGTTTATATGTTTTGGATTTACATCCAAAACATATAAACTTGAGAATAGATCGATTGAGACATACCTTGTAATTAACGCGCGGAAGACTTTGGGTAATTATCAATCAACCTTCATTAATCCTCAAGCTTTCTCAACAAGTAATCCCCTTTCTCTCTCTACAATTAAGCCCTAATTATGATAATGATGAGAGAGTGTTTCTAGTGAGAGAAAGTTAAAACACAAGTTATGTGTATTTTACACACACTTGCCCTATATATACCAAAGCACACTTTGGTATATTTATACTTTAGTCCCTATATTTACATAAAATACAATTGAGTCCCAAGACAAAGATAACATGATTATTGAACACTAGAAAATATTCCTAACAATCTCCCCCTTAGTGTTCAATTGTCATTGAAGCGCCGCTTGTCTTTGTCTTTGATAATCTTCAGATTTCATCACTTGAACACAACAGAAAGATTCCTAACAATGTCCCCATTTGTGTTCAACTTTGAATTTGACACGGTCTTTGTTGCTGTTTGAAGAAATAGCTGAGAGCATCTGGAGAATCTTCTGTGGCGCTCCTTCCCATAGACACATAAACCACGAAATTTCCAAAATAGTTTCGCGTAAAATTTTTCGCTTTCTTAAAATGCGCAACGTAAGTAAAACATATACATATATGTACACATCCGAGTTTGTTCAAAACGTAACACCATCACACACTATCTATATGAACTATATGCAATCGATGAGCCCGGGAGAAGGACGTGGAAATAGCCGGCCGACCTTGACTCCATAGTACCAAAATGAGCTCACTTCGATCTACAATACCAAACTGTGAAACAACAATTCAGAGTGTGATCGCAACATGTCAACTATAAAGTAATAGCGTAAATACATCAATCACACTGTCATGAAACATATATCAATCCATATACGCAGGTACATCACTTTCTTATTCACGTAGTCCATAACATATCACTGTCACATAGTCACTTACATAATCATATATAACCATAGCGTATGCATCTATATGCTCATTTATTTTATCTTTCTGTTATGAACCAGCTTTGACTCAGGCCATCAATCGTAAAGTGTCTGTGTGCCCATGCATGGAACTCTGTAGCATAACATATATATGGTGCCTGTACAGGACTCTGTAGTTCCCCGTAGGGATATCCATCGATAATATCATCCATCGAACACTCATCCCCTGAAGTCATAGCGGTCATAACAGTCTTTTCTTTACATTCATGCCTTTCATGATGCATCACAGATACTCACATGTCGCACATAAAATGCATAACATTGATCATATCACCCATAAGTCGAATCATATAAGGGACTCAACACCTTTGCATAATACTTCATCACGTAGATCACAGAATCATAAATCAATCACGTATAGCACATAAAGCACACGTTGCAATCATACTCACAGTTTTACTCCCGCTCTTTACTCGGCCTTATCCTTGCCTTTATTAGGGTCTCGACCTATAAACATGTCATATTTAACAAATCAATACATGACCCTATGAATGACATAAATGCATGATGTGCATGTGTTTGTACATAACTAAGTCTTCATCATATGCAAATGCTGTCCCGAAATAACAGTTTGTAATCTTTCCTTCATAACTTTCGGTACAGAGCATCGATCAGGTTGTTTGAAGCTGTTCTGGAAATCTAACTTAAGTATCTACAATTTCTTTCTTTCTACATCTTCGAATTCGAAGTGCATCGAAGTCAAAATGAGCCATCAACCTACTGTTTAGCTGCTGCTGTTTCAGAACTGGCAAACAATGCTTTCTTATTCATAACTATGGTTACACAATATCAATGAGGTTGATTCCAACGGGTATGAACAGCTAAATAAAGTATCTAAAACTTTCATTCTTTACATATGGTCGCATTCTAAGTACATAAATACCAGAATGAATCTTTATGGGGGTTCTTAGCTGCTGTCACCCTGGTTTGGCAGTCAGTGCCATTTCCTTTATAACTTTTGACAGAAAACATCAATAGCCTTGATTCTAAGTCCTAAGAACAGCTAACTTAATACTATATAATTTTTGTTCTTTAACGTTTCCCAGATTCGAAGTGTAACCACTTCAAAAATGAACATGAACTCAGAACAGGGGTTGCTGGAAACACAGCTGTAGTCACTTGCACCCCCCTCTAGTGATCATCATGTTTTCTCCATGGATAAAATGCATGAACTTCTCAATTTCGACCCTTAACTCCCTTACTAGGTTAAAAATGATGTCAACTTCCTTTTAAACCTAGCATGAATGAGATAAATGAATTATAAATAAGGTATTTCACATGTATACCTCACTTGAGCTTGGTTTACTACACTTTGAGTGTGTTTTTGGCTAATCTCTTATGATGATGCTTTCACCCTCCTTTCTCCTCAAGTGTTCGTGCTCCTCCTCTCTTTAGGTATGGACTTTCTGGTTTTCTAAGTGATTAAAGTAATATGATTGGCTAAGAGGTGCTTACTAATCACTCTTAAGCATGAGGTGTCAAACTCAAGATAGTCTTGATCTTAACTTTTACTTTATCTCTTGTCAAGGGTTTTCTATATGCATTTATAGGTGATTTTCGAGCCATACTCTTTATTAAGTAAAGAGGTTTTCGGCACTTATAGGTATTAGAAGTTTTTGATACCTATGTGCATAGACATGAAGTTTTCGGCATGGTCTCTGTTAGGAATCCATTTCTAGTGCTCAAATGTCATGTTATCTTTGTCTAGGGACCAAATTGTAGTTTATGATAATATAGGGACTGATGTGTAATATACCAAAGTATGCTTTGGTATATATAGGGCAAGTGTGTGTATTTTACATACAACTTGAGACCCAGCGAGGCTTTCTCTCCTTAGAAAATCTCTCTCATCATCATAGTAGAATAGGTTTAATTGTAGAGAGGGAATTGGATTGCTTGTAGAGAAAGCCATTGGATTAAATGAAGATTGATTGATGATTATTCGCCTATTGCTTCCGCGCGCGTATCAAAGGTGAGTCAATCGATCTAATTCTCAAGTTCTTCATCTTAATTCGTTGGATGTGTTGAATCTGGAACCTACAATTGGTATCAGAGCAAACTTGTTTGTTGATTCTGTGTTAAATCTGCTTTGATTGAGCTTAATTTGCTGATTTGAGTTGAATCGCTGATGTTTGAAGTGACTTGGGTTCGACACTGTTCTATCTGATTTTCGCCTGATTTCTGTGTTAATCCAGTGTTAATTGTGTTAATCGAGTGATAGGTAAGTTGCGTCGATGCCTATTGTTCGATAATTGTGTTCTGATTAAGCAGAAATTAGGATTTGAGTGAAAAATAGGACAGTTTGCTGGTTTTCGCCAGATGAATGGCAGTTTTCGCCAGTTGAACAGCTGTTTTCGCCAGTTGAACAGCTGGTTTCGCTACATGAACAGCGGTTTTCGCTACATAAACTAGTATTTTATAAGCTAAATCGGTGTTTACTTGTTTAATTACGTGTTTTTTAGCTGATTTGACTTATTAGCGAAAACCAAACCTTTTCAGCGAAAACCAGTTTTCGCTAGATTTATTGGCGAAAACCTTAAAGCTTTTCGCCATATACTGTTTCAGCGAAAACCTCAAAAGTTTTCGCCAGACACTCAGCGAAAACCTATAACTTTTCGCTATATATACTGTTTCAGCGAAAACCTAAACTTTTCGCTACATTTCTTAGCGAAAAGTTCATTCCTAGGGAAACCAGTGGCCAGCGAAAACTTAAAACTTTTCGCCAAACACTGTTCACACGAGAAGTTTTAGAGTTCACAACTTAGCGAAAACCTAATCTTTTCGCCACTTAGCGAAAACCTCAAAGCTTTTCGCTACATACTGTTTCAGCGAAAACCTAAGCTTTTCGCTAGACTTCTTAGCGAAAACCTAGAACTTTTCACCACTTCGCGAAAACCTCAAAGCTTTTCGCTATATACTGTTCCAGCGAAAACTTCATTTTAGCGAAAACCTAAACTTTTCGCTACATTTCTTAGCGAAAAGTTCATACCTAGCGAAAACAGTGGGCAGCGAAAACTTAAATCTTTTCACTATACTGTTTCAGCGAAAACCTCGAAAGTTTTCGCCACATACTGTTCACAAAGCTTTCGACGGTTTTAGGTAGCAAAAAAAAAAAAAAAAAAAAAAAAAAAAAATCCTAAAATTTTTATTTTTCACTTTGAGATTTTTTTTGTACGTACTTTATATAGGTTCCTGGTTCATACGAAAAAGTTTCGTGTAAACGAAATTTTTTTTGGACTGGTAAAATTTTTCGGTACAAAAAAAAAATTATTGTCAGTACAAGTTTTTTTTAAAATCATTTTAAAAAAAATATTTGATAAATTGAAAATCAAAATAAATCAGCTAAGACTTTAAGTCAATATTTTTTTTAATCAACAAAACAAGACGATCAATATAACATCCAACATATTTTGAGTCACAATTAAAATTTCCAACATTCTATAAAACCAATACAATATCTGTGAACTTAATATTGGTTTTTGAGCTGAAACGCTAATATTGGAGAACTATTCGAAATTAGTCAAAATTAAAATTTCCAACATTCTATACCAATTATAATTTGCAAAATTAATTGGTCTGAACTGAAAAGATAAAATGGATAATTACTTAAGCGAAAATGATCTAGAACTTAAAGAAATCAAACACAACCTAGATCTAATTGAAAAAATATTAAATAAAAAACATCATAAGAAAAAGTCTTTATCTTCTTCATCTTCCTCAACAAGCTCAAAAACTTCAAGCTCAAAACATAAGAGAATACAATCTGAAATTATAGAACCTAACAATTCTCATGAACAAAAGATTATAAAAGAGCTAGAAGATAAACTCGCAAATAATGAGCGTATCCTAAGAAATCATTTATTAGAAGAAGATAATCTTAGGAGATGCTTAGATAGTGCAAATGAAAAAATAATAGGTTTAACAACTAAGGCAGGCTCACAAGAAACAAAAATATGTGAATTAAAAACTACTTTGTCTGCGTGCGATGAAGAAAAACAAGGACTTTTACAAAAATTCTCATCCACAAACAATGAAAAGGAAATGGTCAATAAATTAGAAGCAAGGCTAGCTAATAACGAGCGTGTTCTAAGAAAACATTTAGAAGTTGAAGCTAGTCTTGAATGTCAATTGACCAATGCTAAAGATGAGCTTGTGAAATTAAAATTTAAGGCAGAAAATAATGAACCGAACATATCTGAATTAATAACAAACATAGCTGCCTATAAAGAAGAAATTAAAAATCATCAAGCTCAGAATAAATGTCTTTCAGAAGAATGCAATAAATTACGCATTAAAAATAAAGAACTCGAAATACTTATTGCAAAGAAAGAAACTGAGCTAAAATTGTCTCAAAATAAATCCATTCAAACAAATGAGACAATGCCTATCAAAAAGGAACATTCTATACAAACTATAAAACCCGAATTTAATTGTGAAAATCCAGAAACCGAACGCAAAATTGCCGAGTTAAATTCTCTTCTGGAATCGCAGCAAAAAGGGTTTCAAGCTAAAATTGATGAACTTCAAAAGGAGAATACATTTCTCAAAATTCCTACAAAATAGGCGCAACCTCAACTTCTTACTCTGTTAAAAGCGAACCATTAAAAAACATATCTCCAAAACAGAATAAGAAAACACCACGAATGACTAAAGCTATCAAGAAAGAAAGAATTGAGGAAGATAAATCATTTTTTATCAAAACAAGCGAAAATATTTCCTCCTCTATTTCTAAAAAGGTAATTTCTAAAGTCATTCAAAAGATAAAGAAAGAAAGAATAAAGAAATAAGCTACAAATATTAAAACAGACAATTCTACATTTTTTACTAAAACTGAAATATCCAAAAATAATAATTGTCTGACAAATAAAAGTAACTCATTTTATGAAAACACCTATGTGAATGATGTGATTCTTCCTAATAGGAAATACGACAATTCTATATTGAATGCTATTGATTCTATTAGTTCGTATTCCTATCTCAAGTACCCAGTCAAAGTCAAATCTGAAAAACATCTTCAACGACTAGCGAAAGAGAAAATTTTCTCAACTAACAATAGACACACATTCACCTGTGCTAAAAATGATAATTTCATAACGGTACAAATTTGGAAACCTAAGCTAGAAATGGAAATAAGTAGTCCTAAACAAACGTGGCTTCCTATGACTACTTTATCTGCTAATTTTAATTCCAAATTTGAACCTTATGAGCTTTATAAGATTACTGCTAATCAGGGAGGACCCGTCCAAAAATGGGTACCAAAGTCCCGCTAATTTGTTTTGCAGGATCCCGATTATGCGTAGGTCCTCGGGTTGCTTCACACGCATAATCGATATGAGCTGCAGGCAACAACCAATTCCCGACACGTGTGGTATTCGAGATTGCTCCACACCCGTGATCGGTATGAAATGTGAGCAATCATACTATATAAATAAATATTTTTTTAGATTTTAAATAAAAAAAAAAAAAAAAAAAAAAAAAAAAACTTTTCGCTAAGTTTTCGCTCACTATTTCAGCGAAAACCTTCTCTTTTCGCTAACTGTTTTCGCCATTTTTTTAGGTATAATAAAAAATAATAATAAATAATAAAAAAAAAAAAAAAACTTTTCGCTAACTATTTCAGCGAAAACATTTTTAGCGAAAACTTTTACTTTTCGCCAACACTCAGCGAATTTTTTTTAGCGAGAACCTTTTCTTTTCGCTAATTGTTTTCGCCACATTATAAGTTTTTTTTGTTTTCGCCAATTCCTTTAAAAAGAAAATATATACATATATAAATATATATATATAAATATATATAGGCCTGAAAAAGAGATAAAAAAAAAAAAAAAAAAAAATATGAAGGCCATCAAAATAAAAAAAAAAGAAAAAGAAAAAGAAGGCAAAAAAAAAAAAAAAAACTCTGAGCTTCATTGCTTAAAGAAGATGACTTGAATTTCATTGTCAAAATAGGTACATTACTGTTCTAGATATTAGACTTCATCTTTAGTATTGAGTTTCAAAGGAAGTCTAATGTATCATTCTTAGTACCTAAAAACTCCTATGTACAGATAACTTGATTATCTACAACTTTGATGTTTTGCACTTTATCTAGTTCGAAGTGTATCTACTTCGAAAATGAGACACAATGCTTTTCGAATGGGTTTACGAATGGGTTTACGAATGGTTTACGAATGTTGATGGCCGTCAACACCTTTTCAACCATAACTTTCGATTCAGGGCATCAATTACCCTGATTCAAACCCCTATGAATAGCTAACTTGATTATCTACAACTTTGATGTTTTTCACTTTATCTAATTCGACGCTTATCTACTTCGAAAATGAGACACAAAGCTTTTCGAATGGGTTTACGAATGGGTTTACGAATGGTTTACGAATGTTGATGGCAGTCAACACCTTTTTAACCATAACTTTCTATTCAGGGAATCAATTACCCTGATTCAAATTCCTATGAATAGCTAACTTGATTAGCTACAACTTTTATACTTTGCGATTTCTCCGATTCGAAGTGTAACTATTTCAAAAATGGATATGAACACAGGACAGAGATGCTAGACTAAACTGATATGATCATGTATATTTTTACTATCAAAAATCATGCTCTTAGCTTCATGATAAACCTTCTACATAATTAAAATTTTCGATCCTATATAGTGAAACTTTCAGTATTCATCTAAGAAAGTTTTCGGTTCCTAACATCATCAGTCTCCCCCTATTTACATGCACCCTCTTTTTCTTCTTTGCAACTTGAATCTTCGTCACCTTCTTGCATATATCAGAGTCGCGTGGATCGTCAGCATTGACTTGTCGTGTATGCTCGAACCATGGAGAGAGGTCTTGTTTGTTGTGGTTCAGCACGTGCGTTGAAAGCTTGGCTTCTTTAATGAGTTCACGTGCTTCGCCTCCTTGATATACTTCTCCCCCTCATGGCGATTCATTTGTATCGCCATGCTGTGTGATCAAGGTGAACCTGAGTGTACGCTGAACGTGTTGGCGTTGAATTTCAGGAGAAGTACCTGAAAACGGGACAGACGACCCATCATCGTGAGACGTCCCTTGATGTCACTCTTGGTCGTTGATGCAAAGTCACACAGACTTGCATTTGAAGGGACTACGGGGCCACATAGGCATCCCGTTGACATCGTTCTAGAGTCGTGCTTCAGAAGATGTCCTGCTACCGTTGTTGTTTTTATGTTGCAACGACAGGACTTCCTTCTGATCATAAAAGCACATCATTGAATGATGCGTCTACAGAAGTTCTGGCATGGTTACGTAGACCTGCAATATGTGTGTAAAAGAATGTATGTGTCCTAGAAAATTTTAAAAAACATTTAGGCTATAAGGACACAATAGACATTTACGTGTTCAAGAAAGTTGTGGTGTGGGGCTGTGGACCACTTTGTTCAATATCTCCCGCTTCCAAATGAAACGGTGATAGCATATGCGGTTCCCCGTGAGATATTGAAACATCTGTCTTTAGGGAGACAAATGAGTAGCTAGGAAGGGTGTGCATGCGCTTTTGGACCAGATGAAGCGTCTTCTACCCGGGATCTGATAAATCAGTCCTGTACCTATATGGTTATGGCCCGGATAGTTTGTGGTTGAGTTGTAAGGATGTTGTTGGAAATATTTTATAGTGTTCAATATCATGTTATCTTTGTCTAGGGACTTAATTGTATTTTATGTAAATATAGGGACTAAAGTGTAAATATACCAAAGTATGCTTTGGTATATATAGGGCAAGTGTGTGTAAAATACACACAACTTGAGTTTAGCTTTCTCTCACTAGAAAATCTCTCTCACCATTATCTTAATTAGGGTTGAATGTAGAGAGAGAAAGAGGTAATTGGAGAGAAAGTTTGTGATTAATGAAGATTTAATTGATAATTACCCAATCGCTTCCGCTCGATCATCCTCAAGGTAATTTCGATTAGATCGATGCTCAAGTTCATAAGTTGGATGATAAAAACGGACCTAACAATTGGTATCAGAGCCAAAATCATTGTTGAATTGATCGATTTGTGTTGCTGAAATTTTTTTCGTATGATGTTCTTCACGCAAATTGTCTTTTTCGGATGATCTATATGATTCGTATGCTATTTTGATTGCTGTTTTCGCATGATATTGAACGAAAAACTGATTGTGAATCATCTGATATATGTTAATTGCGATTATCTTCGATTAATTGAGCTTAATTTTTAAATCTGCGATCGAAACAAATTTTTTCATCTTCAAAGTGTTCTTCGCTAATTTGCTCAATTCTGCTATATTTTGGATTCGATTGTGTTAATCGAGTATTTTCTATGCTTATCCAATCAATTTCGATCGATTAACTGTGCTTAAAGTAATAATTTGAGTGTTATTTGAAGATTTCGCATATAAAATCACGTTTTCGCACGAAATAAGTTTTTTTTTCGCACCAATATTTTCGCACCATTCATAAGATCATTTTCGTTTCAAAGTTATTTTCGCATTGACCAAAGTTTTCGTATCTCTCACATACACAAAATTTTTTGCTTTGACTTTGCATTTTCGTATACTGTAGCATACGAAAAACTTTAGATACGAAAAAAAATTCTGTATACGAAAACTATTTTCTCGTACGAAAAAGACGATACGAAAAAGATTCCACACGAAAATTATTTCTATACGAAATTTTTTTTCTCTCGTACGAAAACATCTGTGATACGAAAAACTTGATTTTCGTACGAAATCCTTTGGTACGAAAATCTATACGAAAAATATTTGTTAAAAGTTTTCGAATGCTACAGTAAACACGAAAACTTTTCTTACAATACGAAAAAGTTAGCATCCGAAAACTTTAGATACGAAAAAGTATTGGATACGAAACATAAAAGATTTTCGCACCCACTAATCACCCGAAAAAGTTTTCGCATACTCTTCACCCGAAAAAGTTTTTTCGCATACTCTTCATCCGAAAAAGTTTTTCGCACATACTATTCATTCGAAAAATTCTTTGATACGAAAAACAATTCTTTGTCGTACGAAAACCTATACGATATCCTTTTGTACGAAATATAATACAATACGAAAAACTTTTTAAGTTTCATTCCGAAAAACCTTAATCAAACGAAAAACATTCCTATACACATGCGAAAAACTTACATAGAAAACTTATGATGGGTAAAAGATTTTCGATACCGCAAAGCTTTCGATAGTTTTAGGTAGCCAAAAAAGTCCTAAAATTTTAAATTTTTAGCTACGAGATTTTTTGCGTACCTGCTTCAAAAAGGTTCCCGGTCCATACGAAAAAATTTTGGGTAACAAAATTTTTTTTGGACTGGTAAAATTTTTCGGTACAAAAATTATTCTCGGTATAAGTTTTTTTCTTTTCTAAATCATTTCAAAATCTTTTTGATACCTAAACTTCTGAAAACTTAATCATTCGAAAATTCTCTAATTCAATACGAAAACTTTTCTCGAACTCAAAATTTCTCGACATTTTTAACGAAAATATTTTCCCGAACTGAAATTTCTTGAAATAAATCTTGTCGAATTCGAAAAGTTTTAATCAAAATTTAATATCAATTCAAAAACACGATAACGATAAAAAACATCCAACCCAGAAAGTAAATATGGAAGCCAAATACTTGATAAAAATCAAAGAGTTAGAAGCTAGGCTAGAAAATAATTACAACTGCTTAGTTAATAGTTTAGAAGAAAAAGCTACTCTTAAAAATAGACTAACAATAGAACAAGAAATGTTGACTAGCTTAAAGACAAGGGTCGCACAACAAGAATCAACTATAAACGAACTTACAAAAGAATTATCTACATGTAAAGACGAAAAAATAAATAGTGCAGCCCAAAACAAAAGTCTCATTGAACAAAGAAATCAATTATATTCAAAAATTCAAAAATTAGAAAATGTTCTAGCTAAACGAGGACAAACTGAGCAACGCCAAATAAAAGAAACTATATTGCTAAATAAATCAACTCAAATAATTGTAACACCCGGGGCCGATGAGGGCGGGGAGTGATCGCCGGTGCCAAAGAGGAGCACGGACAAGGAGCGGCTCCCGACGAGGCTTCTAGGCGGAGGGATACATGAATGAACCGATTCCACATCCGAATGAGAGGGATTCTGAGACTGGCAATGTATGGGCGTGTCAAGTCAAAAAGAATGATATAAGAGAATTGATTGTGCTACTCATATCACCAAGGTGCACCTTCCTTTTCGGGAGCTCATCCATAAGAACTTCAAAGTTAAGCGTGCTTGACTTGAAGTAACACTGGGATGGGTGACCCCCTGGGAAGTAGCTCAGGGTGTGTGCGACTGAGGACAAAGCACGCTGGAAGGCTAGTGGTGATACAGTGGGGCCAGACAATCAATGAAGTGCAGTGGGCCCAACCCCACAGGTCCCGTGAGCGGGCTGTTACAAATGGTATCAGAGCACAACCTCTTCCAGTACGATGTGGTTCGGGGACGAACCAAGCGGAAGCTGGTGGGCATGTAACACCCGGGGCCGATGAGGGCGGGGAGTGATCGCCGGTGCCAAAGGGGAGCACGGACAAGGAGCGGCTCCCGACGAGGCTTCTAGGCGGAGGGATACATGAATGAACCGATTCCACATCCGAATGAGAGGGATTCTGAGACTGGCAATGTATGGGCGTGTCAAGTCAAAAAGAATGATATAAGAGAATTGATTGTGCTACTCATATCACCAAGGTGCACCTTCCTTTTCGGGAGCTCATCCATAAGAACTTCAAAGTTAAGCGTGCTTGACTTGAAGTAACACTGGGATGGGTGACCCCCTGGGAAGTAGCTCAGGGTGTGTGCGACTGAGGACAAAGCACGCTGGAAGGCTAGTGGTGATACAGTGGGGCCAGACAATCAATGAAGTGCAGTGGGCCCAACCCCACAGGTCCCGTGAGCGGGCTGTTACAAATGGTATCAGAGCACAACCTCTTCCAGTACGATGTGGTTCGGGGACGAACCAAGCGGAAGCTGGTGGTCATGTAACACCCGGGGCCGATGAGGGCGGGGAGTGATCGCCGGTGCCAAAGAGGAGCACGGACAAGGAGCGGCTCCCGACGAGGCTTCTAGGCGGAGGGATACATGAATGAACCGATTCCACATCCGAATGAGAGGGATTCTGAGACTTGCAATGTATGGGCGTGTCAAGTCAAAAAGAATGATATAAGAGAATTGATTGTGCTACTCATATCACCAAGGTGCACCTTCCTTTTCGGGAGCTCATCCATAAGAACTTCAAAGTTAAGCGTGCTTGACCCCTGGGAAGTAGCTCAGGGTGTGTGCGAGTGAGGACAAAGCACGCTGGAAGGCTAGTGGTGATACAGTGGGGCCAGACAATCAATGAAGTGCAGTGGGCCCAACCCCACAGGTCCCGTGAGCGGGCTGTTACAAATGGTATCAGAGCACAACCTCTTCCAGTACGATGTGGTTCGGGGACGAACCAAGCGGAAGCTGGTGGGCATGTAACACCCGGGGCCGATGAGGGCGGGGAGTGATCGCCGGTGCCAAAGGGGAGCACGGACAAGGAGCGGCTCCCGACGAGGCTTCTAGGCGGAGGGATACATGAATGAACCGATTCCACATCCGAATGAGAGGGATTCTGAGACTGGCAATGTATGGGCGTGTCAAGTCAAAAAGAATGATATAAGAGAATTGATTGT
Source organism: Lindernia subracemosa (assembly GCA_028392965.1). NCBI lineage: Eukaryota > Viridiplantae > Streptophyta > Magnoliopsida > Lamiales > Linderniaceae > Vandellia > Vandellia subracemosa. Next base: position 195,226 of record JAQPCC010000065.1, read on the forward strand.
GCTACTCATATCACCAAGGTGCACCTTCCTTTTCGGGAGCTCATCCATAAGAACTTCAAAGTTAAGCGTGCTTGACTTGAAGTAACACTGGGATGGGTGACCCCCTGGGAAGTAGCTCAGGGTGTGTGCGAGTGAGGACAAAGCACGCTGGAAGGCTAGTGGTGATACAGTGGGGCCAGACAATCAATGAAGTGCAGTGGGCCCAACCCCACAGGTCCCGTGAGCGGGCTGTTACAAATGGTATCAGAGCACAACCTCTTCCAGTACGATGTGGTTCGGGGACGAACCAAGCGGAAGCTGGTGGGCATGTAACACCCGGGGCCGATGAGGGCGGGGAGTGATCGCCGGTGCCAAAGGGGAGCACGGACAAGGAGCGGCTCCCGACGAGGCTTCTAGGCGGAGGGATACATGAATGAACCGATTCCACATCCGAATGAGAGGGATTCTGAGACTGGCAATGTATGGGCGTGTCAAGTCAAAAAGAATGATATAAGAGAATTGATTGTGCTACTCATATCACCAAGGTGCACCTTCCTTTTCGGGAGCTCATCCATAAGAACTTCAAAGTTAAGCGTGCTTGACTTGAAGTAACACTGGGATGGGTGACCCCCTGGGAAGTAGCTCAGGGTGTGTGCGAGTGAGGACAAAGCACGCTGGAAGGCTAGTGGTGATACAGTGGGGCCAGACAATCAATGAAGTGTAGTGGGCCCAACCCCACAGGTCCCGTGAGCGGGCTGTTACAAATGGTATCAGAGCACAACCTCTTCCAGTACGATGTGGTTCGGGGACGAACCAAGCGGAAGCTGGTGGGCATGTAACACCCGGGGCCGATGAGGGCGGGGAGTGATCGCCGGTGCCAAAGGGGAGCACGGACAAGGAGCGGCTCCCGACGAGGCTTCTAGGCGGAGGGATACATGAATGAACCGATTCCACATCCGAATGAGAGGGATTCTGAGACTGGCAATGTATGGGCGTGTCAAGTCAAAAAGAATGATATAAGAGAATTGATTGTGCTACTCATATCACCAAGGTGCACCTTCCTTTTCGGGAGCTCATCCATAAGAACTTCAAAGTTAAGCGTGCTTGACTTGAAGTAACACTGGGATGGGTGACCCCCTGGGAAGTAGCTCAGGGTGTGTGCGACTGAGGACAAAGCACGCTGGAAGGCTAGTGGTGATACAGTGGGGCCAGACAATCAATGAAGTGCAGTGGGCCCAACCCCACAGGTCCCGTGAGCGGGCTGTTACAAATGGTATCAGAGCACAACCTCTTCCAGTACGATGTGGTTCGGGGACGAACCAAGCGGAAGCTGGTGGTCATGTAACACCCGGGGCCGATGAGGGCGGGGAGTGATCGCCGGTGCCAAAGAGGAGCACGGACAAGGAGCGGCTCCCGACGAGGCTTCTAGGCGGAGGGATACATGAATGAACCGATTCCACATCCGAATGAGAGGGATTCTGAGACTTGCAATGTATGGGCGTGTCAAGTCAAAAAGAATGATATAAGAGAATTGATTGTGCTACTCATATCACCAAGGTGCACCTTCCTTTTCGGGAGCTCATCCATAAGAACTTCAAAGTTAAGCGTGCTTGACCCCTGGGAAGTAGCTCAGGGTGTGTGCGAGTGAGGACAAAGCACGCTGGAAGGCTAGTGGTGATACAGTGGGGCCAGACAATCAATGAAGTGCAGTGGGCCCAACCCCACAGGTCCCGTGAGCGGGCTGTTACAAATGGTATCAGAGCACAACCTCTTCCAGTACGATGTGGTTCGGGGACGAACCAAGCGGAAGCTGGTGGGCATGTAACACCCGGGGCCGATGAGGGCGGGGAGTGATCGCCGGTGCCAAAGAGAAGCACGGACAAGGAGCGGCTCCCGACGAGGCTTCTAGGCGGAGGGATACATGAATGAACCGATTCCACATCCGAATGAGAGGGATTCTGAGACTGGCAATGTATGGGCGTGTCAAGTCAAAAAGAATGATATAAGAGAATTGATTGTGCTACTCATATCACCAAGGTGCACCTTCCTTTTCGGGAGCTCATCCATAAGAACTTCAAAGTTAAGCGTGCTTGACTTGAAGTAACACTGGGATGGGTGACCCCCTGGGAAGTAGCTCAGGGTGTGTGCGAGTGAGGACAAAGCACGCTGGAAGGCTAGTGGTGATACAGTGGGGCCAGAGAGAATTGATTGTGCTACTCATATCACCAAGGTGCACCTTCCTTTTCGGGAGCTCATCCATAAGAACTTCAAAGTTAAGCGTGCTTGACTTGAAGTAACACTGGGATGGGTGACCCCCTGGGAAGTAGCTCAGGGTGTGTGCGAGTGAGGACAAAGCACGCTGGAAGGCTAGTGGTGATACAGTGGGGCCAGACAATCAATGAAGTGCAGTGGGCCCAACCCCACAGGTCCCGTTAGCGGGCTGTTACACCAACCCCACAGGTCCGGTGAGCGGGCTGTTACAAATGGTATCAGAGCACAACCTCTTCCAGTACGATGTGGTTCGGGGACGAACCAAGCGGAAGCTGGTGGGTATGTAACACCCGGGGCCGATGAGGGCGGGGAGTGATCGCCGGTGCCAAAGAGGAGCACGGACAAGGAGCGGCTCCCGATGAGGCTTCTAGGCGGAGGGATACATGAATGAACCGATTCCACATCCGAATGAGAGGGATTCTGAGACTGGCAATGTATGGGCGTGTCAAGTAAAAAAGAATGATATAAGAGAATTGATTGTGCTACTCATATCACCAAGGTGCACCTTCCTTTTCGGGAGCTCATCCATAAGAACTTCAAAGTTAAGCGTGCTTGACTTGAAGTAACACTGGGATGGGTGACCCCCTGGGAAGTAGCTCAGGGTGTGTGCGAGTGAGGACAAAGCACGCTGGAAGGCTAGTGGTGATACAGTGGGGCCAGACAATCAATGAAGTGCAGTGGGCCCAACCCCACAGGTCCCGTGAGCGGGCTGTTACAAATGGTATCAGAGCACAACCTCTTCCAGTACGATGTGGTTCGGGGACGAACCAAGCGGAAGCTGGTGGGCATGTAACACCCGGGGCCGATGAGGGCGGGGAGTGATCGCCGGTGCCAAAGGGGAGCACGGACAAGGAGCGGCTCCCGACGAGGCTTCTAGGCGGAGGGATACATGAATGAACCGATTCCACATCCGAATGAGAGGGATTCTGAGACTGGCAATGTATGGGCGTGTCAAGTCAAAAAGAATGATATAAGAGAATTGATTGTGCTACTCATATCACCAAGGTGCACCTTCCTTTTCGGGAGCTCATCCATAAGAACTTCAAAGTTAAGCGTGCTTGACTTGAAGTAACACTGGGATGGGTGACCCCCTGGGAAGTAGCTCAGGGTGTGTGCGACTGAGGACAAAGCACGCTGGAAGGCTAGTGGTGATACAGTGGGGCCAGACAATCAATGAAGTGCAGTGGGCCCAACCCCACAGGTCCCGTTAGCGGGCTGTTACACCAACCCCACAGGTCCGGTGAGCGGGCTGTTACAAATGGTATCAGAGCACAACCTCTTCCAGTACGATGTGGTTCGGGGACGAACCAAGCGGAAGCTGGTGGGTATGTAACACCCGGGGCCGATGAGGGCGGGGAGTGATCGCCGGTGCCAAAGAGGAGCACGGACAAGGAGCGGCTCCCGACGAGGCTTCTAGGCGGAGGGATACATGAATGAACCGATTCCACATCCGAATGAGAGGGATTCTGAGACTTGCAATGTATGGGCGTGTCAAGTCAAAAAGAATGATATAAGAGAATTGATTGTGCTACTCATATCACCAAGGTGCACCTTCCTTTTCGGGAGCTCATCCATAAGAACTTCAAAGTTAAGCGTGCTTGACCCCTGGGAAGTAGCTCAGGGTGTGTGCGAGTGAGGACAAAGCACGCTGGAAGGCTAGTGGTGATACAGTGGGGCCAGACAATCAATGAAGTGCAGTGGGCCGAACCCTACAGGTCCCGTGAGCGGGCTGTTACAAATGGTATCAGAGCACAACCTCTTCCAGTACGATGTGGTTCGGGGACGAACCAAGCGGAAGCTGGTGGGCATGTAATACGATTCTTTTATCCATGATTCTATTAATGCTATTAGCTCGTATTCTTACTTACAATACCCAGTCAAAGTCAAATCCGAAAAGCATCTTATGCGACTGGCGCAAGAGAAAATATTCTCAAATAGACACACATTCACCGAATCAACTTTGTCTCAACCATATAGGGATAATCAAGTATGGACTCCAAAATTGCAAATGACAATAAGTAGTCCAAAACGGATTTGGGTTCCTAAGTTAAAGACTACTTTACATGCTGATTTCTTACTTGATTCTATTATGCCTAAATGTTTATCTGCTAATAAGGGAGGACCCGTCCAAAAATGGGTACCAAAGTCCCGATAATTTGTTTTGCAGGATCCTAATCATACATGGTAAATAGACGACGATTGCTCCACATATATGGTCGGTATGCGATGATGAGCAGTCGCACAAGACCCTGACACGTGTGGTATTCTGGTTGCTCCACACACGTGATCGGTATGTGACGTGAGCAAACAAACCAAATCAAGACTATTCCAAAGTTCTTGATTTGACATTATTTTTCTTTTTATTTTTCTGTTCATAAAAAAAAAAGGCCATAAAAAAAAAAGAGAAGAGGCAATAAAAAAAAAAAAAGGAGGCCATAAAAAAAAAGGGGAGAAAAAGAAAAATAAGGCCATTAAAAGAAAAAAAAGAAAAATAAGGCCATAAAAAAAAAGAAAAAAAAAATAAGGCCATAAAAAAAAAATTAAATAAATAAAAATAAGGCCATAAAAAAAAAAAAAAAAAAAAAGGGAGTGGATAGAAAAGGTGCAAGAGTTTCAAAAGAGCGTATTACCATAGTTTATTGTAAAAAGCGCATATGTTTTAGGGGAAGTAATACTCATAAGCGCAATATCAAAAAGGCGCGAAATGTTCAAAAGGGGAGTGTGCTTCAATCACAAAAGGCGCATAACTTGAAGGAAAGTAATAGGCAAAAATCTACAAGACCGCACAACTTTAGGGGGAGCAAGGGCATCATATTAGAAATAGCGTAACTATTTAGGGGGAGTGTTACAATGAAAAGGCGCTAGAGCTCAAGGGAAGAATGTCCTGAATACAAACTTCATGCTTTTAAGAGGGAGTGCTACCTAAATGTCAATAAAACGCATGGACACAAAAGAGTTGTTCACATACCTGTTCCAAAGGTTCAGTCGACCCAACTGATCCTAACCCAGGAACAAACCCCAAGTGTATGTGAGGGTGTTGAGCGTATCACGATGACATCCTTACAACTCAACCAAAAACTATCCGGGCCATAACCATATAGGTACATGACTGATTTATCAGATCCCGGGTAGAAGCCGCTTCATCTGGTCCAAAGGCGCATGCACGACCCTTCCTAGCTACTCATTTGTCTCCCAAAAGACATATGTTTCAATATCTGACGGGGAACCTCATATGCTATCACCGTTTCATTTGGAAACGGGAGATATTGAACTAAGTGGTCCACAGCCCCATACCACGACTTTCTTGAACACGTAAATGTCTAGTGTGTCCTTATAGCCTAAATGTTTTCCACTTTTCTAGGACACATACATTCTTTTACACGGTCTACGTGACCTTGCCAGAACTTCTGTAGACGCATCATTAAATGATGCGCTTCTATGATCAGAAGGAAGTTCTGCCGTTGCAACATCAAAACAACAACGGTAGCAGGCCATCTTCTGGAGCACGACTCTAGAACGATGTCAACGGGATGCCTATGTGGCCCCGTAGTCCCTTCAAATGCAAGTCTGTGTGACTTTGCATCAACGACCAAGAGTGACATCGAGGGATGTCTCACGATGATCGATCGTCCGTCCCGTTTTCAGGTACTTCATCCGGAATTCAATGCCAACACGTTTAGCGTACACTCAGGTTCACCTTGATCACACATCATGACGATACAAATGAATCGCCATGAGGGGGAGAAGTATATCAAGGAGGCCAAGCACGTGAACTCAAGAAGCCAAGCTTTCAACGCACGTGCTGAGCCACAACAAACAAGACCTCTCTCCATGGTTCGAGCAAACACGACAAGTCAATGCTGATGATCCGTACGACTCTGATATATGCAAGAAGGTGATGAATATTCAAGTTGCAAAGAAGAAAAAGAGGGTGCATGTAAATAGGGGGAGACTGAAGATTCTCCAGATGCTCTCAGCTATTTTCTTCAAACAGTAACAAAGACCGTGTCAAATTAAAAGTTGAACACAAAGGGGGAGATTGTTAGGAATATTTCTGTTGTGTTCAAATAAAGATGAAGACTGAAGATTGTCAAAGACAAAGACAATCGGCGCTTCAATGACAATTGAGCACTAAGGGGGAGATTGTTGGAAATATTTTATAGTGTTCAATATCATGTTATCTTTGTCTAGGGACTTAATTGTATTTTATGTAAATATAGGGACTAAAGTGTAAATATACCAAAGTATGCTTTGGTATATATAGGGCAAGTGTGTGTAAAATACACACAACTTGAGTTTAGCTTTCTCTCACTAGAAAATCTCTCTCACCATTATCTTAATTAGGGTTGAATTGTAGAGAGAGAAAGAGGTAATTGGAGAGAAAGTTTGTGATTAATGAAGATTTAATTGATAATTACCCAATCGCTTCCGCTCGATCATCCTCAAGGTAATTTCGATTAGATCGATGCTCAAGTTCATAAGTTGGATGATAAAAACGGACCTAACAGATGTCATCGTGATACGCTCAATACCCTCACATACACTCGGGGTTTGTTCCTGGGTTAGGATCAGTTGGGTCTACTGAACCTTTGGAACAGGTATGTGAACATCTCTTTTGTGTCCATGCGCTTGTTGGCATTTAGGTAGCTCTCCCTCTTCAAAGCATGAAGGTTGTCTTCAGGGCATTCCCTTTTAAGCTCTAGCGCTGTTTTTAGGTAACACTCCCCCTAAATACTTGCGCTAATTCTAATGTGTTGCCCGTGCTCCCCCTAAATACATGCGCTTTTTGAGAAATTGCATATTACGAAGAAATCAAGCGCCTTTTGTATTTGAAGAGACACTCCCCAATAAATGTGCCATGTTGCACTTATAAGTATCACTCCCCCTCGAACATATACGCTTTTTATATTAGAACTATGGTAATATGCTCTTTTGAAATTCACGCGCCTAATCTATCTATATATCCACTCCCCCAAAAAGAATATAGAATATGAAGACCGAATATTCTGTAAAGGTAGGCGCTCTTTATAATAAGTCGAACTCCCTATGAAAATTAAGAACTTAAGATAAAGAGTTTGACTTTCCTGAAATTCAAGCGCTTTTCGAATTTTGAAATCGGCTCGGCCTTCTTTAAACATTGTAGCTCAAAAGTTTTCCTTTTTTTTTTTTATGGCCTTTTCCCTTTTTTTTTTCTATGGCCTTTTCCTTTTTTTTTTATGGCCTTTTCCTTTTTTTTTTAAGACCTTTTTTTTTTTTTTTAAAAAAAAAATAAAAATAGAAACAATGTCAAATCAAGAGCTTTGGAATAGTCTTGATTTGGTGTGTTTGCTCACGTCACATACCGATCACGTGTGTGGAGCAAACCGAATACCACACGTGTCGGGTTCTTGTACGACTGCTCATCATCGCATACCGACCATACATGTGGAGCAATCGTCGTCTATTTACCATGTATGATCGGGACCTGCAAAACAAATTATCGGGACTTTGGTACCCATTTTTGGACGGGTCCTCCCTGATTAGCAGATAAATATTTAAGCACAAATGGTTCAAGTATGGAATTTGCATGTAAAGTAGTCTTGAACTGAGGAACCCAATGTTGTTTTGGACTACTTATTTCTATTTCTAGCTTAGGTTTCCAAACTTGTTGAACCTTATGAAAATTAAAAATTTCAGCATCGGTGAATGTGTGTCTTGCGTTAAATGAGAAAATTTTCTCTTTCGCCAGTCGTTTGAGATGCTTTTCGGATTTGACTTTGACCGGGTACATGAGAGAGGAATACGAGCTTATAGAATCAATAGCATTAAGTATAGAAGTGTCGTATTTCCTACCTTCTAGACTCACATCATTCACTTTGTAATGTGTACTAAATGAGCTACTTTTGTTTAGACAATTATTACTTTTGGACGTTTCAGTTTTAATAGAGAATGTATAATTATTGTCTACTTTAGTTTTAGTAGCTTCTTTCTTTAATGGCTAAATAGCATAAAACCCCCATGTGGTTTTAAAAAAATGCACACAAACCCCTATGGTTTAGAAACTGCATGAAATACCCTCGTGGTTTGTTTAATTTTGCACACGCTCCCTCTTCGGTCAAATTAAGTCTAACGGGCAGACAAAACGTAGAATTCCCATTATACCCTTGTTAATTTACCACAGTCAAATCACATTTGACAAATAACACAACTCATTCTTCGTCACAACTCGAACCCTAGTTCCCAACCCAATTTCCTTATTCTGACAGTAATCTATACATATTCTCAGCTGGTGTGTCCTCAGCGACTTCGTCAAAGGTGCCGAAATCTACAGAGTGAAGGTCGTTTCCAGGAGTGGGTGGTTCTTAGGGAAAAATGACGGATTCGTACTGCAACATCTTTTTATGGGTCGAAGGTAGGATTGAATGGCTTCCTACAGTGAGGTATTTTGGGGGATTGAAGGTATTATTTAGGGGTGTCGATAAGGATAGATTTTTCCTGGAGACTTTGTACGATTTTTACACACACGCAGGGGGTAAAAGTAGTAATATCCAGTTTTATTACTGCTTGCCTGGTGAGAGTATGGATACTGGTCTTAGGGTGATAAAATCCGACAAGGATATTAGGGATGTGATCAATGAACATAGAAATGAGAGTGTCATTCATATTTATGTTGAAGAGTTGAGTGGTTTTCTTGAAGCCACTGACAGTTATGGTAGGAGATTATCTAATCCGAATGAGGAGGTGCCCCTCCTAACTTATACCTTACCCGATGGTGTTTCTGGTGAAGAGGTTAGATCGAAAAATGAGGGTGTGGCTGAGGGTCAACCAAGTGAAAACGATGGTGATTCAAATAGTTTTTGGGATTCTGTTAACCTTGAAGCGTTTGAGCAGAATGCAGTTAATGGAAATGAGGCAGAGCAGATGGCTCTCATGAGGCTGAGGGTGAGCCTGAAAATGAGGTTGCAGATGGTGATTATGAGGCTGAGAGTGAGCCTGAAAATGAGGTTGCAGATAGTGATTGTGAGGCTGAGGGTGAGCCTAAAAATGAGGTTGCAGATGGTGATTGTGAGGCTGAGGGTGAGCCTGAAAATGAGGTTGAGACTGAAAATAATGATGCAGAAGCTGAGAGTGATAATGAGGATGATGATTTTGTATTTGAGGAAGGTTTGTCTACTGCAACTGATTCTGAAGATGAAGACTTTGTGTTTGAGGAAAGCATGGAAGAAGATGAATTTGATGGCTTTAAAGCTGGTTGTAGGCCGATGATTGGGTTGGATGGATGCTTTTTAAAGGGGGTATTCAAAGGACAGTTACTAAGTGTTATGGCTATGGATGGAAATAATAATATTTATCCACTAGCTTGGGCCTTTGTTGAGATTGAAAAAGGGGAAACTTGGGAATGGTTTCTGCACTTGCTGTTGAGAGATATAGGTGATGCTTCTGTGGCTAATCTTGCCTTTATAAGTGATAGGCAATTGGGTTTGATTGATGCAATTGCAAGGCTTGCTCCATATTCTGAGCATAGATTTTGCTTACGACATATGTACAACAATTTCAAAGCTAAGTTTAAAGGGCTGGAATTGAAGAAACTTTTTTGGAAAGCAGCATCTACTTACAATTTGAATGATCACAAGAATATCATGCTTGATATTAGGAACAGATACCCCCCAAGGCAGATGATGATAAATCAGCTTATGAATGGATGTCTGATATACCAACACATCAGTGGGCAAGAAGCTATTTTCCAACCACAACTAACTGTGATGTGCTTGTGAACAATATCAGCTAGTGCCTCAATCATTACATTCTGCCTGCAAGGGATTTGCCTATTATTGAGATGATGGAATGGATTAGGAAGAAGTGCATGTCCAGAATTCAGAGTAAGAGAGAAGGGATGCTGAAGTGGGACAAAGAAGTTTGTCCTAACGTTCTTAAGAAAGTTGAGATTGAAAGGAAGAAGAGTGGAAATTGTTTTGCTACATGGGCATGTGACGAAGAGTTTGAGGTTATGGATTGGGATCAGAATCATGTGGTACATTTAAATGAAAGGAGGTGTACGTGTGGAATGTGGCAAATAGTTGGGTACCCATGTTGTCATGCTATTGCATGTTTAGACCTCCATCGCCGCGAGTATGAGCCTTACATTGATCCAATTTTCAGAAAAGAGGCATATATGAAGGTCTATAATCATCACATCTCACCAGTCCCTGGGATGCATGAGTTTGAAGTGTCTCCATTAGGTGCAGTGGCCCCACCAAATGTGAAAATCAGAATAGGAAGACCCAAAAAGAAAAGAAGACCGGATGGAAATGACCAAAATCCACAAGCAGCATCAACTAGAAAAGGTTTGAAGGTGACTTGTGCAATATGTTTGCAACAAGGACATAACAGAAGGAAATGTAAAAGTCAGCCACATCTCAATTCAAAATACTACAAGGTAATGTCTTCAGCTTTTTTGTATAATTACTCATTTCTATAACTCATGATGTCATATTATTTGTGTAGCCTTCAAGTGATGCTCCAAGAGCTCCACCAAATGCTTCAGCTCCAAATGCACCTGAATCTGCTCCAGTTGAAACTGCTCCATTTACTGCATCTGCTCCAGTTGAACATGCACCAGAATCTGCTCCAAATGCTCCAGAAACTGCTCCCTTTGCTGCTTCACAATCTGCTCCAGTTGAAACTGCTCCATTTGCTGCTTCACAATCTGCTCCAGTTGAAACTGCTCAATTTGCTGCTCCAGAACAAGTTATTCCAACACAGGTATATCATATAAGCAGCACTTTAATCTAAAATTAACATATTTACTCACATTTCAAATTATGGCACAGGACTCCAGCACCAATCCAGATGTTCGTCCAAAGGCCCCAAGAAAGTATAAGACATCAGCTTCGACTTCTTCAAACATGTGAAAAAGAAAGGGAGAATCTGCAACTGGTAGTACAAGGGCATTCAAAAGATTGTGCAAACCAACAGCCTCAAGTTTGTTAAGAAGTGTTCAAGTGTCGTGCAAGCCAAGAACTAAACCTACAAAACTACCAAAAGACAAGGCAAATTAGGTGGTTGTTTTGGAATGTTCAGTTTGGAAGTATCTGTTATGGTGTTGGCTGTTTTGTTTGACATATTTTGTTGGTTTGATATGTTGGATCAGTTGGTGTTTGGTCTATCTAAGACAAGTTATTAATGACTGATGTTTTGAATGTCGTTTTGACATGTTCTATTTTGGATCAAATTAATGTTCTATTTTGGATCAAATACATGTTCTGTTATGCATGCATTTGGTTTTTGACATATATTGTTCCTGTGACATAAGCGAACATAATTTATAAGAGCACAAAACAACAGTCTTTTTTTTTGACATAATGATTCAAATACACAAGGATCAAATACACACACGACAAAGCAATCACACAAACTTGCTATTTGAAAAGTATCACAAAAATCAGCATCACAAATACAACAAAGCTGTACTTGAACATTCTTGCGTTGCTTTTTAGCACTCCAACTCTTTTCGTCAACTCGTCACACATATCAATTAGGTCGCCAATATGCTCTGTGTTAAGATTGCAGCTTCTCGATTGCACTTCGTCAGTGTCGAACGCATCATCTTCAATGTTGTTATCTATCGGGCTCAACCACATGAAAAAATCACAATCTCCATTCCTGCAGTTGCAAAATAATCTACCTTTCGTGGCTTTCGTCGAGCCAACAACTCTAACCGCAGCCACTATACCACATTTGCACAAGTGATTTTTGTATCTTAAGTCCCTTTGGACGGGATTTTTCGAAGTAGAATACATCCTACTAACGCACAATTACGAGATATGAATTATAAAGTGCAGCTTAAAGGCCAAACCAAAACATTAATCGCATAATGTTAGAATATGTATTTGTGTTCATTTTGAACTTTGTCCTTTGAGTTTGAATTTCCATTAGTTTAGGGACTTAATTGTAAATATACCCAAACTTGTAAGGGTATATAGAAGTCCCGCTTACAATTGACGTGTAACTCCATTCGTTCAATTCAACAGAGTGTGAATAACAAAAATAGACCCAAAGCTCTCTTCACACTCACTTCACTCACGCACTTCACAACGAGCACACAATCAAGCTTGAATCTCAGTCCAGTCGTTCCAATCAAAGAAGATAAGGAAGGATTTGCGATAAAGCTTGAAGAATTCGCTGATCGATTGCCTCCAAACAATCCACTGCTGCTTCCGCGCGCAATCTAAGGTTGAGGTATGTCAAACCTAATTGTGTGTTAAATATAATTGAGTGAATCTGAGACCTACAATTGGTATCAGAACAGGCTTGTTAGTTGATTAGGTGTTGAATTTACATCGATTGTTTTAAATTGAGCTTAATTGCTGATTTTCGATTGATCGCTGGTTTGTCACTGTTGCATCCTAATTTGCCTGATTTCTGTGTTAATCCTGTGTTAATTCTGTTAATCGAGTGATAGGTAAGCCAAGTCGATACCTATTAGTCGATAATTGTGTACCGATTAAGCTGAAATTAGGATCTGAGAAATATCAGAACAGTTTGGTGGTTTTCGCTACATGAACAGTGGTTTTCGCTACATGAACAGCTGTTTTCGCCACATGAACAGCTGTTTTCGCTGTTAGAACAGCGGTTTTCGCTACTTGATCTAGTATTTGGTGTTAAATCAGTGTTTACCTCTGTTATTATTTGATTAATCTGATTTTACTTAACGGCGAAAACTTTAAAGTTCTCGCTGATAAGAATCACTTAGCGAAAACCTAAGCTTTTCGCCAGAATTAATAGCGAAAACCTAAAGCTTCTCGCTAATACTGTTCACGCGAGAAGTTTAACTCTTCATCACTTAGCGAAAACCTAAGCTTTTCGCCAGAATTAATAGCGAAAACATAAAGCTTCTCGCTAATACTGTTCACGCGAGAAGTTTAACTCTTCATCACTTAGCGAAAACCTAAGCTTTTCGCCAGAATTAATAGCGAAAACCTAAAGCTTCTCGCTAATACTGTTCACGCAAGAAGTTTAACTTCTCATCACTTAGCGAAAACCTAAGCTTTTCGCCAGAATTAATAGCGAAAACCTAAAGCTTCTCGCTAATACTGTTCACACGAGAAGTTTAACAGGTCATTTCTTAGCGAAAACCAGAGCTTTTCGCCAGCTACTGACATAGCGAAAACCAGAGCTTTTCGCTAGTTACTGTTTGATTGAAGACCTGAAGCTTTTCGCCACTTATATTTAGAGCGAAAAACTAGAACCAATCATAGTTGACTAAAAGTCAAAATTCGTTGAAAATTTGAGAAAATCAGTCATTTTTAAAACTCAATCCAATTTTTTTCCTTCAGACCAATCAATCCTAACAAGACGATCATAGAATGGATACTTATTCCTTAGGAAACGATGTTAGACCTCCTATTCTTAGAAGGGGAGAACACAATGTATGGAAGAAAAGATTCCTCAATTTTCTAGAAAGTAAAGATCAATCAAGTGGAATGATCTCTTCTTTGCAAGAAGGCCCAGCCCTGTTCTGGAAATTTATAGCAGGAGATCCCACTCATGATCCACCAATTCTTCCAACCAAGGCTTAAAAACATCTGATGAATACTCTGAGATTGAGAAAATTAGAGCTATAGCTGATTATCAAGCCAAAAACTATCTCTTGCAAGCCATCCCAAACGACATCTACATGCAAATTGATAGCATGACAACTGCAAAAGAAATGTGGGATGAAATAGCAAAGATGATGCATGGGATAGAAATAGGAGTCAAGGCAAAGAAAGCTAGTAGTTTAACTGCGTATGACTCTTTTAAAGCCAAGATTGGAGAAGATCTTCATGACACTTATCAAAGATTCCTCACCCTTATCAATGAACTGAGGAAAATTAATGTTCATAAGACCAACATGGAGATCAACATTCGATTTCTGTCCTCTCTTCTACCAGAATGGAAGAAGCTAGCCATGCACATTAGACAAAATAAAGACCTTGATGACATGAACATTCATGGAATTTTCGATCTCTCTCAACACATTGAAGATGTGAATGAACTTAAAAAGGAAGCAAGAGAGAAAGAAGAAGCCACCGAATCTGTTGCCCTCTTTTTAGAGAAACAAAAGAAAACATCTAAAGTCTCCAAAAAGGTGGTCATATCTTCCTCTTCAGAAGAAGAAAACCAAGACTCAGATTCGGACCCAGAAATCAAGGATCTACAAAAACAGCTAGCTCTTCTCACCAAAATGGTCAATAAGAAATTCTATAAGAAGAAATTTCCTTCTTCATCAAACGGCCAACGAACCTCTACTTCTAAATTCAAAGGAAACAAAGGAGAATCTTCCGAAGCAAGAACAACTTCTGAAATTCAAAAATGCTTCAACTGCGGTAAGGCAGGCCACTTTGCTAATGAGTGTCGTGCACCAAAGAGGAAGAATACTCAATACTACACCAAAAAACTTCAACTATCGAAACAAAAAGAAGCCGGTGTAGCACTTATGGCCGAACAAGATCATTGGCTAGAAGACACTACTGAGAGCGACGATGAAAATTTAGCTCTCATGGCAAAAATTGAAGAAAGCGATGACAACAATGAAGAGCACAACGAACCTGACTCCTCCTCATCTGCGGACGAAAATGAAGTAAGTAACTCTAACTCTAAGCTTACTCATCATATTTTAGCTTTACAAGAAAAATTAAAATCAATACAAAAGGAAAGAAAAACAACTAAAGAACTAGAAAATAAACTAGTTAATAACGAAAAGGTACTAAAGAAACATCTTCTAATGGAATCAAAATTAGAAATTAAAAATCAATTGTTAGAAGAAAAACATCAAAAGTTGATACTTGAATTAGAAGATCATATATCCAAAAATAATGAACAAAACAACATAATAATATCCTTAAAAGAAGAAAATCTAGAACTAAAGGGCAATTATGAAGTTCTAACAAAAGAACGAAAACAATTATATTCAAAAATCAAAAGCCTTGAAGACATAATAACAAAACGAGGGCATACAGATAGAACTATATTTCTAAGTCAACCACAAGATGTTAGATTTTATGATCCTCGAAAAGGCCTAGGATTTATACCTAGAAAGGAAAAATACTTAGGTTTAGGCTATGAATATAAAAATGAAAATCCTCTCCATAACATTGAACATCTAAATCTCAACGTTAAAGAACTAGTAACATTTGTAAACAACAAAGAAGTTCTTGACCTCGAAGATGTTAAACGAAAAACCGAAATTAATGACTATGGTCAAACTCAACTTGATTATGATGCATTAAATAAAAGCTACAAAACAAGAAAAATTCCTTTGTCAGATAAAGATGATTCAATTTTTACTAATCAATTTTTATTACAAGAGAATGCTCAAAATAATACTGAAAATAATAATAATTCTTCAATATATATGCCACCTATGATCCAAAAACTTGACGAATTAAACTCAAAATTAGAACTTGAACGTCAAAAGTTTAAAGAGGAAAAGCAAGTCTATTAAAAGAAATTTCCACATTAAAAGAAACATCTATAGCTCCTAAGCTAGAAATTTCCACTAACTCCTCCTCATTTATTTCGACAGGACAAAAACTAAACGCAACAAATGACTCACCAAGCGCACAAATACAGACAAAAAGAAATATTAAATTTCCAGTTTTACATTCAAATATCTCTGTCACAACAATGTCCAAAGATTTGTTACATATGAGTACTGTTGCTAATAAAGGTCGTGTCAAAGCCTATTATGAAAAGAAGTGCAGGAATACATCACATGATATACGTTCCTCGATCAAATTAAATAAAATTCCAAATACCCAACTCATATCAAACAAAAATTCTCAGACGGCTCTTAAACTAAACATCCATACTCAAAATGGATTCCAAAGTCAAAACCGTCTAAGAAAACTACTTATAAATGGGTAATAAAAACAAATAAGCCTCCTAAACCTATCATAGAATGGATTCCTAAAAGAAAACATATTCCAAAACAAGAAACCATCCAAAAATGGATGCCAAAACCGAATCATAATATGATGCCAAAAACAAAGAAGGAATGGCTACCAAAACCACAAATAGAACACGAATCGTATGATCACAATTTGGAAAACATCGGTAAGATTTCGAAAGGAAATGATCAAATTTCAGAAAATACCGATGATACTTCCGAAATCAGTGAATCAAACATTATTTACTATAATTTTTCTGTTGTTCCTATCAATCCCATGTTTCTATGGGATCTATGCTTATCATAGAATCATCATTCGCAGATCCGTCATGTGTGGTATCTTGACTCGGGTTGCTCCACACACATGACCGGAAATAAATCGCTGTTGAGCAACTACACTGAATGCTACGGGGGTAAGGTACGTTTCGGAAACAATAATTACTCCTCTATTTTGGGATACGGAAGCATTATCCACAAAAATCTAACAATAGATGACATATCATACGTTGAAGGAGTATCCTACAACTTGTTTAGCATAGGCCAATTATGCGATAAAGGACTTAAGGTCATATTTAGCACTAACCAATGTAGGATTAACAATTCCCTAGGAGAAACACTACTCCTTGGAACAAGGAAATCAAATCTATACACTTTAGATTTGAAAACAATCAATCCTTCAGCTGAAATTTGCTTGATGACTAATTCATCACTTAATCAAAACCATCTTTGGCATCAAAGACTATCTCATTTAAACTTTCAAGCTATAAACAAGTTACAAAAAGATCAGTTAGCAATAGGTCTACCAAAGATAAAATTTCATAAAGATCACTTATGTCCTGCTTGTGAGATAGGAAAGATGAAAAAGTCATCACACAAAATCAAGCAATTTCCCTCCTCTTCCAAACCACTAGAATTAATTCATATGGATCTCTGCGGACCCATCCGAACTCAAAGTATAAGTGGTAGGAAGTATATTCTTGTCATTATCGATGATTTTTCACGCTATACATGGGTCAGATTTCTTCGTACAAAAGATGAAACAGCCGAACTAATTAAAACATTTGTGAAAATCACTCAGAATTTACTTCAGAGTACAATTCAAGTGATACGCACTGATAATGGGACAGAATTTAAGAATAAGGAATTAAAAATATTTTATGAATCCCTAGGTATTTCACAACAATTTTCAGCCCCTCGAACACCCGAACAAAACGGGGTAGTCGAAAGACGAAATAGGACTCTAGTAGAAGCTGCTCGCACTATGCTTATCTTCGCTAGTCTACCTCATTTCTTATGGGCCGAAGCTGTTAATACAGCATGTTTTACCCAAAATCGCACAACCATACACAAGCGATTTGGAAAAACACCATATGAATTAATAAATCATCGAGTTCCTAATATTTCCTTCCTCAAAGTCTTTGGGTGTCCTTGTTTTATCAAAATAGACAATGAGAGAAGTAAATTAGATCCAAAAGCTACAAAAGGAATTTTTGTAGGATATTCTTCCGAATCAAAAGCTTATAGGATTTATCGTCCAGATAAAAGATCCATAATAGAGAGTATCAATGTTACTTTTGAAGAAACATCACCCTCAATGGCTTTTGAACACAACGGTTCAAAACCCGTACTTCCACCCGTAATGGCTTCTAATCAAGACCGATTAGAACCCGTTCCTACAACGTCGATGACAAATAGTCATCATATTGCTGATTCTAAATCGCATTTAGAACAAGAAGCTTTATTTGAGTTAGATTCTCTATTTGAAAGCATATATAAACTTCTTGTCCTTCTTCATCTCATGTACTTGAGGAAGACGAACCTTCTACGTCAAATGAATCTAATACTCCATCCACTAATAATTGTGAATCACACACTACTTCTTGTGAAGAAATTCCTCTTACCATTCCTATAATTCCTTTAGACTCTTCTGAAGAGCTTATTTCTTCAAACCCAAATGATTCATCCCTTGACAATAATAATACTCAAAATTTTACAGTACTTGAAAATAGTCAAGACTCCCCAAATATTCAAAATGAAGAACCTGTTGAAGAAATATCTACTTCCCTTACCCAAGAACCAAAATGGATAAGATCTCATCCGTCATCTCAAATTATAGGAGATGCATCCAATAGTGTACGAACAAGATCATCAACCGCAAATGAGTGTCTTTACTCTTGCTATCTTAGTCAAATAGAGCCGACCAAAACCTCCGAAGCTTTACAAGACTCAAATTGGGTAACAGCAATGCAAGAAGAGTTAAACCAATTTGAACGTTTAAAGGTTTGGACTCTAGTATCAAAACCATTAGGAAAAACTATTGTCGGCACTAGATGGATTTTTAAGAATAAGCGTGATGAAAATGGGATAATCATTCGGAATAAGGCTCGATTAGTGGCTAAAGGCTACAATCAACAAGAAGGGATAGATTACGATGAGACATATGCTCCCGTCGCTAGAATAGAAGCGATTCGACTTTTTCTTGCGTTTGCCGCACATAAGAATTTTGTCGTCTTTCAAATGGACGTTAAAACTGCTTTCTTAAATGGCATACTTCAAGAAGAAGTCTATGTATCCCAGCCTGACGGTTTTATAGATCCCAAGTATCCAAATCATGTCTATAAACTTGACAAAGCCTTATACGGCCTCAAACAAGCTCCTCGAGCATGGTATGAGGTTCTATCTAAATTCCTAGTTAATTCAGGATTTACTAGAGGCTCTATTGATACTACCTTATTCACAAAGCGACATGGTTCAGATTTACTGCTTATTCAAATTTATGTAGATGATATCATATTTGGGTCAACCAATCCTAGTCTTTGCAAAAAGTTTGGCAAATTAATGACTACGAAATTTGAAATGAGTATGATGGGAGAGATGAATTTCTTTCTCGGGCTTCAAGTCAAACAACTCTCAAATGGAATTTTCATTAGCCAATCTAAATATATACATGACCTCCTTAAAAAATATGATATGGAAAAATGTTCCCCTATGCCTACCCCTATGAGTACTACTTGTAAGCTAGATTCTGATCATCAGGCAAATCTGTAGATAGTACTACTTATAGAGGAATCATAGGATCTCTTCTCTACCTTACATCTAGTAGACCAGATATAATGTTCTCCACATGCTGTGTGCTAGATATCAATCGAATCCAAAGGAATCACATCAAGCTGCTGTGAAAAGGATACTTAGATATCTTAAGGGCACTCCGAATCTAGGACTTTGGTACCCAACTAACACTGATTTTAATCTAGTTGGATATACAGATGCTGACTTTGCAGGTTGTCGGATGGATAGAAAAAGCACTTCCGGAGCCGCTCAATTTCTAGGTGACAACCTAGTCAGTTGGTCATCTAAGAAGCAGAATTGTGTATCAACTTCTACGGCGGAGGCAGAATATGTTGCCGCCGCTAGTTGTTGTTCACAAATTCTGTGGATGAAGACGCAACTACGCGACTACGGGTTTGATTTACATAAAGTACCTATCTTCAGTGATTCTAAAAGTGCTATAGCTATTTCATGCAATCCTGTTCATCATTCACGTACTAAGCATATAGACTTACGTTATCATTTTCTTAAAGATCATGTGGAAAAAGGTAATATTGAACTTAATTTTGTTCCTACAGAATTGCAAATTGCTGATATTTTTACTAAACCTTTAGATGAAAAACGATTTCAATTCTTAGTAGCAAAATTAGGAATGCTCAATTTTTCCCACTAAAATATGATTAGCACTCTATATATTCTTGGTACTCATGCACATGTTACGGGGGAGTTCATGAAAATTTACTATGCATATTTTGCGGGGGAGTTCTTAATTTTCTTTAGTCTCTTAATGAGAAAATACTTTACTCTCAAACTGTTTGTTAAAAAAAAAAAAAAAAAAAAAAAAAAAAAAAAAAAAACAACAAAAATTTTTTTCTGGACTCAATTGCAAGAGCACATAAATTCCTGACCTTCTACTGAATTTAACAGCGAAAAGGGATTAATTTTCCTGTTTTCAGCGAAAACCTTTTTAACAACGAAAAGTTTTTAAAATTTTACTTTCACCGTTTTCGCTAACATTCCCTTTTACTGTTCATCTTCTCTCTCAAATAACCCTAATTTTTTTTCTTCTCTCTAATTTCGTCGATTTATCACCAAAATCAATCCAGCTTTCAGATATTCTCATCATTTACGTAAGCATTTCTGTTTTCATTATGCTAATTCGTCATTTGCTTACA
Source organism: Lindernia subracemosa (assembly GCA_028392965.1). Classification (NCBI taxonomy): domain Eukaryota; kingdom Viridiplantae; phylum Streptophyta; class Magnoliopsida; order Lamiales; family Linderniaceae; genus Vandellia; species Vandellia subracemosa. The sequence continues at coordinate 215,608 of JAQPCC010000065.1, forward strand.
CTGTGTTTTTCATGATTTTGGTATGTCATCTCACTATTGTTTTTGGGTTTAAATGCTCTCTCAAATGCTCTCTGTGCTGATCCACGACTCTGTTAGTTCATAAAATGCTTGAACACTTATGCTTTTACCGCTTTCATTATCTTCAATCGTTGTTTTCGCTGTTATTAAACAACAGATTTTCCCAGATAATGTGGCGGAAACCGTTCACTTTTCGCTAACTGTTCCAGCGAAAAGTTTTCATCAGCGAAAAGTTTTCATCAGCGAAAAGTTTTATAAGCCAAGATTTTTTTTTAGCGAAAACCTTTTACTTTTCGCTAACTATTCAAGCGAAAAGTTTTATCAGCGAAAAGTTTTATAAGCCAAAATTTTTTAGCGAAAACCTTTCACTTTTCGCTAAACTATTCAAGCGAAAAGTTTTATCAGCGAAAAGTTTTATAAGCGAAATTATTTTTTTTTAGCGAAAAACTTTCACTTTTCGCTAACTATTCAAGCGAAAAGTTTTATCAGCGAAAACTATTCAAGCAAAAAGTTTTATCAGCGAACTTTATTCCAAAAAAAAAAAAAAAAAAAACTTTCATTTTTCGCTAACTATTCCAGCGAAAAGTACTTTTCAGCGACAACCTTTCAACTTCTCGCTACCTTTTCTAGCGAAAACCTTTAATCAGCAAAAAGACTTTTCGCCACTTATGAAAGTTTTCGCCACCTCTTACACTTTTCGCTAAAAGACTTAGAATATTTTTTCGTTGAGATATTATAAAACAGGGGATTACTCTTACAAAACAGAGTGCAAAACAGGGCTAAAAACAGAGTAACTCATATCCTGAGTTGCGTGTATGATCATAACTAATGATCCTCATATTTTTTTGCAGATCAATGTCAACCGTGGCATCTTACTTACATAATCGACCAAGCTGGTTAGAGATTAAGGACAACAATTTCCAACTCAACCCAAACACTTATAAAGGACCTGACCCAATCATCATATCCATCCTTAAAAATCATCCTTTATGGTCCTGCTTCAATAAAATAGCCACCATTCCAGTCGTATATCTCCAATAATTCTGGTCCGAAATGCATCCAAAATTCGATGACGAAGACAATTCTATGCATTTCGAGTCCTATCTCCATACCACCCGCATTATCATCAACAAAAATATTCTTCGCATTTTCTTGATCTTCCACAACTTGAGCAGTTTGACCTTTTGCTCTGAACCTCAGATCCTTCAAGACATGATCCGTCTCGGACATGCCTCACCACTTACAAAGGTTCATGACTTCCAAACAAACAAACTGCCTCATCCTTGGAAGACTCTCTTCGGCCTCGTGAATAAATGTCTATCCCCTAAACACGCTGGCCTAGACAAATGCAACCTTTCAATTCTCCGCTTCTTCCACGGGATCGTATTCAACAAATCTTATGATTTTGCGGATCTCATCATGACCGAAATAGCCGACCAAATCCACACCAGAGACCGCACAAATAAACCAAAATACGTCCCTTTCGTTCGATGGTTCCCCGTCCTTATCAGAAGATTTATGGACTCCATCGAACGAATCCCAAACCAACAGCCATGTGAGGACTACACCTCGCCCATCATCAAGTACTTCCACAAGGCGAAGGTTGATCCAAATCTACGCCCGATGGTAATACCCGAGCATCTACTGCAGCTGGCGGACCCCACATTGGCTGCCTCTTACCGTTCATCCCTCCCTGCTCCCATGGATCAGCTCAACCTCGTTGATCCTAACCAAGGAGCTTCAAGCCATGTGAGTAAGAGTGAAACAGTCTTGAGTGAACAACTTCCAATCACCTCACAAACATTACCTAGGGCTACCCCAATAGGTGCAGGAACTGTCATTGACAATTCCCGGGTAGAAGTCGTCACGACAAGCCCGATGACGCATGCACAACCAGCTGAAACCCACTCTTCTGTCTCCCAACAGACAGAAGTTTCACACATTCACGGGGAAGCGCATATGCTATCACTACCTCATTCTGAGGTAGGAGATATTGAAGTAGGTGGTACCCAGCCCCACACCACCGCCCCTCTTTTGATCATGTCGAGTGTAGTGTCCCCCACCCATATATTTTTCCCTTTTGTAAGGACACATACACCCCTTTCTACATCGGGCACCGACCCGATCGGAACTCTCGTAGAATCTTCCTTAATTGAGGAAATTCTAGGATCGGGAGGAAGTCCTGACATCGCCAACATCACAACAGCGATGACTTCAGGCCAACCTTCAGAATTTGTTTCCGAAGTGTTGTCAACGGTGAGCCCAAGTGGCCCCGATCTTCCAGCAGGTCTTCGTGACCTTGCAACAACAGCCGAAGTGTTATCCATTGCGATACCACAATGTCATGCTGGAAGTCCTGCTACACCGGTCCCTACGCAAGCCGTGACCGCAGGCCACATGGTGGAAACCTTCTCCACCATCGTGACAACGGAGCGCTTAAGTAGCCCCGGTAGGTTATCACCCTATGTAACTCAGTCGGCTCTAAATCGTCTCGAAAGCCGCATGGTCCAACAATTTCGATCCGAAATTGCGGCCGCAATCGGGACGAAGGGCAAAGAACCGCAAAGCTCTGTGGTTCTGACTGAGTTACCTTCCTCTCCTTCTTCACCTACACCCCACCTCATAAACCCAGCCACCGTTCCCATCCCAGAGCTCGTGGATATCCTTCTATCCCGGCTCCTCACTGAACCCTCTCTCACACCAGCCCTTGCTCAACTGGCAGACTGCATCCAATTCCCGCAGAACTGCCGTGCTGCTGCCCGAACCTTCAAAAGGGGTCATGACGATCGTGATCCCGACGATCGTCCTGCGGGGGAGAAACATCAACGGGCAACAAGCACCAGCACACAACATGAGCAAGAAGCTGGACCTTCTTCCTCCCAACCTTCACAACAAACACCTCCACCACCACCAAATACCCAAACAAAAAACACCACCACCACAACTACATTACCTCCAACAACTCCCACAAAAGTCCAAAGATTCCTCCCTTCATCCATCCAGAGACCTCTCGCTCCTGAAGACAGAGTGGATCCACACGAAGAAGTGGATCTATACATATCAACCGAGCGAAGAGTTTTGTCAGAGACTGTGGAAGAGGCTAAAGAACGCTTTGAAGCCATCAGAAAATTCATTCAAGACTCAACCACAGATATCTGCACTCTGGGAAGAGAAGAACTCCAGGATGGCGAGGATCACAACCAAGAACCACGGGAGCTTACGAATATTATCAATCAAAGGGTAGAAGACCCTGTTGAAGCAAGGAACGACGCTCCGTGGGAAAACATACGAATTTTGGTGCCTTTCCTGGAGGAAATCAGACAAAAAATGTTTCGAAGGGAGGACAAGATCAAGAATCTAGATGAGCTGAATCTTCGAGGGCTAGCTAATCTCACGGGTTTAAGACAGGCAGGACATGCATATATGCTTAGAAATATGTCTGCCATACCACGACGTGAGACGAACAAACAGAAGATAAGACAAGCCAAGGAGAAAATGAGAAACAAAGCGCCATTGAAGGACATTATCGAAGTAGAACATCACAATGTGGGCCGAACTCAGTATCCAGTATTCGTGATCGAAAGGCGAGATGGCTCGAAGGAAAAGGTGTCAGAAGCTGACTTGGACTTGCTTGAACCCAATGATGTCTACCAGATGTACTGCTGCTACAGAAAGTTTACGCTCAGACACTTTCGGTACAAGCTGGGATTCATTGCGCTAAAGAGATTCATGACAAGACAAATCAAGTATTACACCGCTCAAGACTTTCAAATGGGCTTAGAGAACAATATGAAGAAAGTCAACCTGACAAAGCCTAACCTTCAAGGCACAGAACTTGAGAACTTTCCAACGTTCTATATATTCAATGATCCATACATGGGTGTCACCTACCGCAACCACGAAGGACAACCTCGGATAATCCTCATGCCAGAATTGCACAAATTCTGCGATGGAACGATTAAGCATGTCCGAGACGGCCTTCTTCCAAAAGTGGCACCTCTGATTCTGATGGAAGCAACAGACGAACAGTTGGAAGATCAAATTCTCGCCCAAGACGCGATCGAGTTGCTTGAAGGAGAATCCTAAGGCAGTATGAACACGCCCTAGGATTCAGAAAGAGCTTCTATCGAACCCAAAGGACGTGAGCTTTCAAGAATTGAACACACGGGGTAGATTGTTAGAATATGTATTTGTGTTCATTTTGAACTTTGTCCTTTGAGTTTGAATTTCCATTAGTTTAGGGACTTAATTGTAAATATACCCAAACTTGTAAGGGTATATAGAAGTCCCGCTTACAATTGACGTGTAACTCCATTCGTTCAATTCAACAGAGTGTGAATAACAAAAATAGACCCAAAGCTCTCTTCACACTCACTTCACTCACGCACTTCACAACGAGCACACAATCAAGCTTGAATCTCAGTCCAGTCGTTCCAATCAAAGAAGATAAGGAAGGATTTGCGATAAAGCTTAAAGAATTCGCTGATCGATTGCCTCCAAACAATCCACTGCTGCTTCCGCGCGCAATCTAAGGTTGAGGTATGTCAAACCTAATTGTGTGTTAAATATAATTGAGTGAATCTGAGACCTACACATAATTAAAAAAATCCAAATTGCTCAAGCCATAATTTATCTTTTTCACTGTTACAACATACAAAAGGACGATAGGAATGTAAGCCCAACTCAATTTAAGGCAGCTAAACTGTGTTGTCTCGAGCTCAAACTTCAGTTTCCTAACTCAAAGCATCAATCGCGAAAGCCCTAATTTTCCTTGTGTTCGATGTGTCTGAAGATGGCTTCTAATGTGTTGAGGGTTGGTGTTGAGAAGAAGATGAGTAATTGAGGTTATTTTGGTCATTGAACACCAAAAAATGTGTCCAGAGTCTATCCTACCCTCATTATGAGCGCGTGTAGTGCAATCTCGGGCAGAATTTGCTGCCCGGGGAGTAAGGTGCTAAGTTTTCAAAACCATAAGGGAGTTTCGTGTAATAAAAAAACCATAGGGTACTATGTTAGGAATATTTTATTGTGTTCAATTAATTATAATTATCTTTGTTGTGTATTTATAAAGATTCTCTTTATAAGAGGCTTAGTGTAATTGGGCTTGTTAGGGGCCCAAGTATTATATACCAAAATGTGGTATAAATACCAAAACCCTAACACATAATAATAGTGTATTGTGTGAAAATTAAAGTGAGCCCCCAACCTCTCAAGAACACACAAGCACCCCACGCGAGCTTCATTCTTCCGATCATCAAATCGTGGTAAGATCGTTTAAATATATGTTTAGTTGGACATTCTAGGACTTACAAGTGGTATCAGAGCCAAACGCGCTCAGATTTGAGTGAAAATCTTCGAAAAACTTTTTTGGTGTTCTTCGTGTTCTTCAAAAAAATTTCGAAAATTTTGATATGTTTTGGTATTTTTGTGCTTGATTGAGTGTTTAGGAGTTAGGATATAGGTGTTTCGATCTTTACCCAGGGCTAATTTGATTAATTTTGTTTGGGGATCGAAAAATAGGTTGTGTTTTCGCAGAAAAGTTTTCGGACCGAAAACCCACTGCGAAAACCTATTGCGAAAACCCACTTCGAAAACTCACGCTGCGAAAACCAGTGAGAAAAGTTTTAGTGTGTGAGAAGTGTGTGAGAAAACTCACATCGCAAACCCCTCAGTGCGAAAACCTTTGAACTCTTTCACTTCGCAAACTTTTTTACTTCGCAAACTCCTTCCCAGTTCGCAAACCCAATTTAAAAAAAAAAAAAAAAAATAATTAATTTAAAGTTTGCGAATCCAGTTTGAGAAAAAAAAAAAATATTTAAAATAAAAAGTTTGCGAATCCAGTTTGCGAAATAAAAAAAAAAAAAAAAAAAAAACTTAGGTTTGCGAATCAGTTTTCGCACCCAAGTAAAATAAAAAAAAATAAAAAATTTTTTAGTTTGCGAATCAGCTTTCGCACCCGAATTAAAAAAAAAAAAAACTTTTCGGAATAAGGTTTTCGCATCCAACTTTTCGCACGGAGCACTTCGAAAACTCCACTGCGAAAACTTTTGAGGGCATTTTCGTAATTTTTCAGTTTTCGAACCCAAAAGTTGTCGAACCCACTTCGAAAATCTATTTTCGCACTCCTAACAAGAAATCTATTTTCGCAACAGCTCACTTCGAAAACCTAAGATTTTCGAAACAACACTTCGAAAATATTTTTCGCACTCATATCGAAAATTTAAATTTTCGCACCCAAGCACTCCGAAAATTTATTTTCGCATCTTATCACTTCGAAAACTTGATTTTCCTAACACATACCGAAAATCAAATTTTCACATACCCCTTATCGAAAAATTTTTTTTGCATATCATAACACATCCAAAACATCTTTGGCAAATTATAGATAAGTTTGATAAATTCCGAAGTTTTCGAAATCACCTCAAAAGTTTTTCGGTATACACCAAAAATCTTTTCGGTACCCAAAATTTTCGATACTTCACAATATTTTTCGATAAATCAAACTTTCGGTGCAGAAATTTTTAAAAGCCAATTTTTTTATTCCAAAATATTATTGGCACATTATAGAAAAAGCTTTTGGTAACATTTTCGAAGTTTTTCGACATCACTTTAAAACTTTTCGGTACACACCAAAAAGTTTTCGAGACTTAAAATTTTCGAAACTTCACGACTTTTATCGACACACCAAAACTTTTCGGAGCTGAATTTTTCAGAAGCCAAAAATTATCAAATCTACACAACGCGTTAACGATCGCGTATCCAACTAAATTAAAAAAAAAATAATAATATTTTAAAATTTTAAAAATCATGGATTCTACTTCCGCAACTTCTGAGATGAGCTTTGACGAGAGTGATTTATATAAAGCTTTTCTTTCTTTGAAGGAAGATTATAAAACCATGCGTCGTGAGCATAAACATGAACGTAGGACTACCTAAGCGTTAGAAACTAAGTTAGCTAGTGCACTAGAAACTATTTCTAGTCTTGAATCAAAATTATCTAGCTCAGAAACAAACGTTTGTGAGCTAACCAAGAACCTAAATTCCTCTAAGCTAGGCCAAACTCAACTTATAAGTCACGAAAAGACTATAAGTGAGTTAGAAAGTAGACTAGACAATAATTACAAATGCTTAGTTAGGAGTTTAGAAGAAAGAGGTCGTCTTACTTGCCATTTAGAAAACGCGCGTGAGAAAATCACTAATCTTGAATCTCAAGAAGTAAAATTAAAAGCTCAAATTAGTGAACTAACAAATAAATTAAACAATTGCGAACTCGAACGCAATAATTATCTGTCTGATTTGAGCAATTCGCGGTGTAGTTTTAAACTTTTATTTGAGGAACGCAGTAAATTGCACTCTAAAGTTCATCACTTAGAGGGCATCCTTGCGAAAAAGGGTCAAACAGACCAAAGTTCCTCTAAAGACTTAGCGTCCAACGGGGAAAATAGTTTACATTCTAATAAACCTATCTCTTGTTGGGAAATTCCAGATGTTGCTAGTAAAATTGCAGAATTGAACGCAACTCTGGAATCGGAAAGAGTAGGTTTCCGAGCAGAAAAGCAAAAACTCTTAGAGGAGATTTCTAATCTCAAAAACTCCCCATCCTTACCTGTATTAAATAATCCTTCTAAAGAAATATCTTCCATTAAACAGGATAAGGGAACGCAAACAGACGCCTTTGTTCCTAAAATTAAAAAGACTTTTGCTAGTAATTCTAAGTCAACTTTGACTGGCACAGAAAAGATAGGTAAAAGCCTTAAGCTTAATACTTCCAAGGAACAGAAAATTAGGAAGGAGAAAGGAAAATCGACATTATTTTCAAAAATCATGGACGACATTGCTAAAGATTCTCCTTCTCCCGCTCACATAAAAAAGGAAGTTCCTAAAGAAGAAGTCCCAAGCTCAAGCAGGCGAACTTCTCAAACTTTCAAAATCTATCATTCTTTAAAGAATGATAGAGATGGAATTGCTTACACACACAAAAATACTTATCATTCTAGTAAGCAAAATTCCATCAAAAATCATCATTATAGAGTGAATGATGTGAATTCTTGTAGGCAATACGACTCATCATCTGATGACGCATATAGTGCGATAAGTTCGTATTTATACTTGAAATACCCGGTCCAGATTAAGTCTGAAAGACACCTTCTGCGACTGGCTAGGGAGAAAATCTTCAGATCTTCAAAACCTAGACACACGTTCACCGGCGCTGAATTGTCATTTCCCTCTAAGGTTCACCAAACTTGGATTCCTAAATCAGAAATCAAATTAAATAGAACTTTAAAGGATGATTTAGGATGTATATCTGAACCAAATGTGCATAAATTGTTTTCTGCTAATATGGGAGGACCCATCAAAAAATGGGTACCAAAGTCCCGATAATGTTTTGCAGGAGCCCAATCACGTGTGGTAATTCGACGATGGTTGCTCCACACGCGTGATTGGTATGAGACGAGAGCAACCACAGTTCCCCGGTTATGAGTAGTAATTAGAAGATGGTTGCTCCATACTCATGATCGGTACGAGACGAGGGCAACCACAACTCCCAGCATGGTTGGTATTTCGGTAGTTGCTCCACAACCATGACTGGTATGCAGCGTGAGCAACTACACCGTAGGTAAATTCTATATATGCATTCCATAGTAAATTTTGGCATGCATATCGAGCTGAAAATATAATATACCTACTTTGCAAATAATAGGGTACATTATAGCTATGCATGATTCAAAAGGGCTTTTACTTTCAAATTCTTGCATGCATGCATACATGAGCCGAAACGCGAAATACCCTATTTTATAGGTACATTTTCATTATGCATACAATTTTAAGATTTACGAGCTTAAATTTTCAAGTATGCATATAAGCTGAATCGCAAAAATACCTATTTTTCAAAATGGTACATTTTAAATATGCATTTTCAAAACTTTCAAATTTAAAATGCATATTACGCACGGAAATGATAGATACCATTTTTTCTATAAAATGAGCTTAATTTGAGGGGGAGCTACTATTTTATTTTTAAAAGAGAAGTAACTCTTAATCTTTAGAAGGGAGCAATAATTACATTATTGAGGGGGAGCGAACCTTAAATGCGTTAATTTTGGGAAAGAGATTCGTAGATTTTTCGATCTTACTTGGCATCTGTTGAGGGGGAGCAAGTTTTTTTAGGAAGCACATTTTGGGAAGGGGAAATAAAATATATCTATATGTATAAATAAAATAAATATAATACATATAACAATAGTAATAATAAATAATACTATTATCATATAATACATAATATAGAAATATGTATTACTAATAACGATTAATATATATTATATCAATATAATATAATATACTAATATACATATTACTAATAACGATTAATATTATATTAAAAAAAAAGAGGGCCATCAAAATTAAAAAAAAAAAAAAAAAAAAAAAAAAAAACTTATTTTCTCCTCATCAAGCTTCATGGAGATTACCTCCGACCTCCGAAGATGGACCTCAAAAGAAAAATCTCGAGCCTACAATGGTCAACTCTTTTCAAAAGGCGACAGTGGCTACAAATGCAAATCTCGGTGCTCGCTTCAATCGACCTGCTCCGGATTGCTGACAAACAAAGCATCACTCACCACTTCCTACCGGATGCAAGGACTTCGTTCCCATGATTCAGTCAAACCCAACTGAATCTAACCCCGGAACATCACCGAGAGACAGTCAAAATTATAGCCATGTCTATTAAAACCTTTTGAAAAGACCGACGCTACATGATTCCCTCATCTCACAAATTATTCGGACCAACCCCCATAGGTACAGGTGCTAATTTTATTAGCTCCCGGGTAGAAGTCGCCGCAATAGGTCCAACGGCGCGTGCACAACCGAGCCTTACCCACTCGTCTGTCTCACAAAAGACAGGTGTTTCAGAAATCACGGGGAACCACGTCTACTATCACCGCTTCACTCGGAAGTGGGAGATATTGAATTATGTGGTACTCAGCCCCACCACCACACTTCCTTGCGCACTCGAGTCTAGTGTGTCCTCACTTTCCATATATTTTTATATTTTCTAGGACACATACACTTTTAAACACCTGATCTTTGTGATCAAGTTAGAACTTCCGTAGACATGTCTTGCTTCAACATGATTCGAGGATCGGAAGGAAGTCCTGCCGTTGCAACATCAAAGCAACAACGGTTTCAGGCCATCGTCTACGAGCATAGCTCCTAGATCGATGTTAACGGGAAGTCTTCGTGACCCCGGTTTCTTACACGACGGATTGCCTTTGTGTCTCCGTCTGGTTATTACCATCACCGACCTGTCGTTTGTGTCCTCCAAATCTTCCTACATAAGCATGCCGATCTCGTTAACACGAATCGCCATGAGGGGGAGAAGGGGACACGCATAAACAAACAGGTCGGACCACCCACCAATCTCCGCCGTGCTCACCACTCTGAAGTCGGGCTCCCCTGCACCTGAATGGAACATTCCAAAGGAGCCTAACACCCCACGCGTACCTTCTTCTGGAGCCAGACAAGCTTCCTCGAGGCCGAACCAGACAACTTCCTTCGAAGAAGACGAATCCGGCGCCGAGAAGAAGAAGATTGGAGAAGACTTGACGACTGCCTTAGTGGCTACGTCAGGTTATTACCTAACCTGAGTTCCTACCAACGCCATCCTCATGTCCCGACGACGTGATCTTCTTGCCAAAGATAATGCCTCATTTTGACCCATCGCATGGCGATCTCCCCAACTCGATCTTCATGAGGGGGAGTAGTACTAAAGCAAAATGGGAGCAACACCACGATGAAAGTGCAAGATAGATCAGAAACGCTAAATCCTCAAGCGTCGTCAAAGAATCAAGCGAACACCATGGACTACAAAGATCGAAGTTGCTGCCTCGTGTGCGTCTCTCTAAATTTCAAAGAGAACTTCCCAATCCCAACATAAGGTTGACCAAAAGTAGGGGGAGTTGCGCTATTATCGAAAGGAGAGATCGAACAAAAAAAAAGAAGAAATCCGGCAAGCGACTTCAAATCCCTTCCGGCATTTACGAGTCGAGCTTACAAAGAAGATTAAGAAGACCTGGTGCCGAGAAGCGAAGATTAAGACACAGTAAGCTTGAAGATCTCCAAAAGAAGAGGTCAAAAGACAAGACAAGGAGAAAATTCGTTTAGGACTCAGGCAAATGCACTAAGCCCCACAAAGATAATCCATGTCGAATTGAAGATTGAACACAAAGGGGAGATTGTTAGGAATATTTTATTGTGTTCAATTAATTATAATTATCTTTGTTGTGTATTTATAAAGATTCTCTTTATAAGAGGCTTAACGTAATTGGGCTTGTTAGGGGCCCAAGTATTATATACCAAAATGTGGTATAAATACCAAAACCCTAACACATAATAATAGTGTATTGTGTGAAAATTAAAGTGAGCCTCCAACCTCTCAAGAACACACAAGCACCCCACGCGAGCTTCATTCTTTCGATCATCAAATCGTGGTAAGATCGTTTAAATATATGTTTAGTTGGACATTCTAGGACTTACATACTATCGTGCATTTCGGTATAACCACATGGGGATATAGCGTACTTTAGCCTTCTTTAATTTTGATTTTAGAATGACTTTGGGTATTTTTGGATTAGGAATAGAGGTAGAACCAAATTTGGTCGTGGCAATAGAAGATAATTTGTCTTCCTCTATTCATTCTTTCTTGATAGCTTCAGTCATTCTTGCGCCTTTTTTAGAGGAATTTTTGAGAATTAAATTCTCCTTTAAAAGCTTATCCATTTGAGCTCGAAACCCGTTTCGTTCGGAATCCAGAAGAGAATGTAATTCAGCAATTTTACGAGCACTTTCTGGAGTGTAGCAATCCTTAGGTTCGGGTTTTGTCGATAGTATAGAATGTTTCTTAGTTGGCACTGACTCAACTGTTTGAGTCGACTTGTTTCGAGACAATTTTTTCTCAAGTTGATCTTTCTTTGCAAGAAGAACCTCTAGTTCTTTAATTTTACAGTGTAATCTAGTGAGTTCTTCAGAAAGACATTTATTTTGAGCTTGATAATCTTTATTTTCCTTTAGTTCTGTTGTTTCAGAATTTGATTTAGCAAGATCATTGTTAAGTTTATCTATTTTCTCATTAGCTAATTGAAGCTTTATTCCTAGATTGGCTTCTTCTAATAGATGTTTTCTTAGGACACCTTCATTATTGGCTAATCTTGCTTCTAATTTCTTGACCATTTCTTTTTCATTATTTGTGGATGAGAATTTTTGCAACATTGACTTGTTTGCTTCATCACAGGCAGACAGACTTGTTTTCAACTCACATATTTTTGATTCATGTTCTGTGGTCTTAGTCTTCAACCTTATAATCTCATCCTTTGCATTGGTCAATTGACATTCAAGACTAGCTTCAATTTCTAGATATTTTCTTAAGACACACTCGTTATTAGCTAGCCTCGCTTCTAGTGTCTTGATCATTTGTTCGTGAAATAAATCCATTTTAATCTTTTCAGTTCAAATAATGTTGGTAATTAAATTCTATATAGAATGTTGGATTTTAAATTTTGCTCAAATAAAATTGTTGGATGTATACTGATCGTTGACGTGTTTTAGAATTGATTTAATTTTTGATCAATATTTTTTATTCTATTTAGAAAATTTTAGATATTGATATTAACCGCAAACTTTTAATTTCAGTTCAGTTCATAAGCTTTTCAGCACAGCAAAGTTTAGACACAAAATATTAATTATCGACTTAGATTGTATCTTAGACTTTGTATATTATTAAAACAATGTAAGTTTTACGGTTCTGATTTGACACAATATTAGTTTACGAATGAAAGAGAAGCTGTAAACAGTGCTTTTTAGTTTACGAGTAAAGAATGTTTACGAATGAGAATCGTTCGTAAACCTTTAAGAACTGTAAACAGTAACTTTCGTGAAGTAAAGGTTAATCTTACTAATAGCGCTTGTTTACGAATGAAGAATATTCGTAAACCTTTCTTAAAGATAGTTTACGAATGAAATATATTCGTAAACAGTAGATATGTGAAGGTTTACGATTGAGATTGATTCGTAAACAGGAACAATCGTAAAGTAAGGCTTTAAAGTTTACGAATGAATGAGAGCAGTAGACAGTAAGTTTCGTAAAGTAAGTGTAAGTTTACGTTTGGCTTGAACGAAATGTTAAATGCGTGGAAGCTTAATTCAAACCTTAATCGTTTGAGAAACCGTTCGATCTGGGCAGAGTGGATCCGAAACCTACTTGATTATCGAGCAGCAAATCCAGATGATAATCAAGAGGTCTTCAATTCATCTTCGATCGAATTTTGTTTGTGTTTCAGATAGAAGGTTTACGGATCTAAGTTTGTATGAAAAGGTTTTCGCAAATGATTTTAAAACGATTTATACGAAAAAAAATTACACCGAGAATAATTTTTGTACTGAAAAAATTTACCGGACTAAAAAAAATTTCTTTACCCAAAAATTTTTCTAAGCCTCAGAAAATCTCTGAAAAGTAGGTACAAAAAAAAATCTCGTAGTAGCAAAAAATCTCGTACTGAAAATGATTTTTTTTTTTTGCTACTGAAAACCTTTTCAAATGTTTACGGGTCTTTAGGTTTACGAGCAGAATTTGTTCGTAAACCTTGCTCGTAAACGAGTTTACGAATGAAGATGATTCGTAAACAGTGCCTTTATAGTTTACGAATGAGATATGTTCGTAAACAGTGCCTTGACCTGGTTTACGAATGAAAAGTATTCGTAAACAGTGCCTTCCTAAAGTAACGTTTACGATTGAACAGCTTTGATAAACAGTAGCTTCGTAGGTTTACGATCGATAAGGATTCGTAAACAGTAAGTATTCATAAACCGTTCCTTGGTATAGTTTACGATTGAAGTTTATTCGTAAACCTTTCCTTTCCTATGTTCTAGGTTCGTAAACTATGTTCATCAATCGCAAACAGTGTTCATGTATCGTAAACACTTAAATTTCACAGAATTCGATCACACAGTTCAAATTACACCCAATTGACCTCAAATTATCGAAAGTTAGATATCAAAAATCAATGCCTAACACTCGATTAACAAGATCTAATCCAAACAAGGCAGCAATTGAGCAAATAGCAGTGCGCGGGAAAGAAGAAAAAAATTATTGCGAAGCTTAACCTCATTCAATTCAAGCTCGATTGAAAACAATTTCAGCAAGCAATTGATCAATTCAAACACGCATGCTCTGATACCAATTGTAATTCCCAGATTTACATCCAAAACATATAAACTTGAGAATAGATCGATTGAGACATACCTTGTAATTAACGCGCGGAAGACTTTGGGTAATTATCAATCAACCTTCATTAATCCTCAAGCTTTCTCAACAAGTAATCCCCTTTCTCTCTCTACAATTAAGCCCTAATTATGATAATGATGAGAGAGTGTTTCTAGTGAGAGAAAGCTAAAACTCAAGTTATGTGTATTTTACACACACTTGCCCTATATATACCAAAGCACACTTTGGTATATTTACACTTTAGTCCCTATATTTACATAAAATACAATTGAGTCCCAAGATAAAGATAACATGATTATTGAACACTAGAAAATATTCCTAACAAAGTCGCTCACGCTGCATACCAGTCATGGTTGTGGAGCAACTTCTGGAATACCAACCATGCTGGGATTGTTGTGGTTGCCCTCGTCTCGTACCGATCATGAGTATGGAGCGACCATCTTCTAATTACTACTCATGACCGGGGGTTTGTGGTTGCTCTCGTCTCATATCAATCACGCGTGTGGAGCAACCATCGTCGAATTACCACACGTGATTGGGCTCCTGCAAAATGTTAGCGGGACTTTGGCACCCATTTTTGGATGGGTCCTCCCTGATTAGCAGAAAACAAGTTAAGCACATTTGGTTCAGATATACATCCTAAATCATCCTTTAAAGTCCTATTCAATTTGATTTCTGATTTAGGAATCCAAGTTTGGTGAACCTTAGAGGGAAATGACAATTCAACGCCGGTGAATGTGTGTCTAGGTTTAGAAGATCTGAAGATTTTCTCCCTAGCCAGTCGCAGAAGGTGTCTTTCAGACTTAATCTGGACCGGGTATTTCAAGTATGAATACGAGCTTATCGCACTATATGCGTCATCAGATGATGAGTCGTATTGCCTACAAGAATTCACATCATTCACTCTATAATGATGGTTTTTAGTGGAACATTGCTTTCTAAAATGATGAACATTTTTGGATGGGTAAGCAATTCCATCTCTATCATTCTTTAAAGAATGAGAGTTTTTGGAAGTTTGATAGGTTCGTCTGCTTGAGCTTGGGACTTCTTCTTTAGGAACTTCCTTTTTTATAGGAGCGGGAGAAGGAGAATCTTTAGCAATGTCGTCCTTGGTTTTGGAAAATAATGTCGATTTTCCTTTCTCCTTCCTAATTATCTTTTGTTCCTTGGAAGTATTAAGCTTAAGGCTTTTACTTATCTTTTCAGCTTCAGTCAAAATTGACTTAGAATTACTAATAAAAGCTTTCTCAGATTTAGGAACAAGGATGCTTTTCTTCACCTGTTTCGAGGAAGATGTATCTTTTGAAAGATCATTGGAAACAGGTAAAGACGGGGAATTTTTGAGATATAAAATCTCCTCTAAAAGATTTTTCTTTTCTTGTTAGGATCATTTTCTAGTGTTCATCATATAATTTGTATTGATGTATTTCTTATTGGGTTAGTATCTTAATGAGTTTGCTAGTTGGGGGCACTCTTGTAATTATACCAAAGAATGTCTTGGTATAAATAGTGGGCTAGGGCTTATTTTAATGTAACAGTTCCCATTTGAGAAATTAAGTCTATTTTGAGCTAAACCTAGAAAAGTGTGAACTCTCTCTCTCTACACAAAACAGCCGCCACCTTCACATAAAACACCCAAAGGAAACAGCCGCCGCCACCATCACGTTCATAGAGACGAAAGACCAAGCTGAGAACCTGCTCGAATCCATAAATCAAGGTCCAGCCCAATTCTGGCAAATTGTCCCAGCTGCCCCAAACAACAATCCACCGATAGAAGAGTTGCGTACTCTTAAGACACCGGATCAGCTCACGGAAGAGGAGAGAATCCGCCTAAAGGCCGATCAACTTGCCAAGTCTTACCTAATTCAGTCCATCCCCAATGAAATTTACATTCAAATTAACAGTGCCAAAACGGCAAAGGAAATGTGGGATGCTCTTGACGTGCTCATGCAAGGAACTGATGTTAGTCTGATGACCAGGATCACTAACACCTACACTGCTTATGACTTATTCAAAACACGAAAAGGAGAGTCCCTGCTGGAGACTTATCAAAGATTTGTCATTATTCTCAACGAGCTGAAGATTGCTGGGGTTACCAAGGGACAATTGGAAATAAATGTCAAGTTCCTAAACTCACTCCTCCCAGGATGGGACCAAACTGCCATTCTTATGAGGCAGATGAAGGACTTGACCCAGATCAACATCCACACACTCTTTGACAACCTCAACCAGTACGCAAGATGCATTCCAGGAGAAAGAGAGGTGACTAGAGATATGGGGATGGAGTCTGCAGCATTTATTTCCGATGGGCCATCCAAGAAAATGTCGAAGGATAAGGTAGTTGTGCAACCGACCGCTGAGAAGGAAGGAGAGTCGGAATTTGACCCTGACGAGGATAGACAGGAATTTACGAAGCACATAGCATTGATCACTAGCTCGATGGCTAAGAGGTTCTTCAAAAAGGGAGGGTCCTCATCAAATCGCCAAAGGACTACTTCTGGCTCTAAGCTAAGAGACCAAGCCATGGACACCTCACAGCAGAAAAATGCACAAACTGCTCCTAAATGCTACAACTGCGGCAAGCCTGGTCACTATGCCAGAGAATGCCGAGCCCCAAAGAAGAAGGATGCCAACTATTACATGAGAAAAGCTAAGTTGGCAGAGCAAAAGGAAGCTGGGGTGGTGTTGATGGCTGAGCAAGATGACTGGCTCGATAATACTTCGGACAGTGAGGAGGAAAACGTAGCACTGATGGCATGCATTGAAGAAAGCTCGGGAGCAGAGGCCTCAGGAAGAGATTCAAACTCAGAATGCCTAGCCGGAACGGAGACCGTTGAGGTAACCAAAGAAGAACTTGAATCTTTTATAAAATTGCAAGATGAGTTAACTTCCTTAAATACGTCTAGAAAAGTAGACAAAAGAAGGATTAAAGATCTAGAGGACAGGTTAGCAAATAATCAACGAGTCCTAGAACAAACATTAATAGAAAAGGGAAATGAGATGACTCGTGTAGTAATCGCAAATGAGAAGATCACTGGTCTTGAAAAACAAATTGTACAATTTGAATCCAAGATCAGCACTCTAACTCATGAGATCAAGTCCTCATAAAACGATGTCAAGGATAGCATAGGGAGATATGAAATGATACATAAGGAAATGTTACGATTATACTCCAAAATTAAGAAATTAGAGGATATTATAACCAAGAGGGCACATACGGATCAAACAATCTTTTTAAATCAACCCGCCGATACTGAATTCTACCATCCTCTTTCTGGCATCGGGTTCAACAATCCCCAAAACCTAAAGAAATGTAATGTTCTACAATTTTATGACATTAGATATATGGAATTAAGCATAACTCATCTAATGCCCTTTATAAATCACTCTGAAATCTTAAGATTAGAAGAGGAAAAACGAAAAAGGCACGAGCTGAAATTGAGTATGATTATACGGACTTGGAAAACAGTTATAAAACTAGGTTTTGTCCAGCAATAACTGAGTTCGAGTTCGAAATCCCTTGACCCCCCGAAGGTGAAACCTTAGGGCAGTCCTCGAGTGAATCTACTACATCAGAGCATCCAGACTCATCCTGGTACATGCCCGAATGTATAAAGAAAATAGCAGAACTTCACTCTGCTTTAGATAGCGAAAGAAAAACTTTTGAGAGTGAAAAACAAACGCTCTTGAAAGAAATCGCTCATTTAAAGAACACTCCTGCCTCTATTGAAAGCAGAGCACCTAAATTTCCTAAACTTCCTCTTAAATCTTCCCTTACTAACCCAATGCCTTTCAATTCCACAGGCTCTCTAAAGAAAACGTGGATTAAGAAAGGAGGCAAAAAGAAGGAAAAACAAGATTTCAATGATGTTTTGTATTTAAAAGTTTTTCCTTCTAGAAACAAGTCGTTTTATTTTGATCAGTCTGTACTTAACTCTCTAGACTATGTTCATCCTTGCAATTCCAAACTCGATCGTCCTTTACATTATTCTTCTAAAATGTTTTCTAAATTTGCTCTATCTAAGAAAAGGAAACGATCAACCATTAAAAATAACAACAAACCTGCAAAAACTAAGACAACCCAACATTGATCCCCAAGGTGAAACCTAAGGGAACCATGAGCCAAACCACGACAAGAAAATGGGTACCTAAGCCTAAACAAAATCCTTCCACTGTAGCTCAAACGAAAACTAGGCTAGGTAAAGCGTCTTTTAAAACTAACAATGATAGAGGAGGCGGACCCATTTTCAAATGGGTACCTAAAACCCTCTAGTTCCTGTTTTGCAGGTCTCTCATGTGTGGTATTTAGATTCCGGTTGCTCCACACACATGACGGGAAACAAAGAGCTGCTGAGCAACTACACGGAAAAATACGGAGGAATAGTCCGTTTCGGGAACAGTGATGGTGCCACGATCCGAGGTTATGGAGATCTAATTTGCAACCGGCTGACCATCAAAGGAGTTTCCCATGTAGAAGGATCGACACACAACCTCTTCTCGATCGGGCAATTCTGCGATCGAGGTCTACAAGTCTTGTTTCGTCAAAAGAGGTGCACAATTGTGAATGAGATGGGTGAAGAACTCCTGGTAGGTACTCGAAGGACAAATCTCTACACAATTGATGTGCGATCAATCAAACCTTCAACGACGATATGCCTTATCAGTAAAGCGTCATTCTCTCAAAACGAGCTCTGGCATCGTCGACTGTCTCATCTAAACCTCAAAACCATCAACAAGCTAGCAACCAACAAGCTGGTTCTCGGACTTCCAGCACTGAAGTATCAAAAGGAACACCTTTGCTCGGCATGTGAAAGAGGGAAAATGAAGAAAGCGTCTCACTCCACTAAACCAATACCGTCGTCATCACGACCACTGGAGCTGCTTCACATTGATTTGTGCGGTCCACTTCCTGAGATCAAAAGATGAGACATCAGTTCAAATTCCGATCTTTGTAAAAGCAACGCAGAACCTACTCGAATGTACAGTCCAAGTGATCCGATCAGATAATGGCACTGAGTTCAAGAATCTGACTCTCAGTAAATTCTATGAGACTCTTGGCATCACTCAACAATTTGCTGTTGTCCGAACTCCTCAACAAAATGAAGTGGTCGAACGACGAAACCGAACCCTAGTTGAAGCTGGAAGAACCATGTTGTTGCAGTCATCGTTGCCCCACTTCCTATGGGCAGAAGCAATGAACACTGCTTGCTACACTCAAAACCGAACAACTATTCATCAAAGATTCGGAAAAACACCATATGACCTTCTCTACCAAAGAATGCCAAGCATCGCCCACTTCAAGATATTTGGTTGCAAATGCTTCATAGCCAATGATCGAGAGGAAAGATCGAAACTGGACCCCAAAACTATTGAAGGAATATTTGTGGGATACTCCACCCAATCAAAGACGTACCGAGTCTACCTGAAGGAAAAGAGAACGGTCATGGAAAGCATCAATGTTAATTTCAATGAAAGAATCGAAGTAGCTTCCCCACAACACAGTGGAGAACCCGGACAATCAACCACAATAGCTTCTGAGCACAACAGTTCAGAACCTGAAATGATAGTTGGAGTCATGGCTCACAACCAGCTAGAAGCCGCTTTTCATACTGATCATGCACAGATGCCTAAAACAAATCAAGAAACTCAAGAGGAGCTGGAATTGGACATGCTGTTCGAAAATCTGTACTTTCATCCTCCATCAACCCAATAGACATACGACCCAATTCCAGACTATACAGAACCAACAACTGACTTGGAACCTGACATCGAAACAACAGACCTTGGTCCAAGTAATCAACCCGCTGAGTCCGAGCCCATTCCACAAGAATTCGTCGAGCCATCCAACGCAGACGACTCAATTCTCCCTCACGAAAGAAAATGGACTCGAAGTCACCCATCATCGCAAATAATTGGCGATCCCTCAGCCGGTGTTCGAACCAGGGGCTCTACATCAAATGAGTGTCAGTATTCATGTTTCTTGAGTCAAACCGAACCCACAAAGATCAGAGAGGCACTTAACGACCCGGACTGGATAATTGCCATGCAAGAAGAGATCAATCAGTTCGAGCGTCTCAAAGTTTGGAATCTAGTTCCTCGACCATTGGGAAAGACTGTCATTGGAACCAAGTGGATCTTTAAGAACAAAAAGGATGAGGATGGTATCGTAATACGAAATAAGGCAAGACTCGTAGCTAAGGGGTATAACCAACAAGAAGGGATTGATTATGACGAGACATTTGCCCCTGTGGCAAGGATCGAGGCAATTCGCCTATTCCTGGCTTATGCAGCACACAAAGACTTCACTGTCTATCAAATGGACGTCAAGACGGCCTTCTTAAATGGTATTCTCAAGGAGGAGGTCTACGTCTCTCAGCCAGATGGATTCACCAGTGAAGAACACCCAGACTTTGTGTACCGACTAGATAAAGCACTTTATGGACTCAAACAAGCCCCTAGAGCTTGGTACGAAGTCTTGTCGGATTTTCTCACGAATGCTGGCTTCACAAAGGGAAAGATCGATACCACACTGTTCATCAAACACCATGGTTCTGATATAATGCTCGTACAAATATACGTGGACGACATCATCTTCGGATCATCTAACTCAGATCTTTGCATGGAGTTTAGTAAACTCATGAAGACCAAATTCGAAATGAGTATGATGGGAGAGATGTCCTTCTTCCTTGGACTGCAAATCAGACAACTCCAAGATGGAATATTCATAAATCAGTCCAAATACATCCACGACATTCTCAAGAAATACGGCATGGAGTCGAGCACACCGATAAGTACTCCGATGTCAACCACATGCAAGTTGGACTCTGATCCGTCTGGCAAACCAATTGACGTCACCTACTATCGTGGAATCATCGGGTCTCTTCTCTACCTTACTGCTAGTCGCCCGGATATTGTCTTCTCAACATGTCTCTGTGCAATGTTCCAAGCAAATCCAAAGGAGTCGCATCTACGTGCAGTAAAACGTATCCTTAAATATTTAAAAGGAACTCCAAATCTCGGCCTCTGGTATCCTAAGGGCTCAGGTATGAAATTAATAGGGTACTCTGACGCTGACTTTGCTGGCTGTAGAATGGACAGAAAAAGCACTTCGGGAAGCGCTCAGTGCTTGGGAGATAAGCTCGTGTGCTGGTCTTCCAAGAAGCAGAACTGCGTTTCAACATCGATGGCAGAGGCAGAATATGTCGCTGCTGCCAGTTGTTGTTCGCAAATTCTGTGGATGCGCACCCAACTATGGGACTACGGATTCGATTTAAATCGAATACCTATTTATAGTGACTCCAAAAGTGCCATTGCAATTACTTGCAACCCTGTTCATCACTCACGCACAAAACACATAGATTTAAGATATCACTTCATAAAAGATCACGTGGAAAAAGGTACAATTGAACTATACTTCATAAGCACAGAGCTACAACTTGCTGATTTATTTACAAAAGCTTTGGATGAAAAACGATTCCAATTCTTAGTCTCTAAATTGGGCATGTGGAATCTCAATTATTAAGTCTTATCTATGTGGCATAACTATTCCTATATGTGCATTTTTTCTTTTATTTTGTTACTTTAGTTACATTTCTACTTCATGAATAAAAGCTCAAAAATAAAGTTTGAAAATGGGATTGATTATTTTAACGAGATATGCTCAAAATTAGGGGAGAAACCTTGATGCTTCGCAACATTTCAAAAAAAAAGGGGGAGGAAAGTACTAAATTCTTAAATTCTTTAAAACTTTTGCGAACGCATCGGTCAAGGGGGAGTATTTCAATATTAAATGTAAATCATTGAGGGGAGTATGAATTTGATGAATTCTATGCTATGCTGTTAAGGGGGAGAATCAGCATTGTTGAAATTTATTAAGTCAAAAAGGTTTTCGCAATGTCTTAAGTCAGAAAAGGTTTTAGGTTTACGCTACTCTCGCAAATTTCAAAAAGTTTTCGCAAGTCATCTTCTATTGGGCCCTTTCGCTAACCTTTCTCAAAATATTTCCGGCCCAAACCCAAAGTTTACCGAAAACTTTTTAAGCTTCCACGAGAAGTTTTCGCAACGTCAAAACCTTTTCGCTCCCTACCAAAGTTTTCGCAACCTTTTTCTTTACTCTCCAACTCGAATCTCTATTATTTCTATTTCGCGCTCATTTCGTGCCCTTCTGCCTTCTTCGAACTCTCTTAAATCATCACAAACTGGTAAGGAACCTCATGAACTAACAGTTTTCTCCCAGTTTTGATCTAATCGCAGGTTTTCGGCAGAAGAACTAAGGATTCGATGTGCTTAACGACACGATTGATGTTGTTTAGGGATGGGTTTATCGACTTTATACACAAAAATCTCGATTACTTGAAAATGAATCGAGATTTGGGGTTGAAATCGACAAAATCGCAGCTCATAAGTTTTCGGGGCTAGAACCTGCGTTAAAACCCCAAAAACTTAACTTTTCGGCAAAAACAAACTTTTCGGAGATTCTACTGTTTTCGGCACTCAAAGTATAAAATGAGTTTTCGGGAGTTTTCGGGATTATCTAACTTTTCGCAAGAGAAAGTTTTCGGACTGAAAAGTTTTCGAGGATCACTGTTTTCGGCTTTCAAAGCTTTTCGGCACATATCGAAAACCATACTTAAGAACATTTTTGACAAAAATTAGCTTTTCGCAAACAAAAGTTTTCGGACTGACAAGTTTTCGAGAATCACTGTTTTCGGCTTTCTAAAACCTTTCGGCAGATATCGAAAACTATAATTAAGAAAATTTTCGGCACAAACTAGCTTTTTGCAAGAGAAAGTTTTCGGACTGAAAAGATTTCGAGGATCACTGTTTTCGGCTTTAAAAACTTTTCGGCACATATCGAAAACTATACTTAAGAAAATTTTCGGCATTAACTAGCTTTTCGCAAAGGAAAGTTTTCGGACTGAAAAGTTTTCGAGGATCACTGTTTTTGGCTTTCAAAACTTTTCGACACATACCGAAAACTATACTTAAGAAAATTTTCGACATAAATTAGGTTTTCGCAGGAGAAAGTTTTCGCGAAATACACTGTTTTCGGCTCTCAAAACTTCTTAACATTATACCGAAAACTATTCTTAAGCAATTCTTTGAAAGCTTTTGATATGCCTCAACCTTTCTCAAGAAACTTAGAACCTTTTCTTAAGACAAAACGTTGAGCTCATATTTTGACTATATGTTTATTTTAAAATACAATCTTTTATCTGTTCGGTTATTCTAACGAACACTTTCTTCAGATCATTAAAGAATGGCGAACTTGACCATTGACGAGGTGTATCCCACAACCAAATGGATCGGGACGACAGAAAATAACTTCCAACTTGATCCCGACAAATTCAAATGTCCCGACCCAATCATAGTGGTTGTGCTTCAAACACATCCATTATGGAACGCCATCACTGCCACTACCAAAGTGCCCGAAGTCTACCTTCAACAACTCTGGGCACGATGAAGAGGAAGATAGCCGATGATGAATCCGTCTTCTATGAAGCTCAAGTACAAAACACAACAATAACAATAATAAAGGAGCTTCTACAACAAGTGCTACATCTTCCCATCCTTCCAGTCTACGAGGATCTCGCTGACGACGACGAAATTAAGAAAGGACTTCTGAAGCTGGGATACCGTCCACCGCTGAACCTTCTATCTGGATTCGTTCAAGGGATGATGCCCTATCCATGGAGAACACTGTTCAGCATCATCAACAAGTGTCTCTCACCAAAGCATGCAGGATTTGACAGAGGAAACATCAACATCCTCCGCTTGCAACACAGCATCATCTACAACAAACCCTACGACTACGCAGCTATAATCATGGCGGACCTGGATGACCAACTACGTCACCGGGACAGCCGCACCATCAAGAATCGAGTCGTTCCCTACTTGCGGTGGTTCTCTCTCATTATTCAAAGATCAATGACAACCAATCCAGAGATCCCACCTCGAGACGAAGTCGAGAACTTCACGCCGCCAAAATTAAAGTATCTCGTGAAAAAGAAGGCGGAGCCGAAATGGGAGAAACGCCCTATGATCCCGCTCCATCTTCTACAAAATGTCAATCCCGATGCCGTTCAAGAGTACTGCGACCAGTATCGCCACACCAACCCCATGGTTCGGGAAGACCCCCCCGAACCTAGCCAAGGGGCTCAGCCGAGTGGAAGTGAGGGTCCTGAGAGTGAGCCGGCCGCACCACCACCGTCTCCGCCCCCGCCAATTCAACCACAAACACAAGACAGTGATGACGGGGACTCGGACGACGACACTGACACACTGGACAGACTTGGGCACCGCCGAGAAATACGCGCAAAAAGCCAACAAGATTCTCAAGTCTCGGCTCCCACGTCTGCAGCGACCGTCTCCCAACAACCAGAACAAGACCGGACCATAGCCACTATAGGAACAGGGACTGATGCGCTCAGTCCCCGAGTAGAAGCCGCCGCATCAGGTCCAACGGCGCATGCACCCACCCCACCCATCCACTCATCTGTCTCCCAACAGACAGATGTTTCACACACTCACGGGGATCCTCGTCCACCATCCCCCCTCGCTCGGAGGCTGGGGATGTTGAAATAAGTGGTCCACCGCCCCAGACCACGACCTTCATTCAAAGCACATCGAGTCTCGGTCCTAGAATGCCCATATTTTTCTCACCTTTTACTAGGACACATACACATCTTTCTGACAGCTCTCTGAAGCTGTCCACAACGGCCGTCGATGCCTCCATTACTGAGGTTCTTCGAACACTGGCCGGAAGACCCGATGAAGGAACCTCCTCCCTTCCTTCCTCGTCGGGCCGTCAGGCCACTCCCACCACAGGCCTGATGACAACAGGAAGCCTAAGTGGCCCTGGTACTTCGGTACGTCTAAGTGACGTACCCTTAACGACCGCAACTTCATCGTTTCTCGACGAGTTGTTTGCAACGGTCGGAAGTTCCAAACGCGTCGAAGTACCCCCCACTTCGGCAAGTGCGGGCCACAGTGACTCTGTCATTGTGTCAACGGAGCGCCTTAGTGGCCCCGGTGGTGATTTCCTGTTCGTCACCAAGGCCAAGCTGAACTCGCTCCTGGAGTCGTTCGCCAAAGGACTCAAAGAAGATATCTTGGGGACCGTTCGTGACACCTATGGGCTCAACGAACGCGACAAAGGGAAGGCCCCCGCAACAGCTGGCCCGTCCTCATCATCCCAACCCACACCTCCACAATATACAATACAACCACCACCACCACCACCATTCTCACCACCACCACAAGGCCCCTCCTATAACATCCCTCTCCCCTCTCCCAAAACTCTAGCTCGTATGATCGACCCCGACCTCATACCCATTGACGAGCTACAAACCCACTACCTCAAGCGGCTCATGACGGGAGATCACCTCACGCCCGATCCACAGTCTATCCTAGACTTTCTCTGCCGTCTGTCTACTACACAAGGACCCCCACCGACCGAAACATGCCGAGACGCTGAACCCTCTTCAAAGAGGCGTCATGACGATCCTGACGGAGGAGATCGTCATGAGGGGGAGAAAAGACAGCGAACCTCGGCAACAACAACAAGGGGAAGAGGTAGAGGAAGCCAAGCCCACACAACCCGAACCCCAACCAGCAAACAATACCAATCCAAAACCCAAAAGAAAAAACAAGCCTCAGACGACAAAATCCCCAGCTTCTAAGATGCGTACAAGGATGATCCAACGACAGATCCTCATCAAGTGCTCGACGAATACGTCATGACGGAACCATGGTCAAAGGAGGACGAGTTTGAAGCAGAAGCCATGGCAAGAATTACAAAATACAGAGAAGTTTTCAAGAGAGCCATGGCCAACATCTACTCCTTCGACCCGATCGAGCTTGAAGAGGGCGAACATCTCGAGAAGCTGTTAGACAACAACATGGACTACGGGATCTACAGAGCACCCGAAGTCCAAGTCCCAAGAAGCATATCAAGAATGGAGACTGAATGGGACAATGTGAGACTAACAGCACCATTTCTCGAAGAATCATCCAAGCGCATCTGGAGGACATCGGACAAAATCAAGAAGCTGGATGAACTCAACCTGAGGGGGCTATCATATCTCAAAGGCAGGGACGCTACGGGCTATCTATGGATCCTCGGTGATCGAGGAAGCATGCCGACAAGGACGGCCAAAGAACAGCGTGCCCACTTCCAGTCAAAGTCGCCTTTGATCAACATCATACAAATGAACGACAAGAACGTGGGAAGAACGCACTACCCAGAGTTCAAGGTGATGTGGAATGATGGCTCTATCTCAACCATCAACGAGGCCGATCTACAATTCCTGAAAAGATCCGACGTCAACCAAATGTACTACCTCTGCCGGAATTTTGGAGCTACAAAGCACGAATATAGGCAAGGGTACTACGCGATCAAGGGGTTCATGCTCAGAGATGTCAAATTCCATGTTGCCCAAGATTTCCAGATGGCGTTGGAAAACGGAATGAAGAAGGTCAACCTCACACGACCAACGAGCGGTGACTACAATCTGGATAAATGCATTGAAGTTGAAGTATTTCAGAATCCAGAATTAGCCATCGTCTATCTAAACCCCAAGAAAGAAAAAAGAGTCATGTTGGTGTCAGAGATTCAAAAGTTCAGTGATGGTACGTTGAAGCTGATCAGAGAAAGAGTAGATTTCTGGATCAACGAATACCACAAACCAAGATCACCAACAGAGAAAGAGATCGAGTATAGGAACCCCCTAGACAACATCAGAGAAGCCATTGATGAGAGGATCCAGCTCTGCAACGATCTCAGACACTTTGAAGTCAACTTGGGGTTGAGGAAGTCCTTCTTCAGACGAAAAAGATGATCGTGCCGTGTCGAAGAAGATGAACACTAAGGGGGAAAATGTTAGGATCATTTTCTAGTGTTCATCATATAATTTGTATTTATGTATTTCTTATTGGGTTAGTATCTTAATGAGTTTGCTAGTTGGGGGCACTCTTGTAATTATACCAAAGAATGTCTTGGTATAAATAGTGGGCTAGGGCTTATTTTAATGTAACACTTTCCATTTGAGAAATTAAGTCTATTTTGAGCTAAACCTAGAAAAGTGTGAACTCTCTCTCTACACAAAACAGCCGCCACCTTCACATAAAACACGCACAAACACACACTCGAAGGTGTGCACTATTCCATTGAGTTTGAGAGCTCTAGCTTGGATTAGGGGCCAACATTTCTGCTCGGAAACCTACTCTTTCCGATTCCAGAGTTGCGTTCAATTCTGCAATTTTACTAGCAACCTCCGGAATTTCCCAACTAGAGATAGGTTTATTAGAATGTAAAGTATTTTCCCCGAAAGACACTAAGTTAGAAGAGGTATTTTTATCTGCTTGACTTCTTTTTGTAATAGCGTTCTCTAAAAGTTCAATCTTAGAGTAAAGCATATGCCGTTCCTCTAAGATTATCTCATATTTTGATGAGACAATATTTCGCTCAATTTCGCAAGAACGTAATCTTTTCGTCATATCACATACATCCTTTTTACTAATCTCTAACTTAGTTTCTAAGCTAATGACCTTTACTTTGCGTTAGCCAAATCTTCATTAGCGAAAGCTAGACATTCCTGTTGCTTAAGGAACACAGAGTAATTATGTAACACCCGGGGCCGATGAGGGCGGGGAGTGATCGCCGGTGCCAAAGAGGAGCACGGACAAGGAGCGGCTCCCGACGAGGCTTCTAGGCGGAGGGATACATGAATGAACCGATTCCACATCCGAATGAGAGGTATTCTGAGACTGGCAATGTATGGGCGTGTCAAGTCAAAAAGAATGATATAAGAGAATTGATTGTGCTACTCATATCACCAAGGTGCACCTTCCTTTTCGGGAGCTCATCCATAAGAACTTCAAAGTTAAGCGTGCTTGACTTGAAGTAACACTGGGATGGGTGACCCCCTGGGAAGTAGCTCAGGGTGTGTGCGAGTGAGGACAAAGCACGCTGGAAGGCTAGTGGTGATACAGTGGGGCCAGACAATCAATGAAGTGCAGTGGGCCCAACCCCACAGGTCCCGTGAGCGGGCTGTTACAAATTATTAGCAAATCTTGCTCCTAATTCCTCAATTTTTCTAGCTTGTGCATCCATAATAATAATAATTTTTTTTTTAATTTAAAAATAAAAAATTTGGCCTTTGGAAATTCAGTTCCGAAAAGTTTGGTTTTATCAAAAAGGTATAGTGAAGTATCGAAGATAAAGTGTCGAAATGTTTTGGTATATACCTAAAAATTTTGGAATGATTTCAAAAACTTCGGGAAAATTACCAAAACTTTTTCTATAATATGCCAAAAACGACCTAAGTTGATTGTTGGATACGTGATCGTTGACGCGTATAGTGGATTTTGCCTTCAAAAATTGACGAAAAAGTTTTCTATACCGAAAATTTTGGGCTCGGAAAATTTATTTTGAAAAGTTTCGAAAAAAGTGTAAAATAGACTATGTCCGTTGGACTTAGAAAATTTTTCTCTATCAAATGATGTATAAAAAAATTTCCTACTTTTTTTTCAAAACTTTCTTTTCGAAACTTATTTTTTTTTTTTTTGCTACTTAAAGCCTTTTTATTCCGGGTGGGGCGAAAAATTTTGGGTGATCGAAAACCTCTAAGTGTAATTTTTGAAAGAGTGAGTGACTTCTCGGGTGAAGACTTTGACCGAAAATCTTAAAAATTATGATTGGAAAGTCGGGTACAAAGAATTTTCGGGTAGGTAGAAATTCGGGTAGACTGATTCGGATGATTTGCCCGAATTCGGATAATTCAATCCGAAAATCAGACAATCACCGAGAATGTGTAAATTCTGGTTATTCTGGCCGAATTCGGGTCTGCCCGAAAACTTGAAAATCGTCGAGAATTTTAAACGAAAATTCGAGTGATGAAAATCGGGTAAGTGCTAATTTTCGCCGTGCAGGAAATTCGAGTGATGAAAATCGGGCAAAAATTCGAAAAATCGGGTAAAAGCACACCGAATTTCGAACAGAGTCTCCCGAAAATCAGTGAAAATCGGGTAGAATCAGCCGAAAATCTGGGCACTGCTACATTCATCTACTCGAATATCAAATCTGCAGAAAAAATGACGAGTTTCCTATGCGATTTTCTACCTAATTCTCACTCAAATCAACTGAAAAATGTTGGGTAAACACTTCAAATCACTCGAAAATAGCCTATATTGGTGTAATTGGTGTAAAATAGACTATGTCCGTTGGACTCGGAAAATTTTTCTCTATCAAATGATGTATAAAAATTTTTCCTCCAAATGACTTATTTTTTTTTTTTTGCTACTAGCCTTTTTGGTTCGAGGGGGGGCCCAAAATTTTTGGGTGATCGAAAACCTCTAAGTGTAATTTTTTTGAAGAGTGAGTGATCGAGAATTGTGAGACTGTTTTCGATTGAGAACAGTGACACCTCTAAGGTATGATTGGAAATTCGGGTACTTAGAATTTTCGGGTAGGTAGAAATTCGGGTAAGTTCCAAAATCGGGCAAGTCCCAAATTCGAGTAAGTCCCAAATTCGGGTATGTCCCAAAATCGGGTAAGTCCCAAATTCGGATATGTCCCAAAATCGGGCAAGTCCTAACATTCGCCGAGAAGAAAATTCGGGTAGGAGATTTCGGGTAATTATAGTTCTGTCCAAAAATCTTAAAATTCGGGTGTTCTCAGACAGTGATTTTCGCCGAAAACAGGAATTTCGGATAAAATTCGGGTAGAATTAAAATTCACCGAGTTTCAAGATATTCGAGTAAAATTCGGGTGAAAACTGTCCGATTTTCAAGGACTGTTGTATTCATCTACCCGAAAATCATCTCTGTACAAAAACTGACGAGTTTCCTATGCAATTTCTACCTAAATCTCACTCAAATCTACTGAAATTTGTTGGTTAAACACTTAAAATCACTCGAAAACAACCTATATTGGTCTTGAGCAAGCAAAATCAGTTAAATAGACTCAAAATCTCAAGAACAGAGGCAAAAGTTTTCGAACTCAAACATATGAAAAATCCAAAAAAATTTCCAAAAAATCGCTCAAATCCTAACGCGTTTGGCTCTGATACCACTTGTTGGTAGCCTTTTCTATCCTAACAATCTAACAAAGGGACGATTAAACCACGTTTGAGATGGGAAGAATCGGATCGAACGTGGGGTGTGTGTGTTCTTGAGAAGGGTTGGGAGGCTCTCTCTCTCTCTAGATGATTTTCACACAAAACACACTTTATTATGTGTTAGGGTTTTAGTATTTATACCACAAGTTGGTATATAATACTTGGGCCCCCTAACAAAGCCAATTACACTAAGCCTCTTATAAAGAGAATCTTTATAAATACACAATAAAGATAATTATAATTAATTGAACACAATAAAATATTCCTAACAATATGGTCTTTGACAATCTCGCACAACACACTGAAGACATAAGCGAGATAATCAAAGAAAACAAAGCAGAAGTCACAGAGGAATCCATAGCGTTAATGACAGAACGAAAGAGCAGCACTTCAAAGTCCAAAATGGTCAAAGTATCAAGCTCTTCAGAAGATGATGATTCCAACTCAGATTCAGACCTAGAGATGAAAGAGGTCAACAAGCAGCTAGCCTTACTCACCAAAATTGTACAACAAAAATTCTACAAGAAAAAGGCTTCCTCTTCAAACAAACAACGAACCTCCACCTCTAGAAATAGAGATAAGTCAGCAGAACCTTCTGAGCCACAAACAGTCAACAAACAAAACAAGTGCTTCAACTGCAGACAGCCAAAGAAGAAAGACACCACTTACTATGCCAAGAAATTACAACTGTCGAAACAAAAGGAAGATGGCATAGCTCTCATGGCTGAACAAGATCACTGGCTGGATGATTCCTCTGACTCCGAAACAGATCATTGTGCTCTAATGGTCAAAGTGGAAGACTCTGACGACAAAAACACAAACGCTTCCGACACTGCCTATGCATCCTCGTCAGAAGAACAAAAGGTAAATTCCCGAAAACTCTATTTCAATAAACAAATTAACAAACTCAAAAATAATATAAAAACTATGAATAGTGAACGCCAAAACTCAAAAGAGTTAGAGAAGAGGTTACAGAATAACGAAAAAATACTAAAAGAATGTCTCGAAGGAAGATCCGTACTAAATAATAAACTTAAAATAGAACAAGAAAGGATCACTCTTCTAAATTCTAAAGTAGCAGTACAAGAAAAATCCATAAAAACTCTTACCTTAGAGTTATCCACTTGCAAAGATGATCTAATTAATAGTACAGCTAAAAATAAAAGTCTTCTCGAACAACGAAACCAATTATACACACAAATTAAAGAATTAGAAGACCAAATAACCAAATATGGACATTCTGAGCAAACAATTTTTTTAAATCAACCAAAACACACTCAATTTTATCATCCTACACAAGGGTTAGGATTCGAGAATCCAAAATTTCTAAGCAAAGTTGATTGTGCCCAACTCTATAATGTCAAGTACACGGGTCTAGGGCCAAACTTAATGCGATTCATCAATAAAACAGAAATAGACAAAATAGAGGAAGATAAGCGAAAAAACAAACATAAAACAGAAATACAATTCGATTACAAAGAACTAATTGAAAGCTATAAGAAGCAAAAACCCACACATGAAGAAAATATTCGAACATACCCCGAAAACGTAATAATTCAAAACACTGAAATCTCAACTATCTCTACCTATATCCCCGAAAAGGTTAAAACAATCATGGAACTTCAAACTATTTTGGAAACAGAAAGGGCAAAATTTAAAGCAGAAATAGAAAGACTTTTGAAAGAGATTTCTCGTCTAAAAAATTCTTCTAACACAATAGCTTCTTCTAGTCTTATGATAAAAAATGAATCTCAAATAAATGTGTCTCCAGAAAAGCCTCTAAGAGCCGATCAAAAGACAACAACTAGGACACCGAAGAAGGAAGAAGGTGGAAAGGACTCCAAAGACCTCCCTAGTAGTAATAAAACTCTTAGAAACATTTCGAAGTTGTATCAAAAACAGCGTGTAGCCAACTATGCTTTTCAATATAATACACGCTATTTGAAAAATCAACAAAATGATACAGCTAACAAAAATACCTCCAAATTAAATGGAAAAACAGTTCATATACAAACAAGTAAATCCAAGTCTACTAAACAAGTTAGGAAACCAAAAGGAAAAATAAATCAAATCCAAGAATGGAGACCAAAACCTATTCCAAACAGGAGAACCAAAAACGAATACCACGATCTAGGTCAAGAAACAAACTACAAAAATGGATACCAAAACGCTTTTGTTTACAAAAACAAAAGTGGTTACCCAAAACTCTCCCCAACGCAACAAAATCAATATGGGTACCAAAACTTGTGTCCAAACTAAATAAAACCATCAAACAGGAGTTCAAAATTAACAAAGAAGGACCCATTCAAGTATGGGTACCTAAAAAGGTTTAAATTTTGTATTGCAGCTCCATCATGTTGTTGGGGTGAGCCCGTTTCGACCGACGGCTGCCCCCGAACAGCGCGACATGGCCTTAGCGGAAGCGGAAGCGATCCCGTAGTGTAGGTGCCGAATTTTAAATTTTTTATCATTTAAAATCGCACGAACACGTCCCGGGAGCGGCCCGAGGACCCGAGCACCCCGGCCCGGGGCCTCTGCCATGGCCCACGGCCTGAGACACCACGGCCCACGGCCATGGGTCAGCTGTGGTTGAAGATGGCAGCAACCAAAATTGGTCCACGGCCAAGTGCACTAAGGTCCACGGCCGTGGACCGTTCGGGTCGAGAATGGGAAGGGTGCTGCCATGGCCCACGGCCTGGTGCAGCCCCTCCCATAGGCGTGGGTTACTGGTCCATGGCCATGGGACTTTCTGTCTCAGGCGGTGGATCTTGATCGAAAGCCGAAATCTCTCGTTTCGAACCCCGAAATGATTTCCGATCAATTCCAAACCTTATATCATGACTCCATAAATGTCTTAGGACATTTTCATGGATCATTCAAAGGTCATACAAGGCCTTTAGGGATTGATCGAATAAACCTAATCTAAAGGTTCGAGATCATACCCTTGTTGCGCGTGGCTAGTTCGTCACAGCACGACGTTCGAAAACGCGAAGCTTGAGCAAATCCTTTTTCGTCTCGGACTGTCCCGAGCAAGTTCGAAACGCCGATACGCTCTCTTTAGCACCTCGGAGCAACCCACGGATGGCTAGAGTTGCTAGGAGGAGGTTCTAACTTAGCTATGAAGCTTAAGTTGAACTTGGACACAACTTTTCTTTTTCCTCTCTTTCTCCCTCAAGATCCTAGATCTATCCTTGTTTGAAAACCTTTCTTACAACCATCTAATGAGCCTTGGACGTTTTTATCTTAAGTAGAATGTTAGGAATATTTTATTGTGTTCAATTAATTAGAATTATCTTTGTAGTTTATTTAAATAGATTTTATTTTAAAGAGGCTTAGTGTAATTGGGTTTTGTTAGGGGCCCAAGTATTATATACCAACTTGTGGTATAAATACTCAAACCCTAACACATAATAAAGTGTGTATTGTGTGAAACTCTAACTAGGGAGAGAAAGTGAGCCCCCAACCTCTCAAGAACACAACACCCCACGCAAGCTTCATTCTTCCGATCATCAAATCGTGGTAAACTCGTTTCAATATATGTTTAGTTGGATATTCTAGGCCTTACAAGTGGTATCAGAGCCACGCGCGTTAAGATTTGAGTCAAATCTTTCGTTATATTTTTCGGTATTCATCGCATGTTCTTCGAAATTTTTCGAAAAATTTGACTTGTTTTGGTGTTTTTGTGCTTGATTTAGTGTTTAGGAGTTAGGATATACATGTTTTGATCTTTACCCGGGGCTAATTTGATTAAATTTTGTGTTCGGGATCGAAAAATAGCTCTTTTTCTCGCTGCTACAGTGTTGCTACAGTGTCGCTACAGTGTTCTCGCTGCTACAGTGAAGTTTTCGGTGCTACAGTCACTTTTCGGTGCTACAGTGCTGCAGAAAGTTTTCGGTGCTACTTAGTTTTCGCAGCTACAGTAAAAAAAAAAAAAAGTAAAAGTTTTCGGTAGGTACTGTAGAAAGATTTCGCAAAAAAGAAAATAAAAATAAACTTAATTACAACTTTGTCATCGAAAACTAAATAGAAAAAAAATTCAAACTTTTCGGTACTAAAGTTTTCGCAAAAAAAAAAAAAAAAAAAAAAGTTTTCCGTATCATATTTACAAGTTTGCCATCGAAAAACTAAATTAAAAAAAAAAAAAAAATTCGGCATCATATTTACATCTTTGCCATCGAAAACCTAAATTAAAAAAAAAAAAGAAAAAAAAAAATTTCTCGCACTTTTCAGGTTTTCGCATGTATTAAAAAAATAATAATAAAAAAAAAAATTATTAATAAATTAATAAATAAAAATATTAATAAAAGCTCGAAAATAATTATTCTTCCGAAATCACATCGAAATTTTTTTTTTCGATATACACCAAAAAGTTTTCGGCACCTAAAATTTTCGAAACTTCACATTATTTATCGATAAATTTTTTTTGAAGCTTTCAACATCAGTACAAAACTTTTCGGTGCACACTAAAAATTTTTTGGTACCAAACATTTTCGATACTTCACAATATTTCTCGATAAATCAAACTTTTCGGTGCTGAAATTTTTAAAAGCCAATTTTTTATTCCAAAACCCTTTAGGCAATTCTGGAAAAGTTTGATAAATTTTCGAAGTTTTTGACCTAACTTCAAAACTTTTCGGTACGCACCAAAAAGTGTTCGGCACCTAAAATTTTTCGAAACTTCACATTATTTATCGAAAAACCTAACTCTTCGGCACATTCTAGAAAAGTTTGATAAATTTTCGAAGTTTTCGACCTCACTTCAAAACTTTTCGGTACACACCAAAAAGGTTTTCTACACCTAAATTTTTCGAAACTTCACAATAATTTCTCGATAAATCAAACGTTTCGGCACTAAACTTTTAAACGCCAATCTTTTTATTTATTACAAAAACATTTTGGCACATTATAGAAAAAGTTCTTGGTAACATTTTCGAAGTTCTTCGACATTTCTTCAAAACTTTTCGGTACACACCAAAAAGTTTTCGACACTCAAAATTTTCGAAACTTCACGATATTTATCTACATCCCAAAACTTTTCGGCACAGATTTTCCAAAAGCCAAAAATCTCAAATCTACACAACGCGTCAACGATCACGTATCCAACTAAAATTTCAAAGAAAATTTAAATTTTAAAATTCATGGATTCCACTTCCGCAACTTCTGAGATGAACTTTGACGAGAGTGATTTATATAAAGCTTTTCGTTCTTTAAAGGAAGATTATAAAACCATGCGTCGTGAACATAAACACGAACGTAGGACTACCCAAGCGTTAGAAACTAAGTTAGCTGGTGCACTAGAAACTATTTCTTGTCTCGAATCGAAATTAGCTATCTCAGAAACTAACGTTTGTGAGCTAACCAAGAACCTAAATTCCTCTAAGCTAGGCCAAACTCAACTTATAAGTCACGAAAAAACTATAAGTGAGTTAGAGAGTAGACTAGATAATAATTACAAATGCTTAGTCAGTAGTTTGGAAGAAAGAGATAGTCTTACTTGCCATTTAGAAAAAATGCGTGAGAAAATCACTAATCTTGAATCTCAGGAAGTAAAATTAAACGCTCAAATTAGTGAACTAACACATAAATTGAAAAATTGCGAACTCGAACGCAATAATTATCTGTCTAATTTGAGCAATTCGCGGAGTAGTTTTAAACTTTTAGTTGAGGAACGCAATAAATTGCACTCTAAAGCTCATCGCTTAGAGGGCATCCTTGCGGGAAAGGGTCAAACAGACCAAAGTTTCTCTAAAGACTTAGCGTCCAAAGGGGGAAATACTTTACATTCTAATAAACCTACTTCTTGTTGGGAAATTCCGGAGGTTGCTAGTAAAATTGCAGAATTGAACGCAACCTTGGAATCGGAAAGAGTAGGTTTCCGAGCAGAAAAGCAAAAACTTCTAGAGGAGATTTCTAATCTCAAAAATTCCCCGTCCCTACCCATCTTAAATGAACTCTCTATAGAAAAATCTTCTTTTAAGCAGGATATGGGCACACAAACCGACGCCTTTGTTCCCAAAGCTAAAAAGGCTTTTGCTAATAATTCTAATTCAACGGTGAAGAAAGTAAATAAGAATTCTAAATCACCTTTGACTGGCGCAGAAACGAAAAGTAAAAGCAACACGCATAAAAATGCTAAGGAACAAGAGAAAATTAGGAAAGAGAAAAGAAAATCGCCATTGTCTTTCAAAATTAAGGTCGACCATTTTCAAGACTTTCCCTCTCCTATTCCTCCTCAAAGGAAAGCGTGCAAAGAAGAAGTTTCAAGCTTAAGCAAGCAAACTTCCACGCTTATTCCTCATCATTATAGAGTGAATGATGTGAATTCTTGTAGGCAATACGACTCATCATCTGATGACGCATATAGTGCGATAAGTTCGTATTTATACTTGAAATACCCGGTCCAGATTAAGTCTGAAAGACACCTTCTGCGACTGGCTAGGGAGAAAATCTTCCGATATTCTGAACCCTAGACACACGTTCACCGGCGCTGAATTGTCATTTCCCTCTAAGGTTCACCAAACTTGGATTCCTAAATCAGAAATCAAATTAAATAGCACTTTAAAGGATGATTTAGGATGTATATCTGAACCAAATGCGCATAAATTATTTTCTGCTACTATGGGAGGACCCATCCAAAAATGGCTACCAAAGTCTCGATAATGTTTTGCAGGAGCCCAATCACGTGTGGTAATTCGACGATGGTTGCTCCACACGCGTGATGTGGCGACCCTCATTTCTAAATACTATCAGTGGCGGATTTCCGCAACGAAAGCCGCGGAAGACCCATTTTACAAAAACGTTTTTCGTAAAATAGAATATATTATAGTAAGTACGGGTTACAAAGTCGTATATTTACAAAGGCCGTAGCCCCAAAATATTCAAAATATTAAAATGCCCTAATGCCGCTCCACAGGCCTTCATCCATGTACAACCTCGCTCTCAAAAGTCCGTGGAGTCACCGCCATCAACCCACCTCAGTCGCGACGTACCTTGACGTCGGACTCGATAGTACCTACAACACATAAAACTGAGCGATTGCCCAGTAGGTGAAAACATGCATGAATGCAGCGTGCGCTCACCCATCATCCCAAAATATCTCACCATAAATGCACGCTCGACTTTTACCTCTCAATCCATCTTATCATATCTCAACACAGGGCCCTAGGTTAGACTCGACACCTCGCGCGCCCATAACAATCACGGTAGCCTACACTGATAGCGTTTAGACGTTCACGCTACTGCCCTACCAGGTCGCTCCTTCCGCGAAAAATAACATAAAAGACGGTTTTGCACCTCGGGACGTTCACGCCCGAGTAGACAGATCGATCACGCCTGTCTGCCGTCAGGTGTCATATATGAGTACTAACCTCGATTCTTTTATGAATCATCAACGCGATCATGATCTACCCCGCTCGTTGACACCGTAAGGTGTCACCGTAACATTACGGTATACCATCTCCCACAAATGAAATGTCGTGAAATGCAAATAAATATCAATCACACACGACACATCACAAAAAGTTGAAATCTCAAAAGTCATAAATATATTAAAATCCGATAATAGACCGAATATTTTAAATCCCAAAAATAACCTTTAAATTTAAAATTTGGATTGACCCGGAAATCTTAGTCAAACCCCGATAACATTTTAATTTAAAAGATTTAGGCTGAAAATAATTTTATTTAAAAGAATTGGGTCAAAAATAAGGCAAATGCCCAAAATGAATTCGCGAAAATCTATTTTCAAAACTTAGTCAACCTAAAAGAAAAACTCCAGGTCAAAGTTTGAAATTTTAATAAATTTCGCGAAGTCATTTGATCAGACCCGCGAAACCTAGTTTCGGCCCGAGAAAACTTAAAATTGTTCCGCGCTGTCTCACGGTTCGCGAAAGACCTCAGCCCCCGAAAACTGGCTTTCGGCCCGCATCTATCTCTTATTCGCGAACTCTCTGGCCCGTGAAAACAGGTTTTCGGCCCGCATCTATTTCTTATTCGCGAACTCTCTGGCCCGCGAAAACCTAAAATCGGCCCGCGATGTCTCACGGTTAGCGAAAAACTTCAGCCCGCGAAAACCTTTCTCCCTCACAATTCGCAAAATAACTGGCCCGCAAAAACCTAAAATCGGCCCACGATGTCTCACGGTTCGCGAATCCTCTCTGGCCCGCGAAAACATTTACTCCCTCACAATTCGCAAAATAACTGGCCCGAAAACATGAAATCATCCCAAAACACAAGTAAACCCAGAAAATGAAGAACAGTATGCGAAAAACACTAAGTTCTTCAATTCTTCAAGAAATTTCATCACACAAACATCCTTCTAACTCACATAAACACCTGAATAGATTATAGAACTCATATGTTGAGCTCGAACAAGCATCATAACACTTCAAAAACATCACGAAAGTACCAGAAATTCGAGAACTAAAAATCGGATTTAACGAAAACATTTACGTGTTGTAGATGAAATCTTCACCTACCTCACGTCCGAGGTTAGTTAAGCTACGATTTTTCCGAGCTCCCGATCGTTGGTTGTTGAGTTTGAAGGTTTTCTTCTCTCCTTTTCTTCTCCTTGTTCCTTTTCTTCTTAATGAAGTTTTTGAAGTATAATTGTATATTTAACTTGGGATAGCTCACGTGATGACAAGGAGGTGATAAGTAGGTGATGAAGTTTTCCTCTTTGGCTAAGAAAGGTTCTCTTTTTGTAATTTTTCTCCTTAACCGTTTTGGGTTTTATCCTTGAAGCTTGCCATCACTCAAATTTCACTCCCTTAAATTTACACATAATATTCAAATTTTCTAAGTCTTTTCAATATTAATTATATCAAAATCCCATCTTCTCGTATTTCGAAGTCGAGTGGTGCTTGCTTCATTTGCGCACTTCGAATCTTCAAGTAGAGCTCGTCTTCTTCTTGTGCCCTCCTGATCTTTTCTAGTAATGTGGGCTGAAGGGTCAGTGCTGCTAATTTTGTTTCAATCTCGCCCAAATTTACTATTTCAACTTCAAGTCTGCGAAGTTCTGTATTTACACTTTTTCGGCTTAATGCATCGGCGACTACGTTCGCTTTACCTGGATGGTAATTGATCACGCAGTCGTAGTCCTTAACGAGTTCTAACCAACGTCGTTGCCTCATATTCAACTCCTTCTGGGTGAAGAAGTACTCCAGGCTCTTATGGTCCGTATATATTTCGCATCTTTCTCCATAAAGGTAGTGCCGCCAAATCTTCAGGGCGAAAACTACCGCTGCAAGTTCTAGATCGTGGGTTGGGTAATTCTTCTCGTACTCTTTCAATTGTCGAGAAGCATATGCGATAACCTTCCCATTTTGCATCAATACGCATCCCAAGCCATTCTTCGACGCATCGCTATAGACAGAAAATCCCCCAGTTCCTGATGATATTGTCAAAATTGGGGCTGAAGTAAGCCGTCTCTTCAGTTCCTGGAAGCTCTGCTCACACGACTCTGTCCATATGAACGTCACATTCTTCTTTGTCAAATTTGTCAATGTCGAGGCAATGCTGGAGAAATCGGCTATGAACTTACGGTAATATCCCGCAAGTCCTAAGAAACTCCGAACTTCAGTAGGAATGGTTGGACGTGGCCAGTTATTAACGGCTTCAATCTTATTGGGATCCACTGAAATTCCATTCCCAGAAATCACGTGTCCCAAGAAGGCCACTTGTTCGAGCCAAAATTCACATTTCTTGAACTTGGCATAGAGTTGTTTCTCTCGCAGAATTTCTAAGACGATTCGTAAATGAGCGGCATGTTCTTCTTTTGTCTTAGAATAGATAAGAATATCGTCGATAAAGACGATAACGAAGCGATCAAGAAAGTCCTTGAAAACCCGATTCATCAGGTCCATAAAGGCGGCTGGCGCGTTTGTCAGCCCGAAAGGCATGACCAAAAACTCGTAATGGCCGTACCTCGTGCTGAACGCGGTTTTCGGAATGTCTGACTCCCTGATCTTTAGTTGATGGTATCCCGAACGGAGGTCGATTTTCGAAAATACCGTAGCACCTTGCAATTGGTCGAATAAATCGTCGATTCTCGGCAATGGATATTTATTCTTGATCGTGATTTTATTCAGCTCTCTGTAGTCGATGAACAGCCTCATCGACCCATCCTTCTTTC
This sequence comes from Lindernia subracemosa, assembly GCA_028392965.1. Lineage (NCBI taxonomy): Eukaryota > Viridiplantae > Streptophyta > Magnoliopsida > Lamiales > Linderniaceae > Vandellia > Vandellia subracemosa. The sequence goes on from JAQPCC010000065.1 coordinate 256,151, forward strand.
GCACAAAAAGAACTGGTGCTCCCCACGGTGAGAAGCTGGGCTGAATGAATCCCTTCTGCAATAGTTCCTCCAACTGTTCTTTCAATTCTCGTAGTTCATTTGGTGCCAGACGGTAAGGGGCTTTAGAGATTGGGGCTGCTCCTGGCACCAGATCTATCGTGAACTGTATTTCTCGATCAGGGGGTAACCCCGGGAGGTCATCAGGAAATACATCGGCGTATTCGTTGACTATTGGCACGTGTTTTAGTTCTGGAGGAGATAACTCGTCTGCTTTCACTGAGTATACTAGAAAAGACTCACAACCTGACCTCAGAAGTCGTTGAGCTTTTAAAGCAGAAATTCGAGGGATACTGTTCTGATTTACCCTACCCGAAAAAGTGAACACCTCTTCCTCGGGTAATTGGAATCTTACTATTTTTTTATTACAGTCAATAATGGCTCCATATCTTGAAAGCCAATCCATCCCGAGGATAACATCATAGTCGTTCATCGGGATTATGATCAAATCGACTCTCAACTTTCTACCCTCTATGATCACGGAGCATCCTTCCAACACTTGATTAGTGTGTGTCGGATCACCGTGTGGTAAGCTTACTACATAGTTATACTCAGATAAGGTAGGAGATATTCCCGCCTTTGCCACATATTTAGCCGACACAAACGAATGTGTGGCTCCCGAATCAATAAGCACAGAAGTAGGTATGTTATAGATAGTTAACGTACCCGTCACTACCGAGGGGTTTGCTTCTGCCTCCTCGTTCGTCAAGGTGAAAACTCGAGCTGGAACGGGTAGAGGTCGGACCGGTGGTTGGGTCGAGTTCTGCGGAAAATTTTCTTGACAATTTCTGGCATAATGGCCTAATCTCCCGCATCGGAAGCACTGAGGATTTGGATTTGGCCCAGTTCTGACACAAGCTCCAACATGATAGCGCCCGCATTTTGGGCATTGGGGCGTAAAGTTTGGGGGTTTATTCGGGAAGCTAGTCGGTCCTTGATTAGGCATTGATTTTGGACGCCAGTTTTGTTGACCCTGGCGGCTTCCTTGATTACTAGGGCCTCTGCCAACGAATTGACGTTTACGATCACCCCCTGCTCCTTGCTGATTTTCTCTTCTTCTTTTCGCCTCTTGAGCCTCGACAATCTGCGCCTCCGCTTGCTCAGCAATCATCGCCCGCTCTGCCACTTGTGTGAATTCCATCTGTCGGGCTCCCGCTATACTTAAGTCTCGATAGATTTCGAGTTTGAGGCCCATTATAAACCTCGTCACCTTCAAGAGATTAGTTGCCACCATATGAGGGGCAAAACGAGACAGCTCCTCAAATTTGCGGATATACTCCGCGACTGCCACCATAACAATCACGGTAGCCTACACTGATAGCGTTTAGACGTTCACGCTACTGCCCTACCAGGTCGCTCCTTTCGCGAAAAATAACATAAAAGACGGTTTTGCACCTCGGGACGTTCACGCCCGAGTAGACAGATCGATCACGCCTGTCTGCCGTCAGGTGTCATATATGAGTACTAACCTCGATTCTTTTATGAATCATCAACGCGATCACGATCTACCCCGCTCGTTGACACCGTAAGGTGTCACCGTAACATTACGGTATACCATCTCCCACAAATGAAATGTCGTGAAATGCAAATAAATATCAATCACACACGACACATCACAAAAAGTTGAAATCTCAAAAGTCATAAATATATTAAAATCCGATAATAGACCGAATATTTTAAATCCCAAAAATAACCTTTAAATTTAAAATTTGGATTGACCCGGAAATCTTAGTCAAACCCCGATAACATTTTAATTTAAAAGATTTAGGCTGAAAATAATTTTATTTAAAAGAATTGGGTCAAAAATAAGGCAAATGCCCAAAATGAATTCGCGAAAATCTATTTTCAAAACTTAGTCAACCTAAAAAAAAAACTTCAGGTCAAAGTTTGAAATTTTAATAAATTTCGCGAAGTCATTTGATCAGACCCGCGAAACCTAGTTTCGGCCCGAGAAAACTTAAAATCGTTCCGCGCTGTCTCACGGTTCGCGAAAGACCTCAGCCCCCGAAAACTGGCTTTCAGCCCGCGAAAACTGGTTTTCGGCCCGCATCTATCTCTTATTCGCGAACTCTCTGGCCCGTGAAAACAGGTTTTCGGCCCGCATCTATTTCTTATTCGCGAACTCTCTGGCCCGCGAAAACCTAAAATCGGCCCGCGATGTCTCACGGTTCGCGAAAAACTTCAGCCCGCGAAAACCTTTCTCCCTCACAATTCGCAAAATAACTGGCCCGCGAAAACCTAAAATCGGCCCACGATGTCTCACGGTTCGCGAATCCTCTCTGGCCCGCGAAAACATTTACTCCCTCACAATTCGAAAAATAACTGGCCCGAAAACATGAAATCATCCCAAAACACAAGTAAACCCAGAAAATGAAGAACAGTATGCGAAAAACACTAAGTTCTTCAATTCTTCAAGAAATTTCATCACACAAACATCCTTCTAACTCACATAAACACCTGAATAGATTATAGAACTCATATGTTGAGCTCGAACAAGCATCATAACACTTCAAAAACATCACGAAAGTACCAGAAATTTGAGAACTAAAAATCGGATTTAACAAAAACATTTACGTGTTGTAGATGAAATCTTCACCTACCTCACGTCCGAGGTTAGTTAAGCTACGATTTTTCCGAGCTCCCGATCGTTGGTTGTTGAGTTTGAAGGTTTTCTTCTCTCCTTTTCTTCTCCTTGTTCCTTTTCTTCTTAATGAAGTTTTTGAAGTATAATTGTATATTTAACTTGGGATAGCTCACGTGATGACAAGGAGGTGATAAGTAGGTGATGAAGTTTTCCTCTTTGGCTAAGAAAGGTTCTCTTTTTGTAATTTTCCTCCTTAACCGTTTTGGGTTTTATCCTTGAAGCTTGCCATCACTCAAATTTCACTCCCTTAAATTTACACATAATATTCAAATTTTCTAAGTCTTTTCACTATTAATTATATCAAAATCCCGTGTTTAAAATTTACAGGTATTACACGTGATTGGTATGAAACGAGAGCAACCACAAAACCCCGATCATGAGTAGTAGTTAGAAGATGGTTGCTCCATACTCATGATCGGTACGAGACGAGAGCAACCACAACAATTCCAGCATGCACGGTACTCGGGTTGCTCCAAATGCATGCTGGTAAGAGACGCGCGCAACCGCATTCCTCATGTATGGCAATTTGACGTAGTGGCTCCACATACATGATAAAGGGAAACGACGTGAGCAACTACGACTATATGTGGTACATTCTATCTTTTGAACTGAGTTGCATAATACCACATTCATACATATTTTTAAGATAGGTACATTTTCATTATGCATACAATTTTAAGATTTTTGAGCTTAAACTTTCAAGCATGCATATAAGCTGAATCGCAAAAAATACCTATTTTTTCAAAATGGTACATTTTAAATATGCATTTTCAAAACTTAAAAATTTAAAATGCATATTACGCACGAAAATTGATAGATACCATTTTTTTTCTATAGAATGAGCTTAATTTGAGGGGGAGCTACTTTTTATTTTCAAAAGAGAAGTGACCCTTATTTCTTTAGAAGGGAGCAATAATTATATTTTTGAGGGGGAGCGAACTTCAAATATGTGAATTTAGGGAAAGAGATTCATAGATTTTTCGAACTTACCACGCATCTTTTGAAGGGGAGCAAGTTTCTTAAGGAAGCATGATTTGAGGGGGAGGAGTAATATATATATATATATATATATATATATATATATATATAATATATAACATAATAATATATATTACTAATAAAATAAATATATATATATATATTATATCCATATAATATATAGTATAAAAATATATTTTACTAATAACGATTAATATATATATAAAAAAAAGGAGGGCCATCAAAATTAAAAATACAAGGCCATAAAAAAAAAAAATCAAAAATCTTCTCCCCTCATCAAGCTTCATGGAGATTATCTCCGACCTCCGAAGATGGACTTCAAAAGAAGAATCTCGTGCCTACAACGGTCAACTCTTTTCAAAAGGCGACGGTGGCTATAAATGCAAATCTCGGTGCTCTCTTCAAACGACCTGCTCCGGCTTGCTGACAAACAAAGCAGCACCCACTACTTCCTACCGGATGCATGGATACTTCGTTCCTACGATTCAGTCAAACCCAACTGAATCTAACCCCAGAACATCACCGAGAGTCAGTCGAATCACGAAGAAATAACCACATCTACTAAAACCTTTTGAAAAGACCGATGTTACATGATTCCCTCACCTCACAAATTATTCGGACCAACCCCCATAGGTACAGGTGCTAATTTTATTAGCTCCCGGGTAGAAGTCGCCGCAATAGGTCCAACGGCGCGTGCACTACCGAGCCTTACCCACTCGTCTGTCTCACAAAAGACAGGTGTTTCAGAAATTACGGGGAGCCACGTCTACTATCACCGCTTCACTCGGAAGCAGGAGATATTGAATTATGTGGTACTCAGCCCCACCACCACACTTCCTTGAGCACTCGAGTCTAGTGTGTCCTCACTTCCCATATATTTTTATATTTTCTAGGACACATACACTTTTCTAACACCTGATCTTTGTGATCAAGCTAGAACTTCCATAGACGCATCTCCTGTAGATGTGATTCCACGATTGGAAGGAAGTCCTGCCGTTGCAACATCAATACAACAACGGAATCAGGCCATCGCCTAGAGCTAGTCTCTGGAACGATGTTAACGGGATGCCTATGTGGCCCCGGTTCTTCAAGCCATGTCCTCACACGCCACGTCTCGGAGTTTGTCTCTGAAATCGTGTCGACGGATTGCCTTAGTGGCTCCGTCTGGTTATTACCATCACCGACCTGTCGTTTGTGTCCTTCTAATCTTCCTATACAAGCATGCCGATCTCGTTAACACGAATCGCCATGAGGGGGAGAAGGGGACATGCATAAACAAACAGGTCGGACCACCCACCAATTTCTGCCGAGCATACCACTCTGAAGCCGGGCTCTCCTACACTTAAATGGAACATTCCAAAGGAGCCTCGACACATTTTACAACACCCCACGCGTACCTTCTTCCGGAGCCAGACAAGCTTCCTCGAGGCCGAACCAGACAACTTCCTTCGAAGAAGACGAATCCGACGCCGAGAAGAAGAAGATTAGAGCAGACTTGACGACTTCAAACTACAGAGAAAGACCAGGACAAGATGCAAACAAAGTGCAAGATCCGCGACATCATCAAAGTCAAATATCAGGGCGTGGATCATTATTTACATCCGGTCTACAGAATATAGCGTCAAGTCAAGAGAGTCCTAGCCAAAGAGCATTCAAAGCCTCCGCAAGAAGAGGAGATAGCCCTTGTAGGGGGAGAGTGTTAGGACTCAAGATGTTAACGGGAAGTCTTCGTGACCCCGGTCTCTTATACGACGGATTGCCTTTGTGGCTCCGTCGGGTAATTATCGAACCTGAGCTCCTACTGTGGTTAACAATGGAGTCCTCTTGTCCCGACGACGTGATCAACATGCCAAATCACCGCCCCATTGTATATAGTTGCCATGATGGTCTCCCCAACTCGATCAGAAAAAATGGGGCTAATACGTCAACGAAAGTGCAAGATTGATCAGAAATGCTGAAATCATCAAGTGTCGTCAAATGAAGCAAACACCGCCGACCTTCAAAGATCGAAGTTACTGCCTCGTGTGCGTCTCTCCAAATTTCAAAGAGAACTTCCCAATTCCAACATAAGGTTGACCAAAAGTAGGGGGAGTTGCGCTACTATCGTAAGGAGAGATCGAACACAAAAAGATGAAATCTGGCAACCGCCTCGTGTGCATCTCTGCAATTTCCAAAGAGAAAACTCCCCAATCCCAACACAAGGTTGAACAAACGTAGGGGGAGTTTCGCATTATCAGAGGGAGAAATGGAACACACAAAAAGAGAAAATTCTTCAAGAACCGGCAAGCAACTTCAAACACCTTCCGGCATTTACGAGTCGAGCTTCAAAAGAAGATTAAGAAGATCTGGTGCCGAGAAGCGAAGATCAAGACACGGTGAGCTTGAAGATCTCCAAAAGAAGAGGTCAAAAGACAAGATAAGGAGGAAATTCCTTTAGGACTCAGGCAAACGCACTAAGCCCCGCAAAGATAATCCATGACAAATTGAAGATTGAACACTAAGGGGTAGATTGTTAGGAATATTTTATTGTGTTCAATTAATTAGAATTATCTTTGGAGTTTATTTAAATAGATTTTATTTAAAAGAGGCTTAGTGTAATTGGGCTTTGTTAGGGGCCCAAGTATTATATACCAACTTGTGGTATAAATACTCAAACTCTAACACATAATAAAGTGTGTATTGTGTGAAACTCTAACTAGAGAGTGAAAGTGAGCCCCCAACCTCTCAAGAACACAACACCCCACGCAAGCTTAATTCTTCCGATCATCAAATCGTGGTAAACTCGTTTCAATATATGTTTAGTTGGATATTCTAGGCCTTACAGAGAAAGAAGAAGGAATCTTCAAATGGACAAAAGCACATGCCAAAACATTCAACCACCAAGTAGTTGTAATGTCATGATCAAGTTCTTTATTCCCTCAACCACCATTTCGTTTTTGTCCATATAAGTGGGTTAGATGGAATTTTAATAAACCTTTAATCAAGTCTAGGCCATGCCAAGATTTGAGGTTTTGCAATTGGGCCCTTGGAAAAATTGAATTAGTTCGATTGAGTCCGTATGATTATAATTTGATCAAATAGATCCAATCCAATTAATCCAAATTCTAATCAACCCCAAACTTAGTTAATTAATTTAGTACTTGATCCAATCACAAGTCTTAATTATTCCCGAGATCAAATTCGGAATTTAACTAAGTGTCTATAACCCGTATAGACGTGCCATTGCGTCAACGAATTCTCAATTCGTTACGCGCCCTTTGAAAAGTTTGTCACGACCAATAGAGATTGTTATCCTTTTTAAGCGTGACTCACTTGGTTCGTCTCAACTAGCACGGGAGGTATCCGCGAGTCCGGTATTCGCCTAGCCAATCCCGCGGTACCGGACAGATCCTAATTGAGAACGAATTTTGATCCAATCTAAAATCTGTCGAACCGACTATAAATATTTGTTGAATATTCTTATGCCCTTCACATGGCGTCCCGGTCAAGTGAGAGTCATGGTTAATGTCAAACTCACTAGACTCGACACTATGTTATAATCGAGTCTGTCGTGATTACAAAACTATGCTATGTGTCTCACACAAGCTAGTTTATATTGCTCCGGCCGGAGGCTTAGTAATCACCGTCCTCAATTATCTCATAGGACGTTAACCTCATATATGAGGTAGTGAATCCCGAGAGCACTCAAAGCCCGGCAATCACCTCCGTAAAACCGGCTGCGTTTTGCCGCTGGCCCATACCCTTTATTAGAGCATTTAACGGGCCTAGCAAACTAGCGTCAAACCGAAATCGCAGAAGCAAATCCGTCGATGAGCCTAAAGGTCTGAGGCTGCTATAGTCTTCGTTCGATCGTTGACATCCCCGCGTTAAGCCACGCGATCGAAACGAATATCGAGCCATGTGTTCGAATACTCCGTTGCCTCGATCGGCAATATTTCCGTCACGATCTCCCATCTTCCCAAGATGAACGATTGACACAATCGTTGCGTTGGAGCTATCAGCGGACAAGTCGTAATCGGTAATCTAGTCACCCCACTAGATTCCTAAGACTTGCGAACGTTTCTTTAGTGCAGAGAATAAGATCCGATCGGTGTCGCCTCTCTCATCCCATGAGAATCGATCGATCAACTCGTGCACAAGGTTTTTATTTATTTACCGTACTACCGGAAGTCTAGTAGACTTTAACTCAGTAAATAAATAACAAATGCCTCAAATTAATAAAATATAATATTTTATTAATTAAACAGTTACAATAAACCATTTATATTTCGAACTAATACAACAGGGGTCACCCTATTCAACTCAGTCCTCTGAACGGCATTCCGAGGGCATACCTCCCAACACATGTGTGGTATCTCAACTCGGGTTGCTCCACACACATGACAGGAAAGAAAGAGCTGTTGAGCAACTACATCGAACGATATGGCGGCGAAGTACGCTTCGGAAACAACAATTCAGCTTATATACGCGGTTATGGCGACATCTACCATAAACATCTCACTATCAAGGATGTCTGCTATGTTGAAGGGCTTAGCCACAACCTGTTTAGTATCGGAAAATTTTGCGACAAAGGACTACAAGTACTCTTCCGAGCCAAAGAATGCAGCATTAGAAACGCAAAGGAAGAAGAACAACTAGTAGGGTCAAGAAAATCAAATCTATACACGATCAACTTACAAACAACAAAGCCCTCCTCAGCAGTCTGTCTATTTTCCAACAACATTCAACATCAGAATCATTTGTGGCATCAAAGGTTTTCTCACCTAAACTATAGGGATCTCCGAAAATTAGCATTCAAAAACTTGGTAAAAGGATTACCTAAGTTAAAATTCAGAAAGGAACATCTATGTCCTGCATGCGAACTAGGATATATTATAAAAGCATCCCACAAGAGCAAACCCGTCCTATCAACTACGCAACCACTAGAATTACTACATATAGATCTATGTGGGCCCATGAGAGTAGAGAGCATAAGTGGAAAGCGGTATGTGCTTGTGATTGTGGATGACTATTCAAGATACACCTGGACTAGATTCCTGAGATCGAAAGATGAAACCGTTGAACTGCTGATAAACTTTGTGAAAATAACACAGAATCTGATGCAGAAATCCGTGCAAGTAATCCGTTCAGACAACGGTACGGAATTCAAGAACAAAAGTCCAAAGGATTTCTATGATTCCTTAGGAATTTCACAACAATTCTCAGCAGCACGAACCCCTCAACAAAACGGAGTAGTGGAGCGAAGAAACAGAACACTAATTGAAGCACCACGAACTACGCTGATCAACTCAAATCTTCCCCACTTTCTATGGGCTAAAGCAGTCAATACCGCATGCTTTACGCAAAATAGAACCAGCATCAACAAACGGTTTGACAAAACACCCTACGAGCTGATTAACAATCGAGTACCGAACATCAAATTTCTCTGAATATTTGGATGTAAATGCTTCATCATCAACGACACGATCAATCGCGGAATATTCGCACCAAAAGGAATTGAAGCTATATTCATCGGGTACTCCTCTGTTCCAAAGCATACCGGGTATATATCAAATCAGAACGCCGTGTACAGGAAAACATCAATATCACGTTCGATGAATCCACAATGGCTCTTGTTCACAACAGTTCAAGACCCGCACCTACACTAGAAAATGCTTCTGAACACACAAGTTCTGAACCCGTACAAGAAAAAGAGTTCAAGAGTTCTCCTACCAATACAAATTCCCCCACTACAGATATGGAATGGGATTTCTTATTTGAGGAACAATTTTTACAAACTCTAGAACCTAGAATGCAAAATCCTCAAATAGTTCAGGAAAATACAAAAGAAATTCCAGAGATTTATGAAGAAACGCAAAGCACAGAGACTTCACCAACAGTAGACAATGGTCTGACCAACGACATACCAATAAGTGATCCTTCGTCGTCTCAAATAAGTGACTATCAAAATGCTGGTGAAGAATCTCCCCAAAGTGCAGAAAATCCTCAAACTGCTCAAATCGAGAACGTACAACCAAACCCTCCTAACTTAGAATCACCTGAAGCTCCGGTACCCCATTTAAGAAAATAGATCCGTGCTCGTCCGACAGATCAAATTATAGGTGATCTTTCAACTGGCGTGCGCACTCGATCATCTACAGCAAATGAATGTCTATACTCATGCTTCATAAGTCAGAGCGAACCAAGAAAAGTCGCAGAAGCATTACAAGATCCGGATTGGATAATAGCTATGCAAGATGAACTCAACCAGTTTGAAAGACTTCAAGTATGGCGTTTGGTGCCACGACCCGATCGCAAAACCATAATTGGCACCAAATGGATCTTCAAAAACAAACGAGATGAGAATGGAATTATAATCAGAAATATAGCGCGACTAGTAGCAAAAGGCTAAAATCAACAGGAAGGAATCGATTACGATGAAACATTCGCTCCTGTTGCACGCATAGAAGCCATAAGAATATTTCTGGCCTACGTAGCTTATCAAAACTTCTTGGTCTATCAAATGGACGTCAAAACTGCCTTTCTGTTAGGATTATTTTATTGTGTTCAATTAATTAGAATTATCTTTGTAGTTTATTTAAATAGATTATATTTAAAAGAGGCTTAGTGTAATTGGGCTTTGTTAGGGGCCCAAGTATTATATACCAAAATGTGGTATAAATACTTGAACCCTAACACATAATAAAATGTGCATTGTGTGAAAACTTTCTAGAGAGAGAGAGAGAGAGCCCCCAACCTCTCAAGAACACAACACCCCACGCCAAGCTTCGATTCTTCCCATCTTTTCGTGGTAAACTTGTTTTAATATATGTTTAGTTGGATATTCTAGGCCTTACAAGTGGTATCAGAGCCAAACGCGCTCAGATTTGAGTAAAATTCTTCGAAATCTTTTTTTGGTGTTCTTCGTGTTCATAAAAAATTCTCGAAAATTTTGATATGTTTTGGTGTTTTTGTGCTTGATTGAGTGTTTAGGAGTTAGGATATACATGTTTTCATCGTTACCCGGGGCTAATTTGATTGATTTTGTGTTCGGGATCGAAAAATAGCTCATTTTCTTTCGCAGCTACAGTAAATTCTCGCAGCTACAGTGCTTTTATGAAGTAGAGTTTTCGCAGCTACAGTAGAGTTTTCGGCTACAGTGAAGTTACTGTTCACCCGAAAACTTAAAAACTTTTCGGTACTGCTACAGTGAAATTACTGTTCACCCGAAAACTTAAAAACTTTTCGGTGCTACAGTAAAAAAAAAATAAAAAATTTCGATACTGTTCATCCGAAAACTTTTCGGTATACTGTTCATCCGAAAACTTTTCAGTACGGTTCTCGGAAGTTACTGTTCACCCGAAAACTTAAAAACTATTCGGTGCTACGAAAACTTTTCGATACTAAAAAAGTTTTTCAAAAAAAAAAAAAAAAAAAAAACTTTTCGGGATACTCTTCATCTGAAAAGTTTTCGGTACTGTTCTCGGAAGTCACTGTTCATCCGAAATATAATAAAAAAAAAACTTTTCGGGATACTGTTCATCCGAAAAGTTTTCGGTACTGTTCTCGGAAGTTACTGTTCATCCGAAAACTTAAAAACTTTTCGGTGCTACAGTGACTTTTCGCAGCTACAGTAGTTTTCGTGCTACAGTAAAAAAATAATAATAATAAAAATAAAAAACTTTTTGCATCCAACTTTTCGCACTGAACACTTCGAAAACTCCATTTCGAAAAACTTTTGAGGGCATTTTTGTAATTTTCCAGTTTTCGAACCCAAAGTTTGCGAACCCAAAAGTTTTCGAACCTATTTCGAAAATCTTGATTTTCGCACTCCTAACCAGAAATCTATTTTTGCAACAACACACTTTGAAAATCAGTTTTCGTACTAAAATTCGAAAATACTTTACACATTCATATCGAAAATTTAAATTTTTGCACCCAAACACTCCGAAAATTTATTTTCGCACCTTATCACTTCGAAAACTTATTTTTTCATAACACACATACCGAAAATCAACTTTTCGCATATCATTTATCGAAAATAAATTTTTGCATATCATATCACATCCAAACTCTATTGGCAAATTATAGATAAGTTTGATAAATTTCCGAAGTTTTCGAAATCACCCCAAAAGTTTTTCGGTATATACCAAAAATCTTTTCGGTACCCAAAATTTTCGATACTTCACAATATTTCTCGATAAATCAAACTTTTCGGTGCAGAAATTTTTAAAAGCCAATATTTTTTTATTCCAAAATATTTTTGGCACATTATAGAAAAAGCTTTTGGTAACATTTTCGAAGTTTTTCGACATCACTTTAAAACTTCTCGGTACACTCCAAAACGTTTTCGAGACTTAAAATTTTCGAAACTTCACGACTTTTATCGACACACCAAAACTTTTCGGAACTGAATTTTTCAAAAGCCAAAAATTATCAACTCTACACAACGCGTTAACGATCGCGTATCCAACTAAATTAAAAAAAAAATAATAGTAATATTTTAAAATTTTAAAAATCATGGATTCTACTTCCGCAACTTCTGAGATGAGCTTTGACGAGAGTGATTTATATAAAGCTTTTCTTTCTTTGAAGGAAGATTATAAAACCATGTGTCGTGAACATAAACACGAACGTAGGACTACCCAAGCGTTAGAAACTAAGTTAGCTAGTGCACTAGAAACTATTTCTAGTCTTGAATCAAAATTAGCTAGCTCAAAAACTAACGATTGTGAGCTAACCAAGAACCTAAATTCCTCTAAGGTAGGCCAAACTCAACTTATAAGTCACGAAAAGACTAAAAGTGAGTTAGAGAGTAGACTAGATAATAATTACAAATGCTTAGTCAAGAGTTTAGAAAAAAGAGGTAGTCTTACTTGCCATTTAGAAAACGCGCGTGAGAAAATCACTAATCTTGAATCTCAGGAAGTAAAATTAAAGGCTCAAATTAGTGAACTAACAAATAAATTAAACAATTGCGAATTCGAACGCAATAATTATCTGTCTGATTTGAGCAATTCGCGGAGTAGTTTTAAACTTTTATTTGAGGAACGCAGTAAATTGCACCCTAAAGTTCATCACTTAGAGGGCATCCTTGCGAAAAAGGGTCAAACAGACCAAAGTTCCTCTAAAGACTTAGCGTCCAACGGGGAAAATAATTTACATTCTAATAAACCTATCTCTTGTTGGGAAATTCCAGAAGTTGCAAGTAAAATTGCAGAATTGAACGCAACTCTCGAATCGGAAAGAGTAGGTTTCCGAGCAGAAAAGCAAAAGCTCTTAGAGGAGATTTCTAATCTCAAAAACTCCCCATCCTTACCTGTCTTAAATAATCCTTCTAAAGAAATATCTTCCATTAAACAGGATAAGGGAACGCAAACGGACGCCTTTGTTCCTAAAATTAAAAAGACTTTTGCTAGTAATTCTAAGTCAATTTTGACTGAAGCTGAAAAGATAAGTAAAAGCCTTAAGCTTAATACTTCCAAGGAACAGAAGATTAGGAAGGAGAAAAGAAAATCGACATTATTTTCCAAAATCATAGGCGACATTGCTAAAGATTATCCTTCTCCCGCTCCTAACAAAAAGGAAGTTCCTAAAGAAGAAGTCTCAAACTCAAGCAGGCGAACTTCTCAAACTTCCAAAATCTCTCATTCTTTAAAGAATGATAGAGATGGAATTGCTTACACGCACAAAAATGTTTATTATTCTATTAAGCGAAAGTCCATCAAAAACCATCGTTATAGAGTGAATGATGTGAATTTTTGTAGGCAATACGACTCATCATCTGATGACGCATATAGTGCGATAAGTTCGTATTCATACTTAAAATACCCGGTCCAGATTAAGTCTGAAAGACACCTTCTGCGACTGGCTAGGGAGAAAATATTCAGATCTTCTAAACCTAGACACACATTCACCGGTGCTGAATTGTCATTTCCCTCTAAGGTTCACCAAACTTGGGTTCCTAAATCAGAAATCAAATTAAATAGGACTTTAAAGGATGATTTAGGATGTATATCTGAACCAAATGTGCATAAATTATTTTCTGCTAATCAGGGAGGACCCATCCAAAAATGGGTACCAAAGTCCCGTTAAAGTTTTGCAGGAGTCCAATCACGTGTGGTAATTCGATGATGGTTGCTCCACACGCGTGATTGGTATGAGACGAGAGCAACCACAAAGCCCCGATCATGAGTAGTAATTAGAAAATGGTTGCTCCATACTCATGATCGGTACGAGACGAGGGCAACCACAAATTCCAGCATGCACGGTACTCGGGTTGCTCCACATGCATGACTGGTAAGAGACACGAGCAACCGCATCCCTCACGTATGGTACTTTGAAGTTGCTCCACATACGTTATAAAGGGAAGCACGGTGAGCAACTACACCGTAGGTAAATTCTATATATGCATTCCATAGTAAAGTTTTTGGCATGCATATCGAGCTGAAAAGACAATATACCTACTTTGACAGTAATAGGGTACAATATAGCAATGCATGCTTCAAAAGAACTTTACTTTCAAATTTTTGCATGCATGCATACATGAGCCGAAATGCGAAATGCCCTATTTTATAGGTACATTCTAATTATGTGTATGTTAATTAAATTTTCAAAATTTTAATTTGCATATGCATACGAGCTGAATTGAAAAATACCTATTTTTCAAAATGGTACATTTTGAATATGCATTTTCAAAACTTTAAAATTTAAAATGCATATTACGCACGGAAATTATAAATACCATTTTTTTTCTATAAAATGAGCTTAATTTGATGGGGAGCTAATCTTTTATTTTTTAAAAGAGAAGTGATCCTTATTTTCTTAGAAGGGAGCAATAATTATATTTTTTGAGGGGGAGCGAACTTCTAATACGTGAATTAGGGAAAGAGATTTACAGATTTTTCGAACTTACCACGCATCTTTCGAGGGGGAGCAAGTTCTTTTAGGAAGCACGTTTTGAGGGGGAGAAATAAAATATATCTATATATATAATATAAATATAATAGCATATATATTACTAATAACGATTAATATATATATTATATCCATATAATATATAATATACTAATATACATATTACTAATAACGATTAATATATATATCCAAAAAAAAACATAGAAGGGCAAAAAAAAAAAAAAAAAAAAAAAAAACTTCTCTCCTCAGCATCAAGCTTCATGGAGACCACCTCCGGCCTTCGAAGATGGACTTCAAAAGAAGAATCTCAAGCCCACAACGGTCAACGCTTTTCAAAAGGCGACGGTGGCTACGAATGCAAATCTCGGTGCTCGCTTCAACCGACCTGCTCCGGCTTGCTGACAAACAAAGCAGCACTCACTACTTCCTACCGGATGGATGGATACTTCGTTCCTACGATTCAGTCAAACCCAACTGAATCTAACCCCGGAACATCACCGAGATCAATCGAACTACGAAGAAATAGCCATGTCTACTAAAACCTTTGAAAAGACCGACGATATATATAATTCCTTTACCTCACAAATTATTCGGACCAACCCCCATAAGTACATGTGCTAATTTTATTAGCTCCCGGGTAGAAGTCGCCGCATTAGGTCCAACCGAGCCTTACCCACTCGTCTGTCTCACAAAAGACAGGTGTTTCAAGAAATCACGGGGAACCATGTCTACTATCACCGCTTCACTCGGAAGCGGGAGATATTGAATTAAGTGGTACTCAGCCCCACCACCACACTTTCTTGCACACATCGAGTCTAGTGTGTCCTCACTCCCCATATTTTTAATATTTTCTAGGACACATACACTTTTATAACACCTGATCTTTGTGATCACGTCAGAACTTCCGTAGACATGTCATTTTAAGACATGCTTCCAGAATCAGAAGGAAGTCATGCCGTTGCAACATCAAAGCAACAATGGTTTCAGGCCACCGTCTCGAGCTAGTCTCTAGAACGATATAAACGAGACGTCTATGTGGCCCCGGTTCTTCAAGCCCTATCCTCACAGGCCACGTCTCGGAGTTTGTCTCTGAAGTCGTGTCGACGGATTGCCTTAGTGGCTCCGTCTAGTTATTACCATCACCGACATGTCGTTTGTGTCCTTCTAATCTTCCTATACAAGCATGCCGGTCTCGTTAACTCGAATCGCCATGAGGGGGAGAAGGGGACACACATAAACAAACAGGTCGGACCATCCACCAATTTCCGCCGAGCGTACCACTCTGAAGCCGGGCTCTCCTACACTTGAATGGAACATTCCAAAGGAGCCTTGGCACATTTTACAACACCCCATGCCTACCTTCTTCTGGAGCCAGACAAGCTTCCTCGAGGCCGAACCAGACAACTTCCTTCGAAGAAGACGAATCCGGCGCCGAGAAGAAGAAGATTAGAGGAGACTTGACAACTTCAAACTACGGAGAAAGACCAGGACAAGATGCGAACAAAGTCCAAGATCCATGACATCATCAAAGTCAAATTTCAAGGCGTGGATCACTATCTACATCCGGTCTACAGAATATAGCGTCAAGTCAAGAGAGTCCTAGCCGAAGAGCATTCAAAGCCTCCGCAAGAAGGGGAGATAGCCCTTGTAGGGGGAGATTGCTAGGATTCAAGATGTTAACGGGAAGTTTTCGTGACCCCGGTCTCTTATCCGACGGATTGCCTTTGTGGCTCCGTCGGGTTATTACCAAACCTGAGCTCCTACTGTGCCTTCCAACGCTATCCTCCTGTCCCGAAGACGATGCTTCATATTGACCCATCGCATGACGATCTCCCCAACTCGATCTTCATGAGGTGGAGCAGTACTAAAGCAAAATGGGAGCAATACCACGATGAAAGGTCAAGATAGATCAGAAACGTTAAATCCTCAAGCGTCGTCAAAGAATCAAGCGAACACCACGGACTTCAAAGATCGAAGTTGCCGCCTCGTGTGCGTCTCTCCAAATCTCAAAGAGAACTTCCCAATTCCAACATAAGGTTGACCAAAAGTAGGGGGAGTTGCGCTACCATCGAAAGGAGATCGAACACAAAAAGAAGAGATCCGACAAGCAACTTCAAACACCTTCCGGCATTTACGAGTTGAGCTTCAAAAGAAGATTAAGAAGATCTAGTGCCGAGAAGCAAAGATCAAGACACGGTGAGCTTGAAGATCTCCAAAAGAAGAGGTGAAAAGACAAGAGAAGGAGGAAATTCCTTTAGGACTCAGGCAAATGCACTAAGCCCCACAAAGATAATCCATGTCAAATTGAAGATTGAACACAAAGGGGGAGATTGTTAGGATTATTTTATTGTGTTCAATTAATTAGAATTATCTTTGTAGTTTATTTAAATAGATTATATTTAAAAGAGGCTTAGTGTAATTGGGCTTTGTTAGGGGCCCAAGTATTATATACCAAAATGTGGTATAAATACTTGAACCCTAACACATAATAAAATGTACATTGTATGAAAACTTTCTAGAGAGAGAGAGAGAGAGCCCCCAACCTCTCAAGAACACAACACCCCACGCCAAGCTTCGATTCTTCCCATCTTTTCGTGGTAAACTTGTTTTAATATATGTTTAGTTGGATATTCTAGGCCTTACACTTTCTCAACGGCATTTTGAAAGAAGAAGTCTTTGTCGCTCAACCTGATGGGTTTCAAAACAATAAATTCTCTGATCACGTCTATCAACTCGAGAAGGCACTCTACGGATTAAAACAAGCCTCGCGAGCATGGTACGATGTGTTAACAGACTTCCTAATAAAATCAGGATTTACAAAAGGAACCATAGACACCACTCTCTTCGTCAAAAACCACAGGAAGGAGATATTAGTTGTCCAAATCTATGTAGACGACATAATATTCGATTCGACAGACGAACGACTGTGCAAAAAATTTGGCAAACTCATTACGACAAAATTTGAAATGAGTATGATGGGAGAAATGTCATTCTTCCTAGGAATACAAGTCAAACAGATGCCAGACGGAGTATTCATCAGACAGTCGAAGTACATTCAAGACATTCTAAAGAGATATGGAATGGAACTCAAGCTCGTCAATGCCAACTCCGATGTCTCCAACCTGTAAACTAGATGCTGATCTCTCAGGGAAATCAGTAAACGAAACAGAATATAGAGGCATCATAGGGTCACTTCTGTATCTTACCTCAAGTCGACCCGACATAGTCTTCTCCACGTGTCTTTGCGCTCGTTTCCAAGCTCAACCAAAGGAGTCACACATGCTTGCCGTAAAGCGTATCCTTCGATATCTTAAAGGAACACAAAATCTGGGTTTGTGGTATCCTAAAAATGCTAATTTGGAGTTAATTGGATACACTGACTCTGACTATGCAGGATGCAAATTAGACAGGAAAAGCATTTCTGGAAGCGCTCAATACTTAGGCGATAAGTTGGTCTGTTGGTCATCCAAAAAGCAAAACTGCGTGTCCACATCTACAACTGAGGCTAAATACGTCGCTGCTGCTAGCTGTTGCTCACAAATATTATGGATGCGGACTCAACTTCGCGACTATGGGTTTGATTTAAATAATATTCCCATTTATAGTGATTCTCAAAGTGCTATAGCCATTACATGCAATCCTGTGCACCAGTCACATACAAAACACATAGATATACGCTATCATTTTATTAAAATGTATTTTGTGAAAACTGAGCTGCAGCATGCCGATTTATTTACCAAGGCTTTGGATGAAAAATTCTTCCAATTCCTTGTCTCTAAAATCGACATGCTAAATCTCAGTTAAATTGCCTTCATGATTTTTTTTCAAATTAATGTCATTTATGTGTTTTCTAAAACCTATGCATTAATTGAGGGGGAGAACTTCTATAGTGTCTTATATAAATATGCGTAACGAATTAAGGGGGAGAAAATATTTTTAAGAAAATAATGCTTCAATTGAGGGGGAGAAAATTTCACAAAATTATGTGCTTTTGTACCTATTTGCTAAATGAAAATATGATTACAGGTCAAAAAGAGAATATTTCTATTTCGGTGCCTACCTGGTAATTTGTCATACTTACTGTGCATCCGAAAAAGCGGGTAAAGAGATAAGTTTTCGCATTATATGATACGAAAACCTCACATCACTTTCTCTCTCTACATTTTTTTTCGCACTCTCGATTTATTTTCGCACGATTCATCATTCATGTTAGATATAAAATAGTGTCGTTTGATATCTAAGTTCTTATCGTCAATATTGGCTTTCCCTATGTATAGGAACCTCTTCTATGTAATAGCTTGTATGTGGGCTTAAATAAGTGTAATGGGCTTATTAGGGGCCCAAGTATTCTATACCCTAATTTGTGGGTATAAATACTAAACCCTATTCATTATTTCAAGGTGAATCATTATTGAGAAAAGAGCTAAAGCGTAGATCACCTTAGTACTGTTTCACACAAGAACACACACTACAAGGTATTTTCATTTCTCTCAATCGATTCCCACTTAGATTCGTTGTTTGTTAGGTGAAATGAGACCTACAATTGGTATCAGAGCCTAGCGTGAACGATCGAACTAAGTTTCGTTTGGATTCATTGAAGTCTCTGTTGAGGTTTTGCTGTTTTCTTTTGGGTCTCACCTTCAAGTTTTGTTCTTAGCATTTTTCGAGATTTCTGAGCTTATTTTGCTGATCTTCAAACTCGTTTAGTGTTCTAAGACCCTTTCGAAGCTTTCTGTGAAAAACCCAGAAGATTTCAGTGTTTCTGAGTGATTTTTCGTCAAAATCTGGGTTTAATAAGTTTTTGCAATAGTTTTCGAAGTCAGTGCAAAAAGTCCTTCGAAAACTGATTCGAAAATATTTTCGCATCCTCGATTTGCAAACCAATTCGCAAACCAGTTTTCGCACCTTAGGTTTTTGCATCCTCGATTCGCAAACCAATTGGCAAACCAGTTTTTGCACCTTAGGTTTTCGCATCATCGATTCGCAAACCAGTTTTCGCAGCTTAGGTTTTCGCATCCTCGATTCGCAAACCAATTCGCAAACCAGTTTTCGCACCTTAGGTTTTTGCATCCTTGATTCGCAAACCGATTCGCAAACCAGTTGTAATACCCGTGGGTTTTATAATGTAATTACCATTATAATTAGAAATTTTGATATATTATTTAGATGAAGGATTCGAAAACTCGGGTGAAGAGTATGAATAATAATAGGAACACCCGAATTTTGATAAGTACTTGAAAACAAAAGAGGCCAAAATTCGGGTAAGAAGAAAGGGAAGAATTCGGGTAATGACAAAGTGAAATTCGGGTGAAGCCTAAATAATTTTCGGGCAAGACATTTCTTAACCTAAGAGGAAAGGCTTGTCACTTCCTTGTCACCTACTTATCACCTCCTTGTCACCCACTTATCCTTAGTTACTTCAAAGTATAACTATACCTTATTAAGTGAAATACAACAAACAAAAAGGGCAGAGAACATTTTTCGAAAACAAAGGAGAATTTGGCTAACAAGGATCGAAGAGCTCGGGAAAGATCTAACACCCTTAAGCTTCAGACGTGAGGTAGGTGAAATCTTTCATCTACAACACGTAAATATTATGTGTTTTATGTGATAACGTATTTTTATGATCTTACGTGATTTACATGACGATTAGGTGAATTTTCGGGTGGTTATATGCTTTAAAAACCCGGATTTTGGGTTTGAATCTATGTTATGTTTATATATGTTACGTGTTGTATATGTATTTACATGGGATTCGAATGAGTTAGAAATGTTTTCGGTATTAGAACAAGTTTTAAATACTTGGGTATTTTCGGATAGATGTTATTCGGGCGTTTGAATAATTTTCGGGCATAGTACTGTAGCCAGGAATTAATATAAATTCGGGTAGGTATAAGTGTTCGGGCATAGTACTGTAGCCTGTATAAATTCGGGCGTCAATCTTGCCTGTATAAACCAAAAGCAAAGCAAGAATGTATAACAAACAGGACAAAATATCCCAAAAACAATGAGAAAACTAAGGCATTAGCAACTAAACAAATCTAGGTGATTAAACAAGAATATGCATCAAGCACTAGGCTATATTATCCTTTGGGAATTAGGAAGATATGGGTACCTAAGTCTGAAACGGAGTCACGAAACACTGTCTCGCGTGACTCCAAAACCAAATCAGCAAAGAGTGTGTGCACAAAATTATCTGCGAATAAAGGAAGACCCGTCCTTAAATGGGTACCTAAATCTCATTAATTTATTTTGCAGATCCATCATGTGTGGTACCTAGACTCTGGTTGCTCCACACACATGACTGGAAGAAGGGAACTGCTGAGCAACTACACTGAGCAATTCAGTGGAAAAGTGCGTTTTGGAAACAATCACTCCGCCCCAATATTGGGATATGGAGACCTTGTCCATGACAAGCTAACGATCAAGGATGTCTCGTATGTCAACGGTCTCTCACACAACCTATTCAGCATCGGGCAATTCTGTGATAGAGGACTCAAAGTCAACTTCCACGCTAAAGGCTGCAGTGTGAACGATAAGGCCGGGATAGAACTACTTGCTGGATCTCGTGAATCTAGTCTCTACACAATCAACTTAAAGACTATCTGCTCATCCACAGCCGTATGTCTGCTGTCTAAAGCTTCCCTACATAAGAGTAATCTATGGCATCAACGGATGTCTCATCTGAACTTCAAGACGCTGAATCTACTTCACTCAGAAAAGCTAGTAATTGGACTGCCAGCTTTAAAGTATCACAAGGAGCACCTATGTACATCCTGTGAAAAGGGGAAGATGAAGAGGGCATCTCATAAGTCCAAACAAATCGCATCTACGTCACGTCCACTTGAGCTATTGCACATGGATGTTTGCGGACCAATGAGAACCCAGAGCATCAACGGACGAAAGTACGTTCTTGTTATTGTAGACGACTTCTCTCGTTACACATGGACAAGATTTCTGCGTACGAAGGATGAGACACCTGATCTAATCATAGCGTTTGTGAAGAAAACTCAGAATCAGCTGGGATGTACTATTCAAGTGATTCGCACTGACAATGGCACTGAATTCAAAAATCAGTTACCCAGTAACTTTTACCAATCACTTGGAATTTCTCAGCAATTCTCAGCTGCCAAGACTCCTCAACAAAATGGAGTGGTGGAACGAAGAAACAGAACTCTAGTCGAAGCAGCTCGAACAATGCTAATTCGCTCAAACCTTCCCCACTTCCTCTGGGCCGAAGAAGTTAGTACAGCCTGCTACACTCAGAACAGGACGAGCATTCATAAAAGGTTTGGAAAGACTCCATACGAGCTAATCAACCAACGAATACCTGAAATAGGGTTTCTACGAGTCTTCGGGTGCAAATGCTTCGTTGCAAATGATAGAGAAGACCGTGGTAAATTCGACCCAAAAGCTCTCGAAGGAATATTCATAGGGTACTCTACAACATCAAAGGCGTATAGAGTCTATCTTAAGGAACGAAGAACTGTCATGGAAAGCTGTAATGTAACGTTCGATGAAACGCCAGATTTGGCTCCTGTACACGTCAATGCAGAACCCAGAGTCATCAGAGTGTTGACACAGGATCAACATACTCTTACACACGAGGAAGCTTCTTCCACCCCTAATACAGATGATAATGAGGATCTGGACTCTCTCTTTGAACATCTCTACATTAACCCTCGCTCTCAATCAACTCATTCTCATTCTAATCCCAGCAGTGACACATCAGTACCACTTGTCGGAGACCAAACAGTGGCCAATGAAGCATCAACCTCTCACGAACCTCAAGTTAGTGCACACACCAATAATGAAGAGGATGATGAAACCGTTCTGATTCCCCCAATAGAAATCTCTACCACAAACGAGGTAGAGCCCGCTGACTCACATATCAACGAAGATGCAATCCAACCCCTACCACATGAAAGGAAATGGACACGTGCTCATCCTACTACGCAAATAATTGGAGATCCAAATCAAGGAGTAAGGACGCGTTCCTCAACAGTCAACGAGAATCTATATGCCTGCTTCCTGAGTCAGAACGAGCCAAGCAAAGTGGCAGAGGCACTAGCCGATCCTGATTGGATTACGGCAATGCAGGAGGAAATACATCAGTTCGAACGACTAAAAGTTTGGAGACTAGTCCCAAGACCCCCATGCAAGACCATTATCGGAACAAAGTGGGTCTTTAAAAATAAAAAAGATGAAGATGGTGTCATAATAAGGAACAAGGCACGTCTAGTAGCTAAAGGATACAATCAACATGAAGGAATCGACTACGAAGAAACATTTGCACCTGTTGCCCAAATAGAAGCCATCAGACTATTCCTTGCCTATGCTGCCCACAAGAACTTCATCGTATACCAAATGGATGTCAAGACAGCCTTTCTAAACGGAGTCTTGAAAGAAGAAGTGTATGTGGTGCAGCCTGAAGGATTTGTGAGCAAGACCCATCCTAACTATGTCTACCTCTTGGACAAGGCACTCTACGGTCTCAAACAAGCCCCACGAGCTTGGTACGAAGTCCTCTCCGAATTCTTGATCAAGTCAGGCTTCTCCAAAGGCAATATCGACACCACTCTCTTCATCAAGCGACAGAGATCGGATATACTATTAGTTCAGATCTATGTCGACGATATTATCTTCGGGTCTACAAATCCTAAGCTGTGCAAGGACTTTGGAGAACTTATGAAGACAAAGTTCGTAATGAGCATGATGGGAGAGCTCAACTTCTTCCTTGGATTACAAGTCAAGCAGCTTACGGACGGAATCTTTATAAATCAATCCAAGTATATTCATGATATTTTGAAGAAATATGACATGGACAGATGCACCACCAAAAGCACACCGATGTCCACGACATGTAAGCTCGACTCGGATCCAGCTGGGAAACCTGTCGACCCAACCATATAGAGAGGAATCATCGGATCGCTGCTATACCTCACCGCGAGTAGACCCGACATCATGTTCTCCACATGCCTGTGTGCCCGCTTTCAAGCAAATCCCAAGGTCACACATGCTTGCCGTGAAAAGGATCATGAAGTATCTCAAAGGGACACCAACCCTCGGACTTTGGTATCCTAAAAACTCTGGCTTTCAATTAATTGGCTTTACTGACGCAGATTTTGCAGGATGTCGGATGGATCGAAAAAGCACCTCAGGCAGCACATAATTCTTGGGTGACAAACTGGTAAGTTGGTCATCCAAGAAACAAAACTGCGTCTCGACCTCCATAGCCGAGGCGGAGTACGTCGCTGCTGCCAGCTGTTGCTCTCAAATCCTATGGCTACGCACTCAACTGTAGGACTACGGGTTTGATCTAAATAACGTACCTATTTATAGTGACTCTAAGAGCGCAATAGCCATTACATGCAACCCCGTACACCACTCTCGCACCAAACACATTGATCTCAGATATCACTTTATAAAAGATCACGTGGAAAAAGGCACAATAGATATGTACTTTATTTGCACCGAGCTACAGCTCGCCGACTTATTTACAAAGGCTCTGGATGAAAAACGATTCCACTTCCTTGTATCTAAGTTAGGTATGCTAAACCTCGAGTCATAACAAATTGTGTCTCCCGAATCTTTTATACTCGTGAACATTTTTCATGTGCATATGTTAAGGGGGAGTGTCTTACACGTTTTAAGAACATGATTAATAGACATATCACACACAGTAGGCAGAACAATTAGATGCATTCAACATGTTGATTAAGGGGGAGCATCGATAATATTAATTAAGGGGGAGCATCGATGATAGTAATTAAGGGGGAGCACCTATAAAATTTGATTACTGGGGAGTAGCGATAAGCACCAATCAATTTTACTTTTCTCAGTTAAACTCTCTTCCTTTATTCTATCTTAGCTTACTTTACACTAACTTAACCTTTTTTTTATTATTATTTAGGAATTTGAGGATTTTCAAATTTGTTGCACTAATTAAAATATATATATATATATAATAATAATAATAATAATAATAAATAATAAAAATAAAAATTTCGAGGTTTTCGCATCAAACTTAAAGGTCTTCGCATCTAACATTTCTAAGGTTTTCGCATCCAACATTTCGAAGGTTTTCGCATCAAACTTAAAAGTTTTCACATCCAGCTTAAAAGTTTTCGCATCCAACTGTGTAAGGTTTTCGCATCAAACTTGTAAGGTTTTCGCATCCAACTATTGAAGGTTTTCGCACCCAACTTAGAGTTTTCGCATCCATAAATACTCACACACTGCGAAAACCTCATTTCGCAGAACCCTAATTCGAGAACCTCCCAAATACGAAAACCTCCCACTGCGAAAACTTCTTGACAAATCAACTTCGAAATCTACAAAACAAGCTGAATAGAGGTAGTATGCTTGAGTCTTTTCTAGATTTGCTGTATTTTTCTCGCTCTAAATCACTGATTTTCGCACTCAAAATCGATTTTGGAAGTCTCCCAGTTCTTATTACACTGATCGCTTTTCATCTTTTGCTAGATTTAAGGATTAATCTTGTGATTAACCGTGTTTAAATGTCTGAGTTTTCGGCCAATGATGTTTCTGTGTCATAATTTTTCAAGATTTCTTCGAAATATTTTCCCAACTTTTGATTCTCGAAGCATGTTATTCGACTTGGGTTTTCGAGTCGATTTTCGATCCTCTGCGAAAACCTTGACTGCGAAAACCTGAGTTTTCGCACTGAACGAGAACACTGCAAAAACCTCAGCTGCGAACCTCAGCTGCGAAAACCTAAGTTTTCGCACTCGGCTGAATTTTCGTACTCTTCTGTTTTCGCACGTTTTCGAAAGCGTCTGCGAACCCGTTTTCGAACTCAAAGTTTGCGAACTCACACTGCGAAAACCCTAGATACGAGAATCTAGGTTTTCGCACTGCACACCACGTTTGGAAAACCTGTTAAGGGCACTCCAAGGCTAAGGAGTTCTTCAGAGATCGTCATTCCAGGAGGCAGAGGTGCCTTGGTCTTGGGCTTTTGGAAGTACTTGAGTTTGGGTACTTGAAGACTCTTAGCTTTGGCCAGACTTGGGATTTCTGGGTGGTCGTTCAGAAAATATTCAACGACGAGAGGTAGCCACCGAGTGTAGGGAAGCAGTCGCCTTCTTGGAGTTATCTCGCAGCTGCATTTGTTCAATTAGATCGTTCCAGATCTGCGCGGCAATGTTGATCTTTCTGTTGAAAATTACGCCGTGATAGATGTGGAGAATGTTGATGTTGCACCTGTCGAACCCAGAGTGTTTGGGTGACAGGCATTTGTTGAGCAGACCGAACAGCGTTCTCCATGGCGGGGATATTCCGCTTACGACGTATTTGGAGAGATGCGGGAGATCTGGTCCGAATCCCACCCGTTTTAGGTCTTGTAGTAATTCGGCTTCGGTGGGTAGCGGGTCATAGCTTTGGAGTATTGGCAAGCGCAGCACTCCTCAGAATCGTCTTAGTGAGCTTGACTTTTGTCTTGTGGATTGTGGCTTTTAGGGACAGTTTAGTCGTAGGGTTGGATTGTTGTAGCGTCCCCCAAAATTGTTGGACATATACCTCCGGCACTGTTGTGGAGAGAGTGAGAGCAGGCCAGAGGTAGTGTTGGCGAAGAATTGATATGATGATCTCGTCTGGGCATTTGAATGTGACGAGGTCTAACTGAAAGTTGTTTTCCTTCGCGGACAGCCATTTTTCCTTGGGTAGATGTGCGATGTCGATGATGAAGTCATTTTTGTTGGAGTCCAGGGAAAGGAAACAAACACGTTAGCGGTGAAACAGTTGAAACAGGCATTTATATATATAAAAGTATAATTTTATTTTTTTAAAAGATTTGTTTTTTGTTAATATAGAATATTCGAATTGAATAAATCGTTTGTGGTTTTCGCAGTGCAATGCTGAGAATATTTTTTTATTTTTTATTTTTTTTTTTGGTGTGCGAAGTGGGTTCGCGTAGTTTTGTAATTTTCGAAGTGTTTGGTGCGAAAACTTGGGTTTTCGCAGTTGGAGTTTTCGCAGGTGTTTGGTTCGCAGACTTTCAGTTCGAAAACTTATGATCGCAAAGGATGGGTTCGAAAACTTATGCGAAAACTGAGAAAAGGCACGGAGGTGGGCGTCAAAGCTAAGAAAGCAAATACTTTAACCGCATATGACTCATTCAAGGCAAGAACCGGCGAAGAACTACAAGATACTTATCAATGCTTTCTCACCCTAATCAATGAGATGCGGAAGATTAATATCCATAAGACAAATATGGAGATTAACATAAGGTTCATATCCTCCCTACAGCCCGAGTGGAAGAAGCTAGCTACTCAAATAAGGCGAAACAAAGATTTGGACGACATGAACATTCATGCCGTATTTGACAACCTTGCTCAACACATTGAAGATGTGCATGAAAACAAAAGCAAGGAAGCTCAAGAGTCAGTTGCCCTTATTACTGACAAGAAGCTAAAGAGAGTCTCTAAGTCCAACAAGAAGGTCATCCTAACCTCTTCTTCCGATCAAGATGACGATGACTCGGATTCGGACCAAGAGATTAAAGACATGAAAAAGCAGCTAGCTCTCATCACTCAAATGATGAAGAAAAAGTTTTACAGAAAGAAGTCTTCTTCATCATCAAATGGGCAAAGAACCTCAACTTCCAAAAATAAAGGAAGTGTGTCTGAATCCTCAGAAACAAGGACTGCCCCCGAGCCTCAAAAATGCTACAACTGCGGAAAAGTGGGTCACTTTGCAAATGAATGTCGCCAGCCAAAGAAGAAAAACACGACGTACTATGCCAAGAAGCTCCAACTATCTAAACAAAAGGAAGCTGGAGTGGCATAATGGCTGAACAAGACCATTGGCTTGAAGACAAGACTGAAAGTGACTCTGAAAACTTTGCCTTGATGGTCAATGTTGAGGACATCGAGGATGAGCAATCCACCGACTCAAATGAGGTCGCATCAGACACAAACTCTAAGGTAAACTCTTCTAGCTCCGCTCTTTCTTTGACTATTTCTGATTTTAAACTAAAACTAAAACAAATAACTAAAGAGCGAAAAACAATTAAAACTTTAGAGGAAAAGTTATCCAATAATGAAGCCGTCTTAAGAAAACATCTACTTGTAGAAGCTGATCTTAGAATACAACTTCAAATAGCAAATGAAAAAATATCTAATACAGAATCGAAGGCCAAATACAATGAAAATAAAATACAAGAATTAACAAAAAGCCTTAAAGCTAGTGATGCTGAAAATGAAAGTCACTTATCCCAAATTAAATTTCTTACAGACGAGCGAAAGCAGTTATACACTAGAATTAAAGAACTAGATGATATTATTACCAAGTATGGACACTTTGTACAAACAATCTACCTAAACAAACCAAGGCTTATTGACTTCTATAATCCCCACAAAGGTTTAGGTTTTGATAACCCATGCAACCTCCAGAAGGTACGAAGTAAACAACTATACAATGTTGAATACATGGGCTTGGGCTTAACAAATCTCATGCTGTTCACAAGTGCGGGAGAAATTAATGCCATCGAAGAAAAGAGAGAAAAGAAAATTAAAGCTGAAATTCCCATCGATTATAACAAATTAAACGAAAGTTACAAAACAAGTAATACCATCAGGTAATGAAAATGCAACTACTTATCCAATAAATCAAAACGATTTAGTAAACGAAGATAACAAGACAGAAGATAAAAATTCATATACATACATTCCTGCAATAGTCAAGAAAATTGCAGACTTAGAATCTACACTTGAAAAGGAAAGGAAGATATTTTATAACGAGAAAATACGTCTACTAAAACAAATTGAAGTTCTTAGAATTCTCGACACTCCTTCCAAAAGTATGCATGTTAAAAAAGAGTCATTTTCTTCTAATTCATCTCCAAATGAACTAACAGGGGAAATATTGAAACAAAAAGCGAATGCAAAGAAGAAATCCACGAAGAAGAAAAGAGAAAAGGAAGTCAAAATAGAGTCCAAGTGGCAAATTAAAGCATCTTCTAATTCATCTTCCTTAGATAAAAATAATGCCTTAGTTCAGTCATGTATCTCTACTTCTACTTCGATAACAAAGCTGAACAATATCAAGAAAACTGTTCCTCAATGCCTTAATTCCCAACTAAAGACACAACAATATAAAATTAAGGAAACCTCAAAGAAAAAGGAACCCGCCTTGAAAGAAAAAAACAGAACAACAACAAATAATAAGACTAGAAGTAAAACATCGCTTATACCCAAAATGAAAGCCTCAAAGAAAACAACACCGAAATTGGTTCCTAAATCAAAAACTTCTAGAGAAATAAAAGAAACTTGGGTGATCAAAAGAGATAAGAGACAACAAACCCAATTGATTAAGAAATGGGTACCAAAAACTAAACTTGCGCCAAATTTAGACTAATTCTCTAACGTTGTAACAAATTCCATGGTTACATGGGAGACTGAATCACCTTAGATTCTTCATTTGCAGAACCATCATGTGTGGTACTTAGACTCGGGTTGCTCCACACACATGACCGGACATAAAGCACTGCTGAGCAACTACACCGAACGATTCGGTGGTAAGGTTCATTTTGGTAACAATGACTCTGCTTCTATATTAGGCTATGGTAGCTTAGTTCTAGAAAACTTCTCCATTCAAGACGTGTCATATGTTAAGGGTTTGAGTCACAATCTGTTTAGCATAGGATAATTTTGTGATAAAGGCCTTGAGGTCAATTTTAGAGCTAAACAGTGCAGTATAAATGACTCAACTGGACAGACATTACTTGTCGGTTCCAGAAAATCAAATCTATATACAATAGATTTGAAAACAGTCTGTTAGGATTATTTTATTGTGTTCAATTAATGAGAATTATCTTTGTAGTTTATTTAAATAGATTTTATTTAAAAAGAGGCTTAGTGTAATTGGGCTTTGTTAGGGGCCCAAGTATTATATACCAAAATGTGGTATAAATACTTGAACCCTAACACATAATAAAATGTGTATTGTGTGAAAATTCTTTAGAGAGATAAACTTCTAGAGAGAAGGAGCCACCCACCCCTTCAAGAACACACAACACCCCACGAATTTCAATTCTTTCGATCCAAATCGTGGTAAGATAGTTTAAATAATTGTTTAGTTGGATATTCTAGGCTTTACAAGTGGTATCAGAGCCAAACGCGCTCAGATTTGAGTAAAAATATTCGAAATATTTTTTGGTGTTCTTCGTGTTCTTCAAAGAATTTTCGAAAATTTTGATATGTTTTGGTGTTTTTGTGCTTGATTCGTTTAGGAGTTAGGATATAAGTGTTTCGATCTTTACCCTGGGCTAATTTGATTAATTTTGTGTTTGGGGATCGAAAATATACTTCGAAAGCTCACAGTGAGAAAACCAGTGAGAAAACTTTTAGTGTGTGAGAAAACTCACTTCGCAAACCTCCTCTGCGAAAACCCAACTGCGAAAACTTTTTTTTCCTCCACTGCGAAACTTTTTTTTCCTCCACTTCGCAAACCTTTTTTTCTTTGGCTTCGCAAACCTTTTTTCCTTTGGCTTCGCAAACTTCATATGGTCAATTATCATGACTTTTTGAGGTAATGATGAGGCTATCATTAGGTAATCATTAGTTTAAAAAAATATATATATATTAAATTATAACTCAGGTTTTCGCATCCAAGGCATAAAAAAAAAAAAAATAATAATTAAAAATTAAAAAATGAGGTTTTCACACCCTTAAAAAAAAAAAAGTTTTCGCATTTAGTTTGCGAATCCAAAAAAAATAAAAACAATTGGTTTGCGGATCAGTTTTCGCACCCAAGCAAAAAAAAAATCTTTGGTTTGCGAATCAGTTTTCGCACCCAAATTAAAGTAAAAAAAAATAAATAATAATAAAAAAAAACAAGGTTTTCGCACTGGTCAGGTTTCGCACCCAACTTTTGAGGGTTTTTGCATCCAACTTTTCGTAATAAGTTTTTCGCATCCATCCTTTCGCACTGAGCACTTCGAAAACTCCACTTCGAAAACTTTTGAGGGCATTTTCGTAATTTTCCAGTTTTCGAACCCAAAGTTTTTTAACCCAAAAGTTTTCGAACCACTTCGAAAATTTATTTTCGTACTCCTAACCCGAAATCTAGTTTCGCAACAGTTCACTTCGAAAACCTCAGATTTTCGAAACAACACTTTGAAAATCAGTTTTCGCACTACATTTCGAAAATAGTTTTCGCACTTATATCGAAAATTTAAATTTTTGCACTCAAGCACTCCGAAAATTTATTTTCGCATCTTATCACTTAGAAAACTTGATTTTCATAACACACATGCCGAAAATCAAATTTTCGCATATCACTTATTGAAAATAAATTTTTGCATATCATATCACATTCAAAACATCTTTGGCAAATTCTAGAAAAGTTTGATAAATTTCCGAAGTTTTCAAAATCACCTCAGAAGTTTTTTTGGTATATACCAAAAATCTTTTCGGTACCCAAAATTTTCGATACTTCACAATATTTCTCGATAAATCAAACTTTTCGGTGCAGAAAATTTTAAAAGCCAATATTTTTTTAATTCAAAATATTTTTGGCACATTATAAGAAAAAGTCTTGGTAACATTTTCGAAGTACTTTGTTATCTCTTCAAAACTTTTCGGTACACACCAAAAAGTTTTCGACACTCAAAATTTTCGAAACTTCATGATATTTATCTACATATCAAAACTTTTCGACACAGATTTTCCAAAAGCCAAAAAAAAAAATCTCAAATCTACATAACGCGTCAACGATCACGTATCCAACCAAAATTTCAAAGAAAATTTAAATTTTAAAAATCATGGATTCTACTTCCACAACTTCTGAGATGAGCTTTGACGAGAGTGATTTATATAAAGTTTTTCTTCTTTAAAGGAAGATTATAAAACCATGCGTCGTGAACATAAATACGAACGTAGGACTATCCAAGCGTTAGAAACTAAGTTAGCTAGTACACTAGAAACTATTTATAGTCTTGAATCAAAATTAGCTAGCTCTGAAACTAACGTTTGTGAGCTAACCAAGAACCTAAATTCCTCTAAGCTAGGCCAAACTCAACTTATAAGTCACGAAAAGACTATAAGTGAGTTAGAGAGTAGACTAGATAATAATTACAAATCCTTAGTCAAGAGTTTAGAATAAAGAGGTAGTCTTACTTGCCATTTAGCAAACGCGCGTGAGAAAATCACTAATCTTGAATCTCAGGAATTAAAATTAAAAGCTCAAATTAGTGAACTAACAAATAAATTGAAAAATTGTGAACTCGAACGCATTAATTATCTGTCTGATTTGAGCAATTCGCGGAGTAGTTTTAAACTTTTATTAGAGGAACGCAATAAATTGCACTCTAAAGTTCATCACTTAGAGGGCATTCTAGCGAAAAAGGGTCAAACAGACCAAAGTTCCTCTAAAGACTTAGCGTCCAATGGGGAAAATATTTTACATTCTAATAAACCTATCTCTTGTTGGGAAATTCCAGAGGTGGATAGTCAAATTGCAGAATTGAACACAACTCTGGAATCGGAAAGAGTAGGTTTCCGAGCAGAAAAGCAAAAACTTTTGGATGAGATTTCTAATCTCAAAAACTCCCCATCCTTACTTGTCTTAAATAATCCTTCTAAAGAAATATCTTCCATTAAACAAGATAAGGGAACGTAAACGGACGCCTTTGTTCCTAAAATTATGAAGACTTTTGCTAATAATTCTAAGTCAACGGTGACGAAAGCAAATACGCATTCTAAATCACCTTTGACTGGCGCAGAAATAAAATGTTGGAAATATTTTATAGTGTTCAATATCATGTTATCTTTGTCTAGGGACTTAATTTTAATATATGTAAATATAGGGACTAAAGTGTAAATATACCAAAGTATGCTTTGGTATATATAGGGCAAGTGTGTGTAAAATACACACAACTTGAGTTTAGCTTTCTCTCACTAGAAAATCTCTCTCACCATTATCTTAATTAGGGTTGAATTGTAGAGAGAGAAATAGGTGTAATTGGAGAGAAAGTTTGTGATTAATGAAGATTTGATTGATTTAATCCTAAAGCTTCCGCTCGCATTATCATCGAGGTAAATCTATCGAATCTATGCTCGAGTTCTTCGTTGGATGATAAAAACGGACCTAACAATTGGTATCAGAGCCAAAATCGTGTGAATTGATCAATCTTTGCTTGCTGAAATTTGTTTTTCGTATGATGTTCTTCGCGCCAATTGCTTTTTCGCATGATCGCAAATGATATTTGATTGCTGATTTCGTATGATGCTGAACGAAAACTGTTTGCGAATGAATTGATATATGTTAATCGTGATTATCTTCGATTAATTGAGCTTAATTTGGTCTGAGATTGAATTTGCGATCGAAATATTTTTTTTATCTTCAAACTGTTCATCACTGAAAATGCAAAATTGGACTATATTTTGATTTCTATTGTGTTAATCAAGTGTTTTAGATGATTATCCATTCAATTTCGATCGATTACCTGTGCTTAATGTGTTAATTTGAGTGTTATTTGAAGATTTCGCACATAAAATCGCGTTTTCGCACCAAATAAAAGTTTTCGCACCAAAATGTTTTCGCACCATTCATAAGATAGTTTTCGTATCAAGTTGTTTTTGCATCAATCAAGTTTTCATATCTGTTTTCACTTTGACTAAAGTTTTCGTATCACTCACATTTTAAAACTTTTCTCATTGACTTTAGTTTTCGAATACTGTAGCGTACGCAAAAGTCTCAACGTTTTGAATGAAAAATAATTTGCGTACGAAAAATTTCTGTCTGTGATACGAAAAAGTTTTTTTTTAATACGAAAATTAATTCTCTTCGTACGAAAAATACATTTGATAAAAAAAAAAAAAAAAAAATTAATAATTTTTTATCTTTCGTACGAAAAAGAATTCATACGAAAACTTTTAAGTTTTGACTCTCGAACGAAAATGTTCCATACGAAAAACTATTATTTTTCTCGTACGAAAAAGACTTGATACGAAAAAGATTCCATACGAAAATTATTTCTATACGAAATTTTTTTTTCTCTCGTACGAAAACATCTGTGATACGAAAAACCTGATTTTCGTACGAAATCCTTTGGTACGAAAATCTATACGAAAAATATTTGTTAAAAGTTTTCGAATGCTACAGTGAACACGAAAACTTTTCTTACAATACGAAAAAGTATTGCATCCGAAAACTTTAGATACTTCATTGTAGGTCCAGTTTTAACGCATCCAACGAATGAAACTTGAGAATTAGATCGAATGAGAATTACCTTGATTAATAATGCGCGGAAGACTTTGGTATAAACTCAATTGTAGGTCCAGTTTTAACGCATCCAACGAATGAAACTTGAGAATTAGATCGAATGAGAATTACCTTGATTAATAATGCACGGAAGACTTTGGTATAAACTCAATCAATCTTCATTGCAATCCAAGTTTCTCTCTACAATATACCTCACTTTCCCTCTCTACAATTAAACCCTAATTATGCTAATGATGAGAGAGAAATCTATTCTAGAGAGAGAAACAATTACTCAAGTTGTGTGTATTTTACACACACTTGCCCTATATATACCAAAGCATACTTTGGTATATTTACACTTTAGTCCCTATATTTATATAAAATACAATTAAGTCCCTAGACAAAGATAACATGATTATTGAACACTAGAAAATAACTAACAATCTCCCCCTTAGTGTTCAATTGTCATTGAAGCGCCGGTTGTCTTTGTCTTTGATAATCTTCAGTCTTCATCATCATTTGAACACAACTAAAAGATTTCTAACAATCTCCCCCTTTGCAGCAGAAAGATTTCTAACAATCTCCCCCTTTGCAGCAGAAAAGATTCCTAACAATCTCCCCCTTTTTAAAATCTCTGCCTTTGTGTTCAACTTTGAATTTGACACGGTCTTCTGTTGCTGTTTGAAGAAAATAGCTGAGAGCATCTGGAGAATCTTCAGTCTCCCCCTATTTACATGCACCCTCTTTTTCTTCTTTGCAACTTGAATGTTCGTCACCTTCTTGCATATATCACAGTCACGCGGATCGTCAGCATTGACTTGCCGTGTATGCTCGAACCATGGAGAGAGGTCTTGTTTGTTGTGGTTCAGCACGTGCGTTGAAAGCTTGGCTTCTTTAATGAGTTCACGTGCTTCGCCTCCTTGATATACTTCTCCCCCTCATGGCAATTCATTCGTATCGTCATGCTTGTGATCAAGGTGAACCAGCTTGGGCTAATCGTGTTGTCGTTGAATTCCGGATGAAGTACCTGAAAACGGGACAGACGACCGATCATCGTGAAACATCCCTTGATGTCACTCTTGGTCGTTGATGCAAAGTCACACAGACTTGCATTTGAAGGGACTACGGGGCCACATAGGCATCCCGTTGACATCGTTCTAGAGTCGTGCTCCAGAAGATGGCCTGTTACCGTTGTTGTTTTTATGTTGCAACGGCAGCACTTCTTTTTAATCATAGAAGCACATCATTTAATGATGCGTCTACAGAAGTTCTGGCATGGTCACGTAGACCTGCAATATGTGTGTAAAAGAATGTATGTGTCCTAGAAAATGTAAAAAACATTTAGGCTATGAAGACACACTAGACATTAAAGTGTTCAAGAAAGTCGTGGTGTGGGGCTGTGGACCACTTTGTTCAATATCTCCCGCTTCCAAATGAAACGGTGATAGCATATGCGGTTCCCCGTAAGATATTGAAACATCTGTCTTTAGGGAGACAAATGAGTAGCTAGGAAGGGTCGTGCATGCGCCTTTAGAACAGATGAAGCGTCTTCTACCCGGGATCTGATAAATCAGTCTTGTACCTATATGGTTATGGCCCGGATAGTTTGTGGTTGAGTTGTAAGGATGTCATCGTGATACGCTCAATACCCGCACATACACTCGGGGTTTGTTCCTGGGTTAGGATCAGTTAGGTCTACTGAACCTTTGGAACAGGTATGTGAACAACTCTTTTGTGTCCATGCGCTTGTTGGCATTTAGGTAGCTCTCCCTCTTCAAAGCATGAAGGTTGTCTTCAGGGCATTCCCTTTTAAGCTCTAGTGCTGTATTTAGGTAACACTCCCCCTAAATACTTGCGCTAATTCTAATGTGATGCCCGTGCTCCCCCTAAATAGATGCGCCTTTTGAGAGATTGCATATTACAAAAAAATCAAGCGCCTTTTGTATTTGAAGTGACACTCCCCAATAAATGTGCCTTTTGCACTTATAAGTCTCACTCCCCCTAAAACATATGCGCTTTTTACATTAGAACTATGGTAATACCCTCTTTTGAAGGTCATGCACCTTGTCTATCTATCTATCCACTCCCCCAAAATAAAAACAATATAGAATATGAAGACCGACTATTCTATAAAATTAAGCGTTATTTATACTAAGTCGAACTCCCTATGATAGTCAAAAACTGAAAATACAGAGTTTGACTCCACAAAAATTCAAGCGCTTTTTGAATTTTGAAATCGGCTCGGCCTTCTTTAAACATTGTAGCTCAAAAGTTTTTCTCCCCATATTTTTTATTTTTTTTTTTTTTATGGCCCTTTTTTATTTCATGGCCCTTTTTTTTTATGGCCTTTTTTTTTTCATGGCCCTTTTTTTTTATGGCCCCCTTTTTTTTTTTATGGCCATTTTTTTTTTTTTTTTTTTTTGACGAAAAGATAAAAATAAAAACAATGTCAAATCAAGAGCTTTGGAATAGTCTTGATTTGGTGTGTTTGCTCACGTCACAAACCGATCACGTGTGTGGAGCAAACCGAATACCACACGTGTCGGGGTCTTGTACGACTGCTCATCATCGCATACCGACCATACATGTGGAGCAATCGTCGTCTATTTACCATGTATGATCGGGAAACTGCAAAACAAATTATCGGGACTTTGGTACCCATTTTTGGACGGATCCTCCCTGGTTAGCAGTGAAACAATTATGCATATAAGGTTGAAATTTGGAAGCAAAATTATCACATAAAGCAGTCATAGGAATCCACATTTGTCGAGGACTACTTATTTCCATTTGTAGCTTAGGTTTCCAAATTTGTTGTACCTTTTTGAAATTTAACTTTTCAGCATCGGTGAATGTGTGTCTTTTTTGTAGAAGAGAAAATTTTCTCTTTCGCCAGTCGCTTAAGATGCAATTCGGATTTGACTTTGACAGGGTACTTGAGAGAGGAATACGAGCTTATAGAATCAATAGCATTAAGTATAGAAGTGTCGTATTTCCTACGTTCTAGACTCACATCATTCACTTTGTAATGTGTACTAAATAAGCTACTTTTGTTTAGACAATTATTACTTTTGGACGTTTCAGTTTTAATAGAGAATGTGTAATTATTGTCTACTTTAGTTTTAGTAGCTTCTTTCTTTAATTTTGATTTTAGAATGACTTTGGGTATTTTTGGATTAGGAATAGAGGTAGAACCAAATTTAGTCGAGGCAATAGAAGATAATTTGCCTTCCTCTATTCTTTCTTTCTTGATAGCTTTAGTCTTTCTTGCGCCTTTTTGAGAGGAATTTTTGAGAATTAAATTCTCCTTTAAAAGCTTATCTATTTGAGCTCGAAACCCGTATGGAGTGTAGCAATCCTTAGGTTCGGGTTTTATTGATAGTATAGAATGTAAGTCCCTTTTCATCTAATATAATGCAAGCAACAAAGAAAGCAACCTAGAATGATTTTAGCTTGAGAGTGTTTAGGTTAGCTTGTTCAAGGAGGCACAATACTTGCAAAGAGGAACACATGAAACTAGGGCTTGGTGGGTCTTTATATACCACATTAGTTGGTATATTAAAGCCCATCAAGCCCAAAACCCAATTAGCCCAAACAACTAATACTTATAATAAAGTAAATTACAAACCCAAATAACATCTAAACCAAAGAACTAAATACACCAAAGACGGAAGCATCTAAAATATAAAGAACACAATAAAATGATCCTAACAATCTCCCGCTTTGTGTTCTTTTTAAATCTTCTGCTTGGATGCTCTGACCTTGGGGTCCACCGTTTTGTACGTAGAGCTTCGAAGTCCAAGCTTGACTTCGTAGTTACGTAGCCACCTGCGAAAAGCTAGTCTTTCATCGATCTTCCCTCGAAGTAATCTGAACTTCATCTGGCTATCGAGGTCTTCTCCTTCCATCTCCTGGATAATCCTTGTCAACTTTCTTGAAATAATTTGGAGAGTCCCGTCGGAGAACTTTGGGATCTCCGAGGTCTTCATCAATCTCTTCTCACCTTTGTAGTTGACGTAGACTATCGAGGGGTCCTCACCTTCAAAGACGTTTCCTTCAGAGATGTTGGGGTCATCCGGGACTTCGAAGTTAGGCTTTGTGAGGTTCACTTTCTTCATATTGCTTTCCAGTGCCATCTGAAGGTCGTGGGAAGCATTATAATTGATCTGGCGCAACATGAACCTTTTGAGTGTAACAAGGCCTATCTTCAATGCAGGGTCATTTTTCAGCTGTCCTAGATACCTGTACGTCGAGAATATTCTCTCGACATCAGGCTGTCTAATGTAGATTAGGTCCGCTTCGCTGATGTCTTCAACCTTCATGTCCTCCCTTTCAACTTTGTAAACTGGATAGGGAATTTGGTTGAAGTACTCGACTCTGACTCCCGTCACCCTTTTGATCATTTTCTTCCTTGATTCGTCTTTTCGAAGGCGATCCAGATTGTCGCCGCGTCCTCTGAAACTCATCATCATTCGCAGACTTAGGACATAGAATCTTGCCCTTCGTCCCGTCAGATGAGTCATCCCACTCAGCTCCAGTTCGTCAGGCTTGGTGATACGCTCGGGTTTCCTCCATATTCGTTTCCGAAACTCTTCCTGGTAAGGTGCCACGATTTTGGCATTTTCCCACGGGAGCTCCGGAATCTCGGGGTCTCTCTTGGCGGAGGGTTGTACATGTCGTACCATCGGTTGGCGTGCTCCAAGAGAGCAGGAAGTTCGGGGATTTCTGCTTCGTAGTCCTCCCCTTCTTCCAGCTCCTTGTCTTCTATTCTGACAAGTTCAACCTCTGCATTCCTTAGGAGCTGTCGAGCGTTATCAAACATAGCCTTTGAGAACTGTTCTGTAACCGGTCTTTTGAGCCATCCTTCGTTCATAATGTACGCCTCCACTTCAGTGTGTGGTTGGAGGTAATCTTCGAGGTTGAATTTCTCTACGTCCGGTTGTGTAGCAATGTAAGGTGAAAAAGGTGGGCTTCTGCTTTTTCTGGCTTCGTGGGTGGTAGAAGGAGGATTTGGGGTGGTGGTTCTTTTGGACTGTATGTGTATGGATTTCCGAGGTCGACGTTGCTTCGCCAAGGAAGAGTGTCTGGTTCGGCCCTGGCGCCGCTTGTCTTCCTCGAGAACCTCTTCGTGTGGGTTGTTGGGTTTGTGTTGTAGGGCCTGCTGCTGATCTGCCCTGTGATGGTGTGCTTCGTCGTACAGATGCTCCGGAGGAGGATAGGCGTTGACGCTTCTCCCCCTCACGACGATCCTGGTCGTCAGGATCGTCGTGCCGTCGTCGGATTGTTGATGTGTCGTCTCGGCACGTCTCTGTTGACGGTATGTTTTGTTGCGCGATCAGCATCTTTCGGACCGTCATGAGCTCGGGGTGCTTCGGGTCCTCTCCTATGAGACGGGCAGTGAGGATGTCCCATAGGTCGAGCAGTGGCATGGTGTGGGGGTTCGGATGAGGAGGTG
Source organism: Lindernia subracemosa (assembly GCA_028392965.1). Taxonomy (NCBI): domain Eukaryota; kingdom Viridiplantae; phylum Streptophyta; class Magnoliopsida; order Lamiales; family Linderniaceae; genus Vandellia; species Vandellia subracemosa. The sequence continues at coordinate 295,423 of JAQPCC010000065.1, forward strand.
GGGGTAGTGGGGAACGTGACGGGGTTTCGTCGACGACAGGGGCTTTGCCTCTGTCCTGCGCAGCAGCCGTAATGAGTGACTGCATGCGCGGGACAGCCACTTGCTCGAGAAATTCGGCAAGTCTCTGTTCTAGGTATGTCGCCGTCACGTACGGGGAATCACCGCCGGAGCCACGAAGGCCTTCCGTTTGCACCCCCGAAGTGGTGGGGTGGCCAGTTTCGCGGGAAATCGATGGGACTTCGGGCGGCACTGGACTTCCGACCTGTCCTTGCAGTTCCTCACGAGGAAGGACCGCTCCGGTCGTTAGGGCCACGTCACACAGACGGGCGAAGGCGGAGCTCTCACCGGGGCCACTTAGGCGTCCCGTTGGCACGCGTCCGATCGTGATGTCGTCGTCATCGGGACTTCCGTCCAATCCTAGAAGTGCCTCAATCATGGGCGCCTCTATGGACGTTGAGGCCTGTTCGGTGACAGGCGGAGGACGTGATGGTTGAGGGTCGGGGCTTTTTGAGACGACCGGTTGTTGGGAACCGGCCGAATGGCTAAGGCTCGTGGTATGCGCCGTTGGGTCGATGTCGGCGGCTTCTATCCTAAGGGGTGACCCGGCTTGTAGTGGAGTGGGGATTGGAGGAATACGACGACGTCTATGGATAAGCGTGCTGTCATCGTCGTCGTCAGAGGAGTCGTCGCTCATGTGTTGGCGTTGAGGAGCGGGCGACGGCTGCCTCGTGGAGGGTGGTGGTGACGGTGGGCGGAGTATGGGCATCCCGTCTTCGCCGTCCGAGTCGGAGACGTCGCTCAACATTTGTCGTTGAAGAGCACGCGACGTCGGCGGGATCTGCGATGTGCGGCTGACAGGAGATGGTGGTGGGATGGGTGTGATAAGTGGTGGTGAGAGCTGTCGAACGGGTATTTGTTGTTCGACAGGTGTTGATGGTGTGGATGATTGGGTAATTGATGGAATGGCTGGTTGGTGAGTGTATGACTGAGGGATGGATGAAGAAGCTGCCTCCGGCCCGGTTCTAGGACCTTCATCGGCAGAGTGGGAGGCCCCGGGGTTAGGTTCGAGGGGGTTCTCTCGAACCATGGGGGCGTATTCATTGTACTGGCGGCAGTAGTCTTCTATCATGTGCTGCTCCGCCAGTGACAAGAGGGATGAAGGGATGGGCATCGGCCGCCGCGCGTATTTCTCATCGACCTTCCCCTTCTGAAGGTACTTGAGCTTTGGCGGGGTGACATATTCGTCGGCAGGCCGGGTTGGTATCTCAGGCAGTGATTACATAAAGTGGTGGATCATTAGCCCGAACCACCTGGGATATGGAAGATACTGCGTCTTCTTGCCCTTCGTTCGCTGCATCATTTGGTCGTCAAGGTCCAACATGACGAGCTTGGCATAATCGATGTTTTTGTTGAAGGCAATGCCGTGGAAGATCCGCAGTATTGTGATATTGCACCTGTCGTGCCCTGAGTGCTTTGGTGAGAAGCACTTATTGACAAGCGCAAAAAGTGTCCGCCATGGATGCGGGAGCATGGACTGTTGGATCTGAGAGAGGAACTTCACGGGCGTGAAGTAGCCCAATCTGTGGATGTCCTCGAGAAGCTCGTCCTCAGAAGCCTCATACTCATTCTCCGGTCGGCTGGGCAGGCGGAGAACATGGCGGATTAACTCGCGGGTGACCTCGACCGTCTGGCCTGCGAGTTTTGCTTCGTAGTATAGACTATTGTCTGGTGCCACCTTCGTCTGCAGCGTCCCCCAAAATTGTTGAAGGTAAACGGAGGGGACGGGTACAGCGGCCGAGAAGGCGTACCAGAGGTGATGGTGTCTCAGAATCGCCGGCATAATGGGTTCCTTCCCTTTGAAGACTTCCAAGTCAAGTTGGAAGTTATTGTCCTTCGGAATGACCCATTTAGACGTTGGGTATATCAGATCTGTTGGTGTCGTACTCATTTTTTATTTTTATTTTTTTTATTTTATTTTATTTTATTTTTTTTGCAAAGAGTGGGGCGACTCCTTTTTTGTTTTGTTTTTTTTTTGTTTTGTTTGCCCTCTTCTTTTTTGTTGTTCTGAACACCTGGATTCGTTAAACCTGCGATGATAGAGTAACCATTAGTTTATACAATAATATGCAGCAGAAGGTAACATGATTTGAATAGGTGAAAACAAGTAAGAGATCAAAAAAGTATTTAAGTGTTTTGGGCTATGAAAATTTGATGTTTTAATTTTGGGCCCAAAAACAGTTTCAGCCCATTTAAATCATGGATTTGAAAAAAACTTAGAAAATTTTTAATTTGAAAGTTCGCGCATTAATGTAAATGTGTTAGAAAGTTTTTCAAGGTCTTTATGTCGCGAATTGAAAAATGAAAGTTCTTGAAGAAAATTCTAAGTATAGTTCGAGAAACAGATGATAAAAACAATTAAGTGTGGATCGCGATATGAGAGTTTGGTTAGTTCGCTAAAAGCTTTACGAATCCTGTTTCGCGAATGTGAGAATAGGTTCGAGAACTGAAAGACTTTGCGAATTGAGATTGTGTTCTCGAATTGAAGTGTAAATGAGTTCGCGAAATTTGTAAGGATTTGGAAAGGAATGTTAGATTCGCAATCTAAAAGTTTGGGAATTGAGAAATAAGTTCGCGATATAAAAATGATTTCGAATTGGGAGCTGTTCGCGAACTTGAGGAGTTGGCGAAGTTTGAGAGAGATTCGCGATATGAAAGTTTTTGCGAATCCTATTTTCGCGAATATTAGAATAGGTTCGAGAACTGAACGATTTGCGAATTGGGATTTTGTTCTCGAATTGAGGTGAAAGTGCGTTCGCGAAAAATGTAGGGATTCGGGAAAGTACATTTGGTTCGCATCTTGAAGTTTGCGAATTGAGAAATAAGTTCGCGATTTAAAGATGATTTCGAATTGAGAGCGGTTCGCGAACTTGAGGACTTGGCGAATTTTGAGCGAGGTTCGCGATATGAAAGTTGGCGAATTGAGGAAAGAGCGGTTCTTAGTTTCTCGAATGCGGAACGAGTTCGCGAACTATTGAGAGTTCGCGAACATGGAGAACTTCGCGGGCTTAAGTGGAATGCGCGAAAAACATGTTGGAGACTTCGAAAGCCGCGCTAGAAGGATCAAAAAGAAGCCGAGTTCGCGAATCATGAAGATGCATCGTGTTCATCAACCGCGAAGTGCAGAAAGTTCCAGATTCGCCAAAATCATCATCAGCAAAGTAAAGATCTGCAGAAAAACGAGTATTTAAGAGTAGTCTTACCACAACAACGCACGAGAGAAGAGGATTTGAAAGCTAAAAGGCGGGTTTCGTCGTGATTTGAGTGGTTTTATCTCGCGGATGAACAGTAGATCGAGAGAGAATTCGTGAAGTTTGTTAACCCTAATTTTGAAATGTGACGGCGACTGTAGCTTCGAGAAATTTAGGGTTTAAAGCAGTTGGAACTTCGCGGGCCTGAAAGATTTTGGGCTGCAAGAGAACATTAGGCCCGTTCGAGAGTTCGCGAATCGTGCGATGAATTCGCGAAGTAGGGTTGATGCAAATGGGCCAGAAAGATGAAAGAAGCCCATTCTGATGATTCGCGAATCAAAAGTGAAGTTGAAGAACTGGGCCGAAAAGTGAGAAAAGAAGGCCCAATACTGGTTTTTGAATTTCGCGAATTGGCTCAAATGCATTAGTGATTGTGGGCTCAATTTTTAACTTAACTCCCCCTCAAAATGTGCACTCTTAGAAAATACATTTCAAGTTAAAATATAACAAGAAGACTAAAAATTACTCCCCCTAAATTTTTGGAATGGTGATCATCTTTTAAACTTTATAAAAGGTTGAAATAGGCAAAAATCACATTATGCTTCCCGATTCAACATGCCTAACTTTGAAACGAGAAACATGAAACGTTTTTCATCCAAAGCCTTTGTGAAAAGATCGGCAAGTTGAACTTCGGTGTTGACGAAGTACATTGTGATTGTGCCTTTTTCGACATGATCTTTTATAAAGTGATATCGAAGGTCTATATGTTTAGTGCGGGAATGATGGACGGGATTACAGGTAATGGCAATAGCGCTCTTCGAGTCGCTGAAAATTGGAATGTTATTGAAAACAAACCCGTAATCCTGCAGTTGCGTTCGCAACCACAGGATTTGAGAGCAGCAACTGGCCGCAGCAACGTACTCTGCTTCGGCGGTTGACGTGGACACACAGTTTTGTTTCTTAGATGACCAACTTACTAGTTTGTCACCTAAGAACTGTATTCCACCCGAGGTGCTCTTCCTGTCCATCCTACAACCTGCAAAATCGGCATCCGTAAAGCCAAGTAATTGAAAGTTAGAGTTCTTGGGATACCAGAGTCCGAGTGTCGGTGTTCCCTTGAGATAGCGTAAGATCCTCTTCACTGCAAGCATGTGCGACTCCTTCGGATCGGCTTGAAAGCGCGCGCACAGGCAAGTGGAGAAGACAATATCGGCCGACTTGCTGTCAGATACAGAAGCGATCCTATCATTCCTCTGTATGTAGATGGGTTGACTGATTTGCCCGATGGATCTGCGGCTAATTTGCACGAAGTCGACATCGGGGTACTTTTAGATGGGGAATTTTCCATGTTGTACTTCTTAAGTATGTCTTGAATGTACTTCGATTGACTGATGAAGATTCCTTCTGGGAGTTGCTTGACTTGCAGTCCAAGGAAGAAGTTGAGCTCTCCCATCATGTTCATTTCAAACTTTGTCTTCATCAGTTCCCCGAACTCCGCGCACAATATGGGGTTTGTGGATTCAAAAATAATGTCGTCGACGTAAATCTGAACAAGTAGAATTTCAGACTTGCGTCGCTTGATGAAGAGGGTGGTGTCGATTTGCCCTTTAGTGAAGCCTGACTCGATCAGAAAGTCAGATAGCACCTCGTACCATGCTCGGGGTGCTTGCTTAAGTCCGTAAAGTGCCTTCTCGAGGAAGTACACATAGTCAGGGTGGGCTTGGCTTACGAATCCTTCAGGTTGTGCCACGTAGACTTCTTCTTTCAAGACGCCGTTGAGGAAGGCTGTCTTGACGTCCATCTGATACACCGTGAAGTCTTTGTGGGCTGCGAAGGCTAGGAAAATCCGAATTGCTTCGATTCGCGCTACGGGTGCGAAGGTCTCGTCGTAGTCGATTCCCTCTTGCTGGTTGTAGCCCTTCGCGACTAGCCTTGCCTTGTTGCGAATTACGACACCGTCTTCATCTTTCTTATTCTTGAATACCCAATTCGTACCGATAATCGTCTTTCCTTGAGGTCTCGGTACGAGTTTCCACACTTTCAGTCTTTCGAACTGATGGATTTCCTCTTGCATTGCGTTTACCCAGTCTGGGTCTTTTAGCGCGTCTCCAACTTTGCTCGGCTCAGCCCGGCTGAGAAAGCAGGCATATAGATTTTCATTTATTGTTGATGATCTTGTACTAACTCCTTGGTCTGGATTTTCAATAATTTGAGACGTCGGATGGGCTCGAGTCCACTTCCTTTGATGATCATCTGTTGGAAATTGGAAAGTCCACTCCCTAGAAGTCACTATTTCTCGAATGTAGGACTGGGCTGATCATCTGTCAGCACTCTAATTAGTCCCGGTTCTGGCCTGATTTGGACAGAAGCGTTCGGTTGTAGTATGGGTCCTGAACTGATGTATTCAGAAGCCACAGGCGCTTCGTCGAAAGTAACGTTTATGCTTTCCATAACAGTCCTTCTATCTTTGAGATAGACTCTATAGGCCTTCGAAGTAGCCGAATATCCAATGAACACTCCTTCGATGGCCTTCGGGTCGAGCTTCCCTCGATCAACTCGGTCATTTGCTACAAAGCACTTGCAGCCGAAAATCCGTAGATATTTGATGTTTGGGACCCTTTGGTTGATTAGCTCGTACGGAGTCTTCCCAAATCTCTTGTGAATGCTCGTTCGGTTTTTCGTATAACACGCCGTGTTTACTGCCTCGGCCCATAGAAAGTGTGGAAGTCCTGATTGAATTAGCATTGTTCGGGCTGCTTCGATAAGGGTCCGGTTCTTCCTTTCCACTACTCCATTTTGTTGAGGGGTTTTTGCGGCCGAGAACTGCTGAGAGATTCCTAACGAGGTGTAGAAGTCACTGAGGACCTTGTTCTTGAACTCAGTGCCATTATCTGTGCGGATCACTTGGATGTTGCTCTCAAGCAGGTTCTGAGTCGTCTTCACAAAAGAGATGATGATTTCAGGGGTCTCGTCCTTCGTTTTAAGATATCTCATCCATGTGTACCTCGAGTAGTCATCTACAATGACTAATACGTATTTTCTTCCATTTATGCTTTGTATCCTCATTGGCCCGCATAAATCCATGTGTAGCAGCTCCAGTGGGCGAGAGGTCGAGGCCACGTGTTTTGATGAATGAGATGCCTTCTTCATCTTTCCCATTTCGCACGCCGAACATAGATGCTCTTTGTGGTACTTCAATGCTGGGAGTCCTGTGACTAGCTTATCTTTGTGTTTATTCAGCGTTTTGAAGTTGATATGGGACATCCGTCTGTGCCAAAGGTCATTTTGCTGGTGTGATGCCTTTGTCATCAGACAGATGGCGGATGAAGGTCGAAGGGTCTTCAGATTGATTGTGTAGAGATTTGTCTTCCTCGTGCCTGTGAGGAGTTCCCTACCCTGCTCGTTGCTGATGGTGCATTCGTCAGACTGGAAGGTGACCGTCAGCCTTCTATCGCAGAACTGGCCAATGCTGAAGAGGTTGTGTCCAAGTCCTTCGACGAGCGAGACATCCCTGATTGTGAGGTTGTCATGGATGAGGTCTCCGTGTCCTATGATCGGAGCCGCGTGATTATTTCCGAAGCGCACGTTACCGCCAAAGCGGGCTTTGTAGTTGCTCAGCAGCTCTTTTCTCCCTGTCATGTGTGTGGAGCAACCTGAATCGAGATACCACACATGACAGATCTGCAAAAATAATCAAGAGAGGTCAGTAACCCGATAACGGTCGGGTTCCCCTTGGTTATTTTCGACACGCAAGCATAGATGAAATAAAGAATCAGCTAAGTAATCTACTATGCTTGGACTTGTTTTGGGAACCCAAATCTGGCGTGTGCCTGATTTGGTCGTGATGGATTCGAGTTCCCTTTTTGTGACCCAAATTTGTTTCGTTTTGAGCGGTTGCGTTTTGATTTTGGGCACGTAATGCTTGGGCTCGGTTTTCTTCTTGTTTTTGCGAGATATTTGATCTGGCTTTTTCTCGAGCCTTGAAGCATTTTGTGGTCTCGCCTTTGGTTGGGGATTTGAGCTTGCAACCTTCTTGGCTTTTACTTCGGGGAAGTGTGCAAAGAGAGGGTTAGTTCGCGAGTTAGGTATAGAAATCAAAGTTCGCGACTTTGATGTGTGCCTTTTAGTTTGCGAGTCTAGTGTGTGTGTGTGGGTTTGCGAAATAAGTTGCCTGCTAAGTTTCGGGTCTGAAATCCTTTTAGACTTAGAAATAAAACTAGCAGCATTTTTCAACACATTAACACACTCAAGACGATTCTTACAAAACAAAAAGGGAGACATTTTAGTTTTCGTTTTCATTTGCTCCTTTTTGTGAACAGCAACGTCTCCTTTTGTCTCGTCTTGGTTTGCCCTCCACTTCACGCTCTTTTCCCAAGATGCTTTTCCTGTCGATGCAGAAGAGGCCTTGTTAGTGATCTTCGTGGTGCGACCTATAACCGGCTTATCTAATTCTTTATTCTTGAAGAGTTTTGTGTGTGACGTTGTCAAAATGAAAGGAGTGTGTGTAGGGATCGTGTGGGGTCTAGTGCTTATTTGATCCTTAAATGATGAAATTACTGCGAGTAAAATGTCTTTCTCTAGTTGAGAGAGTTGCTCGAGTGATTCCATCGATGCTCGTAATTTGAAATTTTCTTTATGCGAAAAAGGGATGTAAGCTCTAGGCAACGTTCCCATATGCTTCGAATTCTTCGGTGCTTCTTCAACGACCTTTTGAGAGGGCGGTGCACTAGCCTGGAGACAGTTATCAATCGAGGGTTTTTCCTTTGTCTTGTAACTTTCGTTCAGGCTAGGGTAATCGAACGGTTTTTCGGCCCGATCGCTCCCTTCTCCTGTCGTTGGTTCGCTTTTTGACGACTGAATGAAGCGTATGAGCGTAGATCCAGATAACTACTATCGTAACGAGTGGGAGTTTTCTTGGCTTCAGGTATGATGGTCTTAACGAAGCCTAACCCCCCTCGTGGATTGTAGAACCTAGTATCTTTGGGCTGACTAAGAAACATGGTTCGTTCTAATACCAGTTCTGATAGCCCTCGTTTCGTGATAATGTCTTCTAGGCTCTTTATCTTAGCATATAGCCCAGCGCGTTCGCTATTCATCAGATTATACTCGCTAGTTTTATTTATTCGCTCATTCTCACTCTTCCTATAATTCGCCGTCAACTCTTCAAGTTTTTTATTTAGTTTAACAATTTCCTCATCTCGACTAGCTACCCTAAGATTTGCAGCTTCTAATCGACAATTCAGGGAACCAATATCGCTTAGTCGATTAATGAGGGATGCACGGTTGTTAGCTAATTGGGCTTCTAGTTCTCTAATTCTATCATTATTGCTAGAAGTTTCGTTTCTATCGCATTCTAGGGTCGCTATCCTATTTATTAATTCACTAATTTTATCATTTGATTTTCCTAAGTCTTGTTCTGACGTACTCAAGCTATTTTCTAATCTTTCTACTTCTTCTAGGGTCATGGTTAGAATAGCTTGAGTTTTTGCTAATTTTTTTCTAAAGACTTAGTATTTTTACGTTCTTTACTTAGGACCTCTATTTTATTTTGTAGATTTAAAAGCATACTCTCGTTGAAAGAATATACCTCCTCGCCGTTGCACGATTTGTCTACCTCGTTCGTGCTGGTGCTGGTGCTAGCTTCCGACTGCTCCTCCTCGTCTGATCCGTCTCCTTCCAGCCGTGCCATCAGGGCAAGGTTCTCGGGCTCACTTTCCGTGGAGTCCTCGAGCCAGTGGTCCTGCTCGGCCACTAGTGCTTTGCCATGATTCTTCTGCCTGATCAACTGCAGCTTCCTGAGATAGTACTCTTCGTCCTTCTTTTTCTTTGGAAGGGGACAGTCATTGGCAAAGTGCCCTGGTTTGCCACAGTTGTAGCATTTTCTCGATTCGGCTGGGGCTTTGGTTTCAGCTGGCTGAAATGGTCGGGTCTGAGGATTGGGTCCTGATGAGATCCTTTGTTTGTTGGACGAGGATGATGATTTCTTGAAGAACTTTTTGTTCATCATCTTCGTTACCAGAGCCAAGTGCTTCTGGAGCTCCTTCATCTCCGGATCGGAGTCCGAGCCTGAGTCATCTTCGGAGGTGGAGGGGCTCGGGATCTTGACGGCTTTGCCTTTACTCGGCTTTGCGCTCTTCTTGTCCGTCACTAAGGCTAGTGAGTCGGCCACAGCCTTATTCTTCTGCTCCTCCACTGCCTCGTTTATGTCATCTGAATGCTGTTCGAGGCTTTCGTAGATGTTGTGGATGTCAATTTCATCGAGGTCCTTGTTTTGCCTGAAATTTGTGGCAATCTTCTTCCACTCAGGCTGTAATGATGTAAGAAATCTTACATTTAGCTCCAAGTTGGACTTCATGATGCTGATCTTCCGCAGCTCATTGGTTTGGATCATAAACCTGCGATAGGTTTCTCCAATTGGCTCGCCCTGTCGAGCCTTGAAGGAGTCGTAAGCCGCCAGTGTGTTGGCTTTCTTGGCTCTTAAACCGATATCAGTGCCCTGCATCAACTTAGAGATCTCGTCGAACATTTCCTTGGCAGTCTGGAAGCTATCTACCTGAATGTAGATTTCATTTGGCATGGCTTGTAGGAGGTAGGTCTTGGCCATGAGGTCTGCCCTAACGCTTCGTCTCTCAAGATCAGTGTAGTCGGCTGGAGACTTGGGTACTATCTGTGGAAGGACGGGAGGAGTCACGGTGTTGTCCCCGGGGAGTGTGGTCGTAAATGTTTCGGGGCCGCTTTGGAGTGATCTGATCATTTCCTCTCCGTTGTCTTTGATCTCCAGGAAGTTAAAGAATCTGTTCTTCCAGATAGAGAACTCGCCTCTTCGCAGCACTGGTGGTCTGACGTCGCTTCCCATGGCAAGTGTGTCCATACTATATTAGATGTGGGTGATCTTTAAACGTGTGTGGAACTTTGAAGTGTTGAAACTTGAAGTTAGTGAGGTTCGCGAACTGTAGCTGGATTCGTGAAGTCGAAGGGTTCGCGAACTTGAGCTGGATTAGTGAAATCGAAGGGTTCGCGAAATGGCTGGTTCGCGAATTGAAGACCGGTTCGTGATCTACTTTGGCGAAGTGAGATCACGGGTTGGCTAATTGATTCGCCAAGCTGAACTGACGGTTGGCGAATCGAAAGATCGCGGATGAAGCGGGGTTCGTGAAGTGGCCTGAGCTTCGTGATCCTGGTTCGCGTGTTGAGGTTCGCGGATGTAGCGGAACACTTCGCGAATTGAAGTTCGCGAGAGTGGCGGTTCGCAAAGCAGAGAGGTTCGCGAATTCTTTTTCTGTTCCGCGAATGATGAACAGGATGAAGATCTTCAAGCTGAAACCCAGAAAAATCCGAAAATCTTGCTGTAAATGCCCAAAATCTGCCCAGAAATGCTGTTTTTGCTGGAAAAAGTTCCCCAAAACCAGAAAAAGGCCGAGAAGCCCCAAAAACAGCTCAGAAAAGGCAGAAAAACAGCCAAAGTAGCTCAAAAGCAGCCAAAAAAAAAGTGACGAAAATAGCTCAAAAAACTCCAAAAATGGCTTCAAAGTTCCCTCACGCTTGCTCTGATACCACTTGTAAGTCTCTTTTCATCTAATATAATGCAAGCAACAAAGAAAGCAACCTAGAATGATTTTAGCTTGAGAGTGTTTAGGTTAGCTTGTTCAAGGAGGCACAATACTTGCAAAGAGGAACACATGAAACTAGGGCTTGGTGGGTCTTTATATACCACATTAGTTGGTATATTAAAGCCCATCAAGCCCAAAACCCAATTAGCCCAAACAACTAATACTTATAATAAAGTAAATTACAAACCCAAATAACATCTAAACCAAAGAACTAAATACACCAAAGACGGAAGCATCTAAAATATAAAGAACACAATAAAATGATCCTAACATAGAATGTTCCTTAGTTGGCACTGACTCAATTGTTTGAGTCGACTTATTTAGAGACAAATTTTTCTCAAGTTGATCTTTCTTTACCAGAAGAAGCTCTAGTTCTTTAATTTTAGAGTGTAATCTTGTGCATTCTTCAGAAAGATCTTTATTTTGAGCTTGATAATCTTTATTTTCCTTTAGTTCTGTTGTTTCAGAATCTGATTTAGCAAGATCATTGTTAAGTTTAGCTATTGTCTCATTAGCTAATTGAAGCTTTATTCCTAGATTGGCTTCTTCTAATAGATGTTTTCTTAGGACAACTTCATTGTGGCTAATCTTGCTTCTAATTTCTTGACCATTTCGTTTTCATTATTTGTGGATGAGAATTTTTGCAACATTGACTTGTTTGCTTCATCACAGGCAGACAGACTTGTTTTCAACTCACATATTTTTTATTCATGTTCTGTGGTCTTAGTCTTCAACCTTATAATCTCATCCTTTGCATTGGTCAATTGACATTCAAGACTAGCTTCAATTTCTAGATGTTTTCTTAGGACACGCTCGTTATTAGCTAGCCTCGCTTCTAGTGTCTTGATCATTTGTTCGTGAAATAAATCCATTTTAATCTTTTCAGTTCAAATATAGAATTTTGAAAAGTTAAGTTCAAATAATGTTGGTAATTAAATTCTATATAGAATGTTGGATTTTAAATTTTGTTCAAATAAAATTGTTGGATGTATATTGATCGTTGACGTGTTTTAGAATTGATTTAATTTTTTTGATCAATATTATTTTTTTTATTCTGTTTAGAAAATTTTAGATATTGATATTAACCGCAAACTTTTAATTTCAGTTCAGTTCATAAACTTTTCAGCACAGCAAAGTTTAGATACAAAATATTAATTATCGACTTAGATTGTATCTTGTACTTTGTATATTATTAAAAGAATGTAAGTTTTTCGGTTCAGATTTGACAGTATTAGTTTACGAATGAAAGAGAAGCTGTAAACGGTGCTTTTTAGTTTACGAGTAAAGAATGTTTACGATTGAGAATCGTTCGTAAACGTTTAAGAACTTTATCAGGGTAAGGTTTACGTTCGTAAACTGTTATCAGGATGAGGTTTACGAATGAAAATGATTCGTAAACACTGTATGGGAAGTTTACGAATGTAACTTATTCGTAAACTTGAACGGATGAGGTTTACGAATGAAATAGTTTTCGAAGACTAAGTCTTGAATGGTTTACGAATGATGAGTATTCGTAAACTTAAGGATTCGTAAACAGGAAGGTTTACGATCGTAAAGATTTGTAAATTCTTTTACGAATGAAAGTGATTCGTAAACTCAAACAGGAATAGAGGTTTACGGTTACCTCTGTCGTAAACTCGACTTTATGTTTACGATTGAAATTCGTTCGTAAACACTGACACTCTTCCACTTAGTGAATCGTAAAACTCAGTTTATCTAGGTTTACGAATGAAGTAAACACTAAGATTCGCAAACTAACGTTCGTAAACCTTTAATCGTTCGTAAACAGTACTCTTTAGTTTACGATTGAAAAGTATTCGTAAACAGTGCCTTCTGATAGTTTACGACTGAAAAAGCGTTCGTAAACAGTGACTTCAAAGGTTTACGATCAAAAAGCGTTCGTAAACAGTTACCTCGAGATAGTTTACGAATGAAGATGATTCGTAAACAGTGCCTTGATATTTACGAATGAAAAGTATTCCTAAACAATTATTTTTACTGGTTTACGAATGAAACTGATTCGTAAATAGTAACTTTACGAATGGAAACTGAATGGATAGTAAACTTAAGTGTTTGACCGTAAACTTTTAGACACTGTAAAGGTTTTACCGTAAACTTTAACCGCGTAGACAAGGTTTACGATTGGAAAGCGTTCGTAAACCTTTCGTTGACCGTAAAGTTTTCGTTCGCAAAGCTAATCGACAGACTATTTGTTAGGAATATTTTTAGTTGTGTTCTTTTAGTCTTTTGGGTCTTTGTATACTTGAAATATTTATTTGTATTGTTGTTTTAGACTTAGGCTCATTATATTAGATGTTTAGTTTGTCTAGGGACCAAAAGTGTAATTATGCCAAAATATTGGCATAAAAGTGGGTTAGGGCTTTCACTTGTAATGATCCTTCATTGAATCAAAGAACCCACTTGAAAGGAGCAGCCGCCACCTCTCTCTCTCTCACTGTTCTATCAAGAAAACAAATAAAGGAGAGAAGAGAGCAAATTCCATATAAATCCCGAGGGTTGCTGGGTTTTGGTGACCTACAACTGGTATCAGAGCCACCGTGTTAACGAGCAAGGTATCTAAACAGATTTTTGGTTCAATTTTTAGAAGTTTTGTTGCCTTTTTCTTCAAACCCATTTTCGAACTGTTGAGCCTTTTAAAATTTTTTTTTGCTTCGTCTTTGGGTTTGAGATGGAGTTGTGAGTGTTCTTTCACTTATTTTTATCTTTTGAACTCAAAACAAGCTGTTTACAGCACTTTAAGAAGTTTTAGAGCTAATTTTTAAACCCAGATTTATGTTTTCGGTACTAGAACTTATGTTTTCGGTACCAGAAATATTTAAGTCTGTAGGAATAAGTTCTCGGCATTAGAGGTTTTCGGGGGCTACAGTATGATTTTTGCAGCTACAATAGTTTTCGGTACTACTATTCATCCGAAAAGTTTTCGGTAAAAAAAAAAAAAAAAAAACTTTTCGGAACTGTTTTCGGCGCTACAGTACTTTTTCGGTACTACTGTTCATCCGAAAAGTTTTCGATAAAAAAAAAAAAAAAAAAAAACTTTTCGGTACTGTTTTCGGCGCTACAGTACTTTTCGGTACTACTGTTCATCCGAAAAGTTTTCGAAAAAAAAAAAAAAAAAAAAAAAATTTCGGTACTTTTTTCGGCGCTACAGTACTTTTCGGTACTACTGTTCATCCGAAAACAAAAAAAAAAAAAAAAAAAAAAAAAAAAAAAATTTCGGTACTACAGTAGTTTTCGGTACTACTGTTCATCCGAAAAGTTTTCGATAAAAAAAAAAAAAAAAAAAAAGTTTTCTGTGCTACAGTTTTTTTCGGTACTACTGTTCATGCGCAAAAGTTTTCGGTACTACTGTTCACCCGAAAACTTTCGATACGAAAAAAAAAAAAAAAACTTTTCGGTACTGTTTTCGGCGCTACAGTACTTTTCGGTACTACTGTTCATCCGAAAACCAAAAAAAAAAAAAAAGTTTTCGGTGCTACAGTAGTTTTCGGTACTACTGTTCATCCGAAAAGTTTTCGATAAAAAAAAAAAAAAAAAAAAAGTTTTCGGTGCTACAGTTTTTTTCGGTACTACTGTTCATGCGCAAAAGTTTTCGGTACTACTGTTCACCCGAAAAGTTTCGATACGAAAAAAAAAAAAAAAAAAAAAAAAAAAATTTCGGTATTACTGTTCATGCGCAAAAGTTTTCGGTGCTACAGTACTTTTCGGTACTACTGTTCATCCGAAAACTTAAAAAAAAAAAAAAAAAAAATTTCTTTTCTGTACTGTTCACCCGAAAAGTTTTCGGTATAAGACTTTTCGGTACTGTTCATCCGAAAAGTTTTCGGTATAAGAAAAAAAATAATAATAAAAAAAAATTAAATAAAAAAAATCTTTTCGGTACTGTTCAACCGAAAAGTTTTCGGTATAAGACTTTTCGGTACTGTTCATCCGAAAAGTTTTCGGTATAAAAAAAAAAAAAAAATTAAATTAAAAATAAAAATAAATAATAATAATAAAAAAATTAAATAAAAAAAATCTTTTCGGTACTGTTCAACCGAAAAGTTTTCGGTATAAGACTTTTCGGTACTGTTCATGTACTGTTCATCCGAAAAGTTTTCAAAAAAATAATAATAAAAAAAAATTCGGGTACAAAACTTTTCGGGTCAGTACTGTTTGACCGAGGGTTATCTACGTCATAGAAAGTTTTCAGTATTACTCTTACAAGTTTTCACAAATGATTTTAAAAAAGTTTTCGGTATTTAACTGTTTCAGTTTCGTAAAAATCTTCGAAATTTTTTTTCAAAAAGTTCTGGCATTCTGTGACACTCGAAACTCAAAAGTTTTCGGGTTAGACACTAAAACTTTTCGGTACAGAAAAAGTTTTCGGTATTCACCTTAGGAACTTTTCGGCATTTCACTGTTTCGAAATTTTTTACGATGAGCTATCTTTTTACGAAAAAATTTTTTCTTCTTTGCGAAAACTTACACTTTGAAAATTTTCAATGAGCAAAAGTTAGAACTTTTCGGTATAAAACTTCTCGGCAACAATACTTAGATTCTTTCTTTTAACTGCTCGAACCAAAATTCGTTTAGACCTACTCAACTAACACGTCGATCCAAGCCTAGCAACCCTCATAAAATAAATTAAAAAATATATGGATGCTTCGAAAGAAAAGTGGAGGACTTCGCTTCATCTGACTCAGAGGTAAACTCTTCCGACTTGGAAAATGAACTCTTTAAGTGTATCATTGCTTTGAATGAACTTAGCAAAGATCTTTAAAGGGCAAAAGGCCTGAAGGATCCCAAGCAAAGAGTAAGTGTGATCTAAGTAGTAATCAAAAGGAGGAAATCCTTGAGATGCAGCTAAAAGAGACACACGAAATCATTGATTGTTTATCATCTAAGGTAGCAAAATATGATTTATAAATTATTGAGCATACTAAAGAATTGTCTACCAGTGAACTGAACAGGAATAAAACAGTCAATGAGTTAAAATCTAGGCTAGAAAACAATCAACGTGTCCTTACTCAGAACCTCATAGAAAAGGGATGTTAAATGACACATTCGATTAATACTGAAGAAAATGTCTCGAAATTGGAATCTCAAGGTGTACATCTTGAGACCCAAATTAGAGATCTAATCAAAAGCCTAGATACCTCTGAGTGTGAGCGATGTGCGTGGTCTGCAAAATATAATTGGCTCTATGAGGAACGAGTGAAATTACTCTCCAAAATTCAATTATTGGAGGACAATCTCTCGTATAGAGCAAATGAGTTTAATAATTCTCTAACTGCCTAGACAAGTGCTTCCGCTCCATATATTCCGGCAATTACTGAGAAATTTGCAGACCGCAGCATAACTTGGAGTCTGAACGACAAAGTTTTGCAGCTGAAAGGAGAGCTTTAATAGAACAAAATAGGCAACTTCTTGATCAGATTCCGAGATGAAGAATCTTTCAGCAACTAAGAAAACTCCAAAGTCCATTTAGATAGAGTGTTTTTAACTCCAACACGGGAGGAAATGGACGAGGGAGAATTCCTTTTTAAAGAAGAACGCATCACCCTCTAATTCCACAACCTCAAAACTCTTTTAAAAAAAAAAACACTCCGAGCTTTCAACGCCTTCTCCCTGCGACTTTTAAAGTGATAAATTCTTTTCAGGGAGAACATCTTTTAAACAAGAACACGACTATTGCCATGACTCTTCTTTTTCAAAACTTTTATTTGAAAGCAATAGTCGTGATGAAAATATTGAAAATTTTGAAATTCTTCATCCTTCTTCTCACCGTTTAACATATTTGATCACTCACGAAGAAGTGATGAAAAGACTGCATTACAACGCACCATTCCTAGATCAAATTCATTGTCCCCACACTCGGCCAAACTAAACTACATGTGGATTCCTAAGAATGCACAAAGGCAACTGTGGATGCCTAAATCAAAGACTCCTGTAAAGGTTGACGTCAAATTTGATTTGGCCTCCTCATCTAGAATGTGCATTTCTACTAACAACGATAAAGGACCCACTCAAAACTGGGTACCAAAAACTTAGTTGTTTTGCAGTCCCATCAGATGTGGTAACAGAGGTTGCTCCACATACATGGTGGGTATGAGATGACGAGCAACCGCAAGGCTCCCGGATACAACAGTTCGGGACCCGTCCGTTCACGATGAAGGCTTCTACATGAAAGCGGTGTAGGACCCGAGCCTACTCTAGCAAAGCTTCTGAACATGTCAGTTCAGAACCTGGTCTGGTAACGTATATTTTATTTTATTTTAAATAAATAAAAGTTTTAAAATAAAGCTCAAGTGGAGGGTATGAATTTTCTTTTTCGAGATAGGCTTTAACGTAGGGGGAGAAACCTCGATTATGTGCCTCTAGAAAATTTATAAGAGTTTTAAAATAATATTTCTTAAAACTCGGGGACATTAATCGAGGGGGAGTAAAATTAACTTCAAAATATTGTTGGGGAGCATTATTTTGAAAATTTTTTAAATATTGAGGGGGAGCAAGACCGAACTTAAAATTCGAACTTTTCATTCAGGGGGAGTTTTCGAAATTATCGTGAATTATTTTTTAAAAAAAATTCCCTATATGTTTTAAATAATTTTGAGTCTTGCCACCTTTCAAAAATTAATACTGAAAAATTTTGCACTTCAAATCTCGCAGTTACACATATTTCATGTTTAAAATGTTTTCGTAACTGTAACATTTAAAGTTTTCGGTATTTTCACAACACAAAGGTATATTCTAATTTTGCGTATGAAAAAAAAAAATATATTTCCGATAAATTTAAAATTGCATACGCATACGAGCTGAATTGAAAAATACCTTTTTCACAGTGGTACATTTTAAATATGCATTTTTCAAAACTTTAAAATTCAAAATGCATATTGCACACGGAATTGAAAAAGATACCATTTTAACGAAGGCCGATTTGAATTTCACAAAGCGCATAAATTTCTAAGGAGTCAGACTTCATATTCTTTACTCTTGCTTTTCACAGGAAGTAAGACTTATTCTCACTCGCGCTTACATTTAAGGGTAGTCGGTCTTCCTATTCTTTTCTGGTTTTAGTTAGGGGAGTGGAAAAAGAGCGCAAACAGTTTAAAAGAGCGTATTACTTAAAAAAAGGGAGAGAGAGCGCATACACTTCAGGGGGAGTGATAGTCATTAGCGCAATAGGCGCATATAAAGGGGAGTATCACATCCATCATAAGGCGCCTGATTTGAAGGGTAGTAATATGAAATTTCTCAAAAAGCGCATAAATTTGGGGGGAGTAAAGACATGGTATTAAGAATAGCGCAAATGTATAGAGGGAGTGATACCTAAATAGCGCCTAAGCTTCAAAGAGAGTGTCTTACACAACTTCATGCTTTGAGGGGGAGTGTCATCTTACGAAATTAGTGCATGGACAACAATGAGTTGTTCACATACTTGTTCCATGGTTCAGTAAATCCCAACTGCACCTATCCCAGGAACAACCCCGAGTGTATGTGAGGGTATTTGAGCGCATCACGATGAAATCTTTACAACTCAACCACAAACTATCCGAACCACAACCAATATAGGTACAGGACTGATTTTTTCAGATCCCGGGTAGAAGACGCCTCATAAGGTCCAAAGGCGCATGCACAACCCTTCCTAGCTACTCATTTGTCTCCCTAAAGACAAGTGTTTCAATATCTTACGGGGAACCGCATATGCTATCACCGTTTCATTCGGAGGCGGGAGATATTGAACTCAGTGGTCCACAGCCCCATACCACGTATTTTTTGAGCACTTTAATGTCTAGTGTGTCCTCATTGCCTAAATGTTTTCCATTTTTCTAGGACACATACATTATTTTATACACACAGTGCAGGTCTACGCGACCATGCCAGAACTTCTGTAGACGCATCTTTTATTGATGTGCTTCTATGATCAGAAGGAAGTCCTGCCGTTGCAACATCAACGGCCCCAGGAGAACGGATCTATCAGACATGTGCCAAGATGATCATCCCTCTTCAAAAGAAGACACGACGACCGTGATGACGACCGTCGTGAGGGGGAGAAGAGACATAGAACATCGAGCACAACAAAGGGTAGAGGAAAGCACCCGAACCCACCAACACAGCCCCAGACAAGCGAAAACAAAGATATTCGAGTCCAAGTCTAGACAACAACAACAAGCCCAGAGCGAACAACGACGACAAAGCATATTTTCTATTACTTCCGGTGCACACTCATATCAAAATCCGCACCAGATCATCGACAACTATATCCTCGAGGAATCATGGACCAAACGTAGAGAGTTTGAAGCCGAGGCGAAATTCATAATTTTCAAACATCGCAAGACCTTCAAACAGTCTCTCAAAACTATCTATGTGTTAGGCGAAGCCGTGGATAGACAGCTGGACTTAGCAGCACCATGGATCGAGGACACGTGTGAAAAGATCTGGAGGAAGCCGGATAGAATGAAGATGCTTGATCAACTAAATATGAGGGGGCTATCAAAGTTGAGGCGGAGCGACAAAACAAGTAACTCATGGATTCTCCGTGTGCCGGCACGTGCGGAAGACCAAAAGAACTTGTTCAAAGAAAAGTCGCCCCCTTTTCAACAAGAGTACAAGTATACGAAAAGGACCTAGGTAGTATCAGATACCTAGAGTTCAAGGTGATTTGGTACGATGGTACGTTAAACCTCAACAAGAAGAACGAGAAAAGGCTACTCAAGATGTCTGAGATTCCAAAATTCTGCGATGGTACGTTAAAACTGATCAGCGAAAGGATCACAAAATCGAAGACGACTATCGCAAACTTTCTACACAGACAGAGCAGCAAAGCACTCACATGAATCTCCTACGGGTTTCATGAGCTCGTTCTACAGGCAGAGGAGAAGATAGAGCCGCGCCACATCACTCAAAGACTTAAAGACAAAAGATGAAGAACACAAAGGGGGAGAATGTTAGGAATATTTTTAGTTGTGTTCTTTTAGTCTTTTGGGTCTTTGTATACTTGAAATATTTATTTGTATTGTTGTTTTAGACTTAGGCTCATTATATTAGATGTTTAGTTTGTCTAGGGACCAAAAGTGTAATTATGCCAAAATATTGGCATAAAAGTGGGTTAGGGCTTCCACTTGTAATGATCCTTCATTGAATCAAAGAACCCACTTGAAAGGAGCAGCCGCCACCTCTCTCTCTCTCACTGTTCTATCAAGAAAACAAATAAAGTAGAGAAGAGAGCAAATTCCATATAAATCCCGAGGGTTGCTGGGTTTTGGTGACCTACACTATTGCAAAGTTAATATTCGTAAACCTTCCATTCGTAAACTTTGCAATAAAAGTAAAACTCGATCATAAACACTTAAATTCTCAAATTAAGCTCAGATAATCGATCGAAATCAGCAATTAAACATGTAAAAACACTCGATTAAACCAGATCAAAAGCAAAACATAAACAATTTTCGAGATTTTCACATGAACAATTTGAAGATCAAATGAACAGTTCGATCAAAAATCAAACAATTTGGTCCAAATTCAGCAATAATCAGCTCAATTAATCAACTATTAATCATCGCAAACAGTATCAAACACATCATCGCAAACATCTAAGCAAGCAGGACATATAAGAAAGCGATGAACAGTGTAAATCGCGATGAACAGTGCGATGAACAGTAGCTATCGTAAACATCAATTCATCAATCGAACACCATCGTAAACATCAAATTAAGCTTAAAAATCAATTCAGTGGCACACGCATGCTCTGATACCACTTGTAGGTCCAGTTTTAACTCATCCAACGAATGAAACTTGAGAATTAGATCGAATGAGAATTACCTTGATTAATAATGCGCGGAAGACTTTGGTATAAACTCAATCAATCTTCATTGCAATCCAAGTTTCTCTCTACAATATACCTCACTTTCCCTCTCTACAATTAAGCCCTAATTATGCTAATGATGAGAGAGAAATCTATTCTAGAGAGAGAAACAATTACTCAAGTTGTGTGTATTTTACACACACTTGCCCTATATATACCAAAGCATACTTTGGTATATTTATATAAGATACAATTAAGTCCCTAGACAAAGATAACATGATTATTGAACACTAGAAAATATTCCTAACAAAACCAAATCAAGACTATTCCAAAGTTCTTGATTTGACATTGTTTTTCTTTTTATTTTTCTGTTCATAAAAAAAAAAGGCCATAAAAAAAAAGAGAAGAGGCAATAAAAAAAAAAAGGAGGCCATAAAAAAAAAGGGGAGAAAAAGAAAAATAAGGCCATTAAAAAAAAAGAAAAAAATAAAAATAAGGCCATAAAAAAAAAAAAAAAAGGGGAGTGGATAGAAAAGGTGCAAGAGTTTCAAAAGAGCGTATTACCATAGTTTATTATAAAAAGCGCATATGTTTTAGGGGAAGTAATACTCATAAGCGCAATATCAAAAAGGCGCGAAATGTTCAAAAGGGGAGTGTGCTTCAATCACAAAAGGCGCATAACTTGAAGGAAAGTAATAGACAAAAATCTACAAGAGCGCACAACTTTAGGGGGAGCAAGAGCATCATATTAGAAATAGCGCAACTATTTAGGGGGAGTGTTACAATGAAAAGGCGCTAGAGCTTAAGGGAAGAATATCCTGAATACAAACTTCATGCTTTTAAGAGGGAGTGCTACCTAAATGTCAATAAAACGCATGGACACAAAAGAGTTGTTCACATACATGTTCCAAAGGTTCAGTCGACCCAACTGATCCTAACCCAGGAACAAACCCCGAGTGTATGTGAGGGTATTGAGCGTATCACGATGACATCCTTACAACTCAACCACAAACTATACGGGCCATAACCATATAGGTACAGGACTGATTTATCAGATCCCGGGTAGAAGCCGCTTCATCTGGTCCAAAGGCGCATGCACGACCCTTCCTAGCTACTCATTTGTCTCCCTAAAGACAGATGTTTCAATATCTCACGGGGAACCGCATATGCTATCACCGTTTCATTTGAAAGCGGGAGATATTGAACAAAGTGGTCCACAGCCCCACACCACGACTTTTCTTGAACACGTAAATGTCTAGTGTGTCCTCATAGCCTAAATATTTTTTCAATTTTTCTAGGACACATACATTCTTTTACACACATATTGCAGGTCTACGTGACCATGCCAGAACTTCTGTAGACGCATCATTAAATGATGTGCTTCTATGATCAGAAGGAAGTCCTGCCGTTGCAACATAAAAACAACAACGGTAGCAGGCCATCTTCTGGAGCACGACTCTAGAACGATGTCAACGGGATGCCTATGTGGCCCCGTAGTCCCTTCAAATGCAAGTCTGTGTGACTTTGCATCAACGACCAAGAGTGACATCGAGGGATGTCTCACGATGATCGATCGTCCGTCCCGTTTTCAGGTACTTCATCCGGAATTCAATGCCAACACGTTTAGCGTACACTCAGGTTCACCTTGATCACACAGCATGACGATACAAATGAATCGCCATGAGGGGGAGAAGTATATCAAGGAGGCCAAGCACGTGAACTCAAGAAGCCAAGCTTTCAACGCACGTGCTGATCCACAACATACAAGACCTCTCTCCATGGTTCGAGCAAACACGACAAGTCAATGCTGATGATCCGCACGACTCTGATATATGCAAGAAGGTGACGAATATTCAAGTTGCAAAGAAGAAAAAGAGGGTGCATGTAAATAGGGGGAGACTGAAGATTCTCCAGATGCTCTCAGCTATTTTCTTCAAACAGCAACAAAGACCGTGTCAAATTAAAAGTTGAACACAAAGGGGGAGATTGTTAGGAATCTTTCTGTTGTGTTCAAATAAAGATGAAGACTGAAGATTGTCAAAGACAAAGACAACCGGCGCTTCAATGACAATTGAACACTAAGGGGGAGATTGTTGGAAATATTTTATAGTGTTCAATTTCATGTTATCTTTGTCTAGGGACTTAATTGTAATATATGTAAATATAGGGACTAAAGTGTAAATATATCAAAGTATGCTTTGGTATATATAGGGCAAGTGTGTGTAAAATACACACAACTTGAGTTTAGCTTTCTCTCACTAGAAAGTCTCTCTCACCATTATCTTAATTAGGGTTGAATTGTAGAGAGAGAAAGAGGTAATTGGAGAGAAAGTTTGTGATTAATGAAGATTTGATTGATTTAATCCTAAAGCTTCCGCTCGCATTATCATCGAGGTAAATCTATCGAATCTATGCTCGAGTTCTTCGTTGGATGATAAAAACGGACCTAACATAAAAAGTAAAAGCAATACGCGTAAAAATGCTAAGGAACAAGAGAAAATTAGGAAGGAGAAAGGAAAATCGACATTATTTTTCAAAATCAAGGACGACATTGCTAAAGATTCTCCTTCTCTCGCTCCTATCAAAATGGAAGTTCCTAAAGAAGAAGTCGCAAGCTCAAGCAGGCGAACTTCTCAAACTTCCAAACCCTCTCATTCTTTAAAGAATGATAGAGATGGAATTGCTTACACACAAAAAAATGATTATTATTCTAGTAAGCGAAATTCCATCAAAAACCATCATTATAGAGTGAATGATGTGAATTCTTGTAGGCAATACGACTCATCATCTGATGACGCATATAGTGCAATAAGTTCGTATTCATACTTGAAATACCCGATCCAGATTAAGTCTGAAAGACACCTTTTGCAGCTGGAGCATTGGTCAATCCAAATGGCATTACCAAAAACTCGTAATGCCCATATCGGGTACTGGATGCTGTTTTTGAAATATCCTCTGCTTTTATCTTTAATTAATGATAGCCCGAACGTAGATCAATCTTCGAAAACACTGCTGCACCCTGAAGTTGATCGAAAAGATCATCAATTCGAGGCAAGGGATATTTATTCTTGATGGTAACCTTGTTTAGCTCCATGCAGAGTCTCATTGATCCATCCTTCTTTCGTACAAATAGAACCGGTGCGCCCCATGGTGAAAAGCTAGGTTGAATAAAACCTTTATCGAGGAGATCTTGTAGTTGTACCTTCAATTCTTTCAACTCGGTCGGAGCCATTCGCTATGGAGCTTTTCAAATTGGAGGCGTACCCGGAGGTAATTCAATTGAAAATTCTATCTCCCTGTCAGGTGGTAATCCAGAAAGATCATCAGGAAATACGTCTTGATAGTCCTTCACAACAGGTACTTCACTGAGATTGGGTTGAGGTTGTTCCTCTGCTTTTATTGCATAAATGAGATAAGCCTCACAACCAACATCTATCAATCGTTGAGCCTTTAACGCTGATATTTTCAAAATCCTGCTGCCATTTGCAACTCCCGAGAAAGAAAAAAGCTTTTCTCCCGGTAAATGGAAAGTAACGATCTTTTTGTTGCAGTCAATCACCGCTCCATACTTCGATAACCAATCCATACCAAGGATGACATCATAATAATTCATAGGGATTACGATTAGATCAGCATATAACTTCCTATTTTCAATCAGTACCGCACACTCTTGCAGAATCTGATTTGTTTAGGTTGAAGCTCCATGAGGAATCGTCACATTGTAGTTGAGCTTGGATAGAAGAGGTGTTATACCGAGCCTCATTACGTACTTAGACGATGCAAATAAATGCGTGGCTCCCGAATCTATTAGTATGGATGTCGGAACATTGTATATAGAGAGCATACCTGTCACCACCGATGGATTAGCCTCAGCTTCATCGCTTGTGATGGTGAAAACTCTAGCAGGGACCGTTTGTGGCTTTGCTTGACTTATGTTCGGGTTCTCCGGGCATGTTCTTGCGATGTGGCCCAATTTCCCGCATATGAAGCACTTGATAGTTTGGGTGAAACAGTTGCCCGTGTGTTGACGTCCGCACCTTGTACATGTGAGCATAGAGACTTGGTTTCTCTCTTGGTTCGGATTCAACTTTAGATTCTGCTCCCAGTGCTGAGGTGCAGGCCTTCTTTGGAAATTCGGTTTCTGGCCTTTGACTACAAACTGCCTCTTTCTGTCGCTTTCAGCCCATTTTTGACCTTGCACAAATTTGCGTTTTGCTTCTTGTGCACGGATAATTCTCATTTCAGCTTGCTCTGCGACTAATTCCCTTTCCGCAACTTAATCATACGTTATTCCTTGAGTGCCGGCCATATTGACGTCTCGGTAGAGTTCAGGTTTCAGGCCTTCAAGAAATCGCTCAACTTTTAGTGCGTCGGTACTCACAATATGTGTTGCGAACCTCGATAGCTGCTCAAATTTGCGAATGTACTCCGCAACTGCCATGGCTCCCTGTCGTAAGTTTATGAATTCATTCATCCTCATAGCACGTACATGGGCCGTGAAGTATTTATTTCTGAAGATCTTCTTGAAGCGTTCCCACGTCATCGTGATAGGATCTTCGATAGATTTCATAGTATCCCACCAGTGACCCGCACTACCACGTAACATGAACGCATCACAAAGAACTTTATCTTGCTCTGGAACTCGGCTGTACTGGAACATATTTTCAAGGGTTCTAATCCAGTCCTCCACATCTGTTGGGTCAATAGAATCTTCGAAAATTGGTGGATTAAGTTTTCGAAATCTTTCACCAACGATCTCTACCCTTTCAGCTTGAGACGGATTCGGTTGCCCATTCGAATTCCGTTGTTGGATCAACTCTTGAATTTGCTCGGATTTACATTGAACAAGTTCAGTAAGTCGGATAATAGCAGTGTCTCGCTCATCAGTAGGGTTCACAGTCTCCCTACCCTGACTACTTCCTCCGCTGCTTTCGCCTCTAGTTCGTACCATAATTCTTACACTTATACCCTGTTAAGCCTTTTTCGAATAATATGGCCAATAAATTCATGCAACAGAAAATGATTCAGGCAATATCATAAAACTTACGAGCAAGGCTGCGCTTCCACACTTTTGAGTTCCTGTACATGGATAGTCTACAGAACCTGTGACCGTAGCTCTGATACCAACTTGTGGCGACCACCCCACTCACAACCAAAACGACACTAACGACGCTAATTCGAGAAAATAAATTGCGTGAGTTCCGTTTAAAACTCGTCGAAAAACCCTGTACAATATCAAAATGACTCAAACCACGAATATCATGAAACCAAAATAACATCTCAACAAAACAAAGGCAAACCGAACATCTTCAAAGCCAGAAACATTTCAACCAACTCCACAACATCACAAAACAACGTCAACAACCCAGACTCAACAAACCACAACTTAATTACAGACATACATAAAACCACCCATCAAGTACGAACCTTAATCAAAATGACACAACAATTCAGCTCGACTCGACCAAACACGATATATATATATATATACAAACATATTCGACGACAAACACACATAAGACGCAGCAAAAGAGACTACTCCGCCACACAGGTCGTCATCCATGTACAGTCCTACTCAAAAGCTCGTGAAAGCTCGAACAGCCAGCCTCGCCATCTACGTCACTCACCCGTGAAATTACGATCACCTACAACGCATGAACTATATGAGCTAGAAGCTCAGTAAGTAAAAATCATGCATGCTCGTGAATATGCAAGTCCTCATTATATGCATAATCTACGTGTGACTCGACATCTCAAAATGCATCATCTCTCTCATCCTCTGTCTGGGCCCATGGCTAAAATACTATGCACCACCAAGAGCTCAATAAATCATCTGACAGTGGCCCACTCTGGGTAGCCAATGCTAGGTCTCCCTAGGTCGCTCCTTCCCAGGTCGCCCTTTCTGTCGCGGTCGCCTACGCTGATAGCCCACGCTGGTAGCCTACGTTAGGTTTCCCTAGGTCGCCCCATCCAGGTCGCCCCATCCCTGTCGCTCCTACCGCATCAATAATATGGCAGTGGCCCACTCCAGGTAGCCTACGCTAGGTCTCCCTAGGTCGCTCCTTCCCAGGTCGCCCCTTCTGCCTCAACATATGACGGTAGCCTACTCTGGGTAGCCTACACTAGGGTTCCATACCCTAGATCGCCCCTGCTCAGGTCGCTCCTTCTGTCGATGGTGCACTAGTAGTAACCACCTACACCTCAACTGCATGCCAATAATCGGCACATATACATCGCTCCCCGGCGCTCACGACTATGCATGCCAACACTCAATAGTACTCGATAATATGCATGCACATGTATACATCGTGAATGGTATGCTCATGAATTCACGTAGCTCATATGCAAATATCAATCAAACAAATATAACACCTTCACAGAAACTCATCGAAACATCGAAGCATGTATCTTATAAAACACCGAATACTATGTCCATGCGTCGTAGTTGGATTTTCACTTACCTGTAATCTTCAGACTTTATTCGACACAATATTTCCTTCACTCGAATAAATGCGCCGTCTTTGCCTTTCCTAATTTTAATGTATCTCTTTTACCTACTGTAATATTATCAAAGAACAAAATTGCATCTATGAACTCTCGTTATGACTTACGAAGCAAAGGTTTATAATCACGACTTAATTCTTCAAAAACTATTAATTAATCATTACTAGTATACTACTGATGAGAATGATTGCAGCAAGCGAGCATGAACAAGATGAAGAAACGATTCAGCTAACCTCCTGATTTCTTTATATATATTGTTATTATTATTATCTTAGAGAAACTAAGGGTGTGTTTGGAATGAAGAAAGTAGTAGGGAAAAGAAAATGGGAGAGAAAATGATTTTCATAAGTTTTTCTTCTATTTTCCTCACCATTTGGTGAAGAAATTAGTTTTCCTTAGTTTTAAGTCTAAACTTAATTAGATTTGCTTTTCTTTTCTTTTCCTTCTCTATTTCTTCAATTAACCAAACATAATAGCTAATTTTCCTTTTCCATTTTATTTTCCTTTCCCTACTAATTTCCACAAACCAAACACACCCTAAAGAAAGATAAGAAAGGAATTCACGTTCTGGCTCTCTCTTACCCCATATATATACATGTAAATAAGTGTATGTAACAAGGAAGTAAGGCGGTGAACTTGTTTTTACCCCTTGTATTAAGTAACATTATAATATTAATAATTAGGATAGTAAAACTATTTTTTTTAACACCCTTTTAAATATATAGTTGTAGTAAATTTTAGTTAGGCTTTTGAATATTCGCTTGCATGGAAGTTTTTTTTTTTAAATACTTATTAGCTATACACGTGTAGCTAATCGCATCCACCGATCAACACGTGTCTTATTACAATATTGACTTTAACTACCCGGATAGGACTCCTAAATAATTTATTATTATTATTATTTTAGAATGATGTCAAATATTAGTCTTATGTTAGCCAAATAAATCACATCATGTATGCAAAATATAAAAATATTTGCATCTCATATGCAACACTTAAGACTCATATGAATTATACCTATAAACACATAATTCATATAAGTTAGCAAGCATAATGCATGAATTATATTGGCCAACCAAAATGTTCGAGGGCTCGGGTATTACATCTTCAAACGTCACACTCATAAATCTTTGAAGTGCAAAATTCTTAAGAAACATTATAAAATAAAACTCACTCAGCAAAATTTTGGAAGTCTAACCTTCTCACACTTAGAATTTTATTTTGGTACAACTTTCGACAGATTCCAAACTGCAACATAAATGTCTCCAACACTTTATTTTGACTACTTTGTCTAGACCTGTCTTGCTTTAAAAAAAAAAACTGTACTAATGTTCCATTTTTTTTCACAGAATTAAAATGACTTACTCAGAAGACATATATCCTACACACAAATGGCTTGACGTTCGGGACAACAATTTTTAACTCGATTCCGAAATGCTCAAATGTCCCGATCCAATTATCACATCCATCCTCCGAGGACATCCTTTATGGCCGGCATTCCATATGATGACTCCGGTGCCAATGGTGTACCTACAACAATTCTGGGCCAACCTGAAACGAAGGATTGAACGGGACAACTCTATTTTCTTTGAAGCCCAGCTTGCAAACACAACAGTGGTGATCACTCAAGACCTACTTCAACGCGTACTTCAACTTCCTATGTATGAAGAATATCATGAGGTTCCCACTGAGCAAGAGCTTCTGAAAGATATGCTGCTGATGGGTCACGCACCTCAATTAGCCAGCCTCTCCGCATTCCAATTAGGAAAAATCCCATATCCCTGGAAGACCTTTTTCGGGCTGATCAACAAGTGTTTATCCCCGAAACACACCGGCTTTGATAAAGAGAATCTGTAAGGCCTAGAATATCCAACTAAACAAACATTAAAATGAGTTTACCACGATTTGGATGGGAAAAATCGAAGCTTGGCGTGGGGTGTTGTGTTCTTGAGAGGTTGGGGGCTCACTTTATCTCTCTAGTTAGAGTTTCACACAATACACTCTTTATTATGTATTAGGGTTTTAGTATTTATACCACAAGTTGGTATATAATACTTGGGCCCCTAACAAAGTCCAATTACACTAAGCCTCTTATAAAGAGAATCTTTATAAATAAACTACAAAGACAATTCTAATTAATTGAACACTAGAAAATATTCCTAACAATCTCCCACTTAGTGTTCAATCTTCAATTTGTCATGGATTATCTTTGCGGGGCTTAGTGCGTTTGCCTGAGTCCTGAAGGAATTACCTCCTTGTCTTGTCTTTTGACCTATTCTTTTGGAGATCTTCAAGCTCATCGTGTCTTTGAAGTCCCTGGTGTTCGCTTGATTCTTTGACGACGCTTGAGGATTTAGCATTTCTGATCTATCTTGCACTTTCGTCGTGATATTGCTCCCATTTTTCTTTAGTACTACTCCCCCTCATGAAGATCGAGTTGGGGAGATCGTCATGCGATGGGTCAAAATGGAGCATCATCTTTGGCAAGAAGATCACGTCGTCGGGACAAGAGGATGGTGTTGGTAGGAACTCAGGTTGGGTAATAACCCGACGGAGCCACAGAGGCAGTCCGTCGTATAAGAAATCGGGGTGACGAAGACTTACCGTTAACATCTTGAGTCCTAACAATCTCCCCCTACAAGGGCTATCTCCTCTTCTTGCGGAGGCTTTAAATGCTCTTTCGGCTAGGACTCTCTTGTCTTGACGCTATATTCTGTAGACCGGCTGTAGATAGTGATCCACGCCCTGATATTCGACTTTGATGATGTCGTGGATCTTGGACTTTGTTCGCATCTTGTCCTGGTCTTTCTCCGTTGTTTGAAGTCGTCAAGTCTCATCTAATCTTCTTCTTCTCGGCGCCGGATTCGTCTTCTTCGATGGAAGTTGTCTGGTTCGGCCTCGAGGAAGCTTGTCTGGCTTCGGAAGAAGGTACGCATAGGGTGTGTTTTAAATTGTTCCGAGGCTCCTTCGAAATGTTCCATTCAACTGCAGGAGAGCCCGGCTTCAGAGTGGTACGCTCGGCAGAAATTGGTGGGTGGTCCGACCTGTTTGTTTATGCGTGTCCCCTTCTCCCTCTCATGGCGATTCGTGTTAACGAAATCGGCATGCTTGTATAGGAACATTAGAAGGACACAAGCGTCAGGTCGGTGATGGTAATAACCAGATGGAGCCACTAAGGCAATCCGTCTTTTTAGGAATATTTATTGTGTTCATCATTATATTCCTCTTGTAATTGATTAGTTTGTAAATACTAAATAGTTCGAGGACCAAAATGTAAATATATACCAAAAGTAGAAAGGTATATATAGTCAAGGTCCTCATTCCATTTTGGTAGGTTTTTGGAACAATAGTTTACGCATGTAAAGTTTGGAAAGTTTAATAGAAAATTTTGCAAAACTCTCTCTCTCCTTCTCACTTTACGCGCGCACCAAAACCTCACACATAAGTCATACTTTCGATCGAATTCATCATTGAAGGCTGTTTGATTATCGTTTGGATTTGCTTCTTGATAATCAAACAGATTTCGGATCCACTCTGCATTCGATCGAGCTGCAATTCGACAGTTTAAGGTTCGATTTTAGCTTCCGCGTTAACTTTCTTATTTCGAATCTAATTGTGTGTTTAATTTGATGTGTTGAATGATTTCTGGACCTACAATTGGTATCAGAGCATACTTGCGTGATTGATCGTAGGCTAATTGAGATTAATTCGTTCGAAGTTGCTGTGATTTTGATCAATTTTTTGTTCGACGTTCGAAAACTTGGCCGACAAGTTTTGGCTAATTCGCTGATAATCTGATTTAGATACTCTTAATTGAGTGTTAGGCATTGATTATCGTGGCATGTTGATCGATATTTTGGTGTTAATTGGCCAAAACAAGGTGTAGATTGAGAAAATTGACAGTTTTTAATAGTTTACGCTCGAAGAACTTGGTTTGCGAATGATGAACAGTGTTTGCGAGCTATGAACTAGGTTTACGAGCGTAGAACAGTGATTAGAATCTTAAGTAACTGTCATTTTTAGCTGTTTATGAACGTTGATTATCTGTTTAAATAGCTAAGTCAACGAAATAACTTTGCGGTCAAAGTATAGTTTACGGGTATAAGTTTGCGTGTTTCAAGTGTTTAGGAACGATTTTCCCTGTTTACGAATCATTTTCATTCGTAAAAATATACTGATTGGGTTTACGAATCATTTTTTATCATAAACCTTTCTTAAAAGAGTTTATGAACCATTTTCGATCGTAAACCTTCCTGAGAACAAGTTTACGAATCCTCAAGTTTACGAATCATTAGCAATCGTAAACCATTCGAGACTTAGTCTGCGAAAACTATTTCGATCGTAAACCTCATCCGTTCACGTTTATGAATCATTTACGATTCGTAAACTTCCCAAAGCATAGCATTTACGACTTACCCTGCCTATAGTTTATGAATAAATTTCGTTCGTAACTATCATTTGCGAATCCGTAGCGTTTACGAATCCATTTCTCACTCGTAAACTCACAGAGTACAAGGTTTACGAATTTGTTTCCAACTGAAACAGTTTACGAATATCATTCATTCGCAAACTAAATAGCCAATTCGCAATCATACAATCATATTAAAACCCGTATATTAATACTTGATATTTCTTCTAATTAAGCCAACTCAATCAAAGCAAGACGATCAAGAACTTCAACACAATCATGGATGCATACTCACTAGGAAACGACATGAGGCCACCAATTCTAAAGAGAGGAGAATACACTGTATGGAGGAATAGATTCTTAAATTTCCTCGAAGGAAAAGATCTAGCAATTGGAATGCTAACTTCCATACAAAAAGGACCAGCTACGTTATGGAAGATCATAGCTGGAGATCCCGAAAATGACCCTCCAATTCAAGGATCACGAATAAGAAAAACTCCTAGTGAATACACAGAAGAAGAGAAAATAAGAGCAAGGGCTGATATTCAAGCTAAAACTTACCTACTTCAAGCCATCCCGAATGACATCTATATGCAAATAGATAGCATGTCAACTGCAAAGGACATGTGGGATGAAATCAGCCGAATGATGCAAGGCACGGAGGTGGGCGTCAAAGCTAAGAAAGCAAATACTTTAACCGCATATGACTCATTCAAGGCAAGAACCGGCGAAGAACTACAAGATACTTATCAGTGCTTTCTCACCCTAATCAATGAGATGCGGAAGATTAATATCCATAAGACAAATATGGAGATTAACATAAGGTTCCTATCCTCCCTACTGCCCGAGTGGAAGAAGCTAGCTACTCAAATAAGGCAAAACAAAGATTTGGACGACATGAACATTCATGCCGTATTTGACAGCCTTGCTCAACACATTGAAGATGTGCATGAAAACAAAAGCAAGGAAGCTCAAGAGTCAGTTGCCCTTATTACTGACAAGATGACGATGACTCGGATTCGGACCAAGAGATTAAAGACATGAAAAAGCAGCTAGCTCTCATCACTCAAATGATGAAGAAAAAGTTTTACAGAAAGAAGTCTTCTTCATCATCAAATGGGCAAAGAACCTCAACTTCCAAAAATAAAGGAAGTGTGTCTGAATCCTCAGAAATAAGGACTGCCCCCGAGCCTCAAAAATGCTACAACTGCGGAAAAGTGGGTCACTTTGCAAATGAATGTCGCCAGCCAAAGAAGAAAAACACGACGTACTATGCCAAGAAGCTCCAACTATCTAAACAAAAGGAAGCTGGAGTGGCATTAATGGCTGAACAAAACCATTGGCTTGAAGACACGACTGAAAGTGACTCTGAAAACTTTGCCTTGATGGTCAAAGTTGAGGACATCGAGGATGAGCAATCCACCGACTCAAACGAGGTCGCATCAGACACAAACTCTGAGGTAAACTCTTCTACCTCCGCTCTTTCTTTGACTATTTCTGATTTTAAACTAAAACTAAAACAAATAACTAAAGAGCGAAAAATACTTAAAACTTTAGAGGAAAGGTTATGTGACGCTCCGTCTCATAAACATAAATCATATAATTTTCAAAGCATTTTTTTTTAAACAAACGAATACAATTTGAGAAATTAAACTGCGTAAACTCTGTTTAAAAAGAAATGTAAAAGTAACCTGAACACCACTAAAAGAAATCTAAAACCCATGATCGTTTCAAAAATATTTTTCATCAACACACATACCCAATCATCCACAAACTCAACTGATAATGTACATATATATACATATCATCGTCTCCCAAAGTATAACACAACATCACAATGCTAGTGGAACTAATGCATGAAGGGTATGCAAACGATGAGCCGAGGGAGAAGGATGAGAACGCAGCCGACCGACCTTGTATCCATGCTTTGATAAAAGCCAAAATGTGAGAAGATCAACTTCTATCTACAACAACTGGAAGAAATAATATTTCAGAGTATGATCGACAACATGTTAATCAACATCATATGAATACATCTATTAGCACATAGCACATAACTAGATACAAAACCATATAACAAATAAACACCGTCACATATTCACCCACATAACTGTAACACATGAGACTATATGCAAATTCATTTTAAATCTCTGTTATGAACCGGCTAGGACCAAGAATATCGATAGCACACGTGTGCCCATGCATGGGACTCTGTAATCATATAAGCATATGCGCCTGTACAGGACTCTGTGATCCCTCGATTTGTAGGGATATATATCCGTATCATCTCCCTTTCGGGATATCATCTGTAACACATGATTCGAGGTCGTAGCGGTCATAATAGATTTTTCTTAGCTTTCATGATGCAACATCTGACAATTATAACCAGCACATGATGCAATTCATATAGCAACGACTCAATCCGTACACATGGAACATAAATCACAAGTATTCCGCAAGTTCATCAGGTTCACGTCGATTTATTCACATATACCAAGCAATCAACCATCAAATAAACAACGCCAAGTACAGCACCATAAGTCACATATCATGTTGCAGATCATACTCACAAGTTCAGGCATATAACCCCGATGATTCGTCCTATTCGGTCTTGTTGCCCCCTTTATCCGAATCTTGGCCTATAAAGATATCAAGCTCAATAATTAATGCGCAACTAAAATGAATGATGCTCATGAGCTCATATGCATGAAATGAATGATTTATGCATGAATGTGTTCCTGCCCTGTACCCTCACAATCCAATTTCCCGATACTAAACGTTACAACATGACTATTAACAACTATTGTCGAACTGTTGCTGTTCATCTCTGGCAGCAGGTATACTTTCGGTCATAACTTTTGCTACAGAGCACCAACGAAGTTAATTCAAAGTTCCCTGAATAGCCAACTTAAATGTCTACAACGTTTATCTTTACTGTTTTATCTGATTCAAAGCATATCAATTTCTAAAATGATGATGAATACAGAGCAGTGGTGCTGATCCGCAGAACTGCAACCATACACATAGTCTCAAAATATCAGCTCATATCTTAGTAATAAAGACTCCAAACTTTATCAACTCAATACCAGCACATTCCTAGACATCTGAGCATTGATAACCAAGTGTTTTACATCTATTAATATGAACTATACATGTCTAAATCGATGAAAACCAGAAATCGGACAGATTTCGCCGTAAACTCGTTTCTTACGTTGTTTTGCCATCAAACCTTTCTTATTTTCATGAAACCTCACCCTAAACCCTATTTTCATGAAACCTCACCCTAAACCCTCTATAAATACTTATAGCTGACCATAAAGTTGTATTGAATCGAAACATAGAAGGAAAAATGAAGTTACAAGCAAAGAAAATGCATACCTCACACACTTTGATAGCTAAGGCTTTCTATTCTACCTTTCTTCACTTGTTTTCACTCAACCTTTGATTGGAATTACTTTTGGTGTTCTAAGAACCCTAGGATACTGTTTTGAAGTTGTAATGGTGGAAGAAAGAATGAATTTCGTGGTTGATAAGATAGAAGAATGATAGGTTGGACCAAAATGTGCTTAGTAAGCACTTCATGAAGCATGAGGTGTAATTTTCTCAAAAATCCTCATTTTCCCCTTCATAAAATTGTTGATATTAGATAAATCAACACCTATTTAATATATCTATACATATTTATTTTATTTTCTAGGTCTTCGAAACAAAAACGTCTCATAATCGTCATGCTTGCTAGTTCTGATCGCATGACGTTTAAAACTACAATAACCTATCAAACAAGCCATAGAATAAATCTAATAACACAAGACTTCCTATACTCGATAAACGTCTCATGAAAATGAAAACAAATTCGACAACTCTATCTCCTTAGCACCCTAATTTTCTACTTCATTATCTTAAGGCTCAATGCTTTTCTTATGTTAGAAAAATTCTATTATGTATGTGACATGAATGAGATGATGCTAATCAATGATCTTATGATGAAAAGTTTCGGTTCATGACAATTCTCCCCCCGTTTTAAAATTTTGGCCTCGAAATTTTGTACCCGTATTGGCTAGCAACCATGGATACTGCTTCTTTACGTGCTCTATTGTTTCCCATGTAGCTTCTTGTCTAGAATGATTCTTCCACAACACTTTCACCATTGGAATTGTCCGATTTCGAAGTTCTTTATCCTTGTACTCTAGAATTTCAACTGGTTCTTCAACATAACTGAGATTATCAGAAATTTTAACTGGCTCATCATGAAGAACATGCGATGGATCTGATCTATATCGTCGAAGCATACAGACATGGAAGACATTATGTATCTGCGATAGTTCCGGTGGAAATGCTAATCGATATGCTAATGGTCCAATTCTCTCGAGTATCTCGTAAGGTCCAATATAACGAGAGCTCAATTTACCTTTTCTTCCAAATCTAAGAATACCTTTCCATGGAGATACACGAAGGAAAACTTTCTCGCCAACTTCATATTCCATTTCACGCATGTGCTGGTCGATATAACTTTTCTGCCTATCTTGGGCTGCTTTAAGCCGGCTTTTGACTGTTTTTATCTTTTCCGTTGTATCTTGGATTAAATCTGGCCCCTCTAATAGCTGCATCCCTTCAACATCCCAACACACCGGACTTCTACATTTTCTAACATATAATGCTTCATAGGGTGCCATGCTGATACTAGAATGGTGTTGATTATTATAAGCAAATTCCATCAAAGCAATATAATCATCCCAAGAACCTTTGAATTCAAGAACACATGCCCGAAGCATATCTTCCAAAGTTTGAATAGTCCTTTCTGATTGTCCGTCCGTTTGTGGATGAAATGCCGTACTAAAATGTAATTTAGTTCCTAAAGCTTCTTGCAAACTTTCCCAAAATCTCGATGTAAACCGAGGATCACGATCAGAA
Source organism: Lindernia subracemosa (assembly GCA_028392965.1). Taxonomy (NCBI): domain Eukaryota; kingdom Viridiplantae; phylum Streptophyta; class Magnoliopsida; order Lamiales; family Linderniaceae; genus Vandellia; species Vandellia subracemosa. The sequence goes on from JAQPCC010000065.1 coordinate 331,909, forward strand.
ACAATGGACAAAGGTACTCCATGTAATCTAACGATTTCATTCACATACCTTTTCGCAAGATATTCAAGTGTGGAACCCCATCTAAACGGCAAAAAGTGAGCTGACTTGGTGAGCCGATCAACTATTACCCAAACTGCATCATTTTTCTTTAGCATGGGAGGAAGACCATAAAGAAAATCCATGGTTATACGTTCCCATTTCCAAACTGGTATGGGTAAAGGATGTAACTTACCCACAGGTGCTTGATGCTCTGCCTTAATTTGTTGGCAGGTTAGACATTTCGAAACATATTCAGCCACATCTTTCTTCATTCTTGGCCACCAATAATGACTCTTTAGAGATTGATACATCTTCGTACTACCTGGATGCATAGCATATGGAGCAGTATGTGCTTCTTCCATTATCTCACGCTGTAGATTATCAACATCAGGGACACATAGTCGGTTATTGATCGTCAAACTACCATCATCGCCTATAGAAAAAGAAACCCCTTTTTCTTGTTTTACTTTTTCTGCAATGTTGGCTATCTTTTCATCCCTGAACTGAGCTTGTTTAATTCTATCAACCATAATAGGGCGAATCGAAATCGAAGCACATATAACGCCGATATCATTCACATTCATGTCAACATTCATCTTCCTTAGATCAATCAAATCCGACAAAGAATGTGGTGATAGATAAGAGATGGTACCATATGATTTTTGACTCAAAGCATCAGCAACAACATTTGCTTTCCCTAGATGGTACTCAATTGTGCAGTCATAATCCTTCAGTAACTCGATCCATCGTCTTTGCCGCATATTCAACTCCTTTTGACTCAACAAATATTTCAAGCTTTTATGATCAGTGAATATTTGAAATGTAGTGCCGTATAAATAATGTCGCCATATTTTCAAAGCAAATACAACAGCAGCAAGTTCAAGATCATGAGTAGGGTAAGACGTCTCATACGGCTTTAATTGTCGATAAGTATAAGCCACAACCTTGCCATGTTGCATTAGAACACATCCCAAACCTTGATAAGATGCATCGCTATAAATAACAAAACCATCGGTACCTGTTGGAATGGTCAACACCGGTGCTGTGGTTAGCCGTTTCTTTAGTTCTTCAAAGCTTCTCTGACAGTCGTCAGTCCATTCAAATGTAGCACCCTTTCACAATAATTTCGTCATTGGGGCAGCAATAAGAGAAAAGTTCTCAACAAATCGTCGATAATATCCAGCCAAACCAAGAAAACTACGAACTTCTGCAATATTTTTAGGACTCTCCCACTTGATCACTGCTTCGATCTTTTGAGGATCAACTTGGATGCCATTACCAGAAACCACATGCCCCAAAAATACCACTTGATCTAGCCAGAATTCACATTTAGAAAGTTTTGCATATAACTTCTTCTCTCGCAAGGTTTGAAGAACGGTTCTCAAATGTTGTTCATGTTCTTCAACCGATTTGGAGTACACCAGAATATCATCGATAAAAACAATTACGAATTTATCAAGGTAAGGTCGAAAGACGTCATTCATCAATGCCATAAAGACTGCAGGTGCATTTGTCAATCCAAAAGGCATTACCAAAAAATCGTAATGACCGTACCTTGTTCTGAAAGCTATTTTTGGAATGTCGCTTTCTGAAATCTTCAATTGATGATATCCCGATCGCAAATCAATCTTCGAGAAAACACTGGATCCTTGCAAGTGGTCAAACAAGTCATCTATTCGAGGCAATGGATATTTATTTTTCACTGTCACTTTATTCAGCTGTCGGTAGTCGATACATAATCGCAACGTACCATCCTTCTTTTTCACAAAGAGTACAGGTGCTCCCCATGGCGATACATTCGGTCGGATATAGCCTTTGTCTAATAGTTCTTTCAGCTGGGTTTTCAATTCATTCAATTCAATAGGCGCCATTCGATACGGAGTTTTAGCTTGAATATCAGCCCTTGCTCTTATGTTCTCTTCTTCTGTGTATTCACTAGGAGTTTTTCTTATTCGTGATCTTGAATTGGAGGATCATTTTTGGGATCTCCAGCTATGATCTTCCAGAACGTAGCTGGTCTGTGGCGACCCTCTATTTTCTAAATACTATTAGTGGCGGATTTCCGCAACGAAACCGCGGAAGACCCATTTTACAAAAACGTTTTCGTAAAATAGAATATATTATAATACATACGGGTTACAAAGTCGTATATTTACAAAGGCCGTAGCCCCAAAATATTCAAAATATCAAAACGCCCTAATGCCGCTCCACAGGTCTTCATCCATGTACAACCTCGCTCTCAAAAGTCCGTGGAGTCACCCCTATCAGCCTGCCTCAGTCGCGACGTACCTCGACGTCGGACTCGGTCGTACCTACAACACATAAAACTGAGCGATTGCCCAGTAGGTGAAAACATGCATGAATGCTGCGTGCGCTCACCCATCATCCCAAAATATCTCACCATAAATGCACGCTCGACTTTTACCTCTCAATCCATCTTATCATATCTCAACACAGGGCCCTAGGTTAGACTCGACACCTCGCGCGCCCATAACAATCACGGTAGCCTACACGGATAGCGTTTAGACGATCACGCTACTGCCCTACCAGGTCGCTCCTTCCGCGAAAATAATATAAAAGACGGTAGCCTACACTGATAGCGTTTAGACGTTCACGCTACTGCCCTACCAGGTCGCTCCTTCCGCGAAAATAACATAAAAGACGATTTTGCACCTCGGGACGTTCACGCCCAAGTAGACAGATCGATCACGCCTGTCTGCCGTCAGGTGTCATATATGAGTACTAACCTCGATTCTTTTACGAATCATCAACGCGATCACGATCTACCCCGCTCGTTGACACTATAAAGTGTCACCGTGTCCACACGGTCATCACTCACTCGTACTGATATGAAATGCATGTGTGATATACAAATGAAATGTCACAGTACCCATTAAAATTGACCTTCCCGAAAATATTATTTTGAAGACTTTTAATCGGGCGTTAGAATAGACTATGCCCGTTAGACTCGGAACATTATTCGAGCCCGAAAGTTGCTGTCCGAAAATGAGTCTGACGCCGAAAATGTTTTGACCCGAGAATGTGGCCCGAAAGTTCCACCCGAAAAATCTTAGTTTTAAACGCCGAAAACTTGAGCCCGAATATCTTTCGAAGGCCCGAAACTCTTTACCCGAAAATAAACACAATTCGCCGAATTTCCTTTCTGACTCAAAATATTTAAAAGACCCGAAAACTATATTTTATTCTGCGAAAACCTTGTTACCCGAAAATACTTTGTTCGAAAATATTACAGACCTGGAAACGTATACCTATCCGAATTTATATAAATTCCAGACTACAGTACAAAATACTATGCCCAAAAACTATTCAAACAACCGAAAACATTCAAGTGCCCGAATAACATCTACCCGAAAATATTCCTAACTCATTCAACTTCCATGTAAATACAACTATAACACGTAACATAGATTCAAACCCAAAAATCTGGGTTTTTAACGCATATAGCCACCCGAAAATTCACCTAATCATCATGTAAGTCACGTAAGATCATAACAAAATACTTTATCACATAAAACACATAATATTTACGTGCTGTAGATGAAAGATTTCACCTACCTCACGTCCGAAGCTTTGAAGTTTTAGGATTTTCTCGAGCTCCCAAATCTTTTGTTAGCCAAGTTCTTTGTGCGATTCTTTCCTTCTCTTTTCTTGGTTTCGAAAATGTTCTCTGTTTTTCACTTAATGGGGTGTAGATATACTTTGAGGTAAATGATGATAAGTAGGTGACAAGGAGGTGACGAGTTTTTTTTTTTTTTTTTTTCCTCTTAGGTTAAGAAATGTCTTGCCCGAAAATTATTTGCACTTCACCCTAATTTCACTTTGTCTTTACCCGAATTCTTCCCTTTGTTCTTACCCGAAAATTGCTTCATCCGAATTTATTTGGGCTTCACCTTAATGCTGCCATCACCCGAATTTTAGCCCTCTTTTGTCCAAACATAACATTTTCGGGTGTTCCTTCTATTTAGTTGTCTATGTTTACCCGAATTTTTTGAGATTCTTTACCTAAATAAAATTTCTAAGTCACATAATCATATAGTTAATTACATCAAAATCCCGTATTAAATTTTACGGGTATTACATGGTCCTTCTTATATGGAAGTTAGCATTCCAATTGCTAGATCTTTTCCTTCGAGGAAATTTAAGAATCTATTCCCCCATACAGTGTATTCTCCTCTCTTTAGAATTGGTGGCCTCATGTCGTTTCCTAGTGAGTATGCAGCCATGATTGTGTTGAAGTTCTTGATCGTCTTGCTTTGATTGAGTTGGCTTAATTAGAAGAAATATCAAGTATTAATATACGGGTTTTAATATGATTGTATGTTTGCGAATTGACTATTTAGTTTGCGAATGAATGATATTCGTAAACTGTTTCAGTTGGAAACAAATTCGTAAACCTTGTACTCTGTGAGTTTACGAGTGAGAAATGGATTCGTAAACGCTATGGATTCGCAAATGATAGTTACGAACGAAATTTATTCGTAAACTATAGGCAGGGTAAGGTTTACCAATGAAATGGATTCGTAAACGCTATGCTATGGGAAGTTTACGAATCGTAAATGATTCGTAAACGTGAGCGGATGAGGTTTACGATCGAAATAGTTTTCGCAGACTAAGTCTCGAATGGTTTACGATTGATAATGATTCGTAAACTTGAGGATTCGTAAACTTGTTCTAAGGAAGGTTTACGATCGAAAATGATTCGTAAACTCTTTTAAGAAACGTTTACGATCGAAAATGATTCGTAAACCCAATCAGTATATTTTTACGAATGAAAATGATTCGTAAACAGGGATTCAGAGGTCAGATTCGTAAATGCTATTTGGCAGTTTACGATTGGAAAAGACACGTAAACTAGACTTCAGGTGTTTACGATCGAAATTCGTTCGTAAACACTGATAATCTAGGATTCAGTGGATCGTAAACTCAGTTTAGCTTGGTTTACGATAGAAAATCGTTCGTAAACTCTGAAACACGCAAACTTATACCCGTAAACTATACTTTGACCGCAAAGTTATTTCGTTGACTTAGCTCTTTAAACAGATAATCAACGTTCGTAAACAGCTCAAAATGACAGTTACTTAAGATTCTAATCACTGTTCTACGCTCGTAAACCTAGTTCATAGCTCGCAAACACTGTTCATCATTCGCAAACCAAGTTCTTCGAGCGTAAACTATTAAAAACTGTCAATTTTCTCAATCTACACCTTGTTTTGGCCAATTAACACCAAAATATCGATCAACATGCCACGATAATCAATGCCTAACACTCAATTAAGAGTAAATAAAGCAGATTATCAGCGAATTAGCCAAAAACTTGTCGGCCAAGTTTTCGAACGTCGAACAAAAAATTGATCAAAATCACAGCAACTTCGAACGAATTAATCTCAATTAGCCTACGATCAATCACGCAAGTATGCTCTGATACCAATTGTAGGTCCAGAAATCATTCAACACATCAAATTAAACAAACAATTAGATTCGAAATAAGGAAGTTAACACGGAAGCTAAAATCGAACCTTAAACTGTCGAATTGCAGCTCGATCGAATGCAGAGTGGATCCGAAATCTGTTTGATTATCAAGCAGCAAATCCAAACGATAATCAAACAGCCTTCAATGATGAATTCGATCGAAAGTATGACTTATGTGTGAGGTTTTGGTGCGCGCGTAAAGTGAGAAGGAGAGAGAGAGTTTTGCAAAATTTTCTATTAAACTTTCCAAACTTTACATGCGTAAACTATTGTTCCAAAAACCTACCAAAATGGAATGAGGACCTTGACTATATATACCTTTCTACTTTTGGTATATATTTACATTTTGGTCCTCGAACTATCTAGTATTTACAAACTAATCAATTACAAGAGGAATATAATGATGAACACAATAAATATTCCTAACAAGACGGATTGCCTTAGTGGCTCCATCTGGTTATTACCATCACCGACCTGTCGTTTGTGTCCTTTTAATCTTCCTATACAAGCATGGCGATCTCGTTAACACGAATCGCCATGTGAGGGAGAAGGGGACACGCATAAACAAACAGGTCGGACCACCCACCAATTTCTGCTGAGCGTACCACTCTGAAGCCGGGCTCTCCTGCACTTGAATGGAACATTTCGAAGGCGCCTCGGAACAATTTAAAACACACCCCATGCGTACCTTCTTCCGAAGCCAGACAAGCTTCCTTGAGGCCGAACCAGACAACTTCCATCGAAGAAGACGAATCCGGCGCCGAGAAGAAGAAGATTAGATGAGACTTGACGACTTCAAACAACGGAGAAAGACCAGGACAAGGTGCGAACAAAGTCCAAGATCCACGACATTATCAAAGTCGAATATCAGGGCGTGGATCACTATCTACATCCGGTCTACAGAATATAGCGTCAAGAAAAGAGAGTCCTAGCCGAAAGAGCATTTAAAGCCTCCGCAAGAAGAGGAGATAGCCCTTGTAGGGGGAGATTGTTAGGACTCAAGATGTTAACGGGAAGTCTTCGTCACCCCTATTTCTTATACGACGGACTGCCTCTGTGGCTCCATCGGGTTATTACCCAACCTGAGTTCCTACCAACGCCATCCTCTTGTCCCGACGACGTGATCTTCTTGCCAAAGACGATGCTCCATTTTGACCCATAGCATGACGATCTCCCCAACTCGATCTTCATGAGGGGGAGTAGTACTAAAGCAAAATGGGAGCAATATCACGACGAAAGTGCAAGATAGATCAGAAACGCTAAATCCTCAAGCGTCGTCAAAGAATCAAGCGAACACCACGGACTTCAAAGATCGAAGTTGCCGCCTTGTGTGCGTCTCTCCAAACTTCAAAGAGAACTTCAAGATGCGGCAAGCAACTTCAAACACCTTCCGGCATTTATGAGTCGAGCTTCAAAAGAAGATTAAAAAGATCTGGTGCCGAGAAGCGAAGATCAAGACACGATGAGCTTGAAGATCTCCAAAAGAAGAGGTCAAAAGACAAGACAATGGGGAAATTCCTTCACGACTCAGGCAAACGCACTAAGCCCCCGCAAAGATAATCCATGACAAATTGAAGATTGAACACTAAGGGGGAGATTGTTAGGAATATTTTCTAGTGTTCAATTAATTAGAATTGTCTTTGTAGTTTATTTATAAAGATTCTCTTTATAAGAGGCTTAGTGTAATTGGGCTTTGTTAGGGGCCCAAGTATTATATACCAACTTATGGTATAAATACTAAAACCCTAACACATAATAAAGAGTGTATTGTGTGAAACTCTAACTAGAGAGATAAAGTGAGCCCCCAACCTCTCAAGAATACAACACCCCACGCCAAGCTTCGATTTTTCCCATCCAAATCGTGGTAAACTCGTTTTAATGTTTGTCTAGTTGGATATTCTAGGCCTTACAGATTCTCTTTATCAAAGCCGGTGTGTTTCGGGGATAAACACTTGTTGATCAGCCCGAAAAAGGTCTTCCAGGGATATGGGATTTTTCCTAATTGGAATGCGGAGAGGCTGGCTAATTGAGGTGCGTGACCCATCAGCAGCATATCTTTCAGAAGCTCTTGCTCAGTGGGAACCTCATGATATTCTTCATACATAGGAAGTTGAAGTACGCGTTGAAGTAGGTCTTGAGTGATCACCACTGTTGTGTTTGCAAGCTGGGCTTCAAAGAAAATAGAGTTGTCCCGTTCAATCCTTCGTTTCAGGTTGGCCCAGAATTGTTGTAGGTACACCATTGGCACCGGAGTCATCATATGGAATGCCGGCCATAAAGGATGTCCTCGGAGGATGGATGTGATAATTGGATCGGGACATTTGAGCATTTCGGAATCGAGTTAAAAATTGTTGTCCCGAACATCAAGCCATTTGTGTGTAGGATATATGTCTTCTGAGTAAGTCATTTTAATTCTGTGAAAAAAAATGGAACATTAGTACAGTTTTTTTTTTTTAAAGCAAGACAGGTCTAGACAAAGTAGTCAAAATAAAGTGTTGGAGACATTTATGTTGCAGTTTGGAATCTGTAGAAAGTTGTACCAAAATAAAATTCTAAGTGTGAGAAGGTTAGACTTCCAAAATTTTGCTGAGTGAGTTTTATTTTATAATGTTTCTTAAGAATTTTGCACTTCAAAGATTTATGAGTGTGACGTTTGAAGATGTAATACCCGAGCCCTCGAACATTTTGGTTGGCCAATATAATTCATGCATTATGCTTGCTAACTTATATGAATTATGTGTTTATAGGCATAATTCATATGAGTCTTAAGTGTTGCACATGAGATGCAAATATTTTTATATTTTGCATACATGATGTGATTTATTTGGCTAACATAAGACTAATATTTGACATCATTCTAAAATAATAATAATAATAAATTATTTAGGAGTGCTATCCGGGTAGTTAAAGTCAATGTTGTAATAAGACACGTGTTGATCGGTGGATGCGATTAGCTACACGTGTATAGCTAATAAGTATTTAAAAAAAAAAACTTCCATGCAAGCGAATACTCAAAAGCCTAACTAAAATTTACTACAACTATATATTTAAAAGGGTATTAAAAAAAATAGTTTTACTATCATAATTATTAATATTATAATGTTACTTAATACAAGGGGTAAAAACAAGTTCACCGCCTTACTTCCTTGTTACATACACTTATTTACATGTATATATATGGGGTAAGAGAGAGCCAGAACGTGAATTCCTTTCTTATCTTACTTTATGGTGTGTTTGGTTTGTGGAAATTAGTAAGGAAATGAAAATGAAATGGAAAAGGAAAATTAGCTATTATGTTTGGTTAATTGAAGAAATAGAGAAGAAAAAGAAAAGAAAAGCAAATCTAATTAAGTTTAGACTTAAAACTAAGGAAAACTAATTTCTTCACCAAATGGTGAGGAAAACAAAAGAAAAACTTATGAAAATCATTTTCTCTCCCATTTTCTTTTCCCTACTACTTTCTTCATTCCAAACACACTCTTAGTTTCTCTAAGATAATAATAATAACAATATATATAAAGAAATCAGGAGGTTAGCTGAATCGTTTCTTCATCTTGTTCATGCTCGCTTGCTGCAATCATTCTCATCATAAGACATATGCGAGATCAGGTATACTAGTAATGATTAATTAATAGTTTTTGAAGAATTAAGTCGTGATTATAAACCTTTGCTTCGTAAGTCATAACGAGAGTTCATATATGCAATTTTGTCCTTTGATAATATTACAGTAGGTAAAAGAGATACATTAAAATTAGGAAAGGCAAAGACGGCGCATTTATTCGAGTGAAGGAAATATTGTGTCGAATAAAGTCTGAAGATTACAGGTAAGTGAAAATCCTACTACGACGCATGGACATAGTATTCGGTGTTTTATAAGACACATGCTTCGATGTTTCGATGAGTTTCTGTGAAGGTGTTATATTTGTTTGATTGATATTTGCATATGAGCTACGTGAATTCATGAGCATACCATTCACGATGTATACATGTGGATGCATATTATCGAGTACTATTGAGTGTTGGCATGCATAGTCGTGAGCGCCGGGGAGCGATGTATATCTGCCGATTATTGGCATGCAGTTGAGGTGTAGGTGGTTACTACTAGTGCACCATCGACGGAAGGAGCGACCTGAGCAGGGGCGACCTAGGGTATGGAACCCTAGTGTAGGCTACCAAGAGTAGGCTACCGTCATATGTTGAGGCAGAAGGGGCGACCTGGGAAGGAGCGACCTAGGGAGACCTAGCGTAGGCTACCTGGAGTGGGCCACTGCCATATTATTGATGCGGTAGGAGCGACAGGGATGGGGCGACCTGGATGGGGCGACCTAGGGAAACCTAACGTAGGCTACCAGCGTGGGTTACCAGCGTAGGCGACCACGACAGAAAGGGCGACCTGGAAAGGAGCGACCTAGGGAGACCTAGCGTTGGCTACCCAGAGTGGGCCACTGTCAGATGATTTATTGAGCTCTTGGTGGTGCATAGTATTTTAGCCACGGGCCCAGACAGAGGATGAGAGAGATGATGCATTTTGAGATGTCGAGTCACACGTAGATTATGCATATAATGAGGATTTGCATATTCACGAGCGTGCATGATTTTTACTTACTGAGCTTCTAGCTCATATAGTTCATGCATTGTAGGTGATCATAATTTCACGGGTGAGTGACGTAGATGGCGAGGCTGGCTGTTCGAGCTTTCACGAGCTTTTGAGTAGGACTGTACATGGATGACGACCTGTGTGGCGGACTAGTCTCTTTTGATGCGTCTTATGTGTGTTTGTCGTCGAATATGTTTGTATATATATATATCGTGTTTGGTCGAGTGGAGCTGAATTGTTGTGTCATTTTGATTAAGGTTCGTACTTGATGGGTGGTTTTATGTATGTTTGTAATTAAGTTGTGGTTTGTTGAGTCTGGGTTGTTGACGTTGTTTTGTGATGTTGTGGAGTTGGTTGAAATGTTTCTGGCTTTGAAGATGTTCGGTTTGCCTTTGTTTTGTTGAGATGTTATTTTGGTTTCATGATATTCGTGGTTTGGAACAACTCTAACGGTGTCTTGACATGCTTTAGACTGCCCAAAACTAAGAGAGAGAAAACCCTAGAGAACGTCACATAGGCCTTCAGACTTGCGGTTGCCGGCCACCGTCGCCGATTGTAATACCCGTAAAATTTAAATACGGGATTTTGATGTAATTAACTATATGATTATGTTACTTAGAAATTTTATTTAGGTGAAGAATCTCAAATATTCGGGTAAACATAGACAACTAAATAGAAGGAACACCCGAAAATGTTATGTTTGGACAAAAGAGGGCTAAAATTCGGCAGCATTAAGGTAAAGCCCAAATAAATTCGGGTGAAGCAATTTTCGGGTAAGAACAAAGGGAAGAATTCGGGTAAAGACAAAGTGAAATTCGGGTGAAGTGTAAATAATTTTCGGGCAAGACATTTCTTAACCTAAGAGGAAAAACTCGTCACCTCCTTGTCACCTACTTATCATCATTTACCTCAAAGTATATCTATACCCCATTAAGTGAAAAACAGAGAACATTTTCGAAACCAAGAAAGGAGAAGAAAAGGGGAGAAGAAAACCTTCAAACTCAATAACCAACGATCGAGAGCTCGGAAAAATCTTAGAATACGTAAACTTCGGACGTGAGGTAGGTGAAATCTTTCATCTACAAACACGAAAATATTATGTGTTTTATGTGATAACGTATTTTGTTATGATCTTACGTGACTTACATGATGATTAGGTGAATTTTCGGGTGGCTATATGCGTTAAAAACCCAGATTTTTGGGTTTGAATCTATGTTACGTGTTATAGTTGTATTTACATGGAAGTTGAATGAGTTAGGAATATTTTCGGGTAGATGTTATTCGGGCACTTGAATGTTTTCGGTTGTTTGAATAGTTTTTGGGCATAGTATTTTGTACTGTAGTCTGGAATTTATATAAATTCGGATAGGTATACGTTTCCAGGTCTGTAATATTTTCGAACAAAGTATTTTCGGGTAACAAGGTTTTCGCAGAATAAAATATAGTTTTCGGGTCTTTTAAATATTCTGAGTCAGAAAGGAAATTCGGCGAATTGTGTTTATTTTCGGGTAATGAGTTTCGGGCCTTCGAAAGATATTCGGGCTCAAGTTTTCGGCGTTTAAAACTAAGATTTTCGGGTGGAACTGTCGGGCCACATTCTCGGGTCAAAACATTTTCGGCGTCAGACTCATTTTCGGACAGCAACTTTCGGGCTCGAATAAAATTCGGGTCTTCAAAATAATATTTTCGGGGAATGTAATTTTAATGGGTACTGTGGCATTTCATTTGTATATCACACATGCATTTCATATCAGTACGAGTGAGTGATGACCGTGTGGACACGGTGACACTTTATAGTGTCAACGAGCGGGGTAGATCGTGATCGCGTTGATGATTCGTAGAAGAATCGAGGTTAGTACTCATATATGACACCTGACGGCAGACAGGCGTGATCGATCTGTCTACTCGGGCGTGAACGTCCCGAGGTGCAAAACCGTCTTTTATGTTATTTTCGCAGAAGGAGCGACCTGGTAGGGCAGTAGCGTGAACGTCTAAACGCTATCAGTGTAGGCTACCGTGATTGTTATGAGCGCGCGAGGTGTCGAGTCTAACCTAGGGCCCTGTGTTGAGATATGATAAGATGGATTGAGAGGTAAAAGTCGAGCGTGCATTTATGGTGAGATATTTTGGGATGATGGGTGAGCGCACGCTGCATTCATGCATGTTTTCACCTACTGGGCAATCGCTCAGTTTTATGTGTTGTAGTACTTGAATAATATTCAAAACAAGGAAAAAAAAAAAAAAAAAAAAAATAAGTCTTTTGAAGGAAAATTATTTTTTTGTCATTGAATGAGAAAAATGTTCCGAGTCCAACGGGCATAGTTTATTCTAACGCCCGATTAAAAGTCTTCAAAATAATATTTTCGGGGAAGGTAATTTTAATGGGTACTGTGGCATTTCATTTGTATATCACACATGCATTTCATATCTGTACGAGTGAGTGATGACCGTGTGGACACGGTGACACTTTATAGTGTCAACGAGCGGGGTAGATCGTGATCGCGTTGATGATTCGTAGAAGAATCGAGGTTAGTACTCATATATGACACCTGACGGCAGACAGGCGTGATCGATCTGTCTACTCGGGCGTGAACGTCTCGAGGTGCAAAACCGTCTTTTATGTTATTTTCGCGGAAGGAGCGACCTGGTAGGGCAGTAGCGTGAACGTCTAAACGCTATCAGTGTAGGCTACCGTGATTGTTATGGGCGCGCGAGGTGTCGAGTCTAACCTAGGGCCCTGTATTAAGATATGATAAGATGGATTGAGAGGTAAAAGTCGAGCGTGCATTTATGGTGAGATATTTTGGGATGATGGGTGAGCGCACGCTGCATTCATGCATGTTTTCACCTACTGGGCAATCGCTCAGTTTTATGTGTTGTAGGTACGACCGAGTCCGACGTCGAGGTACGTCGCGACTGAGGCAGGCTAATGGCGGTGACTCCACGGACTTTTGAGAGCGAGGTTGTACATGGATGAAGACCTGTGGAGCGGCATTAGGGCGTTTTGATATTTTGAATATTTTGGGGCTACGGCCTTTGTAAATATACGACTTTGTAACCCGTATTTACTATAATATATTCTATTTTACGAAAAAGTTTTTGTAAAATGGGTCTTCCATGGCTTTCGTTGCGGAAATCTGCCACTAATCGTATTTAGAAAATGAGAGTCGTCACACCGATCACCGGACACGGCCCCTTGCCGGACGGTGACGTACGACGCCTTGCCTCCTTCGCCGGAATATTTGCCGGTGTTAGGAGGGTAATCCTCTGGTTTATTCCTTGTTTCTTGCTTTTTTTTTTTTTTTTTTATTATCTCAGATTTGATCATGGCTTCATCATCTTCTGTATGTGGATCTATGATGTGCGGATCTTCGTCAACGATTGTGTCTAAGGATTCTGCCATACGCCACCCCGATCTAGAGACCTTGGCGGGCGATTTTCCGGCGTTTGCAAAATTTGATCGTAACGCATTTCAGTCTCTATTGAATCGTGTTCAGGGTAGCTCGGGCCCATCTGTCCACTCGTCGGCGGCAATTGATGTGGTGGATAAAAACCTAGGTGAGTCCGGGGTATTCTCATCGTCGGCCCCGATTGTTCTTGCTGATCACCAAGTGTGGCGCTCCTTCCCATAGACACATAAACCACGAAATTTTCAAAATAATTTCGCGTAAAATTTTTCGTTTTTTTTTTTCAAAATGTGCAACGCAAGTAAAACATATACATATATGTACACATCAGAGTCTGTTTAAAACGTAACACCATCACACTTTATATATATGAACTATATGCAATCGATGAGCGGAGGGAGAAGGACGAGGAAATAGCCGGCCGACCTTGACTCCATAGTGCCAAAATGATCTCACTTCGATCTACAATACCAAACTGTGAAACAACAATTCAGAGTATGATCGCAACATGTCAACTATAAAGTAATAACGTAAATACATCAATCACACTGTCATGAAACATATATCAATCCATATACGCAGGTACATCACTTTCTTATTCACGTAGTCCATAACATATCACTGTCACATAGTCACTTACATAATCATATATAACCATAGCGTATGCATCTATATGCTCATTTATTTTATCTTTCTGTTATGAACCAGCTTTGACTCAGGTCATCGATCGTAAAGTGTCTGTGTGCCCATGCATGGGACTCTGTAGCATAACATATATATGATGCCTGTACAGGACTCTGTAGTTCCCCGTAGGGATATCCATCGATAATATCATCCATCGAACACTCATCCCCTGAAGTCATAGCGGTCATAACAGTCTTTTCTTTACATTCATGCCTTTCATGATGCATCACATATACTCACATGTCGCACATAAAATGCATAATATTGATCATATCACCCATAAGTCGAATCATATAAGGGACTCAACATCTTTGCATAATACTTCATCACGTAGATCACATAATCATAAATCAATCACGTATAGCACATAAAGCACACGTTGCAATCATACTCACAGTTTTACTCCCGCTCTTTACTCGGCCTTATCCTTGCCTTTATTAGGGTCTCGACCTATAAACATGTCATATTTAACAAATCAATACATGACCCTATGAATGACATAAATGCATGATGTGCATGTGTTTGTACATAACTAAGTCTTCATCATATGCAAATGCTGTCCCGAAATGACAGTTTGTAATCTTTCCTTCATAACTTTCGGTACAGAGCATCGATCAGGTTGTTTGAAGCTGTTCTGGAAATCTAACTTAAGTATCTACAACTTTCTTTCTTTCTACATCTTCGAATTCGAAGTGCATCGAAGTCAAAATGAGCCATCAACCTACTGTTTAGCTGCTGCTGTTTCAGAACTGGCAAACAATGCTTTCTTATTCATAACTATGGTTACACAACATCAATGAGGTTGATTCCAACGGGTATGAACAGCTAAATAAATTATCTAAAACTTTCATTCTTTACATATGGTCGAATTCTAAGTACATAAATACCAGAATGAATCTTTATGGGGGTTCTTAGCTGCTGTCACCCTGGTTTGGCAGTCAGTGCCATTTCCTTTATAACTTTTGACAGAAAACATCAATAGCCTTGATTCTAAGTCCTAAGAACAGCTAACTTAATACTATATAATTTTTGTTCTTTAACGTTTCCCAGATTCGAAGTGTAACCACTTCAAAAATGAACATGAACTCAGAACAGGGGTTGCTGGAAACACAGCTGTAATCACTTGTACCCCCTCTAGTGATCATCATGTTTTCTCCATGGATAAAATGCATGAACTTCTCAATTTCAACCCTTAACTCCCTTACTAGGTTAACAATGATGTCAACTTCCTTTTAACCTAGCATGAATGAGATAAATGAATTATAAATAAGGTATTTCACATGTATACCTCACTTGAGCTTGGTTTACTACACTTTGAGTGTGTTTTTGGCTAATCTCTTATGATGATGCTTTCACCCTCCTTTCTCCTCAAGTGTTCGTGCTCCTCCTCTCTTTAGGTATGGACTTTCTGGTTTTCTAAGTGATTAAAGTAATATGATTGGCTAAGAGGTGCTTACTAATCACTCTTAAGCATGAGGTGTCAAACTCAAGATAGTCTTGATCTTAACTTTTACTTTATCTCTTGTCAAGGGTTTTCTATATGCATTTTATAGGTGATTTTCGAGCCATACTCCTTATTAAGTAAAGAGGTTTTCGGCACTTATAGGTATTAGAAGTTTTTGATACCTATGTGCATAGACATGAAGTTTTCGGCATGGTCTCTAAGGTTTTCGAATACTGATATCCAGTCAATACCTTTTTCATCATAACTTTTGATTCAGGGCATCAATTACCCTGATTCAAATTCCTATGAACAGCTAACTTGATTATCTACAACTTTAATGTTTTGCACTTTATCTAGTTCGAAGTGTATCTACTTATAAAATGAGACACAAAGCTTTTCGAATGGTTTTACGAATGGGTTTACGAATGGTTTACGAATGTTGATGGCAGTCAACACCTTTTCAACCATAACTTTTGATTCAGGGCATCAATTACCCTGATTCAAATTCCTATGAACAGATAACTTGATTATCTACAACTTTGATGTTTTGCACTTTATCTAGTTCTAAGTGTATATACTTCGAAAATGAGATACAAAGCTTTTCGAATGGGTTTACGAATGGGTTTACGAATGGTTTACGAATGTTGATGGCAGTCAACACCTTTTCAAACATAACGTTCGATTCAGGGCATCAATTACCCTGATTTAAATTCCTATGAACAGATAACTTGATTATCTACAACTTTGATGTTTTGATATTATTCATATTCGAAGCGTAACTATTTCAAAAATGGACATGAACACAGGACAGAGATGCTAGACTAAACTGATATGATCATGTATATCTTTACTATAAAAAAATCATGCTCTTAGCTTCATGATAAACCTTCTACATAATTAAAATTTTCGATCCTATATAATGAAACTTTCAGTATTCATCTAAGAAAGTTTTCGGTTCCTAACAATTCTCCCCCCCTTTTTATAATTTCGACCTCGAAATTTCGTACCTGTATCGGCTAGCAACCATGGGTACTGTGTCTTCATACTTTCTATTGTTTCCTAGGTTGCTTCTCTTGGGGAGTGATTTCTCCATCGTACCTTTACCATCGGGATTATTTTATTCCGTAATTGCTTATCAGCATATTCAAGAATTTCCGTTGGTTCTTCTACGTAACTCAGATCTTCAGAAATTTGGACAGGGTCGTCGTGTAGAACATGAGAAGGATCAGATCGGTATCGTCGAAGCATTCTGACATGGAAGACATTGTGAATTTGCGATAATTTTGGTCGTAATGCTAACCGATATGCTAACGGTCCAACTCGTTCAAGTATCTCATACGGTCCGACATATCGTGGACTCAATTTCCCTTTTCTTCCAAATCGTAATATGCCTTTCCATGGAGATACTCGAAGAAAAACTTTCTCTCCAACCTCATATTCCATTTCCCGCCGATGTTGGTCGATGTAACTCTTTTGTCTATCTTGAGCTGCCTTAAGTCGACTTTTGACAATTTTCATCTTTTCCATTGCATCTTGAATCAAATCCGGCCCTTCTAGCACTTGTTCGCCTTCTACATCCCAACATATCGGGCTTCTACACTTTCTTCCATATAAGGCTTCGTACGGCGCCATGCCAATGCTCGAATGATACTGATTATTATATGCAAATTCCATTAATGCAATGTATTCATCCCATGAGCTTAAACTGATTATTCATATTCGAAGCGTAACTATTTCAAAAATGGACATGAACACAGGACAGAGATGCTAGACTAAACTGATATGATCATGTATATCTTTACTATCAAAAAATCATGCTCTTAGCTTCATGATAAACCTTCTACATAATTAAAATTTTCGATCCTATATACTGAAACTTTCAGTATTCATCTACGAAAGTTTTCGGTTCCTAACATCAAGCCACCTCAATGGTGGTTGGTGACGTTGTATCCAGGCCATTACGACAAGATGGACCTTCATCTCTGCGGCGTCGACCAGACACTCCGCCGCCGATGGGGCCGCTTGGCTATCTTTCGTTAATCAATTCTGATGATGGTGACGCTGAATCACCAAGGCCTATTCCAGCTCGTGATCATGCTACACTAGGGATGGGCAAGGCATCGATTTGCCACCTTTCTGCCGGTTCTGAGCCGTCGGAAACTGGGGTTTCCCATTACGGGCCTAGGGTTTCCAGTGATCAACCACTATTGACAGACGAGCCACCCCCCATGACAGCCATGAACGTGGCTGCGCTGCCGGAGAATAGAACCTCCACTTACGGGCCTAGGGTATCCCATGATGGGCCTAGGGTTTCCCGTGATCCGCCGCTGGTGATGGTCACCCCAACTCACACGCCGGTTATGAACGTGGTTGCGCCATCGGCTCACGGGCCCAAGGTTTCCCGTAATGGGCCTAGGGTTTCCAGTGATCAGCCAGGGGTGTCGGCCACGAAGTCCACGACGGTGCTGAATCGGACGATTCAACACAATGTTCATAACCACCGCATTGGGTTGGAGCCTATGGATTCCCCTACTGTCCCGAGGGCTTCTTTTGCTGAAGTCACTCGGGGTCTCCACAATGGACGTAATCTGCGCAACTCTGTGCGCGATACAACACGTGCTAAGTTGGTGTTCACTCCACCTGTGACTGTTGATGGAGTTGTCGAAGTACGCCCTACATGGGATATTGCTCAGAAAGGAGTCGCAAGGTGGCAATTCACACTTATTGGGTACTTTTTGGGACGAAGACCTTACTTCCCGCTTGTAGAACGGTACTTCCGAGCTGTTTGGCCGAATGTGGTGGAAATCCGGGCTACAAATAATGGTTTCATTAAGTTCAGATTTCCTTCTGAATCATTGATGAATGAAGCCCTTGATGGCGGTCCTTGGATGTTTCAAGGCCAGCCTTTATTTCTGGAGGAATGGCGCCCCGGGATGTCATTTGCGAAGCGAGAGCATACTGAGGTTCCAACGTGGGTAAAGCTTCGGAACGTCCCTAGTGAGTTTTGGACTCCTGAAGGGCTTGGGGTTATTGCTAGTGCGGTTGGCACACCGTTGTTTGCTGATGCTATTACTACCAATGTTGAACGCATTGATTATGCAAGAATCTGCGTTATGAAGACATTGGCAGACCCTTACCTCTCACATTTTAGAATTCGTGTACCTACTGCAACTGGCGAGGATATGGGTACTATTCAGGTAGAGGTCGAATATGAGTGGCGCCCAACTAGTTGTGAGAATTGTGGTTCGATTATACATCGCATCGGCTCATGCCCTACTCGGCCACAAGTCCCACCCTCGGCGCATAGTGAGCAACGGGCTAACCCTACCCAACGGCAGGTATGGCGTAGGGTTGAGAAGGGCAAAGGGGTGGTCATTAGAGAGGATGGTAATACCTCATCTGATTTTATCGCACCAAGGATTTTGGCTCGGCCTGCACCTACAACTCTGAATGCCACAACCACCAATTCCTTTGCCGTGCTACAATCCCTTGCTGACGACAGTGAGGACCTCTTGGGCTCTGAAAGCAATGCAGCCCGTGCAGTGGTGGATTAATGATCCCTATTAGTGCTTGGAATGTACGTGGTCTCAACAAGTGGGATCACCGTAGGGCTGTCAATGATCTTATTACACGCCATTCAATTCAGCTTGTTGGTTTGTTTGAGACACGAGTTTCTTGTAGTAATGCTGCATCTCTATCTACTAATATTCGTCCTAGCTGGTCATGGTTCTTTGACTATGAGGGTGGACCGGGAACTCGCATTTGGGTTGGCTGGGATGCGACTGCCGTTTCGCTCGCCATTGAGTCCTTTACCGATCAGGTGGTCCACTGTCGTGTATCTTCCCTAGCTGATCGTGAGACATACTTTGTTAGCTTCGTTTATGGTCGTACTCGACGGGAGGAACGTGCTGTTTTATGGGAGGACCTTGTCCAGCATTCGGCATCTCGGGTGCTAGAACCGTGGCTTGTCTTGGGGGATTTCAATGCTATTACTGGGATGAATGAGGCACGTGGAGGATCCCCGAATGCAATGGAATTTGTCGATCTTGCGGGGTGTATGACGGATGCTGATCTAGTTCATCTTCCTATGACGGGCCATTTTTTCACTTGGTATAATCGTCAGCGGGGTGAAGGGGCAATTTGGAGACGCTTGGATCGTGCACTTGCCAATCCTGCTTGGTTCACTCGGTATGATGAACTAAGTTATCATTGCGACCTCCCAGCCACGTCTGATCATTCCCCTCTTATCCTGACTGGTCGGCTCCACCAGAGGGTTCGCGGCTCCAGTTTCCGTTTCGATAATTTCCTGACCTCTGACCGGCGATTCCTCCCTCTTGTCTCTCAAGTGTGGAAGAAGCCACTTGTTGGATTTCCCATGTTTGTAGTAGTCAAACGGCTCAAGTTGCTTAAACCTATGCTAAAGCAGCTTCGACGGGAAAAGGGTGACCTCCATCAGAATGTGGTTGAGGCAAAGGAATTCCTTGACTTGAGCCAGCATTTTATCTATGAGTACCCTGATGAAGGTCGGTTTGTAGATCTGGAGGGGGCTTGTCGTGCCCTCTTTGCTCGGGCTGTTGCTATTGAGCAGTCCTCATTATCACAACGTACTAAATTAGCATGGCTTAAGGACGGGGACCAATGCACCTCGTACTTCTTCAAAAGGGTTTCTATGCGTCGGGTCATCAATCGAATTTATTCCCTGGAGGATGCTGCTGGGAATCTTATCGAGGGATCTGATCAAGTTAATGACGAACTCATTCGCTTTTATAAGGATCTCCTGGGTAGTTCGATTCATCCTATTCCCGTGGGGGATTCAGCCATACGTCCGTTCATCACAAAGCCCCTTTCTACGGCTGATGCCCTTGACCTGGTCTGTCCGGTTGAGGCTGGTGAGGTTAAGGAAGCTTTATTCTCTATGGGCGACGAAAAAGCACCAGGACCGGACGGATAGACGGTGGCTTTTTTTAGGACTGCATGGCAACTTGTAGGTCCAGATATTGTTGCGGCTGTACAGGAATTTTTCAAATCAGGAATTCTCCTCAAGGAACTAAACTGTACGCTTATAACCCTTATCCCAAAAGGTGAGTCTCCAAGACGGCCTTCGGACTATCGGCCTATATCCTGCTGTAACGTTCTCTACAAAGTTATTTCCAAGGTGCTAGCTAATAGGCTGAAGCGACATCTCTCGGGATTGGTTCACCCTACGCAGACCGCTTTTATCCCGGGCCGACGTATCACTGATAATATCTTATTGGCGCAAGAGATCTGTAGTGGGTATCGGTGCATGAATCAACCTTCACGTGCTGCTTTCAAGGTTGATCTGGCGAAAGCTTATGACAAAGTAGAATGGTCTTTTATTCTTGCCACTTTGATGGCCATGAACTTTCATCCTATTTTTGTTAGTTGGATTAGGACGTGCCTCACCACTACGTTCTTCTCTATCAACCTCAATGGAGCGGCTGAAGGTTTCTTTGACGGACAGCGGGGTTTAAGGCAGGGGGACCCGATTGCTCCGTATCTGTTCACCCTTGTCATGGAGGTTCTACGAGGTATTCTTGATCAGCGTATTCGCACATCGGCTGATTTCAGGTTCCATTGGAGATGCGAGGCTACCTCGCTGGCCATGCTTACCTTTGCTGACGATCTTCTCCTCTTCTGTCATGCCGATGTCGCGTCGATCGGTGTTCTTAAGGATGCTCTGGATACTTTTGGACAGCTCTCTGGTTTGCATGCAAATGTCACCAAGAGTGAGATGTTCGTCTCTCGTCGAGCTGAAGGCTCTATCCCGTTTTTTGAGGCTTTGATGGGGTTCCGTCTGGGCAATCTACCTGTTCGTTATCTGGGTGTCCCGCTTATCTCTTCGCGCCTTAGGATACTTGATTGCAACCCGTTAGTGCAATCAGTTGAAAAGCGCCTTGGGTCTTGGCTGAACAGCTCACTGTCCTATGCTGGTCGGGTACAGCTTATCAAATCTGTGAAAATCTTATGGATCGTTGGACAATTCAATTTGAATTAGGGATTTTGTGTACAAATCTAAGTGGTTCTTAACTACATATACATCTGATCATATATGCTCATATATGCATTATCTTTATGTATTACAATAAATAAAAAGGAGGTTTTTCAATGCGAGATCTAAAAACATATCTCTCCGTGTTCTTCTCTTCATATGTTTTGGTCAGGAGTCTTTTTGCTGCCCCGCGGTGTGGTCAAGGTGCTAGAAGCGAAAATGCGGTGTTTCTTTGGGGATCTACTTCGGCCAAGGTGGCATGGAAGGCTATTTGTTGTCCTACCACTGAGGGCGGGCTAGGCATTCGGTCCATTGAGGCTGATAATAAGTCCCTAATGTTGAAGCAATTGTGGTGTCTTTTACAACGAGATCCCAATTCGATCTGGACTACGTGGCTTTATGATACACGTCTCTGCCGAAAATCTATCTGGATGATCCGTCCAACTTCTACCACGTCTTGGAGTTGGCGCAAGCTCCTGAAGCTGCGTCCCCTTATACGCTCACTCATTCGCTTCCGAGTGGGAGATGGATCATCTTTATGGCTGTGGCGGGACCCCTGGCTATACCCTACTCCATTACTTGATCGATTCCCACATGGCCCCTTAGCCCTTGGTATCCCGCTAGATGTCCGACTGAATGTCGTAATCACAATTGAAGGTTGCCAGTGGCCTGCGACGACTACTATCGAGATGCTGGAGATTAGCCGTGATCTTCCTGATGTTTTCCCGCATGTGCATGATCAGATTATATGGGCCTGTTCTCGAGACGGGAAGTTTTCTACGGTTTCTGCACGTGAAGAGTTGCGTGCGAAGTTCGCACCAGTCATATGGGCTAATCTCTTTGGCAGAGCTCTTAGGGTTCCTCGTCATGACTTTATTCTATGGCTGGCCATCCGAGAGCGTCTCTCTACACGCAACAAGGATTGGGTTGCGCAGATTGCTGGAACATCCTTTTGTACCCTATGTGACTCTGCGTCTCTTGAGACGCCGGACCACTTATTCTTTGATTGCATATTCTCGCAGCAATGTCTCCATTTGCTCCGTCATAAGGTGCAATTTCGATGGCCATTTCATGAATGGCAGCAAGGGATTTCATGGGCTTCTGTACGCTGGCAGAGTGGACACCTATCCCACCTGGCTTCGCGTCACCTTTTGGCATCCTTGGTTTACCATATTTGGCTGGAGCGAAACCGGCGTTGGAGAGAAGGTCAAAGTCGATCCCCTGCACGTCTGGTGGAGGAGCTACTTAGGCTAGTTTGCTTGCGCCTCTCGACTGTTCATGATCGATTCAGCTTGCAATTATTAGCCTTGCGTAGACAGTGGCGTATAGCTTGGTGATTGATATATGCCTTTTCGGTAGCATGTTACCGTCTGAGCATTGTATCTCATTCTATGTACCTTCTTTATTATTATTATTAATATAAGGGAAAATTCCAAAAAAAAAAAAGATATTCGTGGTTTGAGTCATTTTGATATTGTACAGGGTTTTTCGACGAGTTTTAAACGGAACTCACGCAATTTATTTTCTCGAATTAGCGTCGTTAGTGTCGTTTTGGTTGTGTGTGGGGTGGTCGCCACAAGTTGGTATCAGAGCTACGGTCACAAGTTCTGTAGACTATCCATGTACAGGAACTCAAAAGTGTGGAAGCACAGCCTTGCTCGTAAGTTTTATGATATTGCCTGAATCATTTTCTGTTGCATGAATTTATTGGCCATATTATTCGAAAAAGGCTTAACAGGGTATAAGTGTAAGAATTATGGTACGAACTAGAGGCGAAAGCAGCGGAGGAAGTAGTCAGGGTAGGGAGACTGTGAACCCTACTGATGAGCGAGACACTGCTATTATCCGACTTACTGAACTTGTTCAATGTAAATCCGAGCAAATTCAAGAGTTGATCCAACAACGGAATTCGAATGGGCAACCGAATCCGTCTCAAGCTGAAAGGGTAGAGATCGTTGGTGAAAGATTTCGAAAACTTAATCCGCCAATTTTCGAAGATTCTATTGACCCAACAGATGTGGAGGACTGGATTAGAACCCTTGAAAATATGTTCCAGTACAGCCGAGTTCCAGAGCAAGATAAAGTTCTTTGTGCTGCGTTCATGTTACGTGGTAGTGCGGGTCACTGGTGGGATACTATGAAATCTATCGAAGATCCTATCACGATGACGTGGGAACGCTTCAAGAAGATCTTCAGAAATAAATACTTCACGGCCCATGTACGTGCTATGAGGATGAATGAATTCATAAACTTACGACAGGGAGCCATGGCAGTTGCGGAGTACATTCGCAAATTTGAGCAGCTATCGAGGTTCGCAACACATATTGTGAGTACCGACGCACTAAAAGTTGAGCGATTTCTTGAAGGCCTGAAACCTGAACTCTACCGAGACGTCAATATGGCCGGCACTCAAGGAATAACGTATGATTAAGTTGCGGAAAGGGCATTAGTCGCAGAGCAAGCTGAAATGAGAATTATCCGTGCACAAGAAGCAAAACGCAAATTTGTACAAGGTAAAAAATGGGCTGAAAGCGACAGAAAGAGGCAGTTTGTAGTCAAAGTCCAGAAACAGAATTTCCAAAGAAGGCCTGGACCTTAGCACTGGGAGCAGAATCTAAAGTTGAATCCGAACCAAGAGAGAAACCAAGTCTCTATGCTCACATGTACAAGGTGCGGACGTCAACACACGGGCAACTGTTTCACCCAAACTATCAAGTGCTTCATATGCGGGAAATTGGGCCACATCGCAAGAACTTGCCCGGAGAACCCGAACATAAGTCAAGCAAAGCCACAAACGGTCCCTGCTAGAGTTTTCACCATCACAAGCGATGAAGCTGAGGCTAATCCATCGGTGGTGACAAGGACGCTCTCTATATACAATGTTCCGACATCCATACTAATAGATTCGAGAGCCACACATTTATTTGCATCATCTAAGTACGTAATGAGGCTCGGTATAACACCTCGCTCAACTACAATGTGACGATTAATCATGGAGCTTCAACCCAGACAAATCAGATTGTGCAAGAGTGTGCGGTACTGATTGAAAATAGGAAGTTATATGCTGATCTAATCGTAATCCCTATGAATTATTATGATGTCATCCTTGGTATGGATTGGTTATCGAAGTATGGAGCGGTGATTGACTGCAACAAAAAGATCGTTACTTTCCATTTACCGGGAGAAAAGCTTTTTTCTTTCTCGGGAGTTGCAAATGGCAGCAGGATTTTGAAAATATCAGCGTTAAAGGCTCAACGATTGATAGATGTTGGTTGTGAGGCTTATCTCATTTATGCAATAAAAGCAGAGGAACAACCTCTACCCAATCTCAGTGAAGTACCTGTTGTGAAGGACTATCAAGACGTATTTCCTGATGATCTTTCTGGATTACCACCTGACAGGGACATAGAATTTTCAATTGAATTACCTCCGGGTACGCCTCCAATTTCAAAAGCTCCATATCGAATGGCTCCGACCGAGTTGAAAGAATTGAAGGTACAACTACAAGATCTCCTCGATAAAGGTTTTATTCAACCTAGCTTTTCACCATGGGGCGCACCGGTTCTATTTGTACGAAAGAAGGATGGATCAATGAGACTCTGAATGGAGCTAAACAAGGTTACCATCAAGAATAAATATCCCTTGCCTCGAATTGATGATCTTTTCGATCAACTTCAGGGTGCAGCAGTGTTTTTGAAGATTGATCTACGTTCGGGCTATCATTAATTAAAGATAAAGGCAGAGGATATTTCAAAAACAGCATTCAGTACCCGATATGGGCATTACGAGTTTTTGGTAATGCCATTTGGATTGACCAATGCTCCAGCTGCATTCATGGACTTGATGAATCGTATCTTCAAGGAGTTTCTCGATAAGTTCGTGATTGTTTTTATTGATGATATTCTCATTTATTCCAAGATAAAAGAGGAACACGAAACTCACCTGTAGTTGGTCTTGGACGTACTGAGGAATAAGAAACTCTACGCTAAATTCAAGAAATGTGAATTTTGGCTGGATCGAGTTGTATTCTTGGGACATGTCATTTCTGGAGATGGTATATCCGTAGACCCAAGCAAAGTTGAAGCAATCAATAATTGGCCATGACCGACGGATCCTTCAGAAGTGAGGAGTTTCCTTGGTCTTGCGGGATACTATCACAGATTTATTAAGGGATTCTAAAAAATTGCATCGTCAATGACAAAGTTGACTCGAAAGTATATTCCATTTCAATGGGTTGATCCATGCGAAAGAAGTTTTCAAGAACTGAAGTAGCGACTTACTTCAGCACCTGTCTTGACAATTCCCACTGGAACTGGAGGCCTTTCAGTATATAGCGATGCATCCAAGAATGGCCTAGGTTGTGTATTAATGCAAGATGGAAAGGTTGTTGCATATGCTTCCAGGCAACTAAAGGAGTATGAGAAGAACTATCCAACTCATGAGTTGGAGCTTGCAGCTGTGGTATTCGCATTAAAGATATGGCGTCATTATTTATATGGAGAACGATGCGAGATCTATACAGATCATAAGAGCTTGAAATACTTTTTCACTCAGTAGGAACTGAATATGCGTCAACAAAGATGGTTAGAGCTTGTCAAGGATTACGACTGCGTAATCAACTACCACCCGGGAAAAGCTAATGTTGTTGCTGATGCTCTAAGCCGGAAGACAACTCAGAGTTCTATAGCTTCTACCTCAGTTCAGAGATCAGAACTCACTGACTTACAAAAGATGAACGTGGAAATCATCAACCTTGGTGAGATCGAAGTAAGGCTAGCAGCTTTGACGCTTCAACCTACAATTTTGGAGAAAATCAAACAAGCACAACCGACTGATGAATACTATCAGAAGATAAGGACAGATGTCCGGAAAGATACATCCTCAGATTTTAAAATATTTGAAGATGACGTTCTACGATTTAGAGATCGTCTGTACGTGCCCAGCACTGATGAGATTCGAAGAAACATTTTATCCGAAGCACATTCCACGCCATACTCAGTACATCCTGGAGCAACAAAGATGTATCGAGATCTTCAGAAATATTATTGGTGGACGGGCATGAAGAAAGACATAGCACAATTCGTGGATCAATGTTTGACCTGTAAACAAGTGAAAGCTGAACATCAAAGGCCAGCGGGAATGTTACAACCTCTATCCAATCCAGAATGGAAGTGAGAACGAATTACAATGGATTTCGTGGTTGGCTTGCCTAAGACAGTGAAGGGACATGATGCCATATGGGTAATCGTTGACAGACTAACTAAATCTGCTCATTTCCTACCCATTAGTTCAACATATACCATGGATCGATATGCAGAGCTTTATATTCAAGAAATAGTTCGACTCCATGGCGTTCCACTGTCGATAGTTTCAGATCGAGACTCGAGATTCTTATCAAACTTTTGGAGAAGCTTACAGAAGGCGATGGGGACAAAATTATCTTTTAGCACGGCCTATCATCCTCAAACAGATGGGCAATCAGAACGAACAATTCAGATTATCATTAAAAGAGGCTTAGTGTAATTGGGCTTTGTTAGGGGCCCAAGTATTATATACCAACTTGTGGTATAAATACTAAAACCCTAACACATAATAAAGAGTGTTTTGTGTGAAAATAGTCTAGAGAGAGAGAGAGAGCCACCCAACACTCTCAAGAACACACGCACCCCACGTACACTAATTCTTCCCATCAAACGTGCTTGAGTGGTGTTGGGGGCTCTCTCTCTCTCTCTAGATAGAATTTCACACAAAACAGACTTTATTATGTATTAGGGTTTTAGTATTTATACCACAAGTTGGTATATAATACTTGGGCCCCTAACAAAGCCCAATTACACTAAGCCTCTTATAATGATAATCTTTATAAATCAACTACAAAGATAATTCTAAATAATTGAACACAATAAAATATTCCTAACAATCTCCCCATTTGTGTTTAATCTTCAATTTGGCATGAATTATCTTTGTGGGGCTTAGTGCGTTTGCCTGAGTCCTAAAGGAATTTCCTCCTTGTCTTGTCTTTTGATCTCTTATTTTGGAGATCTTCAAGCTCACCATATCTTGATCCTCTCTTCTCGGCATCGGGTCTTCTTAATCTTCTTGAAGAATTTTCTTCTTTTTGTGTTCAATCTCTCCTTTCGATAATGACGCAACTTCCCCTACTTTTTGGTCAACCGTGTGTTGGAATTGGGAAGTTCTCGTTTAAGTTTGGAGAGACATACAGGAGGCGGCAACTTCGATCTTTGAAAGTCGGCGGTGTTTGCTTGATTTGACGATGCTTGATGATTTTGCATGTTGATCACGTCGTCGGGACAAGGAAATGGCATTGGTAGGCTTGTAGGAGCTCAGGTTCGGTAATTACCCGACGGAGCCACAAAGGCAATCCGTCGTTAAGAAACTGGGCTCACGAAGACTTCCCGTTAACATCTTGAGTCCTAGCAATCTCCCCCTACAAGGGCTATCTCCCCTTCTTGCGGAGGCTTTGAATGCTCTTCGACTAGGACTCTCTTGACTTGACGCTATATTCTGTAGACCGGATGTAGATAGTGATCCACGCCTTGAAATTCGACTTTGATCATGTCGCAGATCTTGAACTTTGTTCGTATCTTATCCCGGTCTTACTCCGTAGTTTAAAGGCGTCAAGTCTCCTCTAATCTTCTTCTTCTCGGCGCCGGATTCGTCTTCTTCGAAGGAAGTTATCTGGTTCGGCCTCGAGGAAGCTTGTCTGGCTCCGGAAGAAGGTACGCGTGGGGTGTTGTAAAATGTGCCTAGACTCCTTTGGAATGTTCCATTCAAGTGCAGGAGAGCCCGACTTCAGCGTGGTACGCTCGGCGGAATTTGGTGGGTGGTCCGACCTATTTGTTTATGCGTGTCCCCTTCTCCCCCTCATGGCGATTCGAGTTAACGAGATCGGCATGCTTGTATAGGAAGATTAGAAGGACACAAACTACATGTCGGTGATGGTAATAACAAGACGGAGCCACTAAGGCAATCCGTCGACACGACTTCAGAGACAAACTCCGAGACGTGGCCTGTGAGGACAGGGCTTGAAGAACCGGGGCCACATAGGCGTCCCGTTTACATCGTTCTAGAGACTAGCTCGAGACGATGGCCTGATTCCGTTGTTGCTTTGATGTTGCAACGGCAGGACTTCCTTCCGATCCTCGAATCATGTCGAAGCAAGACATGTCTACGGAAGTTCTAACTTGATCACAAAGATCAGGTGTTATAAAAGTGTATGTGTCCTAGAAAATATTAATAATATGGGAAGTGAGGACACACTAGACTCGATTGTGCGCAAGAAAATGTGGTGGTGGGCTGAGTACCACATAATTCAATATCTCCCGCTTCCGAGTGAAGCGGTGATAGCATACGTGGCTCCCCGTAATTTCTGAAACACCTGTCTTTTGTGAGACGGACGAGTGGGTAAGGTTCGGTTGTGCACGCGCCGTTGGATCTATTGCGGCGACTTCTACCCGGGAGCTAATAAAATTAGCACCTGTACCTATGGGGGTTGGTCCGAATAATTTGTGAGGTAAGGGAATCATGTAGCGTCGGTCTTTCCAAAAAGATTTTAGTAGATGTGGCTGTTTCTTCGTGATTCGACTGACTCTCGGTGATGTTCCGGGGTTAGATTCAGTTGGGTTTCACTGAATCGTAGGAACGGAGTATCCATGCATCCGGTAGGAAGTAGTGAGTGCTGCTTTGTTTGTCAGCAATCCAGAGCAGGTCGGTTGAAGCGAGCACCGAAATTTGCATTTGTAGCCACCGTCGCCTTTTGAGAAGAGTTGACGGTTGTAGGCACGAGATTCGTCTTTTGAGGTCCATCTTCGGAGGTCGGAGGTAATCTCCATGAAGCTTGATGAAGAGGAGAGAATTTTTTTTTTTTTTTTTTTATGGCCCTTTTTTTTATATATATATATATATATATATTAATCGTTATTAGTAAAATATATTTTTATACTATATATTATATGGATATAATATATATATATATATATTAATTGTTATTAGTAATATATATACTAGTATATTTATATTATAAATATATAGATATATTTTATTTCTCCCCCTCAAAACGTGCTTCCTAAAAGAACTTGCTCCCCCTCAAAAAATGCTAAGTCAGATCGAAAAATCTACGAATCTCTTTCCTAAAATTCACGCATTTAAGGTTCGCTCCCCCTCAAAAATGTAATTATTGCTCCCTTTTAAGAAAATAAGGGTCACTTCTCTTTTAAAAATAAAATAGTAGCTCCCCCTCAAATTAAGCTCATTTTAGAGAAAAAAAATGGTATTTATCACTTCCGTGCGTAATATGCATTTTAATTTTTAAAGTTTTGAAAATGCATATTTAAAATGTACCATTTTGAAAAATAGGTATTTTTCAATTCAGCTCGTATGCATATGCAAATTAAAATTTTGAAAATTTGATTAACATACACATAATTAGAATGTACCTAGAAAATAGGATATTTTGCATTTCGGCTCATGTATGCATGCATAGCTATATTGTACCCTATTGTTTTCAATGTAGGCATATTGTCTTTTCAGCCCGATATGCATGCCAAAATTTATTATGGAATGCATATATAGAATTTACCTATGGTGTAGTTGCTCACCGTGTTTTACCTTTATCATGTATGTGGAGCACTACGTCAGATTGCCATACATGAGGGATGCGGTTGCTCGCGTCTCTTACCAGTCATGCATGTGGAGCAACCCGAGTACCGTGCATGCTGGAAGTTGTGGTTGCCCTCGTCTCATACCGGTCATGAGTATGGAGCAACCATCTTCTAATTACTACTCATGACCGGGGCTTTGTGGTTCCTCTCGTCTCATACCAATCACGCGTGTGGAGCAACCATCGTCGAATTACCACACGTGATTGGACTCCTGCAAAAACTTTATCGGGACTTTGGTACCCATTTTTGGATGGGTCCTCCCTTATTAGCAGAAAACAAGTTAAGCATTTAAGGTGTCAAATCAGATTTTAGTCCTAAATCATTCATTAACGTACTTTTAGGTACCCGACTATATTTGGGATTACCTAGCTTAATCGTTGACTTAGGAACCCATTTAGGAGCAATTTGACACGGAAAGGACGTTTCAGCGCAGGTGAATGTGTGTCTCGGAGAAGATTTAAATATTTTCTCCGAGGCCAGTCGCATGAGATGTTTCTCAGACTTAACATCGACTGGATATTTCAGGTATGGATAAGAACATAAAGAATTATAAGCATCGTTAGTACATGAGATGTTCTTCCTACTTGGAGGGTTCACACGATTCACATCATAATGATGGGGTATAAGCGTGGAAGTTCGCTTGCTTAAGCTTCGAACTTCTTTGCACGCTTTCATTTTAAGAGGAATAGGAGAGGGAAAATCTTGAGCATGTTCGACCTTAATTTTGGAAAATAATGTTGATTTTCTTTTCTCCTTCCTAATCTTCTGTTCCTTGGAAATATTAAGCTTAAGGCTTTTACTTATCTTTTCAGCTTCAGTCAAAATTGACTTAGAATTACTAGTAAAAGCTTTCTCAGTTTTAGGAACAAAGATGCTTTTCATTGTTTCCTTCACCTGTTTCGAGGAAGATGCATCTTTTGAAAGATCATTGGAAACAGGTAAAGATGGGGAATTTTTGAGATATAAAATCTCCTTTAAAAGCTTTTTCTTTTCCACTCGGAATCCTACTCTTTCTGATTCCAAGGTTGCGTTCAATTCTGCAATTTTACTAGCAACCTCAGGAATTTCCCAACAAGAAGTAGGTTTATTAGAGTGTAAATTATTTTCCCCTAAAGACACTAAGTTAGAAGATGAATTTTTATCTGCTTGACTTCTTTTTGCAACAACGTTCTCTAAAAGTTCAATCTTAGAGTAAAGCATACGCTGTTCCTCTAAGATTTTCTCATATTTAGTTGAGACACGATTTCGCTCATCTTCGCAAGAACGTAATCTTTTAGTCATATCGCAGACATTCTTTTCACTAGTATCTAACTTAGTTTCTAAGCTAATGACCTTTGACATTGCGTTAGCCAAATCTTCATTAGCGAAAGCTAGATCTTCCTGTTGCTTAATCAACACAGAGTAATTATTAGCAAATCTTGCTTCTAATTCCTCAATTTTTTTAGCTTGAGCATCGATTTTTTTTTAATTTAAAAATTAAAATTTTGGCTTTTGGAAATTCAGTTATGTTGGTCCCTAATCCAAGCTAGAGCTCTCAAACTCAATGGAATAGTGCACACATTCGAGTGTGTGTTTGTGCGTGTTTTATGTGAAGGTGGCGGCTGTTTTGTGTAGAGAGAGAGAGTTCACACTTTTCTAGGTTTAGCTCAAAATAGACTTCATTTCTCAAATGAGAAGTGTTACATTAAAATAAGCCCTAGCCCACTATTTATACCAAGACATTCTTTGGTATAATTACAAGAGTGCCCCCAACTAGCAAACTCATTAAGATACTAACCCAATAAGAAATACATCAATACAAATTATATGATGAACACTAGAAAATGATCCTAACATTCTCCCCCTTAGTGTTCATCTTCTTCGACACGGCACGATCATCTTTTTCGTCTGAAGAAGGACTTCCTCAACCCCAAGTTGACTTCAAAGTGTCTGAGATCGTTGCGGAGCTGTATCCTCTCATCAATGGCTTCTCTGATGTTGTCTAGGAGGTTCCTATACTCGATCTCTTTCTCTGTTGGTGATCTTGGTTTGTGGTATTCGTTGATCCAGAAATCTACTCTTTCTCTGATCAGCTTCAACGTACCATCACTGAACTTTGGAATCTCTGACACCAACATGACTCTTTTTTCTTTCTTGGGGTTTAGATAGACGATGGCTAATTCTGGATTCTGAAATACTTCAGCTTCAATGCATTTATCCAGATTGTAGTCACCGCTCGTTGGTCGTGTGAGGTTGACCTTCTTCATTCCGTTTTCCAACGCCATCTGGAGATCTTGGGCAACATGGAATTTGACATCTCTGAGCATGAACCCCTTGATCGCGTAGTACCCTTGCCTATATTCGTGCTTTGTAGCTCCAAAATTCCGGCAGAGGTAGTACATTTGGCTGACGTCGGATCTTTTCAGGAATTGTAGATCGGCCTCGGTGATGGTTGAGATAGAGCCATCATTCCACATCACCTTGAACTCTGGGTAGTGCGTTCTTCCCACGTTCTTGTCGTTCATCTGTATGATGTTGATCAAAGGCGACTTTGACTGGAAGTGGGCACGCTGTTCTTTGGCCGTCCTTGTCGGCATGCTTCCTCAATCACCGAGGATCCATAGATAGCCCGTAGCGTCCATGCCTTTGAGATATGATAGCCCCCTCAGGTTGAGTTCATCCAGCTTCTTGATTTTGTCCGATGTCCTCCAGATGCGCTTGGATGATTCTTCGAGAAATGGTGCTCTTAGTCTCACATTGTCCCATTCAGTCTCCATTCTTGATATACTTCTTGGGACTTGGATTTCGGGTGCTCTGTAGATCCCGTAGTCCATGTTGTTATCTAACAGCTTCTCGAGATGTTCGCCCTCTTCAAGCTCGATCGGGTCGAAGGAGTAGATGTTGGCCATGGCTCTCTTGAAAACTTCTCTGTATTTTGTAATTCTTGCCACGGCTTCTGCTTCAAACTCGTCCTCCTTTGACCACGGTTCCGTCATGACGTATTCATCGAGCACTTGATGAGGATCTGTCATTGGATCATCCTTGTACGCATCTTCGAAGCTGGGGATTTTGTCGTCTGAGGCTTGTTTTTTTTTTTTGGGTTTTGGATTGGTATTGTTTGCTGGTTGGGGTTCGGGTTGTGTGGGCTTGGCTTCCTCTACCTCTTCCCCTTGTTGTTGTTGCCAAGGTTCGCTGTCTTTTCTCCCCCTCATGACGATCGCCTCCGTCAGGATCGTCATGACGCCTCTTTGAAGAGGGTTCAGCGTCTCGACATGTTTCGGTCGGTGGGGGTCCTTGTGGAGTAGACAGACGGCAGAGAAAGTCTAGGATAGACTGTTGATCAGGCGTGAGGTGATCTCCCGTCATGAGCCTCTTGAGGTAGTGGGTTTGTAGCTCGTCAATGGGTATGGTGTCGGGGTCGATCATACGAGCTAGAGTTTTGGGAGAGGGGAGAGGGATGTTATAGGAGGGGCCTTGTGGTGGTGGTGAGAATGGTGGTGGTGGTGGTGGTTGTATTGTATATTGTGGAGGTGTGGGTTGGGATGATGAGGACAGGCCAGCTGTTGCGGGGGCCTTCCCTTTGTCGCGTTCGTTGAGCCCATAGGTGTCACGAACGGTCGCCAAGATATCTTCTTTGAGTGCTTTGGCGAACGACTCCAAGAGCGAGTTCAGCTTGGCCTTGGTGACGAACGGGAAATCACCACCGGGGCCACTAAGGCGCTCCGTTGACACAATGACAGAGTCACTGTGGCCCGCACTTGCCGAAGTGGGGGGTACTTCGACGCGTTTGGGACTTCCGACCGTTGCAAACAACTCGTCGAGAAACGATGAAGTTGCGGTCGTTAAGGGTACGTCACTTAGATGTACCAAAGTACCAGGGCCACTTAGGCTTCCTGTTGTCATCAGGCCTGTGGTGGGAGTGGCCTGACGGCCCGACGAGGAACGAAGGGAGGAGGTTCCTTCATCGGGTCTTCCGGCCAGTGTTCGAAGAACCTCAGTAATGGAGGCATCGACGGCCGTTGTGGACAGCTTCAGAGAGCTGTCAGAAAGATGTGTATGTGTCCTAGTAAAAGGTGGAAAAAATATGGGCATTCTAGGACCTAGACTCGATGTGCTTTGAATGAAGGTCGTGGTCTGGGGCGGTGGACCACTTATTTCAACATCCCCAGCCTCCGAGCGAGGGGGGATGGTGGACGAGGATCCCGGTGAGTGTGTGAAACATCTGTCTGTTGGGAGACAGATGAGTGGCTGGGTGGGGTAGGTGCATGCGCCGTTAGACCTGATGCGGCGGCTTCTACTCGGGGACTGAGCGCATCAGTCCCTGTTCCTATAGTGGCTATGGTCCGGTCTTGTTCTGGTTGTTGGGAGACGGCCGCTGCAGACGTGGGAGCCGAGACTTGAGAATCTTGTTGGCTTTTTGCGCGTATTTCTCGGCGGTGCCCAAGTCTGTCCAGTGTGTCAGTGTCGTCGTCCGAGTCCCCATCATCACTGTCTTGTGTTTGTGGTTGAATTGACGGGGGCGGAGACGGTGGTGGTGCGGCCGGCTCACTCTCAGGACCCTCACTTCCACTCGGCTGAGCCCCTTGGCTAGGTTCGGGGGGGTCTTCCCGAACCATGGGGTTGGTGTGGCGATACTGGTCGCAGTACTCTTGAACGGCATCGGGATTGACATTTTGTAGAAGATGGAGCGGGATCATCATAGGGCGTTTCTCCCATTTCGACTCCGCCTTCTTTTTCACGAGATACTTTAATTTTGGCGGCGTGAAGTTCTCGACTTCGTCTCGAGGTGGGATCTCTGGATTGGTTGTCATTGATCTTTGAATAATGAGAGAGAACCACCGCAAGTAGGGAACGACTCGATTCTTGATGGTGCGGCTGTCCCGGTGACGTAGTTGGTCATTCAGGTCCGCCATGATTATAGCTGCGTAGTCGTAGGGTTTGTTGTAGATGATGCTGTGTTGCAAGCGGAGGATGTTGATGTTTCCTCTGTCAAATCCTGCATGCTTTGGTGAGAGACACTTGTTGATGATGCTGAACAGTGTTCTCCATGGATAGGGCATCATCCCTTGAACGAATCCAGATAGAAGGTTCAGCGGTGGACGGTATCCCAGCTTCAGAAGTCCTTTCTTAATTTCGTCGTCGTCGGCGAGATCCTCGTAGACTGGAAGGATGGAAAGATGTAGCACTTGTTGTAGAAGCTCCTTTGTTATTGTTATTGTTGTGTTTTGTACTTGAGCTTCATAGAAGACGGATTCATCATCGGCTATCTTCCTCTTCATCGTGCCCCAGAGTTGTTGAAGGTAGACTTCGGGCACTTTGGTAGTGGCAGTGATGGCGTTCCATAAAGGATGTGTTTGAAGCACAGCCACTATGATTGGGTCGGGACATTTGAATTTGTCGGGATCAAGTTGGAAGTTATTTTCTGTCGTCCCGATCCATTTGGTTGTGGGATACACCTCGTCAATGGTCAAGTTCGCCATTCTTTAATGATCTGAAGAAAATGTTCGTTAGAATAATCGAACAGATAAAAGATTGTATTTTAAAATAAACATATAGTCAAAATATGAGCTCAACGTTTTGTCTTAAGAAAAGGTTCTAAGTTTCTTGAGAAAGGTTGAGGCATATCAAAAGCTTTCAAAGAATTGCTTAAGAATAGTTTTCGGTATAATGTTAAGAAGTTTTGAGAGCCGAAAACAGTGTATTTCGCGAAAACTTTCTCCTGTGAAAACCTAATTTATGTCGAAAATTTTCTTAAGTATAGTTTTCGGTATGTGTCGAAAAGTTTTGAAAGCCGAAAACAGTGATCCTCGAAAACTTTTCAGTCCGAAAACTTTCTTTTGCGAAAAGCTAGTTAATGCCGAAAATTTTCTTAAGTATAGTTTTCGATATGTGCCGAAAAGTTTTTAAAGCCGAAAACAGTGATCCTCGAAAACTTTTCAGTTCGAAAACTTTCTCTTGCGAAAAGCTAGTTTGTGCCGAAAATTTTCTTAATTATAGTTTTCGATATGTGCCGAAAGGTTTTAGAAAGCCGAAAACAGTGATTCACGAAAACTTGTCAGTCCGAAAACTTTCGTTTGCGAAAAGCTAATTTTTGTCAAAAATGTTCTTAAGTATGGTTTTCGGTATGTGCCGAAAAGTTTTGAAAGCCGAAAAAAGTGATCCTCGAAAACTTTTCAGTCCGAAAACTTTTTCTTGCGAAAAGTTAGATAATCCCGAAAACTCCCGAAAACTCATTTTATACTTTGAGTGCCGAAAACAGTAGAATCTCCGAAAAGTTTGTATTTGCCGAAAACTTAAGTTTTTGGGGTTTTAACGCAGGTTCTAGCCCCGAAAACTTATGAGCTGCGATTTTGTCGATTTCAACCCCAAATCTCGATTCATTTTCAAGTAATCGAGATTTTTGGGTATAAAGTCGATAAACCCATCCCTAAACAACATCAATCGTGTCGTTAAGCACATCGAATCCTTAGTTCTTCTGCTGAAAACCTGCGATTAGATCAAAACTGGGAGAAAACTGTTAGTTCATGAGGTTCCTTACCAGTTTGTGATGATTTAAGAGAGTTCGAAGAAGGCAGAAGGGCACGAAATGAGCGCGAAATAGAAATAATAGAGATTCGATTTGGAGAGTAAAGAAAAAGGTTGCGAAAACATTGGTAGGGAGCGAAAAGGTTTTGACGTTGCGAAAACTTCTCGTGGAAGCTTAAAAAGTTTTCGGTAAACTTTGGGCTTGGGCCGGAAATATTTTGAGAAAGGTTAGCAAAAGGGCCCAATAGAAGATGACTTGCGAAAACTTTTTGAAATTTGCGAGAGTAGCGTAAACCTAAAACCTTTTCTGACTTAAGACATTGCGAAAACCTTTTTGACTTAATAAATTTCAACAATGCTGATTCTCCCCCTTAACAACATAGCATAGAATTCATCAAATTCTTACTCCCCCTCAATGATGTACATTTAATATTGAAATACTCCCCCTTGACCGATGCGTTCGCAAATTTTTTTAAAGAATTTAGTACTTTTCCTCCCCCTTTTTTTGAAATGTTGCGAAGCATAATCAAGGTTTCTCAGCCTAAATTTGAGCATATCTCGTTAAAATAATCATACCTGTAGGTCACAGTTTTAACATCCAATCAATAAAACTTGAGAATAGATTGATCGAATTACCTTGATAATAAACGCGCGGAAGACTTTGGGTATAAACTCAATCAACCTCCATTAATCAGAAGCTTCTCTCTACAATAAGTTCCTTTCTCTCTCTACAATTAAGCCCTAATTATGATAATGATGAGCGAGTGTTTCTAGTGAGAGAAAGCTAAAACTCAAGTTATGTGTAATTTACACACACTTGCCCTATATATACCAAAGCATACTTTGGTATATTTACACTTTAGTCCCTATATTTACATAAAATACAATTAAGTCCCTAGACAAAGATAACATGATTATTGAACACTAGAAAATATTCCTAACAATCTCCCCCTTAGTGTTCAATTGTCATTGAAGCGCCGGTTGTCTTTGTCTTTGATAATCTTCAGTCTTCATCATCATTTGAACACAGCAGAAAGCTTCCTAACAATCTCCCCCTTTGATAATTTTTGCCTTTGTGTTCAACTTTGAATTTGACACGGTCTTCTGTTGCTGTTTGAAGAAAGTAGCTGAGAGCATCTGGAGAATCTTCAGTCTCCCCCTATTTACATGCACCCTCTATTCCTTCTTTGCAACTTGAATCTTCGTCACCTTCTTGCATATATCAGAGTCGCGTGGATCGTCAGCATTGACTTGTCGTGTATGCTCGAACCATGGAGAGAGGTCTTGTTTGTTGTGGTTCAGCACGTGCGTTGAAATCTTGGCTTCTTTAATGAGTTCACGTGCTTGGCCTCCTTGATATACTTCTCCCCCTCATGGCGATTCATTTGTATCGTCATGCTGTGTGATCAAGGTGATCCTGCGTACGCTGAACGTGTTGGCATTGAATTTTGGATTAAATACCTGAAAAAGGGACAGACGACCGATCATCGTGAGACATCCCTTGATGTCACTCTTGGTCGTTGATGCGAAGTCACACAGACTTTCATTTGAAGGGACTTATTGCGGCGATAGCATACGTGGCTCCCCGTGATTTCTGAAACACCTGTCTTTGTGAGACAGACGAGTGGGTAAGGCTCGGTTGTGCACGCGCCGTTGGACCTATTGCGGCGACTTCTACCCGGGAGCTAATAAAATTAGCACCTGTACCTATGGGGGTTGGTCCGAATAATTTGTGAGGTAAGGGAATCATGTAGCGTCGGTCTTTTCAAAAAGGTTTTAGTAGATGTGGCTGTTTCTTCATGATTCGACTGACTCTCGGTGATGTTCCGGGGTTAGATTCAGTTGAGTTTCACTGAATCGTAAGAACGGAGTATCCATGCATTCGGTAGGAAGTAGTGAGTGCTGCTTTGTTTGTCAGCAATCCGGAGCAGGTCGGTTGAAGCGAGCACCGAGATTTGCATTTGTAGCCACCGTCGCCTTTTGAGAAGAGTTGACGGTTGTAGGCACGAGATTCGTCTTTTGAGGTCCATCTTCGGAGGTCGGAGGTAATCTCCATGAAGCTTGATGAAGAGGAGAGAATTTTTTTTTTTTTTTTTTTATGGCCCTTTTTTTTTAAATTTTGATGGGCCCTTTTTTATATATATATATATATATATATATTAATCGTTATTATTAAAATATATTTTTATACTATATATTATATGGATATAATATATATATATTAATTGTTATTAGTAATATATATACTAGTATAATTATATTATAAATATATAGATATATTTTATTTCTCCCCCTCAAAACGTGCTTCCTAAAAGAACTTGCTCCCCCTCAAAAGATGCTTGGTAAGTTCAAAAAATCTGTAAATCTCTTTCCCTAATTCACGTATTTGAAGTTCGCTCCCCCTCAAAAATGTAATTATTGCTCCCTTCTAAAGAAATAAGGGTCACTTCTCTTTTTTTAAAAATAAAAGAGTAGCTCCCCCTCAAATTAAGCTCATTTTACAAAAATGGTATTTTTCATTTCCGTGCGTAATATGCATTTAGAATTTTAAAGTTTTGAAAAATGCATATTTAGAATGTACCATTTTGAATAATAGGTATTTTTTGCGATTCAGCTTATATGCATGCTTGAAAGTTTAAGCTCGAAAATCTTAAAATTGTATGCATAATGAAAATGTACCTATAAAATAGGGTATTTCACATTTCGGCTCATATATGCACGCATGCAAAAAATTTGAAAGTAAAAGTCCTTTTGAAGCATGCATGGCTATATTGTACCCTATTGTTTGCAAGGTAGGTATATTGTCTTTTCAGCTCGATATGCATGCCAAAATAAACTATGGAATGCATATATAGAATTTACCTACGGTTAGTTGCTCTCGCTGCATACCAGTCATGGTTGTGGAGCAACTTCCTGAATGCCAACCATGCTGGAATGTTGTGGTTGCCCTCGTCTCGTACCGATCATGAGTATGGAGCAGCC
This sequence comes from Lindernia subracemosa, assembly GCA_028392965.1. Classification (NCBI taxonomy): domain Eukaryota; kingdom Viridiplantae; phylum Streptophyta; class Magnoliopsida; order Lamiales; family Linderniaceae; genus Vandellia; species Vandellia subracemosa. Next base: position 371,747 of record JAQPCC010000065.1, read on the forward strand.
ATCTTCTAATTACTACTCATGATCGGGGATTTGTGGTTGCTCTCGTCTTATACCAATCACGCGTGTGGAGCAACCATCGTCGAATTACCACACGTGATTGGGTTCCTGCAAAACATTATCGGGACTTTGGTACCCATTTTTGGATGGGTCCTCCCATATTAGCAGAAAACAAGTTAAGCACATTTGGTTCAGATATACATCCTAAATCATCCTTTAAAGTCCTATTTAATTTGATTTCTGATTTAGGAATCCAAGTTTGGTGAACCTTAGAGGGAAATGACAATTCAGCGCCGGTGAATGTGTGTCTAGGTTTAGAAGATCTGAAGATTTTCTCCCTAGCCAGTCGCAGAAGGTGTCTTTCAGACTTAATCTGGACCGGGTATTTTAAGTATGAATACGAGCTTATCGCACTATATGCTTCATCAGATGATGAGTCGTATTGCCTACAAGAATTCACATCATTCACTATATAATGATGGGGTATAAGCGTGGAAGTTCGCTTGCTTAAGCTTCGAACTTCTTCTTTGCACGCTTTCATTTTAAGAGGAATAGGAGAGGGAAAATCTTGAGCATGTTCGACCTTAATTTTGGAAAATAATGTTGATTTTCCTTTCTCCTTCCTAATCTTCTGTTCCTTGGAAGTATTAAGCTTAAGGCTTTTACTTATCTTTTCAGCTTCAGTCAAAATTGACTTAGAATTACTAGTAAAAGCTTTCTCAGTTTTAGGAACAAGGATGCTTTTGGTTTGGATTCCCTTATCCTGCTTAATAGAAGATATTTCTATGAAAAGATTATTTAGGACAGGTAAGGGCGGGAAATTTTTGAGATTTGAAATCTCCTCTAAAAGTTTTTTCTTTTCAGCTCGAAAACCTACTCTTTCTGATTCTAAGGTTGCGTTTAATTCTTCAATTTTACTAGCAACCTCTGGAATTTCCCAACTAGAGATAGTTTTATTAGAATATAAATTATTTTTCCCTAAAGACACTAAGTTAGAAGAGGGATTTTCATCTGCCTGACTTCTTTTCGCAATAGCGTTCTCTAAAAGTTTACTCTTAGTGTAAAGTGTAGGATCGTGTACCGGGACCTGTGGGATTGGTCCCACCGCATACAGACTGATAGTCTATCCTCACTGTACCACCACTAGCCTTCCCAGTGTGCTTTGTCCTCACTCGCACACACTGAGCAAACTTCCCAGGGGGTCACCCATCCCAGTGCTGCTTCAAGTCAAGCACGCTTAACTTTGAAGTTCTTATGGATGGGCTCCCGAAAAGGAAGGTTGCAGCAACCCTACTTCTTAATTTAAAATAGTTGGCGGATTTTCCGCAACGAAGGCCGCGGAAGACCCATTTTACATAACATAATTTACAAAGATGTATATTTACAAAGGCCGTAGCCCCAAAATATTCAAAATATCAAAACGCCCTAATGCTGCTCCACAGGTCTTCATCCATGTACAGCCTCGCCCTCAAAAGTCCGTGGAGTCACCGTCATCAGCCTGCCTCAATCGCGACGTACCTCGACGTCGGACTCGGTCGTACCTACAACACATAAAACTGAGCGATTGCCCAGTAGGTGAAAACATGCATGAATGCAGCGTGCGCTCAACCATCATCCCAAAATATCTCACCATAAATGCACGCTCGACTTTTACCTCTCAATCCATCTTATCATATCTCAACACAGGGCCCTAGGTTAGACTCGACACCTCGCGCGCCCATAACAATCACGGTAGCCTACACTGATAGCGTTTAGACGTTCACGCTACTGCCCTACCAGGTCGCTCCTTCCGCGAAAATAACATAAGAGACGGTTTTGCACCTCGGGACGTTCACGCCCGAGTAGACAGATCGATCACGCCTGTCTGCCGTCAGGTGTCATATATGAGTACTAACCTCGATTCCTATATGAATCATCAACACGATCACGATCTACCCCGCTCATCACTATATCAAAGTATCGCCGTATCGACACAGTACCCATCTCTCACAATGTCGTGATATGCGATGCATGTCATACAAGTCGCACATAATAACAATCACATCTCGTAAAACTTGAAGATTCGGAAATCTTTTTAATTTCCGAAAATAATACTTACTGCTGAAAATAAAATAATCGTTGACCAGGGGAAACTTAATCAAAACCCGAAAACATTTTAATTTAAAAGATTTGGGCTGAAAATAATTTTATTTAAAAGAATTGGGTCAAAAATAGGGCAAATGCCCAAAATAAATTCGTTGGTCAAACCCAAATATTTTCGGTAAAAGCCCAAACCTAATTCGCGAAAACCTATTTTCAAAACTTAGTCAACCTGAAAAAACTTCAGGTCAAAGTTTGAAACTTTAATGAATTTCGCGAAATCATTTGATCAGACCCGCGAAACCCAGTTTAGGCCCGCGAAAAGCCCGACTCCCCTCACAGGAATTACCCCGCAAATTTTGAAGTCGGCCCGTGAAAACCTAAAATCGGCCCGCGATGTCTCACGGTTCGCGAAAGACCTCAGCCCGCGAAAACCTAAAATCGGCCCGCGATGTCTCACGGTTCGCGAAAGACCTCAGCCCGCGAAAACCCGAAATTTGGCCCGCGAAAACTTTCTTTACTCACACCTTACGAAAACCTCTGGCCCGCGAAAACTCTTACTCGACCCGAAAACATAAAATTCGCCCGAAGACTTTACTGTTCATGCGAAAACTAATTTCCATGCATCAACCCTAAATCTCTGGGAATTTCATCACACGAACATCCTCCTAACTCACATAAACACCTAAATAGATTATAGAACTCATATGCTGAGCTCGAATAAGCATCATAACACCTCAAAAACATCACGAAAGTACCAGAAATTCGAAATAATGGGTTTTCGAACCCGGATGACCTTTCATCAGAATTCTGAGATTTTTCGAAAACTAAAAATCGGGTTTGTAGATGGTAAAACCACCTACCTTTCCTCCTAGCTATTTATAACAGATTTGTAAGGTTGAGCTGGCCGAAAATTTGATTGTTCTTGGCTCGGGAATTCCTTTCCTTTCGCTCTCCTTTCTTCTTTTGCTCACTTCCTATTATTTTTTTTTTCTTTCCCAACGTTCCGTTTTCCTTATCTCTTATAATGATTAGTATTACACATTTTACAAGAGGGTGATAAAAGCTTACGTAGGTTTCCCTTATCATTAAGTAAGGGTTTATCTTTTCTTTCTCTCTTGGGCCATGTTGGGTCTTTAATTAACTTAATTGGGCTCTAATGTTATTTGGCCTAATTTGTTTGTCGAGCCTTTTGTTTAGCTGGGCTGAATTCGTTTGAATATAATATTATTTGGGCCGAGTTTCTCATCCCGATTTCATTAATTCGAACATATACCAGATTAATTCCATTCTAATCTATTAAATTTTTACGGTTATTACATCCTCCCTCCCTTAAAAGAATTTCGTCCCCGAAATTACGCCGACTGGAATAATTCGGGATAACGATTTCTCATATCGTCCTCTCGCTCCCAAGTGGCTTCTTCAATTGATTGATTCCGCCACAGTATTTTAACTAATGGAATACTTTTATTCCGAAGTTGCTTTACTTCTTGCATCAAAATCTCTACTGATCTTTCTTCGTAACTTAAGTCTGGCCTCAACTGTTGATAAAGAAACTCGTTCTCCACCACCTGGCTTGGGTTCGCGATGTATTTTCGTAATGTTGATACGTGGAATACATCGTGGACCTGTGACAATGAAGCTGGTAATTCTAACTGATACGCGACCTCGCCGACTCGCCTGAGTATTCTGAAAGGGCCAATGTACCTTGGACTCAGCTTGCCCTTTCGTCCGAATCGCTTTACGCCTTTCATCGGGGATATCTTCAAAAATACCCAGTCTTCTTCTGCGAATTCCAATGGTCCCCGTCTCTGATCCGCATAGCTCTTTTGTCTACTCTGAGCCGTTCGCATTTTCTCCCGAATTTTCTCTATGGCTTCCGTGATTTCACGTATCATGTCGGGGCCTAGCACTGTTCTCTCGCCGATCTCGTCCCAATGTACCGGGGATCGGCATTTGCGCCCGTATAAAGCCTCGTATGGTGCCATTCCAATCGTCGCATGATAGCTATTATTGTATGAGAACTCGATCAATGGAAGGTATTTGCTCCAATTTTCTTTGAAATCTAGCACGCACGCCCGTAACATATCTTCAAGGGTTTGGATAGTCCGTTCAGATTGCCCATCAGTCTGAGGATGGTATGCGGTACTAAATGATAGCTTAGTCCCCATCGCCTTCTGCAAGCTCTTCCAGAAATTGGATAGAAATCTCGAATCTCGATCCGAAACGATTGATGTCGGAATCCCGTGGAGTCGAATTATCTCCTGAATGTATAACTCCGCGTAACGTTCCAGAGAGAAAGTCGAACCAATTGGTAGGAAGTGAGCTGATTTGGTGAGACGGTCGACAATCACCCATATGGCGTCGTGGCCTTTTACAGTCTTCGGTAAGCCGACGACAAAATCCATCGTAATGTGGTCCCATTTCCATTTGGGAATTGGTAGGGGTTGTAAGGTCCCTGCCGGTTGTTAGTGTTCTGCCTTAATTTGCTGACAAGTTAGACATTGGCTTATGAGGTTGCAATGTCCTTCTTCATCCCCGGCCACCAGTAGGTCGTTCGCAAATCTTGATACATCTTGGTGGCGCCTGGATGTACTGAGTACGCTGTGGTATGTGCCTCCGTCATTATAGTTCGTCGTAGCTCCTCGTCATTGGGTACATATAAGCGATTCTTGTATCGTAAACTCCCATCTTCTCGTATTTCGAAGTCGAGTGGTGCTTGCTCCATTTGCGCACTTCTGATCTTCAAGTAGAGCTCGTCTTCTTCTTGTGCCCTCCTGATCCTTTCTAGTAATGTGGGCTGAAGGGTCAGTGCTGCTAATTTCGTTTCAACCTCGCCCAAATTTACTATTTCAACTTCAAGTCTGCAAAGTTCTGCATTTACGGTTTTTCGGCTTAATGCATCGGCGACTACGTTCGCTTTGCCTGGATGGTAATTGATCACGCAGTCGTAGTCCTTAACGAGTTCTAACCAACGTCGTTGCCTCATATTCAACTCCTTCTGGGTGAAGAAGTACTTCAGGCTCTTATGGTCCGTATATATTTCGCATCTTTCTCCATAAAGGTAGTGCCGCCAAATCTTCAGGGCGAAAACTACCGCTGCAAGTTCTAGATCGTGGGTTGGGTAATTCTTCTCGTACTCTTTCAATTGTCGAGAAGCATATGCGATAACCTTCCCATTTTGCATCAATACGCATCCCAAGCCATTCTTCGATGCATCGCTATAGACCGAAAATCCCCCAGTTCCTGATGATATTGTCAAAATTGGGGCTGAAGTAAGCCGTCTCTTCAGTTCCTGGAAGCTCTGCTCACACGACTCTGTCCATACGAACGGCACATTCTTCCTCGTCAAATTCGTCAATGTCGAGGAAATGCTGGAGAAATCGGCTATGAACTTACGGTAATATCTCGCAAGTCCTAAGAAACTCCGAACTTCAGTAGGAGTGGTTGGACGTGGCCAGTTATTAACGGCTTCAATCTTACTGGGATCCACTGAAATTCCATTCCCAGAAATCACGTGTCCCAAGAAGGCCACTTGTTTGAGCCAAAATTCACATTTCTTGAACTTGGCGTAGAGTTGTTTCTCTCGCAGAATTTCTAAGACAATTCGTAAATGAACGGCATGTTCTTCTTTTGTCTTAGAATAGATAAGAATATCGTCGATAAAGACGATAACGAAGTGATCAAGAAAGTCCTTGAAAACCCGATTCATTAGGTCCATAAAGGCGGCTGGCGCGTTTGTCAGCCCGAAAGGCATGACCAAAAACTCGTAATGGCCGTACCTCGTGCTGAACGCGGTTTTCGGAATGTCTGACTCCCTGATCTTTAGTTGATGGTATCCCGAACGGAGGTCGATTTTCGAGAATACCGTAGCACCTTGCAATTGGTCGAATAAATCGTCGATCCTTGGCAATGGATATTTATTCTTGATCGTGATTTTATTCAGCTCTCTGTAGTCGATGCACAGCCTCATCGACCCATCCTTCTTTCGCACAAAAAGAACTGGTGCTCCCCACGGTGAGAAGCTGGGCTGAATGAATCCCTTCTGCAATAGTTCCTCCAACTGTTCTTTCAATTCTCGTAGTTCATTTGGTGCTAGACGGTAAGGGGCTTTAGAGATTGGTGCTGCTCCTGGCACCAGATCTATCGTGAACTGTATTTCTCGATCAGGGGGTAACCCCGGGAGATCATCAGGAAATACATCGGCGTATTCGTTGACTATTGGCACGTGTTTTAGTTCTGGAGGAGATAACTCGTCTGCTTTCACCGAGTATACTAGAAAAGACTCACAACCTGACCTCAGAAGTCGTTGAGCCTTTAAAGCAGAAATTCGAGGGATACTGTTCTGATTTACCTTACCCGAAAAAGTGAACACCTCTTCCTCGGGTAATTGGAATCTTACGATTTTTTTATTACAGTCAATAATGGCTCCATATCTTGAAAGTCAATCCATCCCGAGGATAACATCGTAGTCGTTCATCGGGATTACGATCAAATCGACTCTCAACTTTCTACCCTCTATGATCACGGAGCATCCTTCCAACACTTGATTAGTGTGTGTCGGATCACCGTGTGGTAAGCTTACTACATAGTTATACTCAGATAAGGTAGGAGATATTCCCACCTTTGCCACATATTTAGCCGTCACAAACGAATGTGTGGCTCCCGAATCAATGAGCACAGATGTAGGTATGTTATAGATAGTTAACGTACCCGTCACTACCGAGGGGTTTGCTTCTGCCTCCTCGTTCGTCAAGGTGAAAACTCGAGCTGGAACGGGTAGAGGTCGGACCGGTGGTTGGGTCGAGTTCTGCGGAAAATTTTCTTGACAATTTCTGGCATAATGGCCTAATCTCCCGCATCGGAAGCACTGAGGATTTGGATTTGGCCCCGTTCTGACACAAGCTCCAACATGATAGCGCCCGCATTTTGGGTATTGGGGCGTAAAGTTTGAGGGTTTATTCGGGAAGCTAGTCGGTCCTTGATTAGGCATTGATTTTGGACGCCAGTTTTGTTGACCCTGGCGGTTTCCTTGATTACTAGGGCCTCTGCCAAAGTATTGGCGTTTACGATCACCCCCTGCTCCTTGCTGATTCTCTCTTCTTCTTTTCGCCTCTTGAGCCTCGACAATCTGCGCCTCCGCTTGCTCAGCAATCATCGCCCGCTCTGCCACTTGTGTGAATTCCATCTGTCGGGCTCCCGCTATACTTAAGTCTCGATAGATTTCGGGTTTGAGGCCCATTATAAACCTCGTCACCTTCAAGAGATTAGTTGCCACCATATGAGGGGCAAAACGAGACAGCTCCTCAAATTTGAGGATATACTCCACGACTGTCATCCCTCCTTGTTTAAAGCACATGAACTCTTGCATCCTTCTTTCTTGTTCGTGGGCTGTGAAGTATTTGCTGTGGAACAATTCTCTAAATCGTTCCCACAACATTGTCATTGGATTCTCCAAGACTTTGACTGTGTCCCACCAGAACCTAGCGTTTCCCCTTAGCATGGAAACGGCACAAAGGACCTTTTCATCCTCCGGCACACGACTATAGATAAACATATCTTCAATTGTACGCAGCCAATCTTCTGCCACTGCAGGGTCAGTGGCATCCGCAACCGTTGCGGGGTTTAGTTTTCTGAATCTCTCTCCTATAATCTCTATACGCTCCGGTTGTGGAGACTGACGATGTTCAGACGAGTTCCTAGTATGGATAAGTTCATTGATCTGGTCCGATTGTCGTTGGACCAGTTCAGTAAGTCGTAAGATGGTAGAGTCCCGCTCATTAGTAGGGAACTCAGTTTCAGCCCTACGGCTAGATTCACCTGCGTCTCCTTTTCTTCCTCTCGGCATTCTTAACTATTATCTACAATTATTCATACAAGTACACAGATCACTTCTACATTCAGTTATATTTAAAACATAAAAGCTTACAGGCAAAGGCTGATTCTCCAGGCTTTTGAGCGGCCGTACATGGACAGAATTCAGAATCTATAACCTAAGCTCTGATACCACCTGCAGCGACCCTACTTCTTAATTTAAAATAGTTGGTGGATTTTCTGCAACGAAGGCCGCGGAAGACCCATTTTACATAACATAATTTACAAAGATGTATATTTACAAAGGCCGTAGCCCCAAAATATTCAAAATATCAAAACGCCCTAATGCTGCTCCACAGGTCTTCATCCATGTACAGCCTCGCCCTCAAAAGTCCGTGGAGTCACCGCCATCAGCCTGCCTCAATCGCGACGTACCTCGACGTCGGACTCGGTCGTACCTACAACACATAAAACTGAGCGATTGCCCAGTAGGTGAAAACATGCATGAATGCAGCGTGCGCTCAACCATCATCCCAGAATATCTCACCATAAATGCACGCTCGACTTTTACCTCTCAATCCATCTTATCATATCTCAACACAGGGCCCTAGGTTAGACTCGACACCTCGTGCGCCCATAACAATCACGGTAGCCTACACTGATAGCGTTTAGACGTTCATGCTACTGCCCTACCAGGTCGCTCCTTCCGCGAAAATAACATAAGAGACGGTTTTGCACCTCGGGACGTTCACGCCCGAGTAGACAGATCGATCACGCCTGTCTGCCGTCAGGTGTCATATATGAGTACTAACCTCGATTCCTATATGAATCATCAACACGATCACGATCTACCCCGCTCATCACTATATCAAAGTATCGCCGTATCGACACAGTACCCATCTCTCACAATGTCGTGATATGCGATGCATGTCATACAAGTCGCACATAATAACAATCACATCTCGTAAAACTTGAAGATTCGGAAATCTTTTTAATTTCCGAAAATAATACTTACTGCTGAAAATAAAATAATCGTTGACCAGGGGAAACTTAATCAAAACCCGAAAACATTTTAATTTAAAAGATTTGGGCTGAACATAATTTTATTTAAAAGAATTGGGTCAAAAATAGGGCAAATGCCCAAAATAAATTCGTTGGTCAAACCCAAATATTTTCGGTAAAAGCCCAAACCTAATTCGCGAAAACCTATTTTCAAAACTTAGTCAACCTGAAAAAACTTCAGGTCAAAGTTTGAAACTTTAATGAATTTCGCGAAATCATTTGATCAGACCCGCGAAACCCAGTTTAGGCCCGCGAAAAGCCCGACTCCCCTCACAGGAATCACCCCGCAAATTTTGAAGTCGGCCCGTGAAAACCTAAAATCGGCCCGCGATGTCTCACGGTTCGCAAAAGACCTCAGCCCGCGAAAACCTAAAATCGGCCCGCGATGTCTCACGGTTCGCGAAAGACCTCAGCCCGCGAAAACCTAAAATCGGCCCGCGATGTCTCACGGTTCGCGAAAGACCTCAGCCCGCGAAAACCCAAAATTTGGCCGGCGAAAACTTTCTTTACTCACACCTTGCAAAAACCTCTGGCCCGCGAAAACTCTTACTCGACCCGAAAACATAAAATTCGCCCGAAGACTTTACTGTTCATGCGAAAACTAATTTCCATGCATAAACCCTAAATCTCTGGGAATTTCATCACACGAACATCCTCCTAACTCACATAAACACCTAAATAGATTATAGAACTCATATGCTGAGCTCGAATAAGCATCATAACACCTCAAAAACATCACGAAAGTACCAGAAATTTGAAATAATGGGTTTTCGAACCCGGATGACCTTTCATCCGAATTCTGAGATTTTTCGAAAACTAAAAATCGGGTTTGTAGATGGTAAAACCACCTACCTTTCCTCCTAGCTATTTATAACAGATTTGTAAGGTTGAGCTGGCCGAAAATTTGATTGTTCTTGGCTCGGGAATTCCTTTCCTTTCGCTCTCCTTTCTTCTTTTGCTCACTTCCTATTATTTTTTTTTTCTTTTTTCTCTTTCCCAACGTTCCGTTTTCCTTATCTCTTATAATGATTAGTATTACACATTTTACAAGAGGGTGATAAAAGCTTACGTAGGTTTCCCTTATCATTAAGTAAGGGTTTATCTTTTCTTTCTCTCTTGGGCCATGTTGGGTCTTTAATTAACTTAATTGGGCTCTAATGTTATTTGGCCTAATTTGTTTATCGAGCCTTTTGTTTAGCTGGGCTGAATTCGTTTGAATATAATATTATTTGGGTAGAGTTTCTCATCCCGATTTCATTAATTCGAACATATACCAGATTAATTTCATTCTAATCTATTAAATTTTTACGGTTATTACAAAGGTGCACCTTGGTTGTATGAGTAGCACTTATCAAGTCTCTTATACCATTCCTTTAACCACTCTCATTCGGGTATGGAACCGATTCATTCATGTACCCCTCCACCTAGAAGCCCGCCAGGAGCCGCTCATTGTCCGTGCACCTTGGTGTTAGGAATATTTTCTAGTGTTCAATAATCATGTTATCTTTGTCTAGGGACTTAATTGTATTTTATGTAAATATAGGGACTAAAGTGTAAATACACCAAAGTATGCTTTGGTATATATAGGGCAAGTGTGTGTAAAATACACACAACTTGAGTTTTAGCTTTCTCTCACTGGAAACACTCTCTCACCATTATCATAATTAGGGCTTAATTGTAGAGAGAGAAAGGGATTGCTTGTTGAGAAAGCTTGAGGTTTAATGAAGGTTGATTGATAATTAACCAAAGTCTTCCGCGCGTTAATTACAAGGTAATTCTTCATCGATCTATTCTCAAGTTCATTGATTGGATGTTAAATCTGGGAATTACAATTGGTATCAGAGCAAACGTGTGATTGAATTGATTGAATTTACGGTTTAAGATGCTTGATTTTGATGAATTGTAGTTTACGATTAAAACTCATCGCATAGTGTTTGATTGAGCTGTGTGCTTACTGTTTACATTGTTTGAGCTGCTTGCTTAGGTGTTTACGATGAATTTACTGTTTGCAATGAGTAATCATTGATTAATTGAGCTGATTATAGCTGAATTTGGACCAAATTGTTTAATTTTGATCGAAATGTTCTTCATAATCTTCAAAGTGTTCATGTGAAAAACTCGAAAATTATATATGTTTTGCTTTGAACTGGTTTAATCGAGTGTTTTGACATGTTTAATTGCTGATTTCGATCGATTATCTGAGCCTAATTTTAGAATTTAAGTGTTTTTGATTGAGTTTTATTTTTATTGCGAAGTTTACGAATGAAAACTTAGTTTACGAACTGAAAACTTTGCGGTCAAAGCTCTATAGTTTACGGTCAAAGCATTTAAGTTTACGATCCATTTAGTTTACATTCGTAAAGTTACTGTTTACGAACCATTTTCATTCGTAAACCAGTAAAGGGAAGGTTTACGAATAAATTTCAATCGTAAACCATCTCGAGTCACTGTTTACGAATACTTTTCAAACGTAAACTTTACTTTACGGAAGTTGCTGTTTACGAATACTTTTCATTCGTAAACCAGTAAAGGGAAGGGTTACGAATACTATTCATTCGTAAATATAAAGGCACTGTTTACGAATCATTTTCATTCGTAAACCAGCAAATGAAAAGGGTTTACGGATCACAAAGTTTACGGTCAAACCTTTACAGTGTGTAAAAGTTTACGGTCAAACTTAAGTTTGCGATCATAAACTTTACGGGTAGAAACTTTAGTTTACGGTCCTTTCAACTTACATTCGTAAAGTTACTGTTTACGAATAATTTTCATTCGTAAACTAGTAAAGGAAAGGTTTACGAATAAACTTCAATCGTAAACTATACCAAGGAACGGTTTACGAATATACTGTTTACGAATCCTTATCGATCGTAAACCTCTGAAGTCTACTGTTTACGAATATATTTCATTCGTAAACTATCCATAGCAAGGTTTACGAATAGTCTTCATTCGTAAACTCATTTAGGAAGAGGTTTACGAACATATCTCATTCGTAAAATATCTAAGTGAACTGTTTACGGATACATTTCGTTCGTAAACTATTACGGCACTGTTTACGGATCATTTTCATTGGTAAACTCATTTACGAACAAGGTTTACGAACAAATTCTGCCCGTAAACCTAAAGACCCGTAAACATTTGAAAAGGTTTTCAGTAGCAAAAAAAAATAAAAAAATAAAAAAAAATTCTGAGCTAAAGAAAATTATGAGGTAAACTACGAAATTTTTTTTGTACCTACTTTTCAAAGGTTTTCTGAGGCTTAGAAAATTTCTGGGTAAAGAAATTTTTTATAGTCCGGTAAAAATGTTTTCAGTACAAAAATTATTCTCGGTATAATTTTTTTCGTATAAATCATTTTAAAATCATTTGCGAAAACCTATTCATACAAACTTAGGCCCGTAAACCTTCTATCTGAAACACACAAACAAAATTCGATCGAAGATGAATTGAAGACCTCTTGATTATCATCTGGATTTGCTGCTCGATAATCAAGTAGGTTTCGGATCCACTCTGCCCAGATCGAACGGTTTCTCAAACGATTAAGGTTTGAATTAAGCTTCCGCGCATTTAACATTTCGTTCAATGTTAGGTCCGTTTTTAACATCCAACATATGAACTCGAGCATAGATTTAATCGAAATTACCTTGAACAAGATTGAGCGGAAGCATTTGGGTAATATTCAATCAAATCTTCATTAATCACACACTTTCTCTCTAATTAACCTCTTTCTCTCTCTACAATTAACCCTAGCTTAGATAGTGATTAGAGAGAGTGTTTCTAGTGAGAGAAAGCTAAACTCAAGTTATGTGTATTTTACACACACTTGCCATATATATACCAATCAATATTGGTATATTTGCATTCTAGTCCCTAACTATACATATATTACAATTTAGTCCCTAGACAAAGATAACAACATTATTGAACACTATAAAATATTTCCAACAATCTCCCCCTTAGTGTTCAATTATAATTGAAGCTTCGGTTGTCTTTGTCTCTCGAATCTTCAGTCTTCATCATCAGTTGAACACAACAGAATAATTTCCAACAATCTCCCCCTTTGTGCTCAACTTTGAATTTGACACGGTCTTTGTTGCTGTTTGAAGAAATATCTGAGAGCGTCTGGAGAATCTTCAGTCTCCCCCTATTTACATGCACCCTCATTTTCTTCTTTGCAACTTGAATATTCGTCACCTTCTTGCATATATCAGAGTCGCGCGAATCATCAGCATTGACTTATCGTGTACGCTCGAACCATGGAGAGAGGTCTTGTTTGTTGTGGTTCAGCACGTGCGTTGAAAGCATGACTTCTTTAATGAGTTCATGTGCTTGGCCTTCTTGATATACTTCTCCCCCTCATGGCGATTCATTTGTATCGTCATGATGTGTGATCAAGGTGAACCAGAGTGTTCGCTGAACGTGTTGGCGTTGAATTCCGGATGAAGTACCTGAAAACGGGACAGACGACCAATCATCGTGAAACATCCCTCGATGTCACTCTTGGTCGTTGATGCAAAGTCACACAGACTTGCATTTGAAGGGACTACGAGGCCACATAGGCAACCCGTTGACATCATTCTAGAGTCGTGCTCCAGAAGATGGCCTGCTACCGTTGTTGTTTTGATGTTGCAACGGCAGGACTTCCTTCTGATCATAGAAGCACATTTTTGCGATAAATGTGTCTACAGAAGTTCTGGCTAGGTCACGTAGACCTGCATAGTATGTGTAAAATAATGTTTGTGTCCTGGAAAATTTAAAAATATTTAGGCTATGAGGACACACTAGACATATACGTGATCAAACAAAAATCAGTGGTATGGGGCTGTGGACCACTTAGTTCAATATCTCCCGTTTCCAAATGAAACGGTGATAGCATATGCGGTTCCCCGTGAGATATTGAAACATATGTCTTTAGGGAGACAAATGAGTAGCTAGGAAGGGTTGTGCATGCGCCTTTGGACCAGATGAAGCGTCTGCTACCCGGGATCTGATAAATCAGTCCTGTACCTATATGGTTATGGTCCGGATAGTTTGTGGTTGAGGTGTAATGATTTCATCGTTATTCGCTCGAATACCCTCACATACACTCGGGGTTTGTTCCTGGGATAGGTGCAGTTGGGATGAACTGAACCATGGGAACAGGTATGTGAACACCTCGTATTGTCCATGCGCTAGTTGATGTTGACACTCCCTCAAAGCTTGAAGTTTGTCTTCCGGCATTCTCTTTTATCTCTTGCGCCTTTTTAGGTAACGCTCCCCCTAAATTGTTGCGCTATTCCTAATGTGATTCCCTTGCTCCCCCTAAATAGATGTGCTATTTCAAATATGATGCTCTTGCTCCCCCTAAACATGTGCGCTCTTGTAGAAATTTGCATATTACTTTCTTTCAGGTCAAGCGCCTTTAGTAAATGAAGTATCACTCGCCCTTTAAAATGTGCGCCTTTTAAGTATGCGCTTATGAGTATCACTTCCCCTAAAACATAGGCGCTTTTGATAATAAAACTACGGTAATACGCTCTTTTGGAGCTCTTGCACCTTTTCTATCGATCCACTCCCCCTAAATAAAAACAATATAGAATATGAAGACCGAATATTCTGTAAATATAGAGTTTGACTCCCCCAAAATAAAACTCAAGTGCCTTTTGCAATTTGAAATTGGCTCGGCCTTCTTTAAACATTGAAGCTCAAAAGTTTTTTTTTTTTTTTTTTTTTTGTTTTTTTTTTTTTTTTTGGCTTTTTTTTGTTTTTTTTATGGCCTTATTTATTTTTTATATATTTTTTTTTTATGGCCTTATTTTTATTATTTTTTCTTCTTTCTTTTTTCGGATGCTAACTTTTTCGTATTGTAAGAAAGTTTTTCGTGTTCACTGTAGCATTCGAAAACTTTTAACAAATATTTTTCGTATAGATTTTCGTACGATAAAAGTTTTCGTATTCACTGTAGCGTTCGAAAACATTGAAAAATGTTTTTCGTATATGTTTTCGTACGACAAAAAAATGTTTTTCGTATATGTTTTCGTACGACAAAATAGTTTTCGTATACCGAATTTTTTTTTTCTTTTTTCGTATCTAAAGTTTTTCGTATGCTACAGTA
Source organism: Lindernia subracemosa (assembly GCA_028392965.1). NCBI lineage: Eukaryota > Viridiplantae > Streptophyta > Magnoliopsida > Lamiales > Linderniaceae > Vandellia > Vandellia subracemosa. The sequence continues at coordinate 386,793 of JAQPCC010000065.1, forward strand.
TACGAAAATGCAAAGTCAATGCGAAAAAATTTAGGGAATGTGAGAGAAACGAAAACTTAGGTCAATGCGATAAACACTTTGATACGAAAACAATCTTAGGAATGGTGCGAAAATATTGGTGCGAAAAAAAACTTATTTCGTGCAAAAACGTGATTTTATATGCGAAATCTTCAAATAACACTCAAATTATCACTTTAAGCACAGTTAATCGATCGAAATTGACTGGGTAATCATATAAAACACTCGATTAACACAATCGAACCCAAAATATAGCCCAATTTTGCATTTTCAGCGATGAACAGTTTGAAGATAAAAAAAATATTTCGATCGCTGATTTGAAGATTAAGCTCCATTAATCGAAGATAATCGCAATTAACATACAGCAAATGATTCGCAAACAGTTTTTCGTTCAATATCATGCGAAAAACAGCAATCAACATATGAAAATCAAAATCAACGTGATCACTGTAGCATGCAAAAATAAAATTTGGCTTGAAGAACTGTGGCGACCCCACTTTTTATTATAATATATAGTTGGCGGGTTTTCGCAACGAAAGCCGCGGAAAGCCCATTTTACAAAAAAAACAACATAGTATATTATACAATATATAAAAGAGTTGTTTTACAAAAGCCGTGCTAGTCTTTACAGCGGGCCGAAGCCCCAAAATATCAAAACAATCCTACGCCTCCACAGGTCGCGTCCCATGTACTGCATCCGCCCCCAAAAGCCCGTGGAGTCACCGCCACCAGCCGTCTACTTATTAGTACCTATAAAACATGTAACCCTGAGCAAAATTGCCCAGTAGGTGAACACCAAAATAATGCGATGCATGCGTGCACATGTCCCCAAATCCCAATATCTCACATGACAAATGCACGCTCATTTTTCTCATATCTCAATACTCAGGGCCCTAGGTTAGACTCGGCACCTCGCGCGCAACATCACATTAATCATCCGGTCACACAGATTCGGAAATCACATTTCATGGCGGTGGGCACCCCGAGTCGCGTTTTCACGCTGTACCCGGGTAGATAGAGCGATCACGTCTATCTCCCGCCTAATCTCATCTCATGACGGTAGGCACCCCGAGTCGCGCTCCCATGCTGTACCCGGGTAGATAGAACGATCACGTCTATCTCCCGTCCAGTCGAGCAATCCTACGACGGTGGGCACCTCAGGTTGCTCAAGCCTGAGTAGACAGAGCGATCACGTCTGTCTCCCGTCAGGTGCACATACGAGTCTTAACCTCACAAATCTCTGCCAAAGAAAGGCATACACTCTCCCATCGCACAAATGCGATCAATACTCTCGTCATGACATGCCGTGGATGCATGAACAATTAATCGCAGAACATATCAAGTATATCCGAAAAACCCTCAAAAATCATTAGAATATATAAAACGTACTTTTGGTTCAAATACTTAAAATTCCGAGAATAGTAAATTATTTAAGACCCAATACTCCTTTATCAGTTGACCTGAGAAATTGGGTCCAAGCTCGAAAATATTTTATAAAAACTTAGTTCAACAAAAATTAAAAGATTTGGGCTGAAATCAACCTAAAGCCCAGAATGGTCACACCAGGCCCATGAAAAACCTACTAAAAGTTGACCTGGCGAAAACCTTTTTAACCTGGCGAAAACCTTTTTATGTTGCGAAAAGATTTGGCATTGCGAAAAGCTGGCGAAAACTTTAACTGGCGAAAACCATTTCTTTTAAGTGGCGAAAAGCTTAGGCTAGCGAAAAGTAGTGAACAGCTCAAACTTGGCGAAAACTTTGGAAGTGGCGAAAAGCTTTTTCATTTTGAACAGTAGCTAGCGAAAACTTTATATTAAGTAGCGAAAAGTTTTGGTTCGCGAAAACTCACAAAAAGTGGCGAAAAACTTGGTTCGCGAAACCTCACAAAAAGTGGCGAAAAGCTTTGGTTCGCGAAAAACCTTTTTATTTTGAACAGTGATTAGCGAAAAGCTCAATTCGCGAACACTAAGTGGCGAAAAGCTTTGGTTCGCGAAAATTAAGTGGCGAAAAGCTTTGTTCGCGAACACTAAGTGGCGAAAAGCTTTGGTTCGCGAAAAACCTTTTTATTTTGAACAGTGACTAGCGAAAAGCTCAATTCGCGAACACTAAGTGGCGAAAAGTTTTGGTTCGCGAAAATTAAGTGGCGAAAAGCTTTGTTCGCGAACACTAAGTGGCGAAAAGCTTTGGTTTGCGAAAACCTCATTATTGGCCTGCGAAAACTTTTTCCTCTCACATACCGAAAACCTTAGGCCCGCGAAAACTGATTTTTCGGCCCGCGAAAACTTTTTCTTCCTCACAGTTCGCAAAGTAACTGGCCCGCGAAAACTTAAAATGGCCCGCGAAAATGTTTTTCGGCCCGAAAACAAGAAATCATCCGAAAGCAAAGAACAGTATACGAAAAACACTAAGTTCTTCAAATCTTCATATCTTCAACAAATTCCAGAAACTCATAACATAACTAAAACCCATATTTTGGGTTTTTAAACATCAATCATCACACATAGCATTTTATCGAACCAAAAACGATGGTGATCCTTTCACCATAAATATAACAGCTTAAAAATATCAGTTTTGGGTTTGGAAGTTTCACCTACCTCACCTCTTAAGCAGTGTTTAAGCAGATTTTTGTTGATGAAGATTGGAAGGAGCTTTTGCCAAATTTCCTTTGTCTCTTTCTTCTTTTTCTCTCCCCTTCTTCTCCTTTCTCTCTTGCTCCTCTTATTTATCTTCTAATGATGGTTTTTACTGCTTTTGTTCAGCAGGTGATGAAGCATGGACGTGTTTTTCCTCATGTCCTAAGCAACCCATCATTTGGTTATTTAGACTTGGGCTTACTATTATTCTTCAGCCTATCAAAGTTTTCCTTCTTTATCGGGCTTGGGCCCAATTATTATTTGGGCTCAATTTCAAGCCCGTCCAAACTTATCTTCACCAATTTCGAAGTCTTGCGAAATCCCCGTATTAAATTTTACGGGTATTACAAGAACACGTACGAAAAACAAATTTCTGCAACCAAAAATTGATCAATTCACACGATTTTGGCTCTGATACCAATTGTTAGGTCCGTTTTTAACATCCAACATATGAACTCGAGCATAGATTTAATCGAAATTACGTTGAACAAGATTGAGCGGAAGCATTTGGGTAATATTCAATCAAATCTTCATTAATCACACACTTTCTCTCTAATTAACCTCTTTCTCTCTCTACAATTAACCCTAGCTTAGATAGTGATTAGAGAGAGTGTTTCTAGTGAGAGAAAGCTAAACTCAAGTTATGTGTATTTTACACACACTTGCCATATATATACCAATCAATATTGGTATATTTGCATTCTAGTCCCTAACTATACATATATTACAATTTAGTCCCTAGACAAAGATAACAACATTATTGAACACTATAAAATATTTCCAACATTCAAGCCAAACGTAAACTTACACTTACAGCTTCTCTTTCATTCGTAAACTAATACAGTGTCAAATCTGAACCGCAAAACCTTACATTCTTTTAATAATATACAAAGTCTAAGATACAATCTAAGTCGATAATTAATATTTTGTATCTAAACTTTGCTGTGCTGAAAAGCTTATGAACTGAACTGAAATTAAAAGTTTGCGGTTAATATCAATATCTAAAATTTTCTAAACAGAATAAAAAATATTGATCAAAAATTAAATCAATTCTAAAACACGTCAACGATCAGTATACATCCAACAATTTTATTTGAACAAAATTTAAAATCCAACATTCTATATAGAATTTAATTACCAACATTATTTGAACTTAAATTTTCAAAATTCTATATTTGAACTGAAAAGATTAAAATGGATTTATTTCACGAACAAATGATCAAGACACTAGAAGCGAGGCTAGCTAATAACGAGCGTGTCTTAAGAAAACATCTAGAAATTGAAGCTAGTCTTGAATGTCAATTGACCAATGCAAAGGATGAGATTATAAGGTTGAAGACTAAGACCACAGAACATGAATCAAAAATATGTGAGTTGAAAACAAGTCTGTCTGCCTGTGATGAAGCAAACAAGTCAATGTTGCAAAAATTCTCATCCACAAATAATGAAAAAGAAATGGTCAAGAAATTAGAAGCAAGATTAGCCAATAATGAAGTTGCCCTAAGAAAACATCTATTAGAAGAAGCCAATCTAAGAATAAAGCTTCAATTAGCTAATGAGAAAATAGCTAAACTTAACAATGATCTTGCTAAATCAAATTCTGAAACAACAGAACTAAAGGAAAATAAAGATTATCAAGCTCAAAATAAATGTCTTTCTGAAGAACGCACTAGATTACACTCTAAAATTAAAGAACTAGAGGTTCTTCTTGCAAAGAAAGATCAACTTGAGCAAAATTTTTCTCTAAATAAGTCGACTCAAACAATTGAGTTAGTGCCAACCGAGGAACATTCTATACTATCGATAAAACCCGAACCTAAGGATTGCTACACTCCAGAAAGTGCTCGCAAAATTGATGAATTACACTCTCTTCTGGATTCCGAACGAAACGGGTTTCGAGCTCAAATGGATAAGCTTTTAAAGGAGAATTTAATTCTCAAAAATTCCTCTCAAAAGGGCACAAGAATGACTAAAGCTATCAAGAAAGAAAAAATAGAGGAAGGCAAATCATCTTCTATTGCCACGACTAAATTAGGTTTTACCTCTATTCCTAATCAGAAAATGACTAAAGTCATTCTAAAATCAAAATTAAAGAAAGAAGCTACTAAAGCTAAAGAAGACAATAATTATACATTCTCTATTAAAACTGAAATGTCTAAAAATAACAATTGTCTGAATAAAAATAAATTTTCTAATACACATTACAAAGTGAATGATGTGAGTCTAGAAGGTAGGAAATACGATACTTCTATACTTAATGCTATTGATTCTATAAGCTCGTATTCCTCTCTCAAGTACTCGGTCAAAGTCAAATCCGAAAAGCATCTCAAACGACTGGCGAAAGAGAAAATTTTCTCATTTAACGCAAGACACACATTCACCGATGCTGAAATTTTTAATTTTCATAAGGTTCAACAAGTTTGGAAACCTAAGCTAGAAATAGAAATAAGTAGTCCAAAACAACATTGGGTTCCTCAGTTCAAGACTACTTTACATGCAAATTCCATACTTGAACCATTTGTGCTTAAATATTTATCTGCTAATCAGGGAGGACCCGTCCAAAAATGGGTACCAAAGTCCCGATAATTTGTTTCGCAGGTTCCCGATCATACATGGTAAATAGACGACGATTGCTCCACATGTATGGTCGGTATGCGATGATGAGCAGTCGCACAAGACCCCGACACTTGTGGTATTTGGTTTGCTCCACACTTGTTGGTCCCTAATCCAAGCAAGAGCTCTCAAACTCAATGGAATAGTGCACACCTTCGAGTGTGTGTTTGTGCGTGTTTTATGTGAAGGTGGCGGCTGTTAAGGGTAGAGAGAGAGTTCACACTTTTCTAGGTTTAGCTCAATATGGATTGTTTATTAAAAATGGGAAGTGTTACATTAAAATAAGCCCTAGCCCACTATTTATACCAAACATACTTTGGTATAAATACAAGAGTGCCCCCAACTAGCAAACTCATTAATAAACTTACCCAATGAGAAATACATCAATACAAGTTATATGATGAACACTAGAAAATGATCCTAACATTCTCCCCCTTAGTGTTCATCGTCTTCGACACGGAACGATCATCTTTTTCGTCTGAAGAAGGACTTCCTCAACCCCAAGTTGACTTCAAAGTGTCTGAGATCGTTGCGGAGCTGGATCCTCTCATCAATGGCTTCTCTGATGTTGTCTAGGAGGTTCCTATACTCTATCTCCTTCTCTGTTGGTGATCTTGGTTTGTGGTATTCGTTGATCCAGAAATCTACTCTTTCTCTGATCAGCTTCAACGTACCATCACTGAACTTCGGAATTTCCGACACCAACAGGACCTTTTTTTCTTCCTTGGGGTTTAGATAGACGATGGCTAATTCTGGATTCTGAAATACTTCGGCTTCAATGCATTTATCCAGATTGTAGTCACCGCTCGTTGGTCGTGTGAGGTTGACCTTCTTCATTCCGTTTTCCAACGCCATTTGGAGATCTTGGGCAACATGGAATTTGACATCTCTGAGCATGAACCCTTTGATCGCGTAGTACCCTTGCCTATATTCGTGCTTTGTAGCTCCAAAATTCCGGCAGAGGTAGTACATTTGGTTGACGTCGGATCTTTTCAGGAATTGTAGATCGGCCTCGGTGATGGTTGAGATAGAGCCATCATTCCACATCACCTTGAACTCTGGGTAGTGCGTTCTTCCCACGTTCTTGTCGTTCATCTGTATGATGTTGATCTAAGGCGACTTTGACTGGAAGTGGGCACGCTGTTCTTTGGCCGTCCTTGTCGGCATGCTTCCTCGGTCACCGAGGATCCATAGATAGCCCGTAGCGTCCCTGCCTTTGAGATATGATAGACCCCTCAGGTTGAGTTCATCCAGCTTCTTGATTTTGTCTGATGTCCTCCAGATGCGCTTGGATGATTCTTCGAGAAATGGTGCTGTTAGTCTCACATTGTCCCATTCAGTCTCCATTCTTGATATGCTTCTTGGGACTTGGACTTCGGGTGCTCTGTAGATCCCGTAGTCCATGTTGTTGTCTAACAGCTTCTCGAGATGTTCGCCCTCTTCAAGCTCGATCGGGTCGAAGGAGTAGATGTTGGCCATGGCTCTCTTAAACACTTCTCTGTATTTTGTAATTCTTGCCACGGCTTCTGCTTCAAATTCGTCCTTCTTTGACCACGGTTCTGTCATGACGTATTCGTCGAGCACTTGATGGGGATCTGTCGTTGGATCATCCTTGTGCGCATCTTCGAAGCTGGGGATTTTGTCGTCTGAGGCTTGTTTTTTATTTTGGGTTTTGGATTGGTATTGTTTGCTGGTTGGGGCTCGGGTTGCGTGGGCTTGGCTTCCTCTACCTCTTCCCCTTGTTGTTGTTGTTGAGGTTCGCTGTCGTTTCTCCCCCTCATGACGATCTCCGTCAGGATCGTCATGACGCCTCTTTGAAGAGGGTTCAGCGTCTCGGCATGTTTCGGTCGGTGGGGGTCCTTGTGGAGCAGACAGACGGCAGAGAAAGTCTAGGATAGACTGTTGATCAGGCGTGAGGTGATCTGCCGTCATGAGCCGCTTGAGGTAGTGGGTTTGTAGCTCGTCAATGGATATGGTGTCGGGGTCGATCATTCGAGTGAGAGTTTTGGGAGAGGGGAGAGGGATGTTATAGGAGGGGCCTTGTGGGGGTGATGATAATGGTGGAGGTGTAGGTTGAGATGAGGACGGGCCAGCTGTGGCGGGGGCCTTCCCTTTGTCACGTTCGTTGAGCCCGTAGGTGTCACGAACGGTCGCCAAGATGTCTTCTTTGAGTGCTTTGGCGAACGACTCCAGGAGTGAGTTCAGCTTGGCCTTGGTTACGAAGGGGAAATCACCACCGGGGCCACTAAGGCGCTCCGTTGACACAATGACAGAGTCATTGAGGCCTGCACTTGCCGAAGTAGGGGGTACTTCGACGCGTTTGGGGCTTCCGACCGTTGCAAGCAACTCGTCGAGAAACGATGAAGTTGCGGTCGTTAAGGGTACATCAGTTAGACGTACCGAAGGACCAGGGCCACTGAGGCTTCCTGTTGTCATCAGGCCTGAGGTGGTAATGGCCTGATGGCCGACGAGGAAGGAGGGGAAGAGATTCCTTCATCGGGTCTTCCGGCCAGTGTTCGAAGAACCTCAGAAATTGAGACATCGACAGCCGTTGTGGACAGCTTCAGAGAGCTGGCAGAAAGATGTGTATGTGTCCTAGTAAAAGGTGGAAAAAATATAGGCATTCGAGGACCTAGACTCGATGTGCTATGAATGAAGGTCGTGGTCTGGGGCGGTGGACCACTAATTTCAACATCCCCAGCCTCCGAGCGAGGGGGGGATGGTGGACGAGGATCCCCGTGAGTGTGTGAAACATCTGTCTGTTGAGAGACAGATGAGTGGTTGGGTGGGGTAGGTGCATACGCCGTTGGACCTGATGCGGCGGTTTCTACTCGGGGACTGAGCGTATCAGTCCCTGCTCCTATAGTGGCGATGGTCCGGTCTTGTTCTGGTTGTTGGGAGACGGCTGCTGCAGACGTGGGAGCCGAGACTTGAGAATCTTGTTGGCTTTTTGCGCGTATTTCTCGGCGGTGCCCAAATCTGTCCAGTGTGGCAGTGTCGTCGTCCGAGTCCCCGTCATCATTGTCTTGTGGGTGAGTTGACGGGGGCGGAGACGGTGGTGGTGTGGCCGGCTCAATCTCAGGACCCTCACTTCCACTCGGCTGAGTCCCTTGGCTAGGTTCGGGGGGGTCTTCCCGAACCATGGGGTTGGTGTGGCGATACTGGTTGAGGTTGTCAAAGAGTGTGTGGATGTTGATCTGGGTCAAGTCCTTCATCTGCCTCATAAGTATGGCAGTTTGGTCCCATCCTGGGAGAAGTGAGTTCAGGAACTTGACATTTATTTCCAATTGTCCCTTGGTAACCCCAGCAATCTTCAGCTCGTTGAGTATGATGACAAATCTTTGATAAGTCTCCAGCAGGGACTCTCCTTTTCTTGCTTTGAATAGATCATAAGCAGTGTAGGTGTTTGTGATTCTGGTCATCACACTAACATCAGTTCCTTGCATGAGTACGTCAAGAGCATCCCACATTTCCTTTGCCGTTTTGGCACTGTTAATTTGAATGTAGATTTCATTTGGGATGGCCTGCATAACGTAAGACTTGGCAAGTTGATCGGCCTTTTGGCGGATTCTCTCCTCTTCCGTGAGCTGATCCGATGTCTTAAGAGTACGCAACTCTTCTATCGGTCGATTGTTGTTTGGGGCAGCTGGGACAATTAACCAGAATTGGGCTGGACCTTGATTGATGGATTCGAGCAGATTCTCAGCTTGGTCTTTCGTCTCTATGAACGTGATGAACCTGTCTCTCCATATAGAGTATTCGCCCTGTCTAAGAACAAGTGGCCTCATGTCGCTTCCCATGCTATATGCGTCCATTTTCTGTTGTAATAAGGTGTGAGTGAGATTTGCTTGAAGTGGAACGCGTGATGTATTGGGTGGGGTTTTTTTTTTTTTAAATTGTCTTTGGATCGAGAGTGCTTGAATTGAAGAATAAAGTTGAAGATTGTTGCCGAAAAGTTTCTGAGTCCGAAAAGTTTTATGTTTTCGTAAGGGAGTTTTCGTTTTAAAATGAGTTTTCGGGAAAAGACAGAGTACCAAAAAGTTTGCTGGTCCGAGAAGTTAGAAATGCCGAAAACTTTTGGATGCCGAAAACTTTAAGATACCGAAAACTTTGTGGCACCGAAAACTTTGAGATACCGAAAAGTTTTTGAACACACTGTAGCAACAAAACCTCAGTGTCGAAAACTTTGGTTGATTGCGAAAACTTTTTGTGACACTGTAGCGGCGAAGACTTCAGAGCCGAAAACTTTTGGATTGCGAAAACTTCTGGAGGCACTGTAGCTGCGAAAACCTCAGTGCCGAAAACTTTTGGATTGCGAAAACTTTTGGATTGCGAAAACTTCTGGAGGCACTGTAGCTGCGAAAACCTCAGTGCCGAAAACTTTTGGATTGCGAAAAATTCTGGAGGCACTGTAGCTGCGAAAACCTCAGTGCCGAAAACTTTTCCTGCAGGATTAAGCGTGTTCTTGTACCGAAAAGCACAGTTCTGGTACCGAAAACGTAGATTTTAACAGTCGAAAAGCTTAGAGAATGCAGAAAAGTGCTGGAAACTACTGGGCGATGAGCTGGAATGATAGAATCGACACAGAACAACAACAAAAACAGCAGTTAAAACCCAAAACGAAGCAAAAACGCGAAGTTCATGTTGCGAAAAGCTTAAAAATGGGTTTTTGAATCTTCAACAACAAAAACATGTAAAAATCGATCCAATGACATTAGAACACTTCCACCCAAACCTCACGGTGGCTCTGATACCACTTGTTGGTCCCTAATCCAAGCAAGAGCTCTCAAACTCAATGGAATAGTGCACACCTTCGAGTGTGTGTTTGTGCGTGTTTTATGTGAAGGTGGCGGCTGTTAAGGGTAGAGAGAGAGTTCACACTTTTCTAGGTTTAGCTCAATATGGATTGTTTATTAAAAATGGGAAGTGTTACATTAAAATAAGCCCTAGCCCACTATTTATACCAAACATACTTTGGTATAAATACAAGAGTGCCCCCAACTAGCAAACTCATCAATAAACTTACCCAATAAGAAATACATCAATACAAGTTATATGATGAACACTAGAAAATGATCCTAACAACACTAGTGATCGGTATGTGACGTGAGCAAACACACCAAATCAAAACTATTCCAAAGCTCTTGATTTGACATTTTTTTCCTTTTATTTTTCTGTTATAAAAAAAAAAAAAAAAAAAAAAAACAGGAAAAAGCCATAAAAAAAAAAGAGGCCAATAAATAAATAAAAAAAGAAAAGGCCATTAAAAAAAAAAAAAAAAATTGAGCTACAATGTTTATAGAAGGTCGAGCCGATTTCAAAATTCAAAGTGCGCTTGAATTTCAGGGGAGTCAAACTCTATATCTTAAGTTCTTGATTTTCATAGAGAGTTCGACTTATTATAAAGAGCACTTACCTTTACAGAATATTCGGTCTTCATATTCTATATTCTTTTTGGGAGAGTGGATAGATAGATAGATTAGGCACGTGAATTTCAAAAGGGCATATTGTAGGTCACAGATTTAACATCCAATCAATGAACTTGAGAATAGATCGATGAAGAATTACCTTGTAATTAACGCGCGGAAGACTTTGGGTAATTATCAATCAACCTTCATTAATCACCAAGCTTCTCTCTACAATAATCTCCTTTCTCTCTCTACAATTAAGCCCTAATTATGATAATGGTGAGAGAGATTTTCTAGTGAGAGAAAGCTAAAACTCAAGTTGTGTGTATTTTACACACACTTGCCCTATATATACCAAAGCATACTTTGGTATATTTACACTTTAGTCCCTATATTTACATAAAATACAATTGAGTCACAAGACAAAGATAACATGATTATTGAACACTAGAAAATATTCCTAACAATCTCCCCCTTAGTGTTCAATTGTCATTGAAGCGCCGGTTGTCTTTGTCTTTGATAATCTTCAGTCTTCATCATCACTTGAACACAACAGAAAGATTCCTAACAATCTCCTCCTTTGTGTTCAACTTTGAATTTGACACGGCATTTGTTGCTGTTTGAAGAAATAGCTGAGAGCATATGGAGAATCTTCAGTCTCCCCCTATTTACATGCACTCTCTTTTTCTTCTTTGCAACTTGAATCTTCGTCACCTTCTTGCATATATTAGAGTCGTGCGGATCGTCAGCATTGACTTGTCGTGTATGCTTGAACCATGGAGAGAGGTCTTGTTTGTTGCGATTCAGCACGTGCGTTGAATGCTTGGCTTCTTTAATGAGTTCACGTGCTTGGCCTCCTTGATATACTTCTCCCCCTCATGGCGATGCTTTTGTATCGTCATGCTGTGTGATCAAGGTGAAACAGAGTGTTCACTGAACGTGTTGGCGTTGAATTCCAGATGAAGTACCTGAAAACGGGACAGACGACCGATCATCGTGAGACATCCCTTGATGTCACTCTTGGTCGTTGATGCAAAGTTACACAGACTTGCATTTGAAGGGACTACGGGGCCACATAGGCATCCCGTTGACATCGTTCTAGAGTCGTGCTCCAGAAGATGGCCTGCTACCGTTGTTGTTTTTATGTTGCAACGACATGACTTCCTTCTGATCATAGAAGCACATCATTTAATGAGCGTCTACAGAAGTTCTGGCATGGTCACGTAGACCTGCAATATGTGTGTAAAAGAATGTATGTGTCCTAGAAAAATTGAAAAAATATTTAGGCTATGAGGACATACTAGACATTTACGTGTTCAAAAAAAGTCGTGGTGTGGGGCTGTGGACCACTTTGTTCAATATCTCCCGCTTCCAAATGAAACAATGATAGCATATGCGGTTCCCCGTGAGATATTGAAACAATCTGTCTTTAGGGAGACAAATGAGTAGCTAGGAAGGGTCGTGCATGCGCCTTTGGACCAGATGAAGCGTCTTCTAACCGGGATCTGATAAATCAGTCTTGTACCTATATGGTTATGGCCCGGATAGTTTGTGGTTGAGGTGTAAGGATGTCATCGTGATACGCTCAATACCCTCACATACACTCGGGGTTTGTTCCTGGGTTAGGATCAGTCGGGTCTACTGAACCTTTGGAACAGGTATGTGAACAACTCTTTTGTGTCCATGCGCTTGTTGGCATTTAGGTAGCTCTCCCTCTTCAAAGCATGAAGGTTGTCTTCAGGGCATTCCCTTTTAAGCTCTATCGCTGTTTTTAGGTAACACTCCCCCTAAATACTTGCGCTAATTCTAATGTGATGCCCGTGCTCCCCCTAAATAGATGCGCTTTTTGAGAAATTGCATATTACGAAGAAATCAAGCGTCTTTTGTATTTGAAGTGACACTCCCCAATAAATGTGCCCTTTTGCACTTATAAGTATCACTCCCCCTCGAACATATACGCTTTTTATATTAGAACTATGGTAATATGCTCTTTTGAAATTCACGCGCCTAATCTATCTATCTATCCACTCCCCCAAAAAGAAGAATATAGAATATGAAGACCGAATATTCTGTAAAGGTAAGCGCTCTTTATAATAAGTCGAACTCCCTATGAAAATCAAGAATATAGAGTTTGACTCCCCTGAAATTCAACGCACTTTGAATTTTGAAATCGGCTCGGCCTTCTTTAAACATTGTAGCTCAATATTTTATTTTTTTTTATGGCCTTTTTTTTTTTTATTTATTGGCCTCTTTTTTTTTTATGGCTTTTTCCTTTTTTTTTTTTTTTTTTTTTTTTTTTTTTGGCCTCTATTTTTTATATGGCTTTTTCCTTTTTCCTTTTTTTTTCTTTTATAACAGAAAAATAAAAAGAAAAAAATGTCAAATCAAGAGCTTTGGAATAGTCTTCATTTGGTGTGTTTGCTCACGTCACATACCGATCACGAGTGTGGAGCAAACCAAATACCACACGTGTCGGGGTCTTGTGCGACTGCTCATCATCGCATACCGACCATACATGTGGAGCAATCGTCGTCTATTTACCATGTATGATCGGGACCTGCAAAACAAATTGTCGGGACTTTGGTACCCATTTTTGGACGGGTCCTCCCTGATTAGCAGATAAATATTTAAGCACAAATGGTTCAAGTATGGAATTTGCATGTAAAGTAGTCTTGAACTGAGGAACCCAATGTTGTTTTGGACTACTTATTTCTATTTCTGGCTTAGGTTTCCAAACTTGTTGAACCTTATGAAAATTAAAAATTTCAGCATCGGTGAATGTGTGTCTTGCGTTAAATGAGAAAATTTTCTCTTTCGCCAGTCGTTTGAGATGCTTTTCGGATTTGACTTTGACCGGGTACTTGAGAGAGGAATACGAGCTTATAGAATCAATAGCAATAAGTATAGAAGTATCGTATTTCCTACCTTCTTGACTCACATCATTCACTTTGTACTGTGTATTAAATGAGCTACTTTTGTTTAGACAATTATTATTTTTAGACGTTTCAGCTTTAATAGAGAATGTATAATTATTGTCTCCTTTAGTTTTAGTAGCTTCTTTCTTTAATTTTGATTTTAGAATGACTTTGGGTATTTTTGGATTAGGAATAGAGGTAGAACCAAATTTGGTCGTGGCAATAGAAGATAATTTGTCTTCCTCTATTCTTTCTTTCTTGATAGCTTTAGTCATTCTTGTGTCCTTTTGAGAGGAATTTTTGAGAATTAAATTCTCCTTTAAAAGCTTATCCATTTGAGCTCGAAACCCGTTTCGTTCGGAATCTAGAAGAGAGTGTAATTCATCAATTGTGCGAGCACTTTCTGGAGTGTAGCAATCCTTAGGTTCGGGTTTTATCGATAGTATAGAATGTTCCTCGGTTGACATTGACTCAACTTGTTTCGAGACAATTTTTGCTCAATTTGTTCTTTCTTTGCAAGAAGAACCTCTAGTTCTTTAATTTTACAGTGTAATCTAGTGAGTTCTTCAGAAAGACATTTATTTTGAGCTTGATAATCTTTATTTTCCTTTAGTTCTGTTGTTTCAGAATTTGATTTAGCAAGATCATTGTTAAGTTTAGCTATTTTCTCATTAGCTAATTGAAGCTTTATTCCTAGATTGGCTTCTTCTAATAGATGTTTTCTTAGGACAACTTCATTATTGGCTAATCTTGCTTCTAATTTCTTGACCATTTGTTTTTCATTATTTGTGGATGAGAATTTTTGCAACATTGACTTGTTTGCTTCATCACAGGCAGACAGACTTGTTTTCAACTCACATATTTTTGATTCATGTTCTGTGTTCTTAGTCTTCAACCTTATAATCTCATCCTTTGCATTGGTCAATTGACATTCAAGACTAGCTTTAATTTCTAGATGTTTTCTTAGGACACGCTCGTTATTAGCTAGCCTCGCTTCTAGTGTATTGATCATTTGTTCGTGAAATAAATCCATTTTAAACTTTTTAGCTCAGATATGGAATTTGAAATTTAGGTTCAAATAATGTTGGTAATTAAATTCTATATAGAATGTTGGATTTTAAATTTTGTTCAAATAAAATTGTTGGATGTATATTGATCGTTGACGTGTTTTAGAATTGATTTAATTTTTTATCAATATTTTTTATTCTGTTTAGAAAATTTTAGATATTGATATTAACCGCAAACTTTTGATTTCAGTTCAGTTCATAAACTTTTCAGCACAGCAAAGTTTAGATACAAAATATTAATTATTGACTTAGATTGTATCTTAGACTTTGTATATTATTAGAAGAATGTAAGTTTTTGATGTTCGGATTTGACACTGTATTAGTTTACGAATGAAAGAAAAGCTGTAAACAATAGTTTTTAGTTTACGAGTAAAGAATGTTTAAGAATGAGAATCGTTCGTAAACTTTTAATCGTTCGTAAACCTTTAAGAACTGTAAACAGTACTTTCGTGAAGTAAAGTTTAATCGTAAACTGATAGTGCTTGTTTACGAATGAAGAATATTCGTAAACCTTTCTTATATATAGTTTTACGAATAGGATTTATTCGTAAACTGTAGATATGTGTATGTTTACGATCGAAACAGTAACAATCGTAAAGTATGAAGTTTTGAAGTTTACGAATGAATGAGAGCAGTAAACAGTAAGTTTCGTAAAGTAAAGTAAAGTTTACGATCGGCTTGAACGAAATGTTAAATGCGCGGAAGCTTAATTCAAACCTTAACCGTTTGAGAAACCGTTCGATCTGGGCAGAGTGGATCCGAAACCTACTTGATTATCGAGCAGCAAATCCAGATGATAATCAAGAGGTCTTCAATTCATCTTCGATCGAATTTTGTTTGTGTTTCAGATAGAAGGTTTGCGGGTCTAAGTTTGTATGAAAAGGTTTTCACAAATGATTTTAAAATGATTTATACGAAAAAAAATTATACCGAGAATAATTTTTGTACTGAAAAAATTTTACCGGACTAAAAAAAATTTCTTTACCCAAAAAATTTTCTTCCCGTAAACCTTCCCTTTACTGTTTATATCGTAAACTTCGAATCGTAAAGTTCTTCCCGTAAAGTTTCGATCGCAAACTTGGGTTTGCTCGTAAACTTTTATTATTCGTAAACAGTCTCTTACAATTAGTTTACGAATGAAAAGTTAATGAGGTTTACGATTGAGATTGATTCGTAAACTGGAGTCTTTGTGGTTTACGATCGAAATAGGTTCGTAAACCTTTTCCTAAATGAGTTTACGAATGAAAACTATTCGTAAACCTTTGCTATAGATGGTTTACGAATGAAATAGAATCGTAAACATGAACTTTACGAGTGAAAACTAAATGGACCGTAAACTTAAGTGTTTGACCGTAAACTGTAAAGCTTTGACCAATTTTGAAAACTTTCTTATGTGAGAGGCTCGTAAACCTTTTTGTTCGTAAAGGTTTCGTCCGCAAAGCTTAAATAACAGACTATTGCAAAGTTAATATTCGTAAACCTTTTCCTTAAAGCGTTTACGAATGAAAAGTATTCGTAAACCTTTCTTAAAGATAGTTTACGAATGAAATATATTCGTAAACAGTAGAAATGTGAAGGTTTACGATGAATGTGGATTCGTAAACAGATAATCAAGAGGTTTACGATCGATATCCGATTCGTAAACTTTGCAATTCGATTAAATTCAATAAAAAACACTTAAGTTCTCGAATTAAGCTCAGATAATCTGTTAGGAATATTTATTGTGTTCATCATTGTATTCCTCTTGTAATTGGTTAGTTTGTAAATACTAGTTAGTCCGAGGACCAAATTGTAAATATATACCGAAAGCTGAAAGGTATATATAGTCTCGGTCCTCATTTCTTTTCAGGTAGGTTTTTGGAAAATTGTTTTACGCACGTAAAGTTTTGGTTTTAATCGAAAACTCATTTTGCAAAAAAATTCTCTCTCCTTCGTTTATACTTTACGCGCGCGAAAACCTCACACACAACCAATCTTCGATCGAAAACTTTGTTGAAGACTGATTGATTATCATCGGATTTGATGCTCGATAATCAATCAGAATTTGGATACACACAGCCTCGATCAAGCTGCTCTACATTTGATAAGGTTCGAAAATAGCTTCCGCGAGTTCTCTGTAAAGTTCGAACCGAGATTGTGTGTTAATTACTTGTGTTGATCGATTTATGGACCTACAATTGGTATCAGAGCAAACGTGTGATTGAATTGATTGAATTTACGGTTTACGATGCTTAATTTTGATGAATTGTAGTTTACGATTAAAACTCATCGCATAGTGTTTGATTGAGCTGTGTGCTTACTGTTTACATTGTTTGAGCTGCTTGCTTAGGTGTTTACGATGAATTTACTGTTTGCGATGAGTAATCATTGATTAATTGAGCTGATTATAGCTGAATTTGGACCAAATTGTTTAATTTTGATCGAAATGTTCTTCATAATCTTCAAAGTGTTCATGTGAAAAACTCGAAAATTATATATGTTTTGCTTTGAACTAGTTTAATCGAGTGTTTTGACATGTTTAATTGCTGATTTGGATCGATTATCTGAGCCTAATTTTAGAATTTAAGTGTTTTTGATTGAGTTTTATTTTTATTGCGAAGTTTACGAATGAAAACTTAGTTTACGAACTGAAAACTTTGCGGTCAAAGCTCTATAGTTTACGGTCAAAGCATTTAAGTTTACGGTCTATTTAGTTTACATTTGTAAAGTTACTGTTTACGAACCATTTTCATTCGTAAACCAGTAAAGGGAAGGTTTACGAATACTATTCATTCGTAAATATAAAGGCACTGTTTACGAATCATTTTCATTCGTAAACTAGCAAATGAAAAGGGTTTACGGATCACAAAGTTTACGGTCAAACCTTTACAGTGTGTAAAAGTTTACGGTCAAACTTAAGTTTGCGATCATAAACTTTACGGGTAGAAACTTTAGTTTACGGTCCTTTCAACTTACATTCGTAAAGTTACTGTTTACGAATAATTTTCATTCGTAAACTAGTAAAGGAAAGGTTTACGAATAAACTTCAATCGTAAACTATACCAAGGAACGGTTTACGAATATACTGTTTACGAATCCTTATCGATCGTAAACCTCTGAAGTCTACTGTTTACGAATATATTTCATTCGTAAACTATCCTTAGCAAGGTTTACGAATAGTCTTCATTCGTAAACTCATTTAGGAAGAGGTTTACGAACATATCTCATTCGTAAACTATCTAAGTGAACTGTTTACGGATACATTTCGTTCGTAAACTATTAAGGCACTGTTTACGGATCATTTTCATTCGTAAACTCATTTACGAACAAGGTTTACGAACAAATTCTGCCCGTAAACCTAAAGACCCGTAAACATTTGAAAAGGTTTTCAGTAGCAAAAAAAAAAAAAAAAAAAATTCTTTACGATAGAGGTTTGCGATAAAAAAAATATATATATATAAAAAAAAAAAAACTTTTCTTTACGATAGGGGTTTGCGATAGGTAGAGTTTGCGATACTTAAAAAAAAAATTTTCAATAGCTCAACTTTACGGCTCTTTTTCAATCGTAAACTAATCCTTTGTCGAATCTACTGTTTACGGCTCTCACTCATTCGTAAACTTTAAAGCCTTACTTTACGATTGTTCCTGTTTACGAATCAATCTCAATCGTAAACCTTCACATATCTACTGTTTACGAATATATTTCATTCGTAAACTATCTTTAAGAAAGGTTTACGAATATTCTTCATTCGTAAACAAGCGCTATTAGTTTACGATTAACCTTTACTTCACGAAAGTTACTGTTTACAGTTCTTAAAGGTTTACGAACGATTCTCATTCGTAAACATTCTTTACTCGTAAACCAAAAAGCACTGTTCACAGTTTCTCTTTCATTCGTAAACTAATATTGTGTCAAATCAGAACCGCAAAAAAAAAATCTTACATTCTTTTAATAATATACAAAGTCTAAGATACAATCTAAGTCAATAATTAATATTTTGTATCTAAACTTTGCTGTGCTGAAAAGCTTAGGAACTGAACTGAAATTAAATGTTTGCGGTTAATATCAATATCTAAAATTTTCTAAACAGAATAAAAAATATTGATAAAAAATTAAATCAATTCTAAAACACGTCAACGATCAATATATATCCAACAATACTATTTGATCAAAATTAAAATCCAACATTCTATATAGAATTTAATTACCAACATTATTTGAACTTAAATTTTCAAAATTCTATATTTGAACTGAAAAGATTAAAATGGATTTATTTCACGAACAAATGATCAAGACACTAGAAGCGAGGCTAGCTAATAACGAGCGTGTCCTAAGAAAACATCTAGAAATTAAAGCTAGTCTTGAATGTCAATTGACCAATGCAAAGGATGAGATTATAAGGTTGAAGACTAAGACCACAGAACATGAATCAAAAATATGTGAGTTGAAAACAAGTCTGTCTGTCTGTGATGAAGCAAACAAGTCAATGTTGCAAAAATTCTCATCCACAAATAATGAAAAAGAAATGGTCAAGAAATTAGAAGCAAGATTAGCCAATAATGAAGTTGTCCTAAGAAAACATCTATTAGAAGAAGCCAATCTAGGAATAAAGCTTCAATTAGCTAATGAGAAAATAGCTAAACTTAACAATGATCTTTCTAAATCAAATTCTTAAACAACAGAACTAAAGGAAAATAAAGATTATCAGGCTCAAAATAAATGTCTTTCTGCAGAACTCACTAGATTACACTGTAAAATTAAAGAACTAGAGGTTCTTCTTGCAAAGAAAGATCAACATGAGCAAAATTTGTCTCTAAATAAGTCGACTCAAACAATTGAGTCAGTGCCAACCGAGGAACATTCTATACTATCCACAAAACCCGAAACTAAGGATTGGTACACTCCAGACGGGTTTCGAGCTCAAATGGATAAGCTTTTAAAGGAGAATTTAATTCTCAAAAATTCCTCTCAAAAAGGCGCAAGAATGACTGAAGCTATCAAGAAAGAAAGAATAGAGAAGACAAATTATCTTCCATTGCCACGACCAAATTTGGTTCTACCTCTATTCCTAATCCAAAAATACCCAAAGTCATTCTAAAATCAAAATTAAAGAAAGAAGCTACTAAAACTATAGGAGACAATAATTATATATTCTCTATTAAAGCTGAAACGTCTAAAAATAATAATTGTCTAAACAAAAGTAGCTCATTTAATACCCATTACAAAGTGAATGATGTGAGTCTAGAATGTAGGAAATACGACACTTCTATTCTTAATGCCATTGATTCTATAAGCTCGTATTCCTCTCTCAAGTACCCGGTCAAAGTCAAATCCGAAAAGCATCTCAAACGACTGGCGAAAGAGAAAATTTTCTCATTTAACGCAAGACACACATTCACCGATGCTGAAATTTTTAATTTTTATAAGGTTCAACAAGTTTGGAAACCTAAGCTAGAAATAGAAATAAGTAGTCCAAAACAACATTGGGTTCCTCAGTTCAAGACTACTTTACATGCAAATTCCATACTTGAACCATTTGTGCTTAAATATTTATCTGCTAATCAGGGAGGACCCGTCCAAAAATGGGTACCAAAGTCCCGATAATTTGTTTTGCAGGTCCCGATCATACATGGTAAATAGACGACGATTGCTCCACATGTATGGTCGGTATACGATGATGAGCAGTCGCACAAGACCCCGACACGTGTGGTATTTGGTTTGCTCCACACTCGTGATCGGTATGTGACGTGAGCAAACACACCAAATCAAGACTATTCCAAAGCTCTTGATTTGACATTTTTTTCTTTTTATTTTTCTGTTATAAAAAAAAAAAAAAAAAAGAGGCCAATAAATAAAAGAAAAGAAAAGGCCATAAAAAAAAAAAAAAATTGAGCTACAACGTTCAAAGAAGGCCGAGCCGATGCCAACAAGCGCATGGACACAAAAGAAATTTGAGCTACATTGGCCTGAACCTTCATGCTTTGAAGAGGGAGAGCTACCTAAATGTCAACAAGCGCATGGACACAAAAGAGTTGTTCACATACCTGTTCCAAAGGTTCAGTAGACCCAATTGATCATAACCCAGGAACAAACCCCGAGCGTATGTGAGGGTATTGAGCGTATCACGATGACATCCTTACAACTCAACCACAAACTATCTGGGCCATAACCATATAGGTACAGGACTGATTTATCAGATCCCGGGTAGAAGACGCTTCATCTGGTCCAAAGGCGCATGCACCATCCTTCCTAGCTACTCATTTGTCTCCCTAAAGACAGATGTTTCAATATCTCACGGGGAACCGCATATGCTATCACCGTTTCATTTGGAAGCGGGAGATATTGAACAAAGTGGTCCACAGCCCCACACCACGACTTTCTTGAACACGTAAATGCGTAGTGTGTCCTCATAGCCTAAATGTTTTTTAAAATTTTCTAGGACACATACATTCTTTTACACACATATTGCAGGTCTACGTGACCATGCCAGAACTTCTGTAGACGCATCATTCAATGATGTGCTTCTATGATCAGAAGGAAGTCCTGCCGTTGCAACATAAAAACAACAACGGTAGCAGGCCATCTTTTGGTGCACGACTCTAGAACGATGTCAACGGGTTGCCTATGTGGCCCTGTAGTCCCTTCAAATGCAAGTCTGTGGGACTTTGCATCAACGACCAAGAGTGGCATCAAGGGATGTTTCACGATGATCGGTCGTCTGTCCCGTTTTTCAGGTACTTCATCCGGAATTCAAAAGCATCGCCATGAGGGGGAGAAGTATATCAAGGAGGCCAAGCACGTGAACTCATTAAAGAAGCCAAGCTTTCAACGCACGTGCTGAACAGCAACAAACAAGACCTCTCTCCATGGTTCGAGCATACACGACAAGTCGATGCTGACGATCAGCGCGACTTTGATATATGCAAGAAGGTGACGAATATTCAAGTTGCAAAGAAGAAAAAGAGGGTGCATGTAAATAGGGGGAGACTGAAGATTCTCCATATGCTCTCAGCTATTTCTTCAAACAGCAACAAAGGCCGTGTCAAATTCAAAGTTGAACACAAAGAGGGAGATTGTTAGGAATCTTTCTGTTTTGTTCAAGTAATGATGAAGACTGAAGATTATCAAAGACAAAGACAACCGGCGCTTCAATTACAATTGAACACTAAGGGGGAGATTGTTAGGAATATTTTATAGTGTTCAATAACCATGTTATCTTTGTCTAGGGACTTAATTGTATTTTATGTAAATATAGGGACTAGATTGAAAATATACCAAAATATGCTTTGGTATATATAGGGCAAGTGTGTGTAAAATACACACAACTCAAGGTTGGAATTCTCTCTCTAGATTAGGTTTCTCTCTCATCATTAGCATACCTAGGTTGAATTGTAGAGAGGGAAAGTGAGCTTCCATTGTAGAGAGGATTTGATATTGAATGAAGATTGATTGGGAAATTAATCTCTAGAGCTTCCGCGCGTTTAATCATTATTAAGGTAAATCTCGTCAATCTAATGCTTGAGATCTCGATTATGAGCTAGTTCTTAAATCTCGAATTATGTGTTGGATGTATTAAATCTGGGAATTACAATTTTAGGTCCAGAAATCGATCAACACAAGTAATTAACACACAATCTCGGTTCGAACTTTACAGAGAACTCGCGGAAGCTATTTTCGAACCTTATCAAATGCAGAGCAGCTTGATCGAGGCTGTGTGGATCCAAATTCTGATTGATTATCGAGCAGCAAATCCGATGATAATCAATCAGTCTTCAACAAAGTTTTCTATCGAAGATTGGTTGTGTGTGAGGTTTTCGTGCTCGTAAAGTATAAACGAAGGAGAGATAATTTTTTTGCAAAATGAGTTTTCGATTAAAACCAAAACTTTACGTGCGTAAAACAATTTTCCAAAAACCTACCTGAAAAGAAATGAGGACCGAGACTATATATACCTTTCAGCTTTCGGTATATATTTACAATTTGGTTCTCGGACTAACTAGTATTTACAAACTAACCAATTACAAGAGGAATACAATGATGAACACAATAAATATTCCTAACAATCTCCCCCTTTGTGTTCATCTTCTTCTTTTAGCACCTCGTCCTCTTGTCCTTGGGCGATCTCGAAGGTAGAAGGATTTGCGTAGACCGAGAATTATTTCAAACTGCCTGATGTTGTTTCTCAAGTTGAGCCTTTCTTCAATGGCAGTGATGACTTTCTCGGTAAGATGTTCTTCTTCGAGATGTAGTTCAGATTTCGGTTGCTCCACTCTCTGCAAGCCATCCAGTTTCTGACGTAGACTTTGAAGAACCTTCTTGAGTGTCCCATCGCAATACATGTTGAGTTCTGACATGAGCATCACTCGTTTCTGGTCTTCTAAGTCTTCGTAGATTACAGACAGCTCGGGTTCGGTGAAGATGAAATTGAGTTCAAACCCATGAGCTGAAGCTGTTCGGTTGCTTGGGCCTGGCAGGTTGACCTTCTTCATATTGTTTTCTATTCCAATCTGAAGGTCTTGAGCAGCATAATACTTGACTTGCCTTAGCATCAGCCTCTTCAGCGCGTCCAACCCGAGTTTATAACGGTATTCCTTCAGGGTGAACTTCCTGTAGAACCCGTATATGTTGATGATGTCTTGAAAATGCAGAAGTGGCAAGTCAGCTTCCGAAATCCTCTCGACTCTTTCTCTGGATGAGTCGAAATCCACGAACTTGACGATAAAGATCGGGAATTGTACACTCCGGCCATAGCTGTGGTGCTCGACCTCAACTAAGTCCGTGACTTTTCCTTTGTCCCTGATCCTCATTTGGTCCTGTCTGCGGTCCCTCAATGGGTTTACGAACTTCTGCGCCAGCATATATAGATATGCTCTTGCTTCCGTCCCTTTGAGATGCGTAAGGCCCCCAGATTTAGTTCGTCAAGCTTCTTTATTTTCTCCTCCCTTCTCCAAATCCGGTGCCGAATATCTTCTAGAAAAGGAACTACAACTCTTCTGTTCTCCCAGGCTGTTTCCAATTGTCGAGTCCCTGTTGATAGTCGGGGTTGTGGGTCGACATTTTTGGTCATAGCCTCTTGGAGCTTGGGTGGTTCGGTGTTGTAGTCTTCTCCTTCTTTAATTTCTGACGGCTCCATTTGAAAGATGTTGAAGATGGACTGCTTGATTAGATCTCTGATCTTCAGCATTCTTAGTGCAGTCTCATCATTCGTTTCTGCCCTTTTTGATGATTGATCTTGGAGCACGTACTCTTTGATCACCTCGTGTAGGTCGACGTTAGGCAGGGAGGAGGAGGTTCCAGCAGCTTCTTGATGTGTCTGAGAAGGCCCAAAGTCTGCTGCCGGTGCCTCTTGGTAGGTTTGGACTGGTGGAGAGGAAGGCCATTGTCTGGTTGTTCGTGGTGTTGACCTTGTACGACCTTTTGAAGAGGTGGATGGGGTCGTTGATTTAGTGGTTTGGGTTGTGGTGGCTTGCGTGACGCGGGGCCTCTTCTTCCCCTCAGGGCGATCCGGCTCTTCTGGATCGTCATGTGGTCGTTTGGAACCCTGAGGTTCGTCACGGCAAGAAGTAGTCGGTGGTGGTTGGGGTGATGGGGATTGGATTCTCTTCAAGAGCGCAATCATGTCAGGGGTAACGTCTTCTGACATGAGTCGGGACATGAGAATATCCCTTAGCTCAGGAAGAGGCATGGTGTATGGATTGGGAAATGATGGTGGAGAAGGGAGGATGGGGATATTTGGTGGTGATGACGAAGAAGTTTCGAGGACGGGGGCTTTCCCTTTGTCCTGAACGGCTGCGGTTATAGCAGCACGTACTTCTGGCATCAAGGAATCCTTGAACGATGCCAGAGCGGACGCCAGGCATTCCTCGAACCGCCACTCTGTCATGTAGGGTAAGTCACCGCCGGGGCCACTTAGGCGCACCGTTGACGTGACAGTGGAGAAAGTATCCACTGCACGGCCTGCTGTCACAGCTGTCGTGGGGTTGACCGTGACAGGATTTCTCTCCAATCCTCGAATGACTTCTTGTATAGAACCATCTATGGAGATTCTGTCTTGGTCACGAAGACCAAGAGGGGTGGTGGCAAAAAGAGGCTGTGTCCTAGGAAGATCAAAAAAATTTGAGAAGGTGAACACTAGACTCGAAGTGGTCAAAGAAGGTGCGGTGGTTTGGGGCTGGGTACCACCTAATTCAATACCCGCTGCTTCAGAATGAGGCAGGGATAGCGTACGTGGCTCCCCGTGCATATCTGAGACAACTATCTGTTGGGAGACAGTTGAATTGTGACGACCCTCATTTTCTAAATACGATTAGTGCAACGAAAGCCGCGGAAGACCCATTTTACAAAAACTTTTAAAACAAACTAAGATACATAGATACATATATATAAAAATATCATTTTTACAGCACAACCCTCTTTACACGGGTCTCGGCCCCAAAACAAAATCCAAAAATTCCTACGCGCTCCACAGGTCGCATCCATGTACAGCACTGCCCTCAAAAGTCCGTGGAGTCACCGCCATCAGCCTGCCTTAGTCGCGACGTACCTCGACGTCGCGCTCAGTAATACCTACAACACGTAAAACTGAGCGATTGCCCAGTAGGTGAAAATATACGTGAATGCAGTGTGCACTCAACCCCAATCCCAACACCTCACCATGCAATGCACGCTCTTCCCACAACTAGATCTCATCTCAACCACAGGGTCCTAGGTCGGACTAATGCACCTCATAAATAACCCTACGGCACCAACCATAAAGTTCGAGCGGCACCTACCACTCATCTCGACGGCACCAACCGTCCATACAGATTAGTGGCACCTACCACTAATCACGACGGCACCTACCGTCTATATAAATAAAGCTGGGCGGCACCTACCACCCATCTCGACGGCACCAACCGTCAGGTGCAACTAGTACCAACCTCAACTCGACTTCGAGTCGACAACCAGCATCGGTCACATTCTACCCCGCTCAACGACACCTTAAGGTGTCACCGTATCAATACGGTCATCCAATCTCACCTCAATATGTCGTGCAAACAATATGCAAATGATATGCATCATACATTTCAGACGTTCTCCTTTAAGATTCGAAACTTTATTAAGAGAACTCGCTTGTAAATAAAATAAATAAATTTTACCCGAAAATGTGTTTGTATGAAATTAGGTTAACACCTAACATTAACACAACAATTTATAAGCACCCAAAAGTCATTTTGCTCAAAAATAAGATTCGGCATTTATTTGAATTCGAATGTCATTCGAATTCAAATTCACGAAACTGAGCCTGCGAAAACAGTCCCCAGCCCGCGAAAAGCCTGTTTTGTCTCACAGGAATCACCTCGCGAAAACTGAAGTCGGCCCGCGCAAACTGGTTTTCGGCCCGCGAAAACAGGTTTTCGGCCCTCATCTGTTCCTTATTCGCGAATTCTCTCTGGCCCGCGAAAACTGGTTTTCGACCCGCACCTATCTCACATTCGCGAATCCTTCTGGCCCGTGTAAACTAGTTTTCGGCCCGCGAAAACTAGTTTTCGGCCCGTACTTATCTCTTATTCGCAAAACTTCTCTGGCCCGCGAAAACAAGTTTTCGGACCGCACTTATCTCTCATTCGCGAATCCTTCTGGCCCGCGTAAACTAGTTTTCGGCCCGAAAACATGAAATCATCCGAAAATACATGCAAACACCGAAAATGAAGAACAATATGCGAAAAACACTAAGTTCTTCAATTCTTCAAGTTATCAGACCTATTTTCTAAGCACATAAGTATGTATATTCATACCAAAATCCAGATTTTTGATTGTTTAAACATAAAATCAAGTCTGCAAGTAACCACGAAAATCATGCAAACATACTCAAAAATTTTAACTTCGAACATAGGTGACCTTTCAACTATGATTCGGGTTTAACAAAAATATTTACGTGTTGTAGATGAAATCTTCACCTACCTCACGTCCAAGCTTGGTTTCGATGAGTTCGTTGAGATCTCCTTGTTTTCGGTTGTTTATGGATTTCTCCTTTCGTTTTCTCCTTCTTCTTCTCGACCGAATATTCTCTCCTTCTTTCTAATTTTTTTTTTTTTTTTTTGTCTTTTTAATCATTGCTCCTTACCAATGATAAAAAGGGTGATAAGGAGGTGACAAACCCATTACGTGGTTTTTTCCCCATGTTTAAGTTATCCATTATCATTCATTTGGGCCAAGGTTTAGAAGCTTTATTTAATTGGGTTTTAAATATTTATTCAAGTTGGGCCGAATTGTTTATTTCTTTATTTGGGCCCGTTCGAATAATTCCCGAAAATTCTCTACGGTTCTTACCCGATTTTTCTTAGATAATGATTTCCTCAGAATTTATTCCTAATATTTACTTCGCTAATTATCTGAAATTTACTGTAGTAATCCCGCTTAAAATTTGCGGGTATTACATCCTTCCCCCCTTAAAAGAATTTCGTCCCCGAAATTACGCCAATTGGAATAACTCGGGGTGTCGATCTCTCCTGTTCTCTTCTTCTAATGAGGTAGGAGTTATTCCTACCTTCGTCACATAGTCGGCCGACAGCTCCTGGCGCGATTTCTAACGTTAATTAATGGAAGTGAGGTATAATTAACGTACCCGTCAGAAAAGTAGGATTGGCCTCCGCCTCCTCGTTCGTGAGGGTGAAAACTCGAGCGGGAACTAGTGGTGGTCTTACTGGTTGTTGGGCTGAACTCTGTAATAGATTGTTCCGACAATTCTTAGCATAGTGCCCCGACTCTCCACATCGGAAGCATTGTAGATTAGAATTCGGATTGGGCCTCATTCCGAAGCATACCCCAAAGTGGTAACGTCCGCATTGCTGGCACTGTGGGGCTGAATTCGGAGGTCGAGCAGGGATATTGGTCGGTCCTTGATTTGGCTTTGGCCGCCAATTTCGTTGTCCCGCACGATCGTCCAGAGGGTTGTTGTTATTGGGATTTGTCTCAAAATATTGACGTTTCCGATCGCCTCCATTCCTTTGTTAATTTTCCATTTTCCGCTTCGCTTCCTGCGCCTCTAAAATTTGAGCTTCTGCCTTCTCCGCGATCATTGCTCGTTCAGCCACGTGATTGAACGCTTCTCCTTGCATACTTGCTATACTTACATCTCGGTGGATCTCGGGGTTAAGACCTATCGTGAATCGTGCTACTTTTAGGGCATCTGTTGCCACCATATGTGGGGCAAAACGGGATAGTTCTTCGAATTTGCGGATGTATTCCGCAATCGTCATTTTTCCTTGCTTCAAGTTTATGAATTCGTTCATTCGTTGCGCTTGCTCATGAGCCGTAAAATATTTTCCGTAGAATAGTTCCTTGAACCTGTCCCATGTTATCGGGTTTTCCAAGATCTTGATGGTATCCCACCAAAATCTGGCGTTCCGTCTTAGCAAGAACACGGCACATAGGACTTTTTCGCTCTCCGGCACCCGACCGTAGAGGAACATGTCTTCGACAGTGCGCAACCAATCCTCTGCCACGATGGGATCAGAAGTGTCCTCGAAAATAGGAGGGCTTAACTTTCGAAACCTTTCCCCTATGATTCCATCCTGTTCAGGCTGAGGGGATGGATGGTGTTCGGAAAAACCTCGATGCTGAATAAGATCATTAATCTGATCCGACTGTCGCTGGATCAGTTCGGTGAGTTTCATGACTATTGAATCATGTTCCTGCGTAGGGGGCTCGGGTTCGTTCCTACGACTCGATTTTCCTACATCTACTCTTCTTCCTCTCGGCATTTTATAATTTAATATCTACAATTATACAAGCAAGCACATAATTAATAATACGTAATCACGTCAAACTATAAAACTCACAGGAAAGGCTGGTCCTCCCGGCTTTTGAGCGGCAGTACATGGACAGTCTTCAGAATCTAAAGCCTATGCTCTGATACCACCTGTGACGACCCTCATTTTCTAAATACGATTAGTGGCGGATTTCCGCAATGAAAGCCGCGGAAGACCCATTTTACAAAAACTTTTAAAACAAACTAAGATACATAGATACATATATATAAAAATATCATTTTTACAGCACAACCCTCTTTACACGGGTCTCGGCCCCAAAACAAAATCCAAAAATTCCTACGCGCTCCACAGGTCGCATCCATGTACCGCACTGCCCTCAAAAGTCCGTGGAGTCACCGCCATCAGCCTGCCTTAGTCGCGACGTACCTCGACGTCGCGCTCAGTAATACCTACAACACGTAAAACTGAGCGATTGCCCAGTAGGTGAAAATATACGTGAATGCAGTGTGCACTCAACCCCAATCCCAACACCTCGCCATGCAATGCACGGTCTTCCCACAACTAGATCTCATCTCAACCACAGGGCCCTAGGTCGGACTAATGCACCTCATAAATAACCCTACGGCACCAACCGTAAAGTTCGAGCGGCACCTATGTAATAACCGTAAAAATTTAATAGATTAGAATGGAATTAATCTGGTATATGTTCGAATTAATGAAATCGGGATGAGAAACTCGGCCCAAATAATATTATATTCAAACGAATTCAGCCCAGCTAAACAAAAGGCTCGATAAACAAATTAGGCCAAATAACATTAGAGCCCAATTAAGTTAATTAAAGACCCAACATGGCCCAAGAGAGAAAGAAAAGATAAACCCTTACTTAATGATAAGGGAAACCTACGTAAGCTTTTATCACCCTCTTGTAAAATGTGTAATACTAATCATTATAAGAGATAAGGAAAACGGAACGTTGGGAAAGAAAAAAAAAATAGTAGGAAGTGAGCAAAAGAAGAAAGGAGAGCGAAAGGAAAGGAATTTCCGAGCCAAGAACAATCAAATTTTCGGCCAGCTCAACCTTACAAATCTGTTATAAATAGCTAGGAGGAAAGGTAGGTGGTTTTACCATCTACAAACCCGATTTTTAGTTTTCGAAAAATCTCAGAATTCGGATGAAAGGTCATCCGGGTTCGAAAACCCATTATTTCGAATTTCTGGTACTTTCGTGATGTTTTTGAGGTGTTATGATGCTTATTCGAGCTCAGCATATGAGTTCTATAATCTATTTAGGTGTTTATGTGAGTTAGGAGGATGTTCGTGTGATGAAATTCCCAGAGATTTAGGGTTTATGCATGGAAATTAGTTTTCGCATGAACAGTAAAGTCTTCGGGCGAATTTTATGTTTTCGGGTCGAGTAAGAGTTTTCGCAGGCCAGAGGTTTTCGCAAGGTGTGAGTAAAGAAAGTTTTCACGGGCCAAATTTCGGGTTTTCGCGGGCTGAGGTCTTTCGCGAACCGTGAGACATCGCGGGCCGATTTTAGGTTTTCGCGGGCTGAGGTCTTTCGCGAACCGTGAGACATCGCGGGCCGATTTTAGGTTTTCGCGGGCCGACTTCAAAATTTGCGGGGTGATTCCTGTGAGGGGAGTCGGGCTTTTCGCGGGCCTAAACTGGGTTTCGCGGGTCTGATCAAATGATTTCGCGAAATTCATTAAAGTTTCAAACTTTGACCTGAAGTTTTTTTCAGGTTGACTAAGTTTTGAAAATAGGTTTTCGCGAATTAGGTTTGGGCTTTGACCGAAAATATTTGGGTTTGACCAACGAATTTATTTTGGGCATTTGCCCTATTTTTGACCCAATTCTTTTAAATAAAATTATTTTCAGCCCAAATCTTTTAAATTAAAATGTTTTCGGGTTTTGATTAAGTTTCCCCTGGTCAACGATTATTTTATTTTCAGCAGTAAGTATTATTTTCGGAAATTAAAAAGATTTCCGAATCTTCAAGTTTTACGAGATGTGATTGTTATTATGTGCGACTTGTATGACATGCATCGCATATCACGACATTGTGAGAGATGGGTACTGTGTCGATACGGCGATACTTTGATATAGTGATGAGCGGGGTAGATCGTGATCGTGTTGATGATTCATATAGGAATCGAGGTTAGTACTCATATATGACACCTGCAGACAGGCGTGATCGATCTGTCTACTCGGGCGTGAACGTCCCGAGGTGCAAAACCGTCTCTTATGTTATTTTCGCGGAAGGAGCGACCTGGTAGGGCAGTAGCGTGAACGTCTAAACGCTATCAGTGTAGGCTACCGTGATTGTTATGGGCGCGCGAGGTGTCGAGTCTAACCTAGGGCCCTGTGTTGAGATATGATAAGATGGATTGAGAGGTAAAAGTCGAGCGTGCATTTATGGTGAGATATTTTGGGATGATGGTTGAGCGCACGCTGCATTCATGCATGTTTTCACCTACTGGGCAATCGCTCAGTTTTATGTGTTGTAGGTACGACCGAGTCCGACGTCGAGGTACGTCGCGACTGAGGCAGGCTGATGGCGGTGACTCCACGGACTTTTGAGGGCGAGGCTGTACATGGATGAAGACCTGTGGAGCAGCATTAGGGCGTTTTGATATTTTGAATATTTTGGGGCTACGGCCTTTGTAAATATACATCTTTGTAAATTATGTTATGTAAAATGGGTCTTCCGCGGCCTTCGTTGCGGAAAATCCGCCAACTATTTTAAATTAAGAAGTAGGGTCGCTGCAGGTGGTATCAGAGCTAGGTTATAGATTCTGAAGACTGTCCATGTACGGCCGCTCAAAAGCTGGAGAATCAGCCTTTGCCTGTAAGCTTTTATGTTTTAAATATAACTGAATGTAGAAGTGATCTGTGTACTTGTATGAATAATTGTAGATAATAGTTAAGAATGCCGAGAGGAAGAAAAGGAGACGCAGGTGAATCTAGCCGTAGGGCTGAAACTGAGTTCCCTACTAATGAGCGGGACTCTACCATCTTACGACTTACTGAACTGGTCCAACGACAATCGGACCAGATCAATGAACTTATCCATACTAGGAACTCGTCTGAACATCGTCAGTCTCCACAACCGGAGCGTATAGAGATTATAGGAGAGAGATTCAGAAAACTAAACCCCCCAACGTTTGCGGATGCCACTGACCCTGCAGTGGCAGAAGATTGGCTGCGTACAATTGAAGATATGTTTATCTATAGTCGTGTGCCGGAGGATGAAAAGGTCCTTTGTGCCGTTTCCATGCTAAGGGGAAACGCTAGGTTCTGGTGGGACACAGTCAAAGTCTTGGAGAATCCAATGACAATGTTGTGGGAACGATTCAGAGAATTGTTCCACAGCAAATACTTCACAGCCCACGAACAAGAAAGAAGGATGCAAGAGTTCATGTGCTTTAAACAAGGAGGATGACAGTCGCGGAGTATATCCGCAAATTTGAGGAGCTGTCTCGTTTTGCCCCTCATATGGTGGCAACTAATCTCTTGAAGGTGACGAGGTTTATAATGGGCCTCAAACCCGAAATCTATCGAGACTTAAGTATAGCGGGAGCCCGACAGATGGAATTCACACAAGTGGCAGAGCGGGCGATGATTGCTGAGCAAGCGGAGGCGCAGATTGTCGAGGCTCAAGAGGCGAAAAGAAGAAGAGAGAATCAGCAAGGAGCAGGGGGTGATCGTAAACGCCAATACTTCGGCAGAGGCCCTAGTAATCAAGGAAACCGCCAGGGTCAACAAAACTGGCGTCCAAAATCAATGCCTAATCAAGGACCGACTAGCTTCCCGAATAAACCCTCAAACTTTACGCCCCAATGCCCAAAATGCGGGCGCTATCATGTTGGAGCTTGTGTCAGAACGGGGCCAAATCCAAATCCTCAGTGCTTCCGATGCGGGAGATTAGGCCATTATGCCAGAAATTGTCAAGAAAATTTTCCGCAGAACTCGACCCAACCACCGGTCCGACCTCTACCCGTTCCAGCTCGAGTTTTCACCTTGACGAACGAGGAGGCAGAAGCAAACCCCTCGGTAGTGACGGGTACGTTAACTATCTATAACATACCTACATCTGTGCTCATTGATTCGGGAGCCACACATTCGTTTGTGTCGGCTAAATATGTGGCAAAGGTGGGAATATCTCCTACCTTATCTGAGTATAACTATGTAGTAAGCTTACCACACGGTGATCCGACACACACTAATCAAGTGTTGGAAGGATGCTCCGTGATCATAGAGGGTAGAAAGTTGAGAGTCGATTTGATCGTAATCCCGATGAACGACTACGATGTTATCCTCGGGATGGATTGGCTTTCAAGATATGGAGCCATTATTGACTGTAATAAAAAAATAGTAAGATTCCAATTACCCGAGGAAGAGGTGTTCACTTTTTCGGGTAAGGTAAATCAGAACAGTATCCCTCGAATTTCTGCTTTAAAGGCTCAACGACTTCTGAGGTCAGGTTGTGAGTCTTTTCTAGTATACTCGGTGAAAGCAGACGAGTTATCTCCTCCAGAACTAAAACACGTGCCAATAGTCAACGAATACGCCGATGTATTTCCTGATGATCTCCCGGGGTTACCCCCTGATCGAGAAATACAGTTCACGATAGATCTGGTGCCAGGAGCAGCCCCAATCTCTAAAGCCCCTTACCGTCTAGCACCAAATGAACTACGAGAATTGAAAGAACAGTTGGAGGAACTATTGCAGAAGGGATTCATTCAGCCCAGCTTCTCACCGTGGGGAGCACCAGTTCTTTTTGTGCGAAAGAAGGATGGGTCGATGAGGCTGTGCATCGACTACAGAGAGCTGAATAAAATCACGATCAAGAATAAATATCCATTGCCGAGGATCGACGATTTATTCGACCAATTGCAAGGTGCTACGGTATTCTCGAAAATCGACCTCCGTTCGGGATACCATCAACTAAAGATCAGGGAGTCAGACATTCCGAAAACCGCGTTCAGCACGAGGTACGGCCATTACGAGTTTTTGGTCATGCCTTTCGGGCTGACAAACATGCCAGCCGCCTTTATGGACCTAATGAATCGGGTTTTCAAGGACTTTCTTGATCGCTTCGTTATCGTCTTTATCGACGATATTCTTATCTATTCTAAGACAAAAGAAGAACATGCCGTTCATTTACGAATTGTCTTAGAAATTCTGCGAGGGAAACAACTCTACGCCAAGTTCAAGAAATGTGAATTTTGGCTCAAACAAGTGGCCTTCTTGGGACACGTGATTTCTGGGAATGGAATTTCAGTGGATCCCAGTAAGATTGAAACCGTTAACAACTGGCCACGTCCAACCACTCCTACTGAAGTTCGGAGTTTCTTAGGACTTGCGGGATATTACCGTAAGTTCATAGCCGATTTCTCCAGCATTTCCTCGACATTGACGAATTTGACAAGGAAGAATGTGCCGTTCGTATGGACAGAGTCGTGTGAGCAGAGCTTCCAGGAACTGAAGAGACGGCTTACTTCAGCCCCAATTTTGACAATATCATCAGGAACTGGGGGATTTTCGGTCTATAGCGATGCATCGAAGAATGGCTTGGGATGCGTATTGATGCAAAATGGGAAGGTTATCGCATATGCTTCTCGACAATTGAAAGAGTACGAGAAGAATTACCCAACCCACGATCTAGAACTTGCAGCGGTTTTCGCCCTGAAGATTTGGCGGCACTACCTTTATGGAGAAAGATGCGAAATATATACGGACCATAAGAGCCTGAAGTACTTCTTCACCCAGAAGGAGTTGAATATGAGGCAACGACGTTGGTTAGAACTCGTTAAGGACTACGACTGCGTGATCAATTACCATCCAGGCAAAGCGAACGTAGTCGCCGATGCATTAAGCCGAAAAACCGTAAATGCAGAACTTTGCAGACTTGAAGTTGAAATAGTAAATTTGGGCGAGGTTGAAACGAAATTAGCAGCACTGACCCTTCAGCCCACATTACTAGAAAGGATCAGGAGGGCACAAGAAGAAGACGAGCTCTACTTGAAGATCCGAAGTGCGCAAATGGAGCAAGCACCACTCGACTTCGAAATACGAGAAGATGGGAGTTTACGATACAAGAATCGCTTATATGTACCCAATGACGAGGAGCTACGACGAACTATAATGACGGAGGCACATACCACAGCGTACTCAGTACATCCAGGCGCCACCAAGATGTATCAAGATTTGCGAACGACCTACTGGTGGCCGGGGATGAAGAAGGACATTGCAACCTTCGTAAGCCAATGTCTAACTTGTCAGCAAATTAAGGCAGAACACCAACGACCGGCAGGGACCTTACAACCCCTACCAATTCCCGAATGGAAATGGGACCACATTACGATGGATTTTGTCGTCGGCTTACCGAAGACTGTAAAAGGCCACGACGCCATATGGGTGATTGTCGACCGTCTCACCAAATCAGCTCACTTCCTACCAATTGGTTCGACTTTCTCTCTGGAACGTTACGCGGAGTTATACATTCAGGAGATAATTCGACTCCACGGGATTCCGACATCAATCGTTTCGGATCGAGATTCGAGATTTCTATCCAATTTCTGGAAGAGCTTGCAGAAGGCGATGGGGACTAAGCTATCATTTAGTACCGCATACCATCCTCAGACTGATGGGCAATCTGAACGGACTATCCAAACCCTTGAAGATATGTTACGGGCGTGCGTGCTAGATTTCAAAGGAAATTGGAGCAAATACCTTCCATTGATCGAGTTCTCATACAATAATAGCTATCATGCGACGATTGGAATGGCACCATACGAGGCTTTATACGGGCGCAAATGCCGATCCCCGGTACATTGGGACGAGATCGGCGAAAGAACAGTGCTAGGCCCCGACATGATACGTGAAATCACGGAAGCCATAGAGAAAATTCGGGAGAAAATGCGAACGGCTCAGAGTAGACAAAAGAGCTATGCGGATCAGAGACGGAGACCATTGGAATTCGCAGAAGACGACTGGGTATTTTTGAAGATATCCCCGATGAAAGGCGTAAAGCGATTCGGACGAAAGGGCAAGCTGAGTCCAAGGTACATTGGCCCTTTCAGAATACTCAGGCGAGTCGGCGAGGTCGCGTATCAGTTAGAATTACCAGCTTCATTGTCACAGGTCCACGATGTATTCCACGTATCAACATTACGAAAATACATCGCGAACCCAAGCCAGGTGGTGGAGAACGAGTTTCTTTATCAACAGTTGAGGCCAGACTTAAGTTACGAAGAAAGACCAGTAGAGATTTTGATGCAAGAAGTAAAGCAACTTCGGAATAAAAGTATTCCATTAGTTAAAATACTGTGGCGGAATCAATCAATTGAAGAAGCCACTTGGGAGCGAGAGGACGATATGAGAAATCGTTATCCCGAATTATTCCAGTCGGCGTAATTTCGGGGACGAAATTCTTTTAAGGGAGGGAGGATGTAATAACCGTAAAAATTTAATAGATTAGAATGGAATTAATCTGGTATATGTTCGAATTAATGAAATCGGGATGAGAAACTCGGCCCAAATAATATTATATTCAAACGAATTCAGCCCAGCTAAACAAAAGGCTCGATAAACAAATTAGGCCAAATAACATTAGAGCCCAATTAAGTTAATTAAAGACCCAACATGGCCCAAGAGAGAAAGAAAAGATAAACCCTTACTTAATGATAAGGGAAACCTACGTAAGCTTTTATCACCCTCTTGTAAAATGTGTAATACTAATCATTATAAGAGATAAGGAAAACGGAACGTTGGGAAAGAAAAAAAAAATAATAGGAAGTGAGCAAAAGAAGAAAGGAGAGCGAAAGGAAAGGAATTCCCGAGCCAAGAACAATCAAATTTTCGGCCAGCTCAACCTTACAAATCTGTTATAAATAGCTAGGAGGAAAGGTAGGTGGTTTTACCATCTACAAACCCGATTTTTAGTTTTCGAAAAATCTCAGAATTCGGATGAAAGGTCATCCGGGTTCGAAAACCCATTATTTCGAATTTCTGGTACTTTCGTGATGTTTTTGAGGTGTTATGATGCTTATTCGAGCTCAGCATATGAGTTCTATAATCTATTTAGGTGTTTATGTGAGTTAGGAGGATGTTCGTGTGATGAAATTCCCAGAGATTTAGGGTTTATGCATGGAAATTAGTTTTCGCATGAACAGTAAAGTCTTCGGGCGAATTTTATGTTTTCGGGTCGAGTAAGAGTTTTCGCGGGCCAGAGGTTTTCGCAAGGTGTGAGTAAAGAAAGTTTTCGCGGGCCAAATTTCGGGTTTTCGCGGGCTGAGGTCTTTCGCGAACCGTAAGACATCGCGGGCCGATTTTAGGTTTTCGCGGGCTGAAGTATTTCGCGAACCGTGACACATCGCGGGCCGATTTTAGGTTTTCGCGGGCCGACTTCAAAATTTGCGGGGTGATTCCTGTGAGGGGAGTCGGGCTTTTCGCGGGCCTAAACTGGGTTTCGCGGGTCTGATCAAATGATTTCGCGAAATTCATTAAAGTTTCAAACTTTGACCTGAAGTTTTTTTCAGGTTGACTAAGTTTTGAAAATATGTTTTCGCGAATTAGGTTTGGGCTTTGACCGAAAATATTTGGGTTTGACCAACGAATTTATTTTGGGCATTTGCCCTATTTTTGACCCAATTCTTTTAAATAAAATTATTTTCAGCCCAAATCTTTTAAATTAAAATGTTTTCGGGTTTTGATTAAGTTTCCCCTGGTCAACGATTATTTTATTTTCAGCAGTAAGTATTATTTTCGGAAATTAAAAAGATTTCCGAATCTTCAAGTTTTACGAGATGTGATTGTTATTATGTGCGACTTGTATGACATGCATCGCATATCACGACATCGTGAGAGATGGGTAATGTGTCGATACGGCGATACTTTGATATAGTGATGAGCGGGGTAGATCGTGATCGTGTTGATGATTCATATAGGAATCGAGGTTAGTACTCATATATGACACCTGACGGCAGACAGGCGTGATCGATCTGTCTACTCGGGCGTGAACGTCCCGAGGTGCAAAACCGTCTCTTATGTTATTTTCGCGGAAGGAGCGACCTGGTAGGGCAGTAGCGTGAACGTCTAAACGCTATCAATGTAGGCTACCGTGATTGTTATGGGCGCGCGAGGTGTCGAGTCTAACCTAGGGCCATGTGTTGAGATATGATAAGATGGATTGAGAGGTAAAAGTCGAGCGTGCATTTATGGTGAGATATTTTGGGATGATGGTTGAGCGCACGCTGCATTCATGCATGTTTTCACCTACTGGGCAATCGCTCAGTTTTATGTGTTGTAGGTACTACCGAGTCCGACGTCGAGGTACGTCGCGACTGAGGCAGGCTGATGGCGGTGACTCCACGGACTTTTGAGGGCGAGGCTGTACATGGATGAAGACCTGTGGAGCAGCATTAGGGCGTTTTGATATTTTGAATATTTTGGGGCTACGGCCTTTGTAAATATACATCTTTGTAAATTATGTTATGTAAAATGGGTCTTCCGCGGCCTTCGTTGCGGAAAATCCGCCAACTATTTTAAATTAAGAAGTAGGGTCGCTGCAACCTACCACTCATCTCGACGGCACCAACCGTCCATACACATTAGTGGCACCTACCACTAATCACGACGGCACCTACCGTCTATATAAATAAAGCTGGGCGGCACCTACCACCCATCTCGACGGCACCAACCATCAGGTGCAACTAGTACCAACCTCAACTCGACTTCGATATGCAAACAATATTAAGAGAACTCAATATGTCGTGCAAACAATATGCAAATGATATGCATCATACATTTCAGACGTTCTCCTTTAAGATTCGAAACTTTATTAAGAGAACTCGCTTGTAAATAAAATAAATAAATTTTACCCGAAAATGTGTTTGTATGAAATTAGGTTAACACCTAACATTAACACAACAATTTATAAGCACCCAAAAGTCATTTTGCTCAAAAATAAGATTCGGCATTTATTTGAATTCGAATGTCATTCGAATTCAAATTCACGAAACTGAGCCTGCGAAAACAGTCCCCAGCCCGCGAAAAGCCTGTTTTGTCTCACAGGAATCACCTCGCGAAAACTGAAGTCGGCCCGCGCAAACTGGTTTTCGGCCCTCATCTGTTCCTTATTCGCGAATTCTCTCTGGCCCGCGAAAACTGGTTTTCGGCCCGCGAAAACAGATTTTCGGCCCACACCTATCTCACATTCGCGAATCCTTCTGGCCCGTGTAAACTAGTTTTCGGCCCGCGAAAACTAGTTTTCGGCCCGTACTTATCTCTTATTCGCAAAACTTCTCGGGCCCGCGAAAACAAGTTTTCGGACCGCACTTATCTCTCATTCGCGAATCCTTCTGGCCCGCGTAAACTAGTTTTCGGCCCGAAAACATGAAATCATCCGAAAAAACATGCAAACACCGAAAATGAAGAACAGTATGCGAAAAACACTAAGTTCTTCAATTCTTCAAGTTATCAGACCTATTTTCTAAGCACATAAGTATATATATTCATACCAAAATCCAGATTTTGGATTGTTTAAACATAAAATCAAGTCTGCAAGTAACCACGAAAATCATGCAAACATACTCAAAAATTTTAACTTCGAACATAGGTGACCTTTCAACTATGATTCGGGTTTAACGAAAATATTTACGTGTTGTAGATGAAATCTTCACCTACCTCACGTCCAAGCTTGGTTTCGATGAGTTCGTTGAGATCTCCTTGTTTTCGGTTGTTTATGGATTTCTCCTTTCGTTTTCTCCTTCTTCTTCTCGACCGAATATTCTCTCCTTCTTTCTTATCTTTTTTTTTTTTTTTTTGTCTTTTTAATCATTGCTCCTTACCAATGATAAAAAGGGTGATAAGGAGGTGACAAACCCATTATGTGGTTTTTTCCCCCATGTTTAAGTTATCCATTATCATTCATTTGGGCCAAGGTTTAGAAGCTTTATTTAATTGGGTTTTAAATATTTATTCAAGTTGGGCCGAATTGTTTATTTCTTTATTTGGGCCCGTTCGAATAATTCCCGAAAATTCTCTACGGTTCTTACCCGATTTTTCTTAGATAATGATTTCCTCAGAATTTATTCCTAATATTTACTTCGCTAATTATCTGAAATTTACTGTAGTAATCCCGCTTAAAATTTGCGGGTATTACATGAATGGTCTAGGGCAGGTTGTGCATGCGCCATCGGACCTGACGCGGCGACTTCTACCCGAGCACTGGTCACCAAGACTTCAGTGCTTGTACCTATAGGGGTGGTCCTAGGTGGTGAAGTAACAATAGGGACGGTCACCACCGTAGTTGGTGGAGTGACGGTGACCGTTTCACTCGCTGACCCCTCACCCTCTCTTTGGCTAGTACTCCTGGGGTTAGGTTCAGAGGGGTTTGTCTGAGCCATGGGAGGAGTGGCAATTCGGTGGCATTGTCGGTATTCAGCAGCCATTGTGGAGTCCGCCATTTGTAGTAAGTACTCAGGAATGGCCATCGGTTTGAGGGATGGGTTATCCTTTGCCTTCTGGAAGAATTTGATCTTCGGCGGGGTGAAATCCTCACGAGGCTGGGTATTCGGGATGGTTGAGATGGCATCCATGTATCTTCTGATAAGAATGGAGAACCATCTCAGGTATGGGACATACTGTGGCTTCTTTGTACGATCTCGAGTACGGAGTTGATGGTCGAGGTCGTTCCAGATTAGTTGGACGTAGTCGTACTTTTTGTTGTAGACTATTGCATGTAGAATCCGCAGAATGTTGATATTGCATCTGTCGAAGCCTGTGTGCTTTGGAGAGAAGCATTTGTTGACCAGGCTGAATAGTGTCTTCCAAGGATGCGGGAGGAGTTGTTGCTGAAAGCCCGCAGTCTTTGTTAGGGGTTCTCCATGGCCTAGAATCTTCATATCTATCAGCAATTCTTCTTCTGAAGCAACATCTTCGTAGGCGTCATGGCATGGTAGCTCCAAAAGTCTTCGGACAAATTCTTTTGTTATTTGAAGACGGACATTCTGAAGATATGTCTCGTAGTATATGGTGTTGTCCGAGGAGATTCTTCGTTTCATTTCTGCCCAAAATTATTGCACGTAAACAATTGGAACCGTGGCAGTTTTGTTGAACGCTGGCCAAAGAGGGTGCCCTCGGAGAATTGACAGAATAATGTCGTCGGGCCCTTTGTATGTGGCCGGGTGTAATAACCGTAAAAATTTAATAGATTAAAAATGGAATTAATCTGGTATATGTTCGAATTAATGAAATCGGGATGAGAAACTCGGCCCAAATAATATTATATTCAAACGAATTCAGCCCAGCTAAACAAAAGGCTCGATAAACAAATTAGGCCAAATAACATTAGAGCCCAATTAAGTTAATTAAAGACCCAACATGGCCCAAGAGAGAAAGAAAAGATAAACCCTTACTTAATGATAAGGGAAACCTACGTAAGCTTTTATCACCCTCTTGTAAAATGTGTAATACTAATCATTATAAGAGATAAGGAAAACGGAACGTTGGGAAAGAAAAAAAAAATAATAGGAAGTGAGCAAAAGAAGAAAGGAGAGCGAAAGGAAAGGAATTCCCGAGCCAAGAACAATCAAATTTTCGGCCAGCTCAACCTTACAAATCTGTTATAAATAGCTAGGAGGAAAGGTAGGTGGTTTTACCATCTACAAACCCGATTTTTAGTTTTCGAAAAATCTCAGAATTCGGATGAAAGGTCATCCGGGTTCGAAAAACCATTATTTCGAATTTTTGGTACTTTCGTGATGTTTTTGAGGTGTTATGATGCTTATTCGAGCTCAGCATATGAGTTCTATAATCTATTTAGGTGTTTATGTGAGTTAGGAGGATGTTCGTGTGATGAAATTCCCAGAGATTTAGGGTTTATGCATGGAAATTAGTTTTCGCATGAACAGTAAAGTCTTCGGGCGAATTTTATGTTTTCGGGTCGAGTAAGAGTTTTCGCGGGCCAGAGGTTTTCGCAAGGTGTGAGTAAAGAAAGTTTTCGCGGGCCAAATTTCGGGTTTTCGCGGGCTGAGGTCTTTCGCGAACCGTGAGACATCGCGGGCCGATTTTAGGTTTTCGCGGGCTGAGGTCTTTCGCGAACCGTGAGACATCGCGGGCCGATTTTAGGTTTTCCCGGGCCGACTTCAAAATTTGCGGGGTGATTCCTGTGAGGGGAGTCGGGCTTTTCGCGGGCCTAAACTGGGTTTCGCGGGTCTGATCAAATGATTTCGCGAAATTCATTAAAGTTTCAAACTTTGACCTGAAGTTTTTTCAGGTTGACTAAGTTTTGAAAATAGGTTTTCGCGAATTAGGTTTGGGCTTTGACCGAAAATATTTGGGTTTGACCAACGAATTTATTTTGGGCATTTGCCCTATTTTTGACCCAATTCTTTTAAATAAAATTATTTTCAGCCCAAATCTTTTAAATTAAAATGTTTTCGGGTTTTGATTAAGTTTCCCCTGGTCAACGATTATTTTATTTTCAGCAGTAAGTATTATTTTCGGAAATTAAAAAGATTTCCGAATCTTCAAGTTTTACGAGATGTGATTGTTATTATGTGCGACTTGTATGACATGCATCGCATATCACGACATTGTGAGAGATGGGTACTGTGTCGATACGGCGATACTTTGATATAGTGATGAGCGGGGTAGATCGTGATCGTGTTGATGATTCATATAGGAATCGAGGTTAGTACTCATATATGACACCTGACGGCAGACAGGCGTGATCGATCTGTCTGCTCGGGCGTGAACGTCCCGAGGTGCAAAACTATAATACCCGTAAAAATTTAATACGGGGATTTCGCAAAACTTCGAAATTGGTAAAGATAAGTTTGGGCAGGCTTGAAATTGAGCCCAAATAATAATTGGGCCCAAGCCCGATAAAGAAGGAAAACTTTGATGGGCTGAAAAATAATTAGGTCCAAAAGGACTGAATGGCCCAATGGCCAAAATTGTTTGCGATGAAGAAAGATACAAAAGGAGGAAAATTACAAAAAAGAACCTTTCTTAGCTTAAGAGGAAAAACACGTCCATGCTTCATCACCTGCTGAACAAAAGCAGTAAAAACCATCATTAGAGATAAATAAGAGGAGCAAGAGAGAAAGGAGAAGAAGGCGAGAGAAAAAAAAAAAGAAGAAAGAGACAAAGGAAATTTGGCAAAAGCTCCTTCCAATCTTCATCAACAAAAATCTGCTTAAAACACTGCTTAGGACGTGAGGTAGGTGAAACTTACAAACCCAAAACTGATATTTTTAAGTTGTTATATTTATGGTGAAAGGATCACCATCGTTTTTGGTTCGATAAAATGCTATGTGTGATGATTGATGTTTAAAAACCCAAAATATGGGTTTTAGTTATGTTATGAGTTTCTGGAATTTGTTGAAGATATGAAGAACTTAGTGTTTTTCGCATACTGTTCTTCATTTTCGGTGTTTACATGTGTTTTCGAATGATTTCTTGTTTTCGGGCCGAAAACCATTTTCGCGGGCCATTTTAAGCTTTCGCGGGCCAGTTACTTTGCGAACTGTGAGGAAGAAAAAGTTTTCGCAGGCCGAAAAATCAGTTTTCGCGGGCCTAAGGTTTTCGGTATGTGAGAGGAAAAAGTTTTCGCGGGCCAATAATTAGGTTTTCGCGAACAAAGCTTTTCGCCACTTAGTGTTCGCGAATTGAGCTTTTCGCTAGTCACTGTTCAAAATAAAAAGGTTTTTCGCGAACCAAAGCTTTTCGCCACTTTTTGTGAGGTTTCGCGAACCAAAGCTTTTTGCCACTTTTTGTAAGGTTTCGCGAGCCAAACTTTTCGCCAACTTTTTTGTGAAGTTTCGCGAACCAATCTTTTCGCCACTTTTTATGAGGTTTTCGCAAAACAGCTTTTCGCCACTTTTTGTGAGTTTTCGCGAACCAAAACTTTTCGCTACTTAATATAAAGTTTTCGCTAGTTACTGTTCAAAATGAAAAAGCTTTTCGCCACTTCCCAAGTTTTCGCCAAGTTTGAGCTGTTCGCTACTTTTCGCTAGCCTAAGCTTTTCGCCACTTAAAAGAAATGGTTTTCGCCAGTTAAAGTTTTCGCCAGCTTTTCAAAACTTTTCGCGACATAGAAAGGTTTTCGCCAGGTTAACTTTTATAAAATATTTTCGAGCTTGGACCCCATTTCTCGGGTCAACTGATAAAGGAGTATTGGGTCTTAAATAAGTTAATATTCTCGGGAGTATTTGAACCAAATGTACGTCTTAAATATTCTAATGATTTTTGAGGTTTTTCGAATATACTTGATATGTTCTGCGATTAATTGTTCATGCATCCACGGCATGTCATGACGAGAGTATTGATCGCATTTGTGCGATGGGAGAGTGTATGCCTTTCTTTGGCAGAGATTTGTGAGGTTAAGACTCGTAGGTGCACCTGAC
Source organism: Lindernia subracemosa (assembly GCA_028392965.1). Lineage (NCBI taxonomy): Eukaryota > Viridiplantae > Streptophyta > Magnoliopsida > Lamiales > Linderniaceae > Vandellia > Vandellia subracemosa. The sequence goes on from JAQPCC010000065.1 coordinate 430,600, forward strand.
GGGAGACAGACGTGATCGCTCTGTCTACTCAGGCTTGAGCAACCTGAGGTGCCCACCGTCGTAGGATTGCTCGACTTGACGGGAGATAGACGTGATCGTTCTATCTACCCGGGTACAGCGTGGGAGCGCGACTCGGGGTGCCTACCGTCATGAGATGAGATTAGGCGGGAGATAGACGTGATCGATCTATCTACCCGGGTACAGCGTGAAAACGCGACTCGGGGTGCCCACCGCCATGAAATGTGATTTCCGAGTCTGTGTGACCGGATGATTGATGTGATGTTGCGCGCGAGGTGCCGAGTCTAACCTAGGGCCCTGAGTATTGAGATATGAGAAAAATGAGCGTGCATTTGTCATGTGAGATATTGGGATTTGGGGACATGTGCACGCATGCATCGCATTATTTTGGTGTTCACCTACTGGGCAATTTTGCTCAGGGTTCCATGTTTTATAGGTACTAATAAGTAGACGGCTGGTGGCGGTGACTCCACGGGCTTTTGGGGGCGGATGCAGTACATGGGACGCGACCTGTGGAGGCGTAGGATTGTTTTGATATTTTGGGGCTTCGGCCCGCTGTAAAGACTAGCACGGCTATTGTAAAACAACTCTTTTATATATTGTATAATATACTAGGTTGTTTTTGTAGAATGGGCTTTCCGCGGCTTTCGTTGCGAAAACCCGCCAACTATTTATATTAAAAAGTGGGGTCGTTTCAAAAACCGTCTCTTATGTTATTTTCGCGGAAGGAGCGACCTGGTAGGGCAGTAGCGTGAACGTCTAAACGCTATCAGTGTAGGCTACCGTGATTGTTATGGGCGCGCGAGGTGTCGAGTCTAACCTAGGGCCCTGTGTTGAGATATGATAAGATGGATTGAGAGGTCAAAATAATAGACCTTCCCTTCGTGGGATTTTGATAAAATTTCTTTGGATATTTTACCTAAAATCGCGGGGATAACAATAGCCCCCTAAATAGTCTAAGATTGTAATGAATTTTAGGCGTACAGTTGAAGGTGAAATATCCGAGTCTCATGTCGGATTCGAACCATCACACTCGTCAACTTAGAGTTTCCGCCGCTTCTAATAGGAACAACAATCTTCCGCAGCCCCGAAAAGGGAATTCAAAGTTTTGCCGCTTCGAATAGGGACCAATAATTTTTCGCCGACCTGGATGGGGGCGATAATTTTCCGCCGACCCAAATAGGAAATGAAAACTTTCAGCCGTATCGTAGACTCGGGTTTCTGCCGAACATTTTTCATTCCATCTATACTCCTCGAGAATTTACCCGACACCGAACATTCTATATTTCAAGTGTACTGCTCGAAAGTTTACTCAGAATCTTCCGTCGAACATTCCAACAGTACTTCATGGGAATTTACTCGGCGCCGACATTCTACACCTCAATCGTACTCCTTGAGAATTTACATGGCGTGGAACATTCTACATCCCAACCGTACTCCTCGAGAGTTTACCCGAAATGTGCCACGATGAGTGGGCCTTAGTTGGCCTCCGTTCATCAACGGGGCTTTATTTCCCGAATAAATCAGGGTCTTCAATTATAGTGTAAAACTGAACATAGAATTCCTAAATGAATTATTCCAAATAGATGGATCAGGCCTTCGATTACCAGATGAAACTCGGCTTAGAAATCCAAAACAAACAAAACGGGTCTTTGGATGTCAGTGTGAAACTGGACTTAGAAATTCCGAACAGACAAATCGAGTCTTCGGATGCCAATGTAAAATTGGTCTTAGAAATTCCGAAAAGATACACCGGTTCTTTGGATGCCAGTGTATAACTGGTCTTAGAAATTCCAAGAAGATGGATAGGGTCTTAGGATGATGCAAATATCTTGTAGAAACAACAAATATTGTGAAAAGTCCAGCTAAAAAGTTAAATTCCAAAGTCGGCCCCAAATTTAACAATACTAACAATAAGCACATGTTATCAAGTAATTGGGTTCATAACATATTTTTGGACCAATACAAAAATTATTTTCTAACCATCATATAAACAATTACAGCAGCCGAACATGCAAAAAAACCCATGTAAAAATAGTTCCAACAACCCCTAAATAAGTAATTCCAATAGCTCATTAAAAATAATTTCAGCAACCCAAAATAATTAATTTATGGTCCAACCAATGCAATACATTTGGTCCAAACGTTTTTTAAAGCCCTACAAAATTAAAGGCCCTTAGAAACCCTAGCAAAATTACAGTATTTTTTCAAATGATAATGCAATATTTCATTTCACAAATGTTAAAATACATGACTAAATAGTCTAAGAAGATCTCTCTAGTAATAATTTAACAAACCAATAGAGATAAAAAAAATTCTAGCAATGAGAGCCAATATATCAAACCTTAGGTAAAATAACTAAAGTTCCTAAAACTGCTCAAGGGTACAATGGTTAAAAACTACAAACTTCCATCATAATCAGAAACTAAAACTCCATGGCAACGATGGCTAGTAACATAGATATATCGTAGACTACGATCTTTAAATCATGAATGGAGATAAAGAAAATCAAAGCGAGGGAAACGCGACATCCATCCCTTGTGCTTGCATTTTGAACATAGGGTAGTCAAAGCCTAATGTTGTGGTGAGAGAACCTCTTATAGTTCGATATGAGACTTCCACATTCTAAAATCCATGTAGTTAAAACAAATAAGTTTCAAATCCTAACAAGAGATGTAAACTTCTTGAAATTAGAAAATCGAACTACAAGGGGAAGAAAACACCAGATGACGGAGAAGAAAGTCCCAAAAATAGGAAAATAAATTCTCATGGAGGGAGACGAAAGCTCTCTTGAAGAGAGATGAAAAGCTCCCACAAAAGAAGAAACAACAAAAGAAAACTAAACTACAAGAGACAAAATGAAGATGAACTCCCCTAACTCCATAAATGGAGAAATGGGGAGGAAACTTCTTTTTTTTTCTGATTTAGGATTTTTCTTGAGAGATTTTTGGTAGAGAAAGAAAGGAAGATTGGTAATCATTTCGGCCCAGCGAAAGTCGTGATTGTGGTGATTTGACGTCAAAATATCTGAAAATTGCAGTTTTTCATTCATTTTGCAATTCGTGTCTTCCTCATGAATTTTTGAGAATTTTTCTATGAAAAAGGTTTGTGATAGTAGGATTAACGTCAATGTATCATAAATAAGTAGTGGGTACCTTTAACTTTGCGTGAAACATGATGATTTATTCACTTTTTTCAGGGTCGTGTGTTGGGAGTATGGTGTCGGCGGCGTGTTCGGCTCTCGATTGTGATTGCTACATACTGTCTTTAGCCTCGTAAGATATCTCTTAAACTGAGGATGTCCCGGTGAGTCTATTGGTGGGCCCGGCTTCTCCGACTGTTGTGGTTAGGCCGGGATATGAGGATGTGAATTCTTGCATTCAACAGGCCCGATTAAACCAGTTTTTGTGTTTTGTGGCGGCTTGTTGTTGGTCTTGATGCTGGCAGCAGAGCCATGGCTATTGCGGTGTTGACGCTGATTATCCTCATATTTCCCAATATATTCTAACACATCGTATTTTATCTGTCGTTTTCATAGACAATGCCAATTGATGCGTTCGAAAACAAATCAAAGAATGGCATTAAATGGGCAGATGTCATTGCCAGCGATGCCCCTCCGACGCTTAAGTAAGTAGGAAATTCTTTCTTTCTTTCTTTCGTCAATAGTTAGAGATAAAATAAAATGTAGAGATCTAAGAGTTATAGAATATTGTTGTGCTTTCGTCTTAGCGGCTTTCTGTTTTGTGTTATGTGGTGTCCTTTCTGGTGTGTTTTTCTCTCTGATTGTGCGTCTGATATGAATAAGCAAGACCCACATATATAGGAGTTAGAATATTTAGAGTACCTCAAATATTTTCGGATTTGTTACATTCGTTGAGAAATATTCTCAACTACAATATCTTTTCCGGATGTAAAAGTTATTACAGAATTACAGCCCAAAATGATGTGGTTTCCCGTCGTGGGCTTTCGATAAAATTTCTTTGGATTGATTACGTAAAAATCACGAAATAAAAACAGTCCCCCTTAAATAGTCAAAAAGAGTGTAACAAATTTTAGGCGTATAATTGAAGGTAAAATATCCGAGTATCGGGTCTTCGTAAAGCTCCGCCATATCCGTGGATTTCGAACAACAATTTTCCCTCGCCCCTATAGTGAACTTTAAGTTCCGTCATTTCGGATAGGGAACGACAGTTTTCCGCCGAACCGGATAGGAAACGACAATCTTCCACCGTCCCAGATCGGGAACGAAAATTTTTCGCCACCCAGAATAGTGTACCTTAAGTGTAAACTTTTATCCTATTAGTAGGATTATATAAGTTAGAGAAATACCCTTAAGTGTTATATAAGGATCGTGTAATAAGACATATCATTGTGTTATATCTAATAAGGTAATTTGGAATGTATATTGACTTATCAATAAAAGACAGATTGTTATTTATTCTGATTGTTTATGGGCTCTCACGAATTACTTGAATAAATATGGTTTTGGGTGGAGTAAAATCTCCAAATCTTATTGGATAAGAAAATGATACTAGAGACATTGACACTTACGCATACTAGAATCTCCAAGTCTTAGAGTTATTGTTGGGCGCTGTGTTAGGAATATTTTATTGTGTTCAATTAATTACAATTATCTTTGTAGTTTATTTATAAAGATTATCATTATAAGAGGCTTAGTGTAATTAGGCTTTGTTAGGGGCCCAAGTATTATATACCAACTTGTGGTATAAATACTAAAACCCTAATACATAATAAAGTGTGTTTTGTGTGAAACTCTAACTAGAGAGAGAATTTTAGTGAGAGAAGCTCCCAACCTCCCTCAAGAACACACACATCCCACGTGAGTTAATTCTTCCCATCTTCAAACGTGATAAAATCGTTCCAATGTTAGATTGTTAGGATAGAAAGGCTACCAACACGCTGGAATCATCGATTATGACTTGTATGTCGATGCTTACTAAATAGATATGAATGGCTGGACCATTGCATATTTGAACTTGACTTGTAGTTGTCTGGTCATATTAGTTCTTACTCGCAGTAAGTCAATGACCTGATAAGTGAACATAGTAGTATGAGTGGCCTAAGGCCTGCAGACTCGCTTTAATGGTTAACATATTACCTAGGGTCTATTACAAGTGTAGCTCGGGCCCCACCACGATGTGGCCAGCCTCGAAGCGCGGCATTAGTGGGTATGTATCGTGCTTGGTAAGATTCACCAGTTTGGTATCCATTATCTCATAATAAGCGAGAAGATATCCTATCTATTCATAGATGTGTGAAATTACAAAGTCTTTGGCACAAACATTGAAAATACCTTTATTTGAATCGCGGGCATGTATGTGATTTCACCATTATGAAATGAACATAGCATCAAATTAATGAGTTTGACATACCATAACTCTCACTTGATCGGTACTTAATGTGGAAGGTATCACTCATAGTAGGAATTATGGGTGGCTCAAAATGACTTTGACGTTCTCGTACTTACATGGTGGATCACGGGATTTGCAAGGCATTATTCGTACCATTTAAGATCCTCTTCATTTTTATTTAAGTCGAGCCAAACGGATTATGCTAAAAAAAAAAAAGCAGACTCTAGATAAACTAAATGGTGCATGTGTGAGGTGTGTTTCGTGGGACGAATTTTATGGAGTTTGTTTGTGATTGGCTAAGGTATCATGGCTTGATCCCTGACGATTTTGAGGTTTAAGGCTGTTTACTTTATCTGTGTTATGTGGACATTCAAGCGATCCTAGGGAACTTGGGGTTGTCGGGAAAAATTTAAAATTATACTGTTCAATGAGGATTTGGGAATCCGCCGGTCAATTCCCAACAGGCGGTCGTGACGAAAATACATCAATGAGATTAGTTTTTTTGAATATGACTTATAATCGTCTGATCACATGGATTATTAATCGGGAGTGTCAATGATCACATGATTGACTATGTCATGTATGTAAACCTTCGACTGACTCAACTTTAAAACCCTAAATCAAAAGTAAGGTTTCAACCATCATAAATAGGGTTTAAGCCATCACCTGAGTAAACCTAAGTGGCCGACTTACCATCGAATTTTTCATAACTTTGGTACTGAAAAATTCTCTATAAAAAACACAAACACATTCACTACATGATCTAGCCTTTTTTAGACGCGGGTGATTGAGATAAGATCGGGAGCATCGGCGTGATGATCTAGATGCATGGGCCATTGGACAATTCTTGCTCATAAGAGTGATTGAATTAACGAACGCTACCAAGAATACACATAAAAGGTATATCCAAAATATGAACCCTATTATGTGTTTCGTTATTATCACACACGACTTTCACCAATCTGTTTTAAGGCGGTCCAAGAATTGGAAATCATTTTATTCCGCACGTGTTCTAGGAGCACATTAGTTATAGGAACACAAGCAATTTTCCAAAATTAACTTACTCATATTTTGAAACTTAATATACATTGGAACTATCGGGTTATTTAAGTAAATGGCCTTTGACTTGGTCAAATTTTAAAAAATAGACCTCAAGTGTAAAATGTCTATTATACCCTTACTAATTGGACTCCACAAAGAAATAGATATGTTAAAAGCAAAACGGTAAGGGTCGGTGGGTGGAGTGTAGTGCAGTGGTTGTGTAGTCAGACAGCTAAGTAATAGGTCTCGGGTTCAATTTCTGATTAAAACATATTTTTTTTAGTAACAGGTACCATGCTCCATGGTACCCGATATATATAGCATGGTACCCCTTATATATAGCACGGTACCCGCATGGTTGCTATATATAAGGGGTACCATGCGGGTACCGTGATATATAAGAGGTACCATGAGCATGATACCCCTTATATATAGCACGGCACCCCCAATGATATATAAGAGGTCACGTGCTATATGTAAGGGGTACCATGAGTCATGATACCCCTTATATATAGCACGGTACCCTAATGTACATACGAAAGTATCGTGAAAATGACCAAAATACCCTTAAAATTGGAGGCTATTGACTTAAAAAATGAATAAGAAGGCTATTTTTTTAAAGTTGACCAAGTCAAAGGCTATATTTTAAAAAGATCGGGTTATTTAAGGAAATAGCCTTTGACTGGGTCAAATTTTAAAAAATAGACCTCAAGTATAAAATGTCTATTATACCCTTACTAATTAGACCCCACAAAGAAATAGATATGTTAAAAGCTAAGTAATAGGTCTCAGACAGCTAAGTAATAGGTCTCAGGTTCAATTCCTGATTAAAACATATTTTTTTTCTAGTAATAGGTACCATGCTCCATGGTACCCCTTATATATAGCACGGTACCCGCATGATTGCTATATATAAGGGGTACAATGCGGGTACCGTGATATATATAACGGATACCATGAGCATGGTACCCCTTATATATAGCACGGGACCCCCAATGTTGTATAACAGAGGTCCCGTGCTATATGTAAGGGGTACCATGAGTCATGGTACCCCTTATATATAGCACGATACCCTAATGTGCATACGAATGTATCATAAAAATGACCAAAATACCCTTAAAATTGACCAAGTCAAAGGCCATATTTTAAAAAGAATGCTATTTTTTTAAAATTGACCAAGGCCATATTTTAAAGAGACCCACACAGGTCACCTACACTAAGTGCAAATTCACATTAATGACTTGGTTTTGAATAACCAAGACTAACTCTCTCTCTCTCTCCATCACAATTTCTTCCAACACTTTTCTACACACTAACGCACCTTAAACATACATACACATACAAGAACTATCTCTATCCTATTCTCCTGTTTTATGATGGATCAAAGCCTGTATTGAGCTTTAGAAGTTCTGCATAACTGTTCTTGAACTAGAACACAAAGACAAAGTGATTGACATTATACTTGGAGAAAATATATAGCTAAAAGAGAGGAAAATTATATATTCCTTGGCTGAAATTTCGTTTTTAGTTGAAGGAATTCGTTTGTTCTCGCTATTCATAATGTACTAGTATTCAATAAACTCATTTGCACCTCCATCAAGACATTGTGTAGGTTTGGGTAAAAAAAAAAGCTCATTAAACACTAGTCATCTTTAGCGTGGTTAGTTAGAGTTCCATGCAAGCTTGACATCAACCTTTTGACAGTATGGATTTGCTATATTGTTGGCTTGGAGTGACGAAGCAAACCACATGCTACGAAGGTAAAGCGATTTATTCCTTCTTTTCAATTGTGTTTTTTCGATTGTTTTGCTCTAGAAAAGTGCACGGCAGCATGTTCGTATTTGAGAATTGTCTCAAAAACAACATGCATGCAATGTGATCGACATAAAAATCAAGGTGATCTTAACTTTTGGTAGGTGAACCACAAATACACTCACACGCTTCCGCATAGGGGCATTGTTTTGTTAGAATATAGAAACTCGCAGCTGCCCCAACAATATGTACGTATATATTCTTTCTTGTTATTTTAGTTGAACACACACTTTACAACAATTGTATCCGTTATTTTTTTTTACAAATTTAGGGTTTTCACAGGTAATTATATTCTTTACGTATTTCAATTCTTATAATCATTATTGTATATAGCACTTACAATTAAGGGTTTTGAAGACTGGACCAATTCAGCTGGTTCAGGCCGTTAAACCCCGATCCGGATAAAAAATTGGTTTGGCAATGATTTGGTTCTGGTTTGGTGTATTAATTTTAATATATTTTTTTTTATTTCTAAATGTATATTTTACACTGATTTCTCTCAATCGAACTATTAATAAAACCTAAAAGCAGTCAATTTTTGGATCCAATTCGATGGATTTCAAAACCTTGTTTACATACAATCGCCCTTCTTTCTTGGTTTATTAGAGTTGTTGAGCTAAGAGTCAATCAAGTGGGTGGTGGTTGAAACAATTATTCCAATTTGAACTTTATTTTGAGGCTTTTTGAACAACTAGAGAGAGTTGGCCTCCACTTTAATTCATGCAATGCAATACGAAATATATTAGTATTAACATAAATTGGATTCTGATCCACACTACATGAATATAATTATTCATTTTTATATGGTTCTTGTGACCGTAACATTATTTGATTTGGATAAAAAAAAATTTGCGGTCGACTTACTTAAATCTCCTCCAATAATTTTGTTGCTCAATGGATATATATATATATATATGAAGATCCACCAAGCTTTTATTGTTCTGTTCTTATGTGTTCCGTACAAAATACGTCATTTTCATTTATGACTTTTTGTGTTGGCTATGTGTCAAATGTCTGCTCAATTCAATTTGATTAGTGGGCTTGCTTGATAATATTATGGTTGTGATCTGTCCCTGACTTTAATAATTTTAGTGTTGGATGTTTCCCAAAAGTGATTTCACTATATATCATTTCATCTCTATGCAGTGAAGCTCAATGATAATAGAATAGAATAGAACTTTCAATATCTTAAATTCATGGTTATGCTATATTTTTTGTATATTTTAAGAAAACATCATGTGTTAATAATATAAACCGTAAATGAAAACTTGTATGGTAACATGTTGAATTATTTAGAAGAAGAAAAAAAAAATCGTTGAAGACATTTATTTATCTCTATTTTATTTGCAGCTATAATTTAATTTTGTAATAAATTTTTTTATCCTTTAACAATGAGAAAATGTATATGAGACTAATAGTGTTCTATGAAGAATTGTTTTGTCGAGGCAAATTATAAATTCTTTCACTGTATACATACATTGATTTTCGATTTTGTGTCAATATATTTGATAATTATAAAAATAGGTTAATAATTTCATATATATATAGGAATAAATTTAAATTTTTTTATCCTTTTTCTGAAAAAAGAACCATATTCATCAAGCCAAAAACAACTTTAAATTCATTTTGTCTATCTTATCTAATAAAAAAAAAAGATCGAAGATCAAAATATTCACTATACGAAGTTAGTCACTTATTTTTTGATAAATTATCAAATATAATCATCCAAAATCGAATTTTGGAATACTTAATTAGCCATTTTCATAAATTTTCCTGATATGTTGATTTGTGGTGGTTGTTACTTTTAGATTTTCCTATTATTTTCTATTTTTCTCAAAATTCGTATCCTCTATTGCATTTTAAGCTGTAACTTTTCATATTCTTATATATACTAGACAGTGAAACCGCGCGTTGCGCGGCATTAGTGCAGCCAATAGCCCAAAAATTGGATGTATTGAGAAAGCGCACCGATGTGCATATTTTGTGTTATGTTAGCTATATAATAAATTAATACAAAGATGTGATGATAAAACTTTTACGACACAAAGTACATATATATATAAATACAACCATGAATATTTAGTTTAACTACTTTTAATCAAACTACGATGCATTACTGGCCTAGTTGGAAAATATATTGGAAGAAATTTCATATCTACCCTCTAATATCTGCAAAAGATATTGGAAAAACATCTATTAACTCATATTTACCTACAAAATTTGGTTTCTTAAGTTTGCAATCAAATGTACATATCTACTGAAAGGTTCTAGTCAGAAGAGTGAGATTTTTCGCAGTCATTCAAAGTTTAATTTCTTGGAGCTTGACATTAGAGGTACGCGCAGGAGGAGATGCTTGAAGATGCGCCTTTGGTGGTAATTCTGAATGAAATAGACACAAAAATACATATTAGGAATGTATATTTTATAGTACAATTCCTCCTAAAACATAAAATTCACATTTTATAAAATTCTCATAGTCAATTGAGTGGAATACCTCAGGTTGGGGAAAAAAAATTGAAAGACTAAAATGAAAAAGAATACAAAAAAGCTAATTTTAATGATTTTAAGTGGAAGAGAGCGCACGAAATAATAAAACCGACCTATTTACTATTCATATACACTCCACAATGTAAATTATTGGTTCTAATGGAAAATATTTAATTCCATACATAATTTATTTTAAATAATTATATAATTACTCCAATTTATTTTAGAGAACGGTAAAGTGACAAGTAGCTTAATAAATCACAATAATAAAAAAAAATATCATATGTATAAGAATTTCTTTTGTCGTAGGTATCCCCACATCGTCACTGTAGTCTACCGTCCGATTCCGAGTAAGTTCAGGCTTCCAGTGGAACTTATCACTATGGTATACATATACTATCTCAAGTCTACATAAATGACAATCATATTTTAATTAATTATATAATTACTCCCATTTATTTTTAGAACCTTAATATGATAAGTAACTTAATAAATCATAATAATGAAAAATCATGCATATAAGGATTTCTTTTGTTGGAGGTATCCGCACAACATTAATATAGTCCGCACTCCAACTAATTTCAGGCTTTTAGTGGGATAAATCACTCTAGGCTGAATGTACTCTCTCATGTCTACATAAACTACAATCTGTTAAGTAGAATCTAACCATTTAACCTCCATCTGGAGATATCAGGAGTCCGACAATCAGGGGGCAGATCAAAGTGTGGCCGAGGAGCCATGACCCCTCAAACATTTTCGAAGTTTCTAGGATTCTGTATTTTGTATACTGACTTATTTACATTTAATGATTTACTTAGTTATATTACTTTTATTTAATATTTAATTAAATCAGTTTATAATCCATTCGAATTTAACTTTCCACTTTATATAATCAAGTCACTTTATAATAATAATAATAATAATAATAATAATCTATTTTAATTGTGAAAATCTATTTTTTGTGATCATAGATTTAATATATTTCACCTTTTTAATTAAAATCTATTTTTTTGTGATCAAGTCAAATATATTTTTTGTTTATTATATTCTAATTTTTTTCACCTTTTTATTTCTTGTGATAATAGATTTTATATATTTCAATGTGAAAATCTATTCTAATTGATAATTTGTTTTTCAAAAGAAGGGGAAAAAAGAAATCTATTTTCTACGTTGACGTCACATGCAGTGTCAATATACATTGGTTCTCTTAAGTCTCAATAGTAGCTGTGGGGTGGGCTAACATAATGGGTCTGCCAGATCAGAGCCTCCTTTGGATAGTGGGTCCCATTCTCGACTTCTGCACAGAAAAATCATGGCAACCGGATAATATAAGTATCTCAAACAAACAATAAAGAGTAAATAATAACCTGCAACCCACTATATGAACTGGCCACATTCTTCCTTTTATAATAGTAGTAGATATATGTATATATATAATATATATATATGTTGCTCCTACAATTTTTCCATGGTTAAATTCTAAAAAAAACATTTTTGTTAAAAATTCCAAAACTTTTAACTTTTTCAATCATTATTGCACTGAAGTAGGTCTTCGATCACTATGTATCGATATTATTTATATTTATATAATAATATGGTACAACCTAACCTAACTAAACTATTATCTAATATAAATGCCCTATGTACTCCCTCAAATACCTCCCACGCCTTGCTGCTTCTTCTTCTTCTAATAGTTTCCTCAGGTGAAATCATGTCTTTAAGAGAAAATACTCCCACAATGAAGAAGCGAATTGATATTGTTGATCGAAGACCACCGTTGAGATCGTGATTCAATGTACTTTTAGTGTATGCGTTTATTTCCGATCGATCTAAGCTTGTCGATGCTCAATCGGATCGAAATTCGCAGCTCAAACACACACACACACGAAAACAGAGTTACGTGGTTCGGCTGTTTTCTAGCCTACTCCACGGACCAACCGAGCACCCTTTTGTATAATCACAAACACGAAACTTACAGACCCACACGTCTACTACAACTTTCGTGTTGAACACTCACTGTGATCCTCACTCTACAAGAAGTTACATGCTCGCCAAGATGGGTAGTCGAAGCTCTGCGATTGGTTTATTTATAGCTGAAGTCACATATAACATGTGACTCTCAGCCATTCTCAGCCGTTGATCTTGCCTGATCCGACGATCCTCAGCTCGCGCGTCATACAACATAAAACGTGTGACACTTATATAAGAGAATTCCCGCCTTAATCGACACCCGTCCGATCTCTATCCAACGGTTCTCATTAATTCATCATCTAATAGAATAAGTAATGATCTGAGCCGTTGATGTCTTACGCGCGTGATCCAATGGCCGATATTTAAACGTCGAACTTTAAACGTTGTCCCTCAGATCTCGCGCGAACAGGATCGGACGCTCCACATTCAATTTTGCGATTTCAGCTTTTCCACGGCTCTTCTTCTTCAGAGCTCGATCTAGCCTCTTTCTGGCCATCTCCGGCGACTGTCCGACGAGGTTTAAGCTCGTATTTCCCAACAAACTCCACCTCGAGCTTACAAACTCGCAAACCCACCGCCTAGCTCCACCTTAGCTGCACAGACGCACCAGCAACACACGCCACAGTTCTTACCAGAAACCAACCCATCATCGTCTTCTTTTCACCTGAGAATCACACCTTTTATGAGCTTTGATCTCGCATCCACAGCTCTACCTTGATTAATACTCTTGCTCGGTTGATCACCCTGCTCCCTCAGGAGCTTCGAGCCTCAATAGAGAACTTGCCAACTCCAAGTAGGATTGAAATTTCCCATTTGGAATCAACTTGAACCTCTGAGCTCATCATCTTCACTTCACTTGAAGATCCATCGATCCTAGCCTCTTGAGCCACTTCCCTGACTCTTCTCCGACTAGCCAGCACCTTCTTCTTGGCCTTATTTTCCTTCGAGACCTCAGCAGCCTGCAACAACAGCTCCTTTCCAGCAACAACACCAAAATCAGAAACAGAATTTTCTGATTTTTCTGTCCAGCTTTCCTCCGATGATTCACCATCTTCCACTTCATCTTCTGAGCCATCTTCCACCTCAGATGCTACCCCTATGTGGGACTTTGAAGTGCCTTCATTCCTTGGTGAAAACAGCTCCGCCTCGTGCTCAGAGATTCCCTCAACAGAGCTCACTCTGTCAAGACTCAACTCAGCAAATTCTGTCACCAGGGCTCCAACCATGGGTTTTGCATCTACTCGCTCCACCTCAAGATGAGTCTTCCGTGGCTTCCCTTGCACACCATTCGAACCACCACATTTCCTAGTTTCGAAATTTGTGCCCTCCACCACAGAACAACCTTCGAGCACATAAATACCATGCCTCCTTTTCCCTGACAGAACCAGCCGCCCCTGTTTCATAACCTGAGTTTTTCCAGCTCCAACTTGGGTGTTGTATCCCTTCTTATCCAAAGCTCCGATGGATATCAAGTTCCTCCTTAACTCAGGGACATATCTCACATCTCTAAGGATCCCAACAACACCATTTTTCAGCCTTATTCGAATGGAACCGCAGCCCAAAATCTGACAACATTTTCCATCACCGAGCTTCACAGTTTTGCCCTTTGATTCCTTGAAATCCTGCAACCACGCCTTATTGCAAGTCACATGGAAGCTGGAACCTGAATCAAGGATCCACTCTCCACTCTTCTCAAGCTCAGAGACATTGAGAACCTCGGCATAATCGAAATCATCATCATCTCTAGTAGCTGAGTTTACATTTGCTTGCTTTGAGTGATCCTTTGACCTCTTCGGGCAAAACCTCTTGATGTGCCCTACCTCGTCGCAGTAGAAACACCTCCTAGACTCAGCCTTTTCCTTCTCCTTGCCCTTCTTCTTCCACGAATTTGATTTTCTCTGCACCATCAGCATATCACCAGCAGCAGGTTCAGCAGCAATTAGTGGTGATGTGAGTGTGTTCAGCTGCTTCGAGCTGAGTGCAGCGAGCACGTCCTCCATCTTCAACTTCTCCCTTCCATACAAGAGAGCCTCCTTGAAGTAATCGTGGCTTGTGGGCAGCGCACAAAGCAGGAGAAGAGCCTGATCTTCGTCATTTATTTCCTCCCCGATATTCTGCAAATCGAGCACAAGTTTCTGTGGATCTAACGGGCTGTCATCCACCATTCGAAATTTGTATAAAGCTTGCTTGAGGTACAGACGCCTAGCCAGAGATTTGGTCATGTACAACGCATCAAGCTTCTTCCATAATTCCTCCGCGGAAGTCTCTGTTGCCACCCGACGAAGCACCTGATCTGAGAGGCTTAAGATCAGCGTTGAGTAAGCTCTTTCCCTGAGCTTCTTCTTTGCGTTCGGAGTCATATCCTTCGGCTCCATCTGAGCCTCGGGCTTCAAGGCCTCCTCCAGCCCCTTCTCGACAAGCACTGCCTTCATTTTGAGCTTCCACATCCCGAAATCATTAGACCCATTGAATACCTCCATCTCGAACCTTGTGGCTGCCATACTAGCTTGGATAGCTTCGCTCCACGCTCACCGCACCAATTGTTGATCGAAGACCACCGTTGAGATCGTGATTCAATGTACTTTTAGTGTATGCGTTTATTTCCGATCGATCTAAGCTTGTCGATGCTCAATCGGATCGAAATTCGCAGCTCAAACACACACACACACGAAAACAGAGTTACGTGGTTCGGCTGTTTTCTAGCCTACTCCACGGACCAACCGAGCACCCTTTTGTATTAATCACAAACACGAAACTTACAGACCCACACGTCTACTACAACTTTCGTGTTGAACACTCACTGTGATTCTCACTCTACAAGAAGTTACATGCTCGCCAAGATGGGTAGTCGAAGCTCTGCGATTGGTTTATTTATAGCTGAAGTCACGTATAACATGTGACTCTCAGCCATTCTCAGCCGTTGATCTTGCCTGATCCGACGATCCTCAGCTCGCGCGTCATACAACATAAAACGTGTGACACTTATATAAGAGAATTCCCGCCTTAATCGACACCCGTCCGATCTCTATCCAACGGTTCTCATTAATTCATCATCTAATAGAATAAGTAATGATCTGAGCCGTTGATGTCTTACGCGCGTGATCCAATGGCCGATATTTAAACGTCGAACTTTAAACGTTGTCCCTCAGATCTCGCGCGAACAGGATCGGACGCTCCACATTCAATTTGGCGATTTCAGCTTTTCCACGGCTCTTCTTCTTCAGAGCTCGATCTAGCCTCTTTCTGGCCATCTCCGGCGACTGTCCGACGAGGTTTAAGCTCGTATTTCCCAACAGATATGAAGATAGTTAAGGAAATATGCAATATGAGGACACTCAAGGGATTGAGACCAATCGGTTGAGTCTTGTCTTGAGGAGATGAAAGATGATTGCATTTTAGGCAAGTCTTGATGCTTGGCTTTGATTTTATGATGCTTTATGTGCTTTTTTTTCTTATATTTTTTTTCGTTGTATCTCTTTCTCCTTGGCTTGATATGAAAATTAAAGTAATTATTATTTTTTATATAGAAATTGTTCGAAATTAAATACGTTTGCTTCTTCTTGAGATGATGTGGTTCCCATTTCCTTTTTCTTTTTTTATTTCTTCATTCTAACAAGAAAATGAAATTTATTGGGATGTCCGAAGCTGTTTTTAACGTCTCCTTGATAAATTTAGTATTAAGATTCACTTAGTTGGCCATTCGAATAAAATAAATTAGTATTTTACGCAAGAGAAGAATGCCCATGTTGTGGCAATTCCACGCGTATGCAATAATATATAATATTATTTTATATTTTGAGTTATATATAATATATGAAATTATAATTTAAAATTTAATTATGTATTATTTTTAGTATATAAATATAATAAAAAATATTATTTTTGAGGATATAATAAATAAAAAAGTTCAAAATAAAATGGTAATTATTCTAATTAAAATAGAAACGATTATCATAATAGAAAGGTGAAATGGACAGTTATTATAATAGAAAAGTGAAATGTACAGTTATTCTATTTTTTAATTGTGATTTTATTATTTTTATTTTTTTTCAATTATTAATTAGATTTAAAAAATATGATTGGTTGATAGTGACACTAAATTACAGTTTATAACTTTGTCTCACCATTAATATAAGAGTATAGATATTTATAATTACTAATCTAATTTAGATTGACATGTTTTGTCAGGTTTGAGGATTATTACTCACGATTAAATAGGGGGAATGTCATGTATTCTGTTGATATGACCTTTGAAAGCAGGCGCCGTATAATGATAAAGAAAGCAAAATTAATAATGATGAAGATATTGTTCACGTTGGCTGCTGAAATGATTAGTCAAAGAATTGAGCTGCAATAATTTTCCTTTGTTCACATGACAGATCAAGGCTAATGCTTCGCCTATAAATAGGCACTTGGCGAAGGCAAAGGAACACACCACAAAACACCACCTCAAGATCTTCTCCGAGTATTTCTTTTAGCTTATTTCTCCTTGTTAGTATAGATACTTTTGTGTATCACGTCCAGTGTACGTGTCTGTAATCACTCCACATAATAAAGAAGTTCTACCCTCCGGTCCGTGGACGTAGGTCATTCCGACCGAACCACGTAAATTCTTGTGTTCACTGTCCAACTTATTTTTCTTCATTTTATTCGTTATCCTCATTTCTCGGGCAATAATATATTTGGGATTTTTAAAATATCCTAACATATTCGATATCGATACATGCGTAAATCCTCCTATGATATACTATTTAATTATTCTATTAGATATAAAAACAAATAAAATAAAATTATCAGATTTTCCTATCCACTCACTGTGTTCTTTTTCATTTCCGGTATTTCTATGCGACACGTTTGGAGTATTTTCTTACACGTTAGGACAGACAGATCGAAGTTAGTTTGTCAAAAGTTTCAATTATGGTTTGTCCACCGATATAATTAGAAAAAATTTGAAGTAAAAAAAGTATATCAATAATCAATTATTGAATTTTAAAAGACAGGAAAACATATGGGGTAAAACCACGTTGCTTGTAATAATAAGCGCAAATTGAAGATTTATTTTATCCTATCCACTTGGATATAACTCAAGTGAGTTGAGATTATGACATGTGTCACACTCTCTTCATCTAAGGTGTTAATCTCACCACCATCTTTTATATATGGATACATGTCACAATCTTAATTCACTTTGATATAACCTAAGTAGATAGGGTAGCATGGACCCAAATTGAACGTAAATTTAAGCCAAATAATAAATTCAGTTCACTTAATATGTCGATTTTCTTCTTCTTTTTTTTTTTTTCCTATATTTGATAATTGTAATAATAAAAGTCACCACTTTATATGTTGGATCATTTATTCAACAAAATAACTTAGAAGTCCTATTTGTTGTATTACAAGTTAGTAGTAAAGTGGATAGAAAATATTACAAGTGAAATCAAATGGAATTTCAATCTATGTCGAGAAAAGGATGAAGACCAAAATTTATTTCGGTATATGAATTGAGTGAGTTATTTTTCGCAATTATTAAATATAGGGATAAAAATTGAAAACCATCAAATTTATAAATTTTCCTATAGTACTTATTATATAAAAATAGCAAAGAGACGGATATTGCGAACATTGAAAGCTGTCAATCACTTATCAATTGGCTAACTCAGGGACCATCAACGAGTTTAAAAATTAATTAAGCTGTTCCTAAATTTTTGTTTAACTCGCTTAATAGCAATCGCCACTTATGGTTTGTTATAATTATTTTAAATTTATTTATCGATTGTTTTAATCTCGATTTTGGTGATGCCACCCAATTTAGCTTCTCTTTGTCTATTCTAATTAATTATTATCTACATGTACAACCAAAGTGCACATCACGAATTAGTTTCGTGTCTATGTAATATTAAAATTTAATTAATTTGCAATGTTTTCCTATTGTTCTTTTTTCCCCTTTAATTAAAGAGTTATAGGTGATTAATATTAAATATTCTATGCAAATTTATTGCATGAGAAAGAGCGTGCAAAAGTTAAGGTGTCAAGTGGAATTGAACCCGAGACCGTCATTTAGAAATATCACGAACTTGTCCACTAAGTTATGCCCACCACTCCCAGTTATGTTCTAAACTTTTTTAGAACATATAAAACAATACAAGTTTTGACGATATTAGTTACAATTGCTTATTTCTTGTCACGCATGTTCATCGGACTATCTTCAAATTTCTGGAAAACTAATTAATCGAGATTTCCATGTTTGTAAGCTTCATGAGCAGTATACCCGTTGCATATACATTTATTCGTAGCATAACTAAGTCATAATTAAATAAATTAGAGTCGTTCTGCGTATTTATTATTGCTTTTATACTCATTTTTCTTTTGAAAGAGTGCAAGACGACGAATAAAATAACCAAAACGAAAATAGAGTGAATAGACCAAAATTCCAACGTCTATGGGATTCTGCGAAGGGTCTATGCACGTATTAGACCTTAGAAGGTTTTACTAGTCGAGGCGTGCATTAGTCTACACCCTGAGAACACTTCAGAAAGCTCTACCTACCGAGGTACACCATGGTTTCGAAGTGAACACTCTACAAGCTAAAGCGTAAAGTTGCCTATGCCCGTAGTGGTCTCTACGAGTTGGGGTATAAAGTAGTCAATGCTCGTAGACGCTCTACAAAATCATCACGGGCCAAGAACACTCATGTTCAAGAGCGACGGACATACCTGTCTGCGAAGAATGTCTGCCTACGGCCGTAGAGGAGACGGACTTAGTATAAATAGCACATTTTTTCATCTAAAAAAGGAAATTATCTCATATAACTATAAAACGAACACGAGAGTGATGGTCAAGAAAACCTAGAAATTGATCCCTATTGATTTCTCACTATTACAGAAACACTTATACGCGGTGGTTATTATAGGGTATAAGCGACAGTTTCTCGCCGACGCTCAGAGGCCCGACGCACATAATACAACTATAGGCGATGGTTGTAGACCATCTCCCATAATTGATTACAGGCGACGATTGTTGGGTGGTTAATCTTAATTATTTTATGAATATTTATTGCATGAGAAAGAGAGTGCAACAACAAAAGTCAAGGTTCCAAGTGGAATCGAACCCGAAAGCTTCGATTATATCACGAACTTATTCACTAGGTTATGCCCACTCATTCTCCAGTTATGTTCTAAATTGTTTTAGAACATATAAACAACACAAGTTTTGACTGTATTAGCTACAATTGCTTATTTCTTGTCACACATTCATCAGGCAATCTTCAAATTTCAGAAAATTAATTAATCGAAAATTTTCATATTTGTAAGCTTCATGAGCAGTGTATCCATTGCATATACATTTATTGGTAGCATAACTAAGTCATAATTAAATTAATTATAGTCGGTTTGAGTATTTATTATTGCTTTTATACCCATTTTGCTTTTGAAGGAGTGCAAGATGACGAATAAAACGAACCAAAATGAAAATGGAGTGAATAGACCAAAATTCTAACCTCTATGGGATCCTGCGAAGTGGCTACGCCCATATTAGACCTTAAAAGGTTTTACCTAGACCTGACCAAATGGGCCGCGGGCCAGTTGTGACGGTTCGCGGTTCCGGCGGTTTCGGCGGGGTAAGAGGTCCGGTTTCGGTTCCGAATCCCAACCATATTTCCGAGAATCGGCTTGGAACCGGATCTGGAGCCGGCGGTTCTAGACGGTTCCAGGCCGGTTCGGCCCGTTTTAATTTTTTATATTATTTTAAATTTTTGGAATATTATTGAAGAATAAAGAAATTACAAAAAATAAAAAAATATTAAAATAAAAAAATACCTTACACAAATTATATAAAAAAAACTTTACTCCATCATCCTTATTTATCAATACTATTCTACTCGCCTCTTCACCGGAGTCGGAGCTTGAAGCTTGGAACTCATCGATTGCATACTCCCTTCGATTCTTCGATTTGGCCGAAAATCAATCATTCAATAAAGTTAGCATCACAATGGAAGTCGGGTTAAGGCTCGTTCGTCGATCTCTGTTGGTCCTTTTATTACCAAACAAGGATCAAAAGATGAGATTAAACTTAAAACTCGAGCTACACCTTGAGTGCGTGTGAAATGTGTGTTTTCTTACTTGAAGGTACAAGGTGGCTAGCTTTTAAATTTCTTTTGATAAAAACCCTAGAAGGGCAAATGTGGCCTTATATACCACATGAGTTGGTATATTAAGGCCCTTTTCTAAAACTATTACAAAATCCCAAACTAGTCCCAAAACTACTAATTACAAAATAGACCCAAGTCTTATAAATATGAAAGGACACTACAAAAGATTCCTAACAATCTCCCCCTTAGTGTCCTTTTCACTTAGACGTGTTCTTCTTCTTGGGTCTCATCAGCTCGTAGACGGATCTTCTGAATCCTAATTTGTACTCGGATGCACGTATCCATCTACGATGTCCAAGCTTGTCAGATATTATCTCTATCATCTTCTCGAACTTAGCTTGGACTTCATACTTCTCAGCACTCAATCCCTCCAAGATTCTCTTTAATTTGTCTCGTATGATCAGGAGGGTTCTGTGACGCCCGGGGCCAATGAGGGCGGGGAGTGATCGCCGGTGCCAGAGAGGGCACGGACAAGGTGCGGCTCCTGGCAGGCTTCTAGGCGAAGGGGTACATGAATGAACTGATCCCACACCCGAATAAGAGGGGATCCTGAGGCTGGCAATGTATGGGCGTGTCGGTCTAAGAATCGTATAAGAGAATTGATAGTACTACTCATATCACCAAGGTCGACCTACCTTTTCGGGAGTCCATCTATAAGAACTCCAAAGTTAAGCGTGCTTGACTTGGAGCAATCTTAGGATGGGTGACCCCCTGGGAAGCAGCTCAGGGTGCGTGCGAGTGAGGACAAAGCACGCTGGAAGGTTAAGTATAAATGGTGGTACAGTGGGGCCAGACTATCAATAGGAGTGTGGTGGGCCCAACCCCACTGGTCCCCAGTAGGACGAATGTTACCAGTAACAGCCGGTATGGGACGGGTCGTTACAGGTTCCGTCGGAGAACTTTGAAATCTCGGACGTCTTCATCAGCCTCTTGTTGCCGTTAAAGTTGATGTAGACCACTGATGGATCTTCTCCATCAAAGATGTGGCCTTCACCGAAATCTTCAGATTCGGGGCTTTTGAAGGAGGGCTTTGTGAGATTCACCTTCTTCAGGTTGCTTTCGAGCGCCATTTGAAGGTCGTGCGATGCAGCGTATTTGATTTGGCGCATCATGAATCTCTTCAGCGTGTTGTAGCCCAACTTGAATTCGGGGTTCTGGAGGGTGCCTATCATCTGGAAAGTTCCGACCATCCTGTCGATGTCTTCTGATCTGAGATAGGCGAGATCTGCTTCATTTAGCTCTTCCGCCGTTCCATCATTTCTTTGAATTTGGTAGATAGGGAAGGCTGTGGAGCAGAAGAAATCCGTTCGAACACCCGTCATCTTCGAGATTCTTGGCCTCTTCTTCTCTTCTCTTCGGTGAGCCTCTAGGTCATTTCCTTTTCCCTCGAACATAAGTCTTCGACGGAGACTTTGCACGTACAGGTTGGCTCTTTGCTCCGAGAGATGGGTCATGCCCCTCAGCTCCAGCTCATTTAGCTTCTTGAGCCGATCCTCCTTTCTCCAGATTCTTTTGCGTATTTCTTCTTGGAATGGTACCACGATCTTGGCATTCTTCCAAGGCAGGTTTAGTTCTTCTCCTATTCTGGATTTCATTGGAGGGTCGTCCACGTCCACCACTCTGTGTTGGAGGAGCTCGGGAAGTTCTGGAATATCAGCGTTGTAGTCTTCGCCTTCCTCGAGTTCCTCCTCTTCTATCCGAACTAGGCTTATGGCCGCCTTCTTCAAGAAGTGTCTGGTGTTTTCCATTAAGCTATTGGCTAGTTCGGGAGTTGTCGGTTGACGTAGCCAGTCTTCATTTAGAATATATCCCTCAACCGCATCGTGTGGGTTGTAGAGTTCTTCGATTGTAGTTGGCTCGTCAACTGATGGACTTGGAATGGTGGTTGGTTGATGAGGCATGGATGGGCTTTTTCTGGCTAAGGGTTGAGGTGACGAACTTGTAGTGGCTGAGATAGTGTGAGCTGGTGGGGTAGCTTCTTTTTGAGATGATGAAGCCCCCTGTTGCGTGGTTTGGGTAGTGGTAGTTTGGGTGGTGATGGTTTGGGTGAGCTGCTGCGTCGGGGTAGGTTGCGTCGTGCTCGGTCTCTTCTCCCCCTCGGGGTGACCCTCATCTTCTGGCTCATCTCGTGATCGGGCCGACGCCTCCGCCCCGCCACGGCATGAGAGCGGTGTCTCAAGCCGACGTTTGATTTCCAACTCCCGCTCATTCAGGTGGGTAGCACTTTGAAGCCGGGCCAATAGGATGTCATGAAGTTCTTCGGTTGGAACATCCCACGGGCCGGGTTCTGCGGTTGGGGCTGGGTTTTCGGGTGGAGGTGACGCAGCAGGTGGTTCTTCGGTGACTGGGGCCTTGACTTTGTCGCGCGATGTACTCTTGAGCACCTGGTAGACTTTGCCGAGGATTCTTTCTTCCATGGCTTGTGCAAAAGTCTCCAGTCTGGTCTCGAGGCTGGCCGCCGTCACAAACCGGGAAAATGACGGGGGAGCCACGAAGGCGTTCCGTCGTCATGATAACTGAGGAACCGGGGCCACTCAGGCTCATCGTTGGCATCGAAACCGAGACGGACTCGGTTCGATGGCCCATAGCAGCTGTAGGGACATTGGCTGATGAGGGACTTCCGCTCTGTCCCTGACTGGTATCCAGCCAGGAGACATCGAAGAGCATTCTATCTAGATCACCAAGATCTGCAGGTGCAGTGAAATGTGTATGTGTCCTAGAAAATGGAAAAAATATGGGTGGTGAGGACAATAGACCTATAGTGCTCAAAAAGGGTGCAGTCTGAGGCGAGGGACTGCTTATTTCAACATCAACCTCCTCCGAGCGAGGAGGTGATGGCATGCGTGGCTCATCGTGAGCAGGTGAAATAACCATCTGTTGAGAGATGGTTGAGTGGATAGGCTCAGGTATGTGCGCGGTTGGACCCGACGCCGCGACTTCTACTCAGGAGACGACAAGGTCGTCTTCTGTACCTAAGGGTTCGGTCCGGGTGATTTGTGGACTGATGGGCGGAGGAGCTCTGCCGCTTCTTTGTTTCTTGCGACGCTCCTGTTGGCGGCTTACGTCATCCCGCGTGGACGTTTTCTTCTGTTTGCGAGCGGGGGATGCGGCGCGTCCTAGACCTATACTGGAGGCAGTGGTTTGGCTATTCCCGGGTTAGGTCCAACTGGGATGTGCTGGACCATAGGAATATCATCCTTTGCGTGCTCCCGAATGTAGGCGGCCACTATCGGGTTGGTAGAGTCGGCGAGCCACAGCAGTTCGTCGGGGATGGCCATGGCATCTCGGTCGAACTTGGTCTTCGACGATTGGAGTGAGCCGAGCTTTGGCGGTTTGTAAGCTTCCGATGGGTCCCGTTGCTCGATCTCAAGAAAATTCTCCATAAAGTGCTTGACGAAGACGGGAAGCCATTGCAGGTACGGGAGAACCTTCTTCGTGGAGGGTAGGTCCCGTCTTCGTATTTGATCCAGCAAGTCCGACCAGATCAATTGGACGATATCGTATCGTTTGTTGAAAACGATGCCGTGGAAGATGAGAAGGATGTTGCGGTTGCATCTGTCGGGGCCGCTGTGTTTGGGGGAGAGGCATTTGTTTATGATAAGAAAAATTGTCCGCCAAGGTTGGGGAATGTCCTTGGCGGTGAAGTCTGAGAGGTTTATGGTGTTATGTACGTTGGGTTTATATCCCATGAAGAGGAAATCTCGTTTGAGATCCTCTTCACTGGGCTGAGGGTCGAAGTTAAGGGTGAATGGTAGGTTGAAGAGGGATCGTATGAGAGTTTGGGTGAGAGCGACTGGGGTTCGGTCGATTTGAGCTGTGAGTGTGGATGGATTTGGTCTTGGTGTGAGATTGGTAAGAGTATCCCAGAATTGCTGAACGTACACTTCTGGGACGTACTCAGTTATCGTGAGGGCGGTGTTTAGAGGGTGGTTGCGTAGGATTTGTAGGATGATGGGATCAGGGCAGCTTGCTGTCTCAAAATCGAGTTCAAGATTGTTTGGGAGACGTGGGGCCCAAGCTGCCTGTGGAAAAATTTCTTCAACTGTTCGCACCATTTTTTGTTCTGAAAAAAAAAAATACAGAGAAATATTAGTGCACAGAACAAGGAGTAATCGAATTTAGGCCTTGAGATTTGGACTTAGACAAAATTTTTGGACTTAGGAACTATTTTGGACTTAGACTTTTTGTACTTAAGGTTTCAGACTTAGAAATTTTCGAATGAAGGCAAAATTCAGGAACCATAGCGCCGCGATTTCGTGTTGAGTTAAAAATTCGGGCAAGTCAATTTTCGCCTAAGTATAAATCGGACAAGTCTGAGAATCGGGTAAGGTGTGATTTTCGGTCAAAAAGTCAAATAGTCAACAAGTCAAAGTCGTTTCCGATTTCACATGAAAGAAGATTCGGGTAAAGAAAATCGGGTATAATTCGGGCGAATTGAAACGTCTGCTATAGTAAAAGTTTTCGCCGAAGGTTTTAAATTGAAAATCGGGTATTTGCAAAATTCGGGTAGATAAGAAATCATCTACAGTGAAAATTCGTCGAGTTGAAATTTGGGAAATGATTTTTCGGCGAAAACACTGTGATTCTACAGTGGATTTTCGGGTAGAAATTCAAATTTCTCCCGAAAATCGTCCGAAAGTCGAATTATCTTCAGCGTAAATCTGCAAAAAGCAACGAAGAAGACGATTAAAATTGCAGAAATGAAGTCGTTCTTACCAAAAATGAGTGGGTGTATGCAGGTTTTTAAGAAAGAATGCAGTTTGGGGATTGAGAACAAGTGCGTCGATTTTGAAATCGGGAGGTTTTTGGTTCGTGTCTTGCAAGTTTCGGGAGGTTTGGAGAGTTAATGCGGAAATTCGGGTGCTACTGCATATTTAAAACTTTCACTGTGTATTTTCGGGTGTTTGAGAATTCGGGCAAGAATGATGAAAATTCGCCGAGTAAAAAATCGGGCGAACTTTACTGTGTAAGTTAAGCCCGAAAAGTTAACGATGTCCCGAAATCGTGAAATAAAGAGATTTTTGAGACCCAAAAATCAGTATTGTTAAAATTTCCAAATGTTCAATGATTATGCAATTTTTTGCACAGAACATTTTGTGAAAATTTCAACTCCCCCTCAATTTATGCATATCTTTCAAACACTCCCCCTAAATAAAGTAATGAAACTCCCCCTCAATTTATGCACACTACAAAAACATAAAAGAGTGAATGAAAATCATGAATGGCATCTATATACACTATATAAGGTTCTTGGAGGCACAATCGATTATGGATCCCGATTCAACATGCCTAACTTAGACACGAGGAATTGGAATCGTTTCTCATCCAATGCTTTCGTAAATAGGTTACCAAGTTGAAGTTCGGTGTTTACGAAATGCATTTCGATTGTGCCTTGCTCCACATGTTCCTTAATAAAGTGATACCTAATGTCTATATGTTTCGTGCGTGAATGATGTACGGGATTGCAGGTAATAGCTATTGCACTCTTAGAGTCGCTAAAAATGGGAATGTTATTTAGTGAAATGCCAAAATCTCGTAGCTGGCTTCTCATCCACAAAACCTGCGAGCAACAACTTGCAGCGGCGACATATCCTGCCTCCGCCGTAGAAATTGATACGCAGTTTTGGTTTCAAGATGACCAGCTTACGAGTTTACCCCCTAGAAATTGAGCGGTTCCGAAGGTGCTTTTTCTGTCCAGCTTGCATCCCGCATAATCTGCATCCGTGTAGCCAACAAGACGGAAGTCTGAGTCCTTGGGGTACCATAGGCCCAGGTTCGGGGTTCCTTTGAGGTACTTGATGATCCTCTTTACTGCTAGCATGTGGGATTCCTTTGGATCAGCTTGAAAGCGTGCGCATAGACATGTCGCGAAATATCTGGCCGACTGGACGTGAGGTAGAGTAATGATCCTATCATGCCTCGATACGTGGTTTGGTTGACGGAGTTCCCTGAGGTATCCGCATCTAGTTTGCATGAAGGAGACATAGGAGTACTGGCAGTGTTGGAGTTGTCCAAGTTGTACTTCTTGAGGATGTCATGAACGTACTTGGACTGGTTGATGAAGATTCCATCATGGAGTTGTTTGACTTGAGGGCCTAAGAAGAAACTTAGCTCTCCCATCAAGCTCATTTCAAACTTTTGCTTCATCAAATCTCCAAAGTTTCTGCAGAGTCTTGCGTCCGTCGAGCCAAAGATGATGTCGTCGACATATATCAGTACTAGCATAATATCGGATCCGCTTCTTTTGGTGAAGAGAGTCGTGTCGATTTTCCCTTTCATGAACCCGGAGGAAATGAGGAAATCAGAGAGGACCTCATACCAAGCTCGAGGTGCTTGTTTGAGTCCATACGGAGCTTTGTCCAACCGGTACACGTAGTCGGGGTTGTCTCTGCTCACAAAACCTTCAGGTTGAGAAACGAAAACTTCTTCCTTCAATATTCCATTGAGGAAGGCTGTTTTGACACAGATATGTGGAGACTTTCATTGATCGTTGAAGCCCGGGTTGTGACACCACTTGAGGGATCTCCAATAATTTGCGAATTCGGATGAGCCCGGGTCCATTTTGTTGCGTGCGTTTGTGAAGATTCAGCAGTATCTTCACCCGTAGGATTTTCTGAATCCGGTGTGATTTGTGGTTCCGTGGGCTCATTAGGTTGGGATCCTATATCTTCTGAAGATGCTTCAGCTTGAAAGTCAATAGATGGAAAGGTGTCGGCTTCTGAGATAGCAATGATATCTGTGTCAGTTGTCGGTTCAGTATCATCTCCGATGTGAAGATTTTCCATTGTTGGAGGCGAGCTATCATTGCCTGGGGCTTCAAAAGGAACAGTAGTTGTGGGTAGCGGAGGTCTTGGACACAGGTTCTCAAACAGCAGATCAAGATCCTCATCGCTAGAGGTATGGGTTTTTGAAGACGGGCCCACTGAGGAGGTGCTGGGTTGATCTTTAGTCAACTCTCGTAGAAGTCCGGGTTCTGGACTAATTGGTACAGAAGCCACTTGATCTACTTCGTCAAACGTGACGTTGATGCTTTCCATGATAGTCCTTCTCTCTTTTAGGTATACTCGATAGGCCTTGGAGTTTGTCGAGTACCCTACAAGTACGCCCTCGAATGCCTTCGGGTCAAGTTTGCCCCTATTTTCTCGTTCGTTGGCAACATAGCACTTGCATCCGAAGACTCTGAGGAATGAGACGTCTGACACTCTGCGGTTTATCATCTCGTATGGAGTTCGGTTGAATCTCTTGTGAAGCGATGCACGATTCTGAGTGAAGCATGCTGTGTTTAGTGCTTCAGCCCACAAGAAGTGCGGTAGTCCATAATGGATTAGGAGAGTTCTGGTTGCCTCAACCAGGGTCCTGTTTTTGCGCTCGACAACACCATTTTGTTGGGGTGTCTTTGCTGCTGAGAACTGTTGGGTGATACCTAGCGATGCATAAAAATCGCTGAGTTTCTTGTTCTTGAATTCAGTCCCATTGTCAATTCTGATTATCTGGATGTTTAGCTGGTAGAGGTTCTGGACTGTCTTCACAAATTCGATAATAAGATCTGCTGTTTCGTCTTTGGTTCGGAGAAACTTCGTCCAAGTGAAGCTCGAGAAGTCGTCCACTATCACCAATACATATCTTCGTCCATTGATAGTCTGAGTGCGCATTGGTCCGCACAAGTCCATGTGAATGAGCTCAAGAGGTCTTGTGGTCGAAGCTGTGTGTTTGGTGTGATGGGATGCTTTTCTCATTTTTCCCATTTTGCACGCCGAGCAAAGATGCTCTTTGTGATATCTGAATGAGGGAAGTCCTTTGACCAAGTTGTCTGAGCGGAGCTTGTTCAGATCCTTGAAGTTGAGATGTGAGAGCCGCTGATGCCAAAGATCATTCTGATGCAGAGATGCGCGAGAGATGAGGCAGGTTGGTCGTATTGTCTTCAGGTCGATGGAGTAGAGATTTGTCTTTCTGTGACCAGTGAACAGCTTTGACCCTTTATCATCGATGACACTGCACATGTTGGATTCAAAGAGAACTTGAAATCCTTTGTCACAGAAACATCCAATGCTGAATAGGTTGTAGCTTAGCCCTTCGACATACGATACTCCCTTGATGGTGAGTCTGTCATGGATAAGGTTGCATGTTCCTAGCATAGGTGCAGAGTCGCCGTTTCCGAAGTAGACCTTTCCGAGATAGCCCTCGGTGAAGTTACTCAACAACTCTTTATTTCCAGTCATGTGTGAGGAGTAACCTGAGTCTAAGTACCACACATGACGGACCTGCAAGACAAGTTTGGTTAGCTTACGAACCCGTTTGAGGACGGGTCCAGTATTCATGACAGGAAATGGATCCAATAGTATTGATGTTATGTTGAGTATCAAGTCGGTTTGATTGACGATTGACTTAGGAACCCAGACTTGATTATTGCCTATTTGGTGCAGTAAACACTTAGGAATCCATAGTTGCTTGCGTTTGGGCTCTTTATTGTGTTTATTTTTGTTCTCATTTTCGGGTGTGGCGTATCTCTTCCTTTTTGTTTTTCCCGATGACCTATGTCGCGTGGGTGATGCAGGATTAGAGAGGGAGGAAGTGATAGTATGTGCCTTTTTGCGAGATCGATTGTAATGAGAACGTGGAAATGCATCAAAATAGTTCGGACAATTCGTAGGAGTTTTGGTGGAAAATAGAGAATTACAGTCTGCGATATTACAAGACAATCGTTTAGGAAAGTTAAAACAGTTAGAAACTGGAGAGACATGCTTTGAAGGTAGCTTCTTCTTCTGAACCCAGAGATTTTCTTCTTCACTCGTTCCAGAGCGACCTTCTTCCTCTTTCTGTCTGTCAAATTTTTGCCTGTTGCCACAAGCTTAACAGAGTCAGTACGAGTGATTAAGTGAGACGGAGGAGACTTGATTTCTGTACTCTTATCTACATACGTAGAAGTTTTGGAGACAGAATGAGAAGTGGAAGGTTTGTGAACATCAGGAAAGTTTTCAAGAGTGTAAATTTTACTTAAGAGAATGGTTCTTTCTTCCGAAAAGGCTTTCCTTTCAGATTCCAGAGAAGCAGTTAGATCGCCTATTTTGCGAATTATTTCTGGAATGTAAATGGATGAATAAATGGGTTTGGCCTGTTCAGAAGTACTTTCCTGATTTTCGGGACCGAAAGGTGAGACAAAGTCTGTAGTCAACAGAATGATTCTAGTTTTATAGTTATCGTTCAGCTCGGCATACTTAAATGTAATTTGGGCCATTCTTTGTTTCTTCTTTTCTTATCTTCCGTCTCATTCGCTTCTGATGACTCGATGAAAGGCATAAGTGTTTTCAGAGTTAGACCTAGATGTCTGATGTCATATAGGGGATATACCGCATCTTTCGAAGGGTTATGTTTACTTCGAAATCCGATACCTTCACGAGGGTCGTAGAATTCTACATCTTTCGGTTGGTTGAGAAAGATGGTTTGATCGGTCTGAGCTCTTTTGGTGAGGAGGTCTTCCAATTCTTTGACCTTTTTATAGAGTCTAACTCTTTCTTTGGTGATCAAGTCATATTGAGAAGAGACGTTTATGCCTTCTTCTTCGCTTTCCTTCAAAATTGTACTAACATTGCTAATCTGTTTTTCGCTATCTTCCACCTTATTTGTTAAGATTTTAGCTGTGGACTCTGCGTTGACTAATGACTCCCTAAGAATAGCTATCTATTCCTGTTGTGTGTTTAGTAAGGAATAATTATTGTCGAATTTTCGTTTTAGTTCTATGTAATCCCTACATTGCATGGAGAGTTTGCATGTCCTATGTTTCAATTCAGTGAAATCATTTGGGGATGGAGTGTATACCTCCGAGTCCGAGCCGGGGAGATCAGAGCCATTGGAGCTGGGGCCAACTGCTTCATCCTCCGAGTCACCGTCCTTGATCTTGACCATGAAAGCTTTCTCATTCGTTTCCTCGTCTGAAGTGTCCTCAAGCCATTCCTGTTCTTCAGCAACTAGCACAATCCCCGCATCTTTCTTTTGGGAGAACTGAAGCTTTCTCTTGTAGTACTTGTTGGGAATCCCCGTAGGGGCCCGAGGCCCTCGTTCCTTGAACGGCGGAATTTTAAAACTTTTGGGATTCCCGCCTTTCCCTTGGACCGCTCGGTAATAACACGAGAACGTATAAAACACGAAAGGAGAAGAGTTTTACAGCCATGATACCTTGACGATCACAGGACGATGGCGAGCTACGAACCCTTCTAATCCCCGGGATGTTGTATCCCTCTCCTAGCACCTTTACGCGTACGAACGGGGCAAGAGCGTCATGCCGACACCTTTACGAACGTCGCAGCGAGTCCTTGCTTTGGACGGCTAGGCCAAGAACACGCTGGCTGCTTTCTCTTCACGCGCGCGCCGTACGGCCACCGAGGAAGAGAGTGAGAGAGACGAGAGAGAGAATGAGATACGAAACCCTAGCGTATTTTTCTTTTTCACAATGATGACTTAGGGTTTTTCAAAATGAAAAAACCCTATATATACCCTAGGGTGTTTGGCCGAAAATAGTAAGTTGGGTGGAGAAAAAATCTCATCCACTTATTCATACCAAGTCACTTGTTGACTTGGTCTTTCTGTTTTGAATTTAAATTCAAAATTCAAATTCAAATTAATATTAAAATAAATTAATATTTAATTATATTTAGTATATTTAAATATAATATCCAATATATATATTTCATTAATTTTCGAAATTTTTATCAAATAAAAATCGATTATTATATATCTAATATATATTTTTTTAATTCTAAATTAAATATTATTATTTTTCTAAAACAATAATAAAGATTTAAATCATATTTAAATCATATAC
This sequence comes from Lindernia subracemosa, assembly GCA_028392965.1. Classification (NCBI taxonomy): domain Eukaryota; kingdom Viridiplantae; phylum Streptophyta; class Magnoliopsida; order Lamiales; family Linderniaceae; genus Vandellia; species Vandellia subracemosa. The sequence continues at coordinate 462,266 of JAQPCC010000065.1, forward strand.
TAAATATTAAATATCCAATATAATATTTCCTAAATATTTCGTGAGGTGAAAAGACCATTTTGCCCCTCACGCGATTTTACTTCATTTTCGGTCATTTAGGGTTTCGGCCAAGCCCCAAACCCTAATCTCTCAATCCAGGCCCCAGCCTGCTCTATTCTCATATTGACGGTGTGTCGGTTGCCCTTTTTAAGCCCGACCCTCTTGGTTCGTCTCAACCGGCTCTGGGAGGAATCCAGGAGTTCGGTATTCACTTAGCCAGCCCCGTGGTACCGAACCGATCCCGAGTTGAGTACGAATAGGTATTATTCACGAACCGACTATAGATTGTCGTACTACGTATAAACCCTTTACATTTGTCCCGGTCGAGTGAAAGTCACGCGTAGTCGAACTTACAGGACTCGACGCTATGATGTTCGTGTCGGTGACATTTACCAAAACTGCCCTCCACGACACTCGTGAGTCAGTTATATGCTCTGGCCAGAGGCTTAGGTAAATTCCCGCACATCGAAACTGCATAGGACGTTAACCTTGAATTTAATCAAGGCCGTAAATCCCGCTCAGCGGTATAACCGGCAATCACGTCGAAAAGTCAAGACCGCATTTCGCCGCTGACCCTTGCTTCATGCAATTTGGGCCTAGCAAACTAGTGACAAATCAAGACCTTAAGACCAACCCCGGTTAAACCCTTTCGGTCTAAGGTTCACGTAGACTACTATAGTCAATCGATCGATCAGCGACTTTACCAGCGTGTGATCGTTCGATTACGAGTCAGTGTCCAAATACAGACAATCCCCTGATTCGTCTTGTATCAATGTCACGAGCTCCCACTTCCCAAGTGAATGGTTGGCACAACCACTTTGGACCCGTCGACAAACAAGTCGTACTCGTCAATCAGTCACCCTACTGGAGACTAAGACTTGTGGACTTAATTTAATATTACAGTATGTCAGCTTACTGGTGCCCCCTCTCTGTCCCCACAGAATCAGTAACTGAACTGTAAATATTGGGTTTTATTAATTCGTCTTATTACCCGACTGCAAGGTTAATTTATTTAGACGAAATAATAATCTGCCTTTGTATTGTTTGTCATGCTAATTTCGACAATAAACAAACAATAATAATTTCATTATCAAATAATTCAATTACAAATGTTAAACACATCAAAATTACACTAATGCCCTCGTACTATCTAATCCTCGTACGGCATCTAGGGCATAAACCTCAACAATCTCCCACTTGCACTAATGCCACGCGCTATAGTATCTCAACCCCATTTTATCGAGGTGACGATCTAGCACTGCCTGAGACAGTGGCTTCGTGAACGGGTCCGCCACATTTTCTGCTGAGGCGATCTTCTGCACGGCTATAGAGCCATTCTCAACGAACCCACGTAACACGTGGTATTTTTCTCTATGTGCTTGGACTTACTGTGAGCACGGGGTTCCTTAGCTTGTGCGATCGCTCCGCTATTGTCGCACCACAATGGTAACGGGCGATCCACTATGCTAGGTACCACCTGCAGTTCTTCTAAGAACTTGCGTATCCAAACACCCTCCTTGGCAGCTTCTGAAGCCGCTATATACTCCGCCTCAGTGGTGGAATCAGCAGTCGTGCTTTGCTTGGAACTCTTCCAAGTTACTGCGCCACCATTGAGCGTATATACAAAACCCGAAGTAGACTTTCGGTCATCCACATCTGATTGGAAGTCCGAATCCGTATAACCATCTACCTCTAATTCTCCTGGGCCGTAAATCAGTATCAAGTCCTTAGTCCGTCTAAGGTACTTCAGGACTGTCTTTACCGCCGCCCAGTGTTCCTTACCAGGGTTGGCCTGAAACCTACTCACTACGCTCACAGCGTACGCTATGTCTGGTCGCGTGCAAAGCATCGCGTACATCAGGCTACCCACAGCTGAAGCATAGGGGACTCCAATCATCTCTTGTCTTTGTACCTCGTTGCGAGGAGACATAGCCTTTGAGAGATGAATCCATGCCTCATAGGTAGGAACCCTTTCTTAGAGTCGTCCATCTTAAACCTTTTAAGGACTTTATCTAAGTAAAGGGCCTGAGATAAGCCAATTGACCGTTTCGCCCTATCTCTAAATAGGCGTATTCCTAGAATATAGGTCGCTTCTCCCAGGTCTTTCATAGAGAATTCGGTCGAAAGCCAAGCTTTGACCTCTGAAAGCATCCCAATGTCGTTTCCTATCAAAAGGATATCATCTACGTACAATACTAGAAACGACACCTTGCTCCCACTGGCCTTCTTGTAAACACACGGCTCATCTTCGTTATTTATGAATCCGTAGTTCTTAACTACTTCATCGAATCGAAGATTCCAACTCCTTGAAGATTGTTTCAGTCTACATATGGACCGATTCAGCTTGCATACCTTCTGAGCATCTGCATCTGACGCAAAATCTTTGGGTTGTTCCATATAGATCTCCTCCTGGAGGAATCCATTCAGGAACGCGGTCTTTACGTCCATCTGCCAGATCTCGTAGTCATAGTATGCTGCTATCGCAAGCATAATGCGAATGGACTTATTAATCATTGCGACTGGTGAAAAGGTCTCCTCATAGTCAATACCCTCTTTTTGACTATACCCTTTCGCTACAAGCCTAGCTTTGTACGTTTCCACCTGTCCGTCAGATCCAATCTTCTTCTTGTAGATCCATTTGTTCCCGATCGGTCTGAAACCATTGGGTAGGTCTACAAGTGTCCAAACCTGGTTTGAATTCATAGAGTCCATTTCGGCTTGCATAGCCTCAAGCCACTTGAGGGAGTCTGTACCGGTAATTGCCTGGTCGTAGGTGACGGGATCGTCCCCGACGCATCCCTCAATCGCCGCATCCCCATGCTCGACGTGTACCATACCATATCTCTCAGGCACTTGAGATATCCTACTAGACCTGCGCAATTGTGGCTGAGCCGGGTTTTCTGGAACGTCGTCTAACGACTCTGTAGCAACTGGAGTTGATTCGTCGCTTAACTCACCAAGAGTTATTTCACGTCTTTTACCGCCTTCGCTAATGAACTCTTCTTCCATGAAGGTTGCGCGTAAAGCGACAAACACCCTGTGTTCGTCTGGAACGTAAAAGTAGTACCCCATTGAGTCCTTGGGGTATCCGATGAATCTGGCCATAATCGACCTTGATTCTAACTTGTCTGCCGGTAACTTTTTCACAAAGGCGAGGCAACCCCAAATCCTAGTGTGATTCAGGCTTTCCTTACGATTATGCCAAGCTTCGTAAGGGATCCTGTCGGCAGAACGGATAGGTATCCTGTTAAGGATATAGGCTGCTGTCTCTAAAGCATAACCCCATAACAAAATGGGGAGATCTGCGTAACTCATCATCGACCGAACCATATCCAAAAGTGTTCGGTTTCTTCGCTCGGCTACGCCATTTAATTGTGGCGTACCGGGAGGTGAGAACTGTATAACGATGCCATTTTCTCTGAGAAATGTATCGAACTCAAGGCTCATGTACTCGCCGCCTCGATCTGATCGAACGGCTTTAATGACCTTGCCAGTTTGCTTCTCCACTAACGCCTTATACTCTTTGAACATTTCAAGAGCTTCGGACTTTTGTCTCATCAAATAGACAGTCCCGTAGCGGGACTGATCGTCCGTAAACGTAATGAAGTAGCGGCAATTACCTCGGGCCGTCACCCTGAACGGTCCACATACATCAGTGTGGATCAAACCCAACACTTCTGCAGCCCTAGTAAAAGTCCCTGTGAAGGGTGATTTGGTCATTTTGCCTAGGATGCAAGACAGACAAGTTGGGATCAGGCCTGACTTAGCTATGCGAATCAGGTCGTCCTTTTCCATCTTGTCAATCTTTGCTTCCCCAGCGTGACCTAGTCGAAGGTGCCAGATGTATCGCTCGTTTGACCCCGTCGACGAGTTGGTAATTGCGTTTACAGTTTCTACCTTATCTTTTAGATTGACGTAATATAAACCATTTATTAACGTCGCTTTTCCAACGTTTTCATTTCTAAAATAAATATGGCAAACATTATCAATAAATCGAAATTCATAACCAAGTCTGCTCAAAACAGGAATCGAAATAATGTTCTTAAGCCCCTTGGGCAAAACAAAAACATCAGAAAGTACTAAACTATGCAAAGATGATAAAAGCAAAGTCTTCGATCCAACGTGCGTTGCTGCAACACTATGTCCGCTGCCAACGTTGATCGAGACCTCACCAGCTCGAACCTTCCTACTTCGTTCCAGACCCTGGTTCAAAACACAAATATGGGAGCTAGCCCCTGAGTCAAGTATCCATGAAGTAGAATACACAGAACAATTAGCTTCGAAAACTAATTGCTTACCTGAAGCGTCAGAAGACGCCTTCAGCTTAGGACAATCGCGCTTCCAGTGACCCAGCTGCTGGCAATGGAGGCACTTGTCAGTGGGCTTCGCGCCCGACTTCACAGCCTTCTTGGATTTCGCCTTCTTGGCGATTCTACCCTTTGGCCCGCTGTGCTTGCTCGGCTTCTTCTTCGACCCCTTGGACCGAGTAGTCGCAACAAGCGCGACGTCCTTGCCCTTACCCTTATCGTTGCGATACTGAGTACTGGTTGCAACCAACTCATTGATCAGGTCAGGTATCGAATACTCCCGATTGTTCAGGTTGCAGTTCACCACGAACTGGTGGAAGGACGGTGGGAGGGACTGTAGTATGACGTCAATCTTTACCTCGTGAGGTAAACCAAATGCCAGCGCATCCAATCGCTCCATATGCTCATTCAGCTTAAGTAAATGAGCATGGACATCACCACCCTCTGCGAGCTTGGTGTTGAAGAGAGTATGCGTGATGGCGTAGCGAGCGCTCCTAGACGACTCACCATAAAGCCCAGCTAAATGCACCTGTATCTCTTTAACACTCATGAACTCATGCTGACGCTGCAGCTCTGGGCTCATAGCCGATAGCATGTAAGAGTGGACCTTGCCAGCATCGTCAACCCACTTATCGTGGAACTGCAGGTCTTGCTCTGTCGAATCAGCATTGTGAGTCAAAGGCTCCTCGATGTCCAAGACATACTCCAATTTTTCCAATCTGAGGACGATCCTCAGATTTCTTAGCCAATCAACATAGTTTGGTCCCACCAAACAATGTTTTTCCAAAAGTACGGATAATCGGTTTGTCATCGTATAAATAGAGACGCAAATAAACTGCAGAAAGAAAACAGATAGTTATGATTTGAAGTGTTTAATCAGACTAAAATAGGACTTTAATTTTTCATCTGACTCCCACTATTTTTCTCGAAATCCTGTCTCCCGTTAGGAATTTCGGAAACCTCGTTGAGTAGTTTCATAGTGGCGTTGATTTACCCGCACTGAATCAAACTAGCCTCAACTTAACAGTTTATTGGTATATTCGATCAGCCAGGCTCGTGTCCCACACGATTCTGTCACACAGAAGGTTCAACGAATTTGTCTCAGTCAGGGTCCCTCGGCCTGTAACTCAGACGTCTTGGGAATGACTGTACAAGTGCTACCTATCAGCGTCCTGCTAGCCTTCCACTTTTGAGTGAACTTCGCCTCCGTAGGATAACACTTTGCGGGAGGACGAAGAGTGGTCGGTGAGCGGCATTATAAAAAATGCATCCAAATACGTTCATGTCAAAGGCGAGGGTTTTAGCGCCATAACTCGGTCAACCGAAACCGTATCCCTAAGTCGTAACGTTTTTGGATTTGATAGAAGACAGGAGCCCCGCCCTTTACTCACTTGATATTTTAAAGTCTAACTTCGGGAGAATTCTCACAGATAAGAACGAGCACATTATGCACGATATCACGTTCGAAACCAACACGCACATAATAGACTTTAATAGTAAACCTAGTTTCAACCTATTAAAGTAAATGTGAAAGATCGGGGATATTTCTAGTTCTATCCTATTTGTACAATAAGTAAAACTCCAAGTCTTCGGGCTCGTTTCGAACGGACACCTCGGCCACCGTCGTTCGTCTCGTCTCGATCTTCTTGCGGGAGGATGCCGCGCGCTGCGCGCGGCCATGCCCTAGGCCGCGCGCTATGCACGGCCAGCCAGCCCCGTGCGCCCATGCGCGTGGCCAGCAGCCATGGTCCGCGCGCTGCGCGCTGCTCGTCAGCGCCGCGCGCCCATGCGCGCGGCCAGGTCTGGCCAGACCAATGCCTACGCGTGGCCGGCCAGCGCCGCGCACCCCTGCGCGCGGCCAAGGCAGCGTGCCGCGCGCCTACGCGTGCGGCCCGCCTAGGGCGCCGCGCGCTCCACGCGCGCGGCCAGCTCTTCTGAAAGCTGTCGTTCGGGCTTCGTGGTCATAGTCCCGTGACTTAACCGAGCCTAAGGCTCTGATACCACTGTTGGGAATCCCCGTAGGGGCCCGAGACCCTCGTTCCTTGAACGGCGGAATTTTAAAACTTTTGGGATTCCCGCCTTTCCCTTGGACCGCTCGGTAATAACACGAGAACGTATAAAACACGAAAGGAGAAGAGTTTTACAGCCATGATACCTTGACGATCACAGGACGATGGCGAGCTACGAACCCTTCTAATCCCCGGGATGTTGTATCCCTCTCCTAGCACCTTTACGCGCACGAACGGGGCAAGAGCGTCACGCCGGCACCATTACGAACGTCGCAGCGAGTCCTTGCTTTGGACGGCTAGGCCAAGAACACGCTGGCTGCCTTCTCTTCACGCGCGCGCCGCACGACCACCGAGGAAGAGAGTGAGAGAGACGAGAGAGAGAATGAGATACGAAACCCTAGCGTATTTTTCTTTTTCACAATGATGACTTAGGGTTTTTCAAAATGAAAAAACCCTATATATACCCTAGGGTGTTTGGCCGAAAATAGTAAGTTGGGTGGAGAAAAAATCTCATCCACTTATTCATACCAAGTCACTTGTTGACTTGGTCTTTCTGTTTTGAATTTAAATTCAAAATTCAAATTCAAATTAATATTAAAATAAATTAATATTTAATTCTATATTTAATATATTTAAATATAATATCCAATATATATATTTCATTAATTTTCGAAATTTTTATCAAATAAAAAATCGATTATTATATATATCTAATATATATGTTTTATTTAATTCTAAATTAAATATTATTGTTTTTCTAAAACAATAATAAAGATTTAAATCATATTTAAATCATATACTAAATATTAAATATCCAATATAATATTTCCATAATATTTCGTGAGGTGAAAAGACCATTTTATCCCTCACGCGATTTTGCTGCATTTTCGGCCATTTAGGGTTACGGCCAAGCCCCAAACCCTAATCTCTCAATCCAGGCCCCAGCCTACTCTATTCTCATATTGACGTTGTGTCGGTTGCCCTTTTTAAGCCCGACCCTCTTGGTTCGTCTCAACCGGCTCTGGGAGGAATCCAGGAGTTCGGTATTCACCTAGCCAGCCCCGTGGTACCGAACCGATCCCGAGTTGAGTACGAATAGGTATTATTCACGAACCGACTATAGATTGTCGTACTACGTATAAACCCTTTACGTTTGTCCCGGTCGAGTGAAAGTCACGTGTAGTCGAACTTACAGGACTCGACGCTATGATGTTCGTGTCGGTGACATTTACCAAAACTGCCCTCCACGACACTCGTGAGTCAGTTATATGCTCTGGCTAGAGGCTTAGGTAAATTCCCGCACATCGAAAACTGTATAGGACGTTAACCTTGAATTTAATCAAGGCCGTAAATCCCGCTCAGCGGTATAACCGGCAATCACGTCGAAAAGTCAAGACCGCATTTCGCCGCTGACCCTTGCTTCATGCAATTTGGGCCTAGCAAACTAGTGACAAATCAAGACCTTAAGACCAACCCCGGGTTAAACCCTTTCGGTCTAAGGTTCACGTAGACTACTATAGTCAATCGATCGATCAGCGACTTTACCAGCGTGTGATCGTTCGATTACGAGTCAGTGTCCAAATACAGACAATCTCCTGATTCGTCTTGTATCAATGTCACGAGCTCCCACTTCCCAAGTGAATGGTTGGCACAACCACTTTGGACCCGTCGACAAACAAGTCGTACTCGTCAATCCAGTCACCCTACTGGAGACTAAGACTTGTAGACTTAATTTAATATTACAGTATGTCAGCTTACTGGTGCCCCCTCTCTGTCCCCACAGAATCAGTAACTGAACTGTAAATATTAGGGTTTTATTAATTCGTCTTATTACCCGACTGCAAGGTTAATTTATTTAGACGAAATAATAATCTGCCTTTGTATTGTTTGTCATGCTAATTTCGACAATAAACAAACAATAATAATTTCATTATCAAATAATTCAATTACAAATGTTAAACACATCATAATTACACTAATGCCCTCGTACTATCTAATCCTTGTACGACATCTAGGGCATAAACCTCAACAGTACTCAGAGTCCTTTGTTTTAGGTCTGTAAAATCCTTAGCAAAGTGACCTAACTTCCCACAGTTGAAGCATTTCTTTGGGGCTTCAGCTTCCTTGGTCTCATGTTCCTCGGGAGCGATGGCTTTTTGTTTCCCGCTAGATGTTCGTTGTCGATTGTAGGATGATGATGATTTCTTGGGAAATTTCTTGTTCATCATCTTCGACAGCATAGCCATTTGCTTCTTGAGGTCGTTGAGTTCTTCGTCAGAGCCAGAGTCAGAGTCAGCGTTGTCTGAGGAGTCGGATAAGACGACTTGTTTTCCCTTAGATGCTTTCGAGCTTCTGTTAATGGATTTGTTGGTCACGAGAGCAACATGTTGCACCTCAGTTTTTGCCTTTCCTTCGTTTTTGATTTCCTTTGCGTATTCGATATATTGAGAGAGATTGTCGTGAAGGGAATGTATGTCCATGGCATCCAGATCTTTGTTCTGTTGTTTGATCAGAACATCAATTCTGCCCCACTCGAGTTGAAGTGTGGAGAGGAATTTGATGTTGTGTTCAAAGTTCGATCGTTGGATGTTGATCTTCCTCATCTCATTGATGATGGTGAGGAAACGAAGGTAAGTGCCTCGAAGTTCTTCCCCTTCTTTGGCCTGAAGGAGTCATAGGCTGTGAGAGTGCTCGATCTCTTGGACAAGTTGCTGACTTCCGTCCCAACCATTATCTTTGAGGCTTCGTCCCAAATCTCTTTGGCAGTGGACATGCTGTCCACCTGGATGTATACATCATTTGGAAGGGATTGGAGGAGATAGTTTCTGACGAGTTTGTCGGCTCTAGCTCGTACTTTTTCAGCATCGGAGTAGCGACTGGGATGCTTGAGGGTCCTTCTCTCCAAGATTGGAGGGACTGCATTGGGCTGAGCTTCAACAACGGTCCAGAATTGGGCTGGTCCGTCGAAGATTGAAGAAAGCATATCATCGGCGAGGTCGCCGTCTTTGATTTCAATGAAATTAATGAAGCGGTTTTTCCAGATGCCATATTCGCCCCATCTTAGCACTGGGGGACGAATGTCAGATCCTATCGCGTAGGCGTCCGTGTTGTTGTTTGGTAATGATCGTGACGTGTAAGTGATCTGCGAGATGAATAGTTAGTTTCGAACAATTATGTTTGAGAATTTAGAAAAGTTTGGGTAAGAATTATTTGACCGAAGAAGATTAGTGTTTTCAAAGTCTTTGAATCGTGATGTTAAAAGGTTTGAACTTAGAAACTATTTTAAGTATTGTCAATTGACTTTCGAGTGAAAGTAAATTGAGTAGGTCAAATAACTAGTAGTGCAATTCGAGTGTTGACTTTCGGTCAACAGTTTAATTTGAACTTCGTGTAACACTACAGAAAGTCGAATGAGTATGAAATTCGGGTATTTATGGCTATCGCATCTGTGTGTCCGAGAGTTGTAAAATTTCGGGCAGATAGCAAGTAAAGCAGAGTTCGGGTAGGATAAAATTCCGGCAAGAGTGCAAAGTCGGAAAGAATTCGTGCAAAGTAGTTCGAATTTCGAGAATCGGGCAGTCTTTGATCGAAAGTTGAAAATTGAGAGTCTTGGCCGAAATTTAGAAATCGGGTATACTTTGACCGAAAGAGAACTTTGACCAAAATTTGAAAATTGGGAACACTTTGATCGAAAGTTGATCGTTGACCGAAATTTGAAAATCGGGTGCACTTTGACCGAAAGTTGATCGTTGACCGAAAGTGGAAATTCGCCGAGAGTTTTACAAATTCGGATGGATTTTAAAGTTTAGTTGCCCGAAAATGACTATTTTCGACTAACTTTTCGGCTCGTTGAAGATATTTCGGGAAGATGAGCCGAATTTCTGGGCACTGTTACATTCATCTACCCGAAAAATACCTCTGTACCAGAAAATACGAGTTTCATACACGATTTTGACTTAAATCTTACTCAAACTTGGCTGAAATCGATTTAAAAGAGTAGAGAATCACTCAAGAACAATTTATCAAGTCCCTAAGGGCACAAAAACAGCAAGAAGAGCTCAAAATCACCCGAAAAGGACAAAAAAAAATCGAAAATAGTTTTCATGCAAATACTCTTTCAAATCACGTCGGAATCGAACGAAACTGGATTCAAATCATGTGATCGATCCACGCTAGGCTCTGATACCAGTTGTTGGTCCTTTTATTACCAAACAAGGATCAAAAGATGAGATTAAACTTAAAACTCGAGCTACACCTTGGTACAAGGTGGCTAGCTTTTAAATTTCTTTTGATATAAACCCAAGAAGGGCAAATGGGGCCTTATATACCACATGAGTTGGTATATTAAGGCCCTTTCCTAAAACTATTACAAATTCCCAAACTAGTCCCAAAACTACTATTTACAAAATAGACCCAAGTCTTATAAATATCAAAGGACACTACAAAAGATTCCTAACAATCTCCAATAATTCGACTCGAGGTGGAGAATGCGGACCCCGAAGCGCACATGCCATGATCGCTAGCGTCGGATAAATCCTAGTGTTCGTCTTCCAGCATTCCAAAACATCAAATTCTTCTGGCATTTGGAAGTTATGGCCCAAATAGAGTTGAATATCATTTGAGCTACCTCTAGACGTGGTGGGCGCTTTACTCTTCTGCAGCTTCAAATTTCGTAAGATCCCCCCTGTATCGCGTGAGTTATCGGTCGAAACTTCGGTCACGTGAGTCGTTGCTTCAACACCTGCTCCATGCTCCTGAGATATATAAAAAGAAAAAAGTTATTGGAGAGAATGGTTAATTGACTCCTTTTGGTCGTCAATGTCCTTTATGTATGATAATGCTCGACAAAATATCAAAAACATCAATACCACAGTTAGGGTCGAGCTAAGCCGTCAAGCCGTGGACAATTGGGATTCTTTCCCAATATTTCTTGAACTTTTCTCCCATAATTTCGACAAAAGTACTCAAGTTAGTAATCACTACATCATTAGTGCTAGCATTGTCTAAGGTGATAGACATAATCTTGTCTTGAATTTCATATTTATTCACGACATTCAAGACATACATCACTATGGTGTGTCCTGTATGTGCAGAATCAAGGGTGTCTAGGGAGAGAATTCATTTTTGGATCGTCCACGTCTCATATATCCAATTATCTCTCAGCACTAGATAAGACTGTGACGTGAAGTTTGTCCAAATATCGGTAGTCAAACTTATCCTACACGATATGTTCGACAAATGCGCTATCAAGTTTCCTTGGTATTCTTGAAATATTTCTAGCATGTGCCTATTAAGTGTCTTACGACTTACGTTATCGAATCCGAGTTGTATCATACTAGTGAATTCGATAAACACTTCACTTTCCGTGATGCAAAATGGTTCTTCACAATTAACTACAAATTTAACTAATTCCACCTTAGAAATTTTCCTAGTTATGAAAAAGTTTCTACCGGTGCTCACACTTATTTGTTGTTGTCTAGGTTCTGTGCCTATCGGTTCTAACGTGTCATTGTCTAATCTATGAAACCTCGTAAGATGTTTCAATATTGAACTTGTCCCACCTTGTCCATTTGGAACTGTATTTGTAAGGTTGACAACAATCCTTACAATATGTTCCAATTTCAGAGTCGTCTTTACTTAATTCTAGGTCGAAAAATTCCATACCTTGGATGTTCATTGCCGCAATGGAGGTTTCCTCTTGCCCATTTCCGCCGTTGACATTTGGCTTGGCCCCTCTTCCATCGTTGGAGGAGTCGGTTCCACGTCATCGTCCTTGTGTGCTCCCCGAAACGTATCTTTGGTACCAAAAGAACCTACAAAATTGAAAGTATTGTCATTCATATTTCTCAATGATGATGCCATGTTTGTAGAAAAAAATTGTGTGGTATGTGTAATTTGTGTATAAACGTGTGTGTAAGTGTGTGGTTTGTGTATAAAAGTGTGTGTGTAATGTGTAATAAAAATAATATTATGACTATTAATGATTAATGAGAGTATTAAAGTATGAATTTGAGAGAGAATGGGAGAGTTTGATGTGAAAAATGATAAAATTGAGCGCCTATTTATAGAATTTTTGAGTATTGGCTTAATTGAAATTTTTTTTTTTGCATTTTGGTCCAGAATTTATAACGGCTATAAATCCTTTACATTACTCAACGGCTATTATAGCCATTGCAATTTCGGTTCCGACACCAAAACCGTAACACCGCGGTTCCACGGTTATAAAATGATGGGAACCGGCAGGGCACACTACAAGTGTGCCAGTGCCGGCTCCGAGAATCATTTCACTGCGGTTCTGGTGTGGTTCCGGAATTGCGGTGTGGGTGCGGGGCGGTTCCGGGTCGAACCACCCCATTGGTAAGGTCTAGTTTTACCAGTCGAGGCGTACATCAGTCTACACCCGAACACTTCAGAAAGCTCTACCTACCGAGGTACACCACTGTCTAGGATCGTCGAACACTCTAAAAGCTAAAGGGTGAAGTCGTCTATGCCTTTAGAGGTCTTTACAAGTTGGGGCATAAAGTAGTCAACGCGCATAGACGCTCTACAAAATCTTCACGGATCAAGGACGCTCATGTTCAACAGCGGCGAACATATCTGTATGCGACAGTAGAATATCTGCCTACAACTTTAGAGGAGTATGACTTAGTATAAATAGCATATTTTTTCGTCTAAAAATGAAAATTATCTCATATAACCCGAAAGCGAACACGAGAGTAACGATCAAGAAAACCGAGAAATCGATCCATATTAATTTCTCACTATTACAGAAACAGTAATACACGACGGTTGTTATAGGGTAGCGACGGTTTCTCGGCGATGCCCAGATCCCCAACGCGTATAATACAGCTATAGATGACGGTTGTAGACCATCGTCCATAACTGATTATATGTGACGATTGTTCTATTACAATCGTCGCCTAAGTGGTTGATATGGGTGTGGTCCCGATCAACAAGATTTTTTGGTCCGGGAAACGTATGGTAGCGGTAGAGTCGTGATTGAGCTCGAGTTTTGCCTCGATTTCAGACCTTGGAACGCATCGAAATGGAAAGGAAAAAATAAAGACACGAAAACAACGATGTACGTGGTTCGGAGTCTTGAGAGTCCTATGTCCACGGGCCGGCCAAAGATGGTTTTCACTAAGGTCGAAGGATTACACACCAGCTCCCATCTCTCGATTGTTACAGATAAAGAATAAAGAAGAAGATTAGCTAGAGAGTATTTGTGTGTGTGTTCTTGGTGTGTTAGTGTGTGTGAAGAGTGAAGTGTTGCGTTAATGTTATCCAATCTAAACTATTTCTCCTCTTTTTATTGATCCTTCTCGTCAAAGCCGGCTGGAGGGAGCTGTTTCCGTACTGTCAGATACAGTCTGGAGCTCCTGCATGCGCGACATTTTAGCAGGCTCTGTACTTCTGTCAGATACTGTCTTCCAATGGGCAGCCTACACGTTTTATCTTGTCCCCTCTTCAGACTCTTTTTTCTTGTACGGATCCAGACACTTGCAGATCTTCTTAATTCGCTTGGCTTTAGGCTTCTTAGTTATCCCTTAAGACTATTAGGCCCCGAAGGTACTTCCTTTTAACGGCCTGAGAGGTCCTCCCGAATCTGTCATCTCAAGGTCCCTTTACTTCCATTTGGGACCTGGCCTCTGCGAGCCGGTCATTCCCACAAGAGTGTCAACTCCCTTTTCATGCGTTTTCCTTGCCTCAGGTGTAACGCCTCGCATTCTCACATCCCCTCTAATTATTATGAGTAAGGACCTGCGTGCCCGGGACCTGTTCCGCATCAGTGGTTAATCTTAAATATTTTATCAATAATTATTATATGAGAAGATAGCACAAGAACAAAAGTCAAGGTCCCTAGTCGAATCCAACCCGATACCTTCAATTAGAAATGTTAGGAACCTATCCACTAGGTTATGCCCACCAACTCTCCAGCTATGTTCTAAATTATTTTAGAACATATGAAACAATACAAGTTTTGACTCTATTAGTTACAATTGCTTATTTCTTGTCAAACATATTCATCACACTATCTTCAAATTTAGAAAACTAATTAATCGAGGTTTCCATGTTTGTAAGCTTTCGAAACAGTATATCCGTTGCATATACATTTTTTCATACCATAACTAAGTCATAATTAAGTTAATTAGAGCCGTTCTGCATATTTATTATTGCTTCTATACCCATCTTGATTTTGAAGGAGTGCAATAGAATGAAAGACGAAACAAAATATACATGGAGTAATAGACCAAAATTCCAACCTTTATGGGATCCTGGGAAATGTCTACGCTCGTATTAGACCTTAGAATGTTTTACCTATCGGGCCGTACATCAGTCTATACCCTTAGAACACTTCACAAAGCTCTACCTACCGAGGTACACCACTGTCTAGGACCTAGAACACTCTACAAGCTAAAGCGTGAAGTTGTCTATGCCCGTAGAGGTCTCTACGAGCTGGGGCATAAAGTAGTGCCCTTGCTTCCCCTAAATAGATGTGCTATTTCAAATATGATGCTCTTGCTCCCCTTCAATATGTGCGTTCTTGTAGAAATTTGCATATTACTTTCTTTCAGGTCAAGCGCCTTTAGTAAATGAAGTATTACTCCCTCTTTAGGATGTGCGACTTTTAAGTATGCGCTTATGAGTATCACTCCCCCTAAAACATATGCGCTTTTGATAAATAAAACTACGGTAATACGCTCTTTTGAAGCTCTTGCACCTTTTCTATCGATCCACTCCCCCTAAATAAAAACAATATAGAATATGAAGACCGAATATTCTGTAAATATAGAGTTTGACTCCCCCAAAATAAAACTCAAGTGCCTTTTGCAATTTTGAAATTGGCTCGGCCTTCTTTTAAACATTGAAGCTCAAAAAACATTTTTATTATTATTTTTATTTATTTATTTATTTATTTTTTTATTTTTTTAATGGCCTTATTTTTCTTTTTCTCCCCTTTTTTTTTTTTTTAATGGCCTTCTTTTTCCTTTTTTTATGTCCTTTTTTTTTGTTTTTTTTTTTTTTTTGTTGTTTTTTTTTTTTTTAAAATAAAAATAGAAACAATGTCAAATCAAGAGCTTTGGAATAGTATTGATTTGGTGTATTTGCTCACGTCTCATACCGATCACGTGTGTGGAGCAAACCGAATACCACACGTGTCGGGGTCTCGTGCGACTGCTCATCATCGCATACCGACCATACATGTGGAGCAATCGTCGTCTATTTACCATGTACGATCGGGACCTGCAAAACAAATTATCGGGACTTTGGTACCCATTTTTGGACGGGTCCTCCCTGGTTAGCAGTGAAACAATTATGCATATAAGGTTCAAATTTGGAAGCAAAATTATCACATAAAGCAGTCATAGGAATCCACATTTGTCGAGGACTACTTATTTCCATTTGTAGCTTAGGTTTCCAAACTTGTTGAACCTTATGAAAATTAAAAATTTCAGCATCGGTGAATGTGTGTCTTGCGTTAAATGAGAAAATTTTCTCTTTCGCCAGTCGCTTAAGATGTAACTCGGATTTGACTTTGACTGGGTACTTGAGAGAGGAATACGAGCTTATAGAATCAATAGCATTAAGTATAGAAGTGTCGTATTTCCTACCTTCTAGACTCACATCATTCACTTTGTAATGTGTATTAGATGAGCTACCTTTGTTCTTCAGACAATAGTTGTTTTTAGATATTTCAGCTTGATTAGAGAATGTATACTTATTGTCTGTTTTAGCTTTAGTAGCTTCTTGCTTTATCTTTGGAATGACTTTAGGAATTTTCGGAGGAAGAATAGAGTTAGGAACAATTTTGTTTATTGTAATAGAAAATGAATTTTCTTGCTCTATTCTTTCCTGCTTTATAGGTTTAGTCATTTGAGTTTTCAAATCCTGTTTAGAAGATATATCGTTTAAAGGTTCAGGTTTTACAGGATGAATGGTTGTAGTTGTGCCATTTTCTAAGGAATATTTGAGAAATGAATTCTCCTTTAAAAGCTTATCCATTTTTGCTCGAATCTCTTTACGTTCTGATTCCAGAAGAGAATGTAATTCAGCAATTTTGCGTTCATTTTCTAGAATATCACAATCTTTAGAGTTTGGTTTTGTTGATTGTATAGAATGTTCCTGGTTTGGCACGGACTCAATTGTTTGAGTCGACTTATTTAGATACAATATAGTTTCTTTTATTTGGTGTTGCTCAGTTTGTCCTCGTTTAGCTAGAACATCTTCTAATTCTTTAATTTTTGAATATAATTGATTTCTTTGTTCAAGAAGACTTTTATTTTGGGCTGCACTATTTATTTTTTCGTCTCTACATGTAGATAATTCTTTTGTAAGTTCGCTTCTAGTTGATTCTTGTTGTGCGACCCTTGTCTTTAAGCTCGTCAGCCTTTCTTGTTCTATTGTTAGTTTATTTTTAAGAATAGATTTTTCTTCTAAACTCTTAACTAAGCAGTTATAATTATTTTCTAGCCTTGCTTCTAATTCTTTGATTTTTATTAAGTAGTTGGCTTCCATATTTACTTTCTGGGTTGGATGTTTTTTATCGTTATCGTGTTTTTGAATTGATATTAAATTTTGGATCAATGTGTTCGAATAGATTTTTGAGTGATTAAGTTGTCAGAAGTTTAGGTATCAAAAAAATTTTGAAATGATTAGAAAAGAAAAAAAACTTATACCGAGAATAATTTTTGTACCGAAATATTTTACCAGTCCAAAAAATTGTTACCCAAAAAAAAGTTTTTTCGTATGAACCGGGAACCTTTTTGAAGCAGGTACGCAAAAAATCTCGTAGCTAAAAATTTAAAATTTAAGGACTTTTGCTACCTAAAACTATCGAAAGCTTTGCGGTATCGAAAATCTTTTTCCCATCATAAGTTTTCGCACGTGTAGATAATATTTTTTCGTATTATAAGAGTTTTTCGTATGAGAGGGGATACGAAAACTTTAAAGAGATAATAAAATATTAATACGAAAATTTTTAGTAAAGGTTTTCGTCACAAATATTTTTCGTATAGATTTTCGGACGATAAAAGTTTTCGTATCCACTGTAGCGTTCGAAAACTTTGAAAAATATTTTTCGTATGTTTTCGTACGACAAAAAAAATGTTTTTCGTATATGTTTTCGTACGACAAAATATTTTTCGTATGTTTTCGTACGACAAAAAAATGTTTTTCGTATATGTTTTCGTACGACAAAGTAGTTTTCGTACGACAAAATTTTTTTTTTCGTTTTACAGCTTTTTCGTATCACATAAAAATTTTCGTATCCAATTATTTTCGTATGAAAGTCAGACTTTTTCGTTTTTCGTATGAACTTTTTCGTACGAGAAAAGAAATAATTTTCGTATGAATTACTGTAGCGTTCGAAAATTTTCGTACGATAAAAATTTTCGTATGGATTTTCGTACGAAAATCAAGTTTTTCGTATGGAAATCAAAGGAATAAAATTTTCGTATGTAAATTTAACGTATCTACAGTTTTTCGTATGCTACAGTATACGAAAATTTATAAAGTCAATGCGACAAATTCATCAAATGTGAGAGGTACGAAATCCAGGTCAATGCGAGAAAGAAAACTTGGTACGAAAAAAAATCATGAATGGTGCGAAAATATTGCTGCGAAAATTTTTTTTTTTTTTTCGTGCGAAAACGTGATTTTATATGCGAAATCTTCAAATAACACTCAAATTATTACTTTAAGCACAGTTAATCGAACGAAATTGAATGGGTAATCATCTTAAACACTCGATTAACACAATAGAAACCAAAACATAGTCCAATTAAGCAAGTTTGCGTGAAGAACAGTTTGAAGAAAAAGAAAAAAATTCGATCGCAAATTTCAATCTCAGTCCAAATTGAGCTCAATTAATCGAAGATAATCGCAGCTAGAATATATCAATGGATTCGCAAATAGATTTCGTTCAGAATCATTCGAAAACAGCAAGCAAAATATCATATCAGCTCAAATCACTGTAGCATGCGAAAACTACTTTTTTTTTCGTGAAGAACATCATACGAAAACCAAATTTCTGCAACCAAAAATTGATCAATTCACACGATTTTGGCTCTGATACCAATTGTTAGGTCCGATTTTAACATCCAACGAAGAACTCGAGCATAGATTCGATAGATTTACCTCGATGATAATGCGAGCGGAAGCTTAAGGATTAAATCAATCAAATCTTCATTAATCACAAACTTTCTCTCCAATTAACCTCTTTCTCTCTCTACAATTAACCCTAGCTTAGATAGTGATTAGAGAGAGATTTTCTAGTGAGAGAAAGCTAAATTCAAGTTGTGTGTATTTTACACACACTTGCCCTATATATACCAATCAATATTGGTATATTTGCATTCTAGTCCCTAACTATACATATATTACAATTAAGTCCCTAGACAAAGATAACTTGATTATTGAACACTATAAAATACTTCCAACAATCTCCCCCTTAGTGTTCAATTATAATTGAAGCTT
This sequence comes from Lindernia subracemosa, assembly GCA_028392965.1. Lineage (NCBI taxonomy): Eukaryota > Viridiplantae > Streptophyta > Magnoliopsida > Lamiales > Linderniaceae > Vandellia > Vandellia subracemosa. The sequence goes on from JAQPCC010000065.1 coordinate 481,098, forward strand.
CGGTTGTCTTTGTCTCTCGAATCTTCAGTCTACATCATCAGTTGAACACAACAAAATAAGTTCCAACACCTTGAGATCCCAATTTTGAGACCTTTTCTTCAGCATTAATCGAACGTGTCATTTCACATCCCTTTTCTGAGGGTTTGAGTAAGGACACGTTGATTGTTTTCTAGCCTAGACTTTAACTCATTGACTATTTTATTCATGTTCAGTTCACTGGTAGACAATTCTTTAGTAAGCTCAATAAATTGTAAATCATATTTTGCTACCTTTGATAAACAATCAATGATTTCGTGTGTCTCTTTTAGCTGCATCTTAAGGGTTTCCTCCTTTTGATAGCTACTTAGATCACACTTACTCTTTGCTTGGGATCCTTCAGGCCTTTTGCCCTTTAAGATCTTTGCTAAGTTCATTCAAAGCAATGATACACTTAATGAGTTCATTTTCCAAGTCAAAAGAGTTTACCTCGAAGTCACATGAAGCGAAGTCCTCCACTTGTCTTTTTGAAGCATCCATATTTTTTTGATTTTAGTTTATGAGGGTTGCTAGGCTTGGATCGACGTGTTAGTTGAGTAGGTCTAAACGAATTTTGGTTCGAGCAGTTAAAAGAAAGAATCTAAGTGTTGTTGCCGAGAAGTTTTATACCGAAAAGTTCCAACTTTTGCTCATAGAAAATTTTCAAAGTGTAAGTTTTCGCAAAGAAAAAAAATTTCGTTAAAAGATAGCTCATCGAAAAAAAAATTCGAAACAGTGAAATGCCGAAAAGTTCCTAAGGTGAATACCGAAAACGTTTTCTGTACCGAAAAGTTTTAGTGTCTAACCCGAAAACTTTTGAAGTTTCGAGTGTCACAGAATGCCGAGAACTTTTGAAAATTTTTTTTTTCGAAGATTTATTTATTATTATTTAATTTTTTATTTTATATTTTTTTTATTTTTTAGTTTTTTTTACCAAACTGAAACAGTTAAAAACCGAAAACTTTTTATAATCATTTGTGAAAACTTTAAAGAGCAGAAATACCGAAAACTTTTTATGAATTAGTTATTCCCCGGTTAAACAGTACTGACCCGAAACGTTTTTGTACCGAAAACTTTTCGTACCGAGAACCTTCGTACCGAGAAGTTCCAAGTGCCGAAAAGTTAAAGTACCGAGAACTTTAAAGTGCCGAAAACCTCTATCGAGAAGTTTTCTGTACCGAAAAGTTCAAAAGCAAGGAGTCCCGAAAACTTTTAGTACCGAAAACTTTTAAAATACCGAGAACTTCCAATGCCGAAAACTTTTGAGTGCCGAAAAGTTTTTAAGTATCGAAAAGTTTTATGTTTACGATAAGTTTTCTGGGCTGGGTCGAGAACTAAATTGGGCCGAAAACTACGTTTTGACCGAAAACTACAGTAGTTTGACCGAAAACTACTGTAGCACCGAAAACTTTTCTCTAAACTTAGACCCGAAAACTTTCCTGTGAAGACCGAAAACTTTTGTTGACCAAACTCTTTTCTCAAGGCTTTGACACGAGAACTTTTGAGAGCCGAAAAGTTTTATGTATGAATCGAAAAGTTTTTGAAGATCGAAATCTTTTCTATGTGTGAGTGCCGAAAACTTTTCTCTGTGAAGACCGAAAACTTTTCCTTTCGATATAAGCGTGGTGCCGAAAAGTTTTTAAATACCGAAAAACTTTCATTACAGAAAACTTTATGTACTGTAGCGCCGAAAACTCCAGTGCCGAAAACGTTTGAGATTGCGAAAACTTTAGAGGGCACTGTAGCGGCGAAAACTTTAGTGCCGAGAACTTTTTGGATTGCGAAAACTTCTGGAGACACTGTAGCTGCGAAAACCTCAGCGCCGAAAACTTTTCCTACAGACAAAAAAGCTTGTTCTTGTACCGAAAAGCACAGTTTTGGTACCGAGAACGCAAATTTTGAAGGTCGCAAAGCTCAGAAAATGCGGAAAAGTGCTGAAAACAACTGGTTAATGAGTTAGAATGATAGAATCGACACAGAACTACTCCAAAACACCAGTCAAAACCCAAAAATCGAAGCTAAGAATGCAGTTCAAGGTGTTCAACAGTTCGAAAATGAGTTTAAAAAAAAAATGGCAGCAAAACCTGTAAAATTCGAACTAAAAATCCGTTTAGTTACCATACTCGTTAACACGGTGGCTCTGATACCACTTGTAGGTCACCAAAACCTATCAACCCTCGGGATTTTATATATGGATTTAGCTCTCTTCTCCCTTAATAGATGTCTTCAAGAATAGAACAGTGGGAGAGAGAGAGAGGTGGCGGCTGCCCTTTCAAGTGGGTTCTTTATTCAATTGAAAGATCATTACAAGTGGAAGCCCTAGCCCACTTTTATGCCAATATTTTGGCATACTTACACTTTTGGTCCCTAGACAAACTAAACATCTAATATAATGAGCCTAAGTCTAAAACAACAATACAAATAAATATTTCAAGTATACAAAGACCCAAAAGACTAAAAGAACACAACTAAAAATATTCCTAACAGTTTTGGAATAAAAAATTGGCTTTTAAAAATTTCTGCACCGAAAGTTTGATTTATCGAGAAATATTGTGAAGTACCGAAAATTTTGGGTACCGAAAAGATTTTAGCTGTATACCGAAAAACTTTTGAGGTGATTTCGAAATCTTCGGAAATTTATCAAACTTATCTATAATTTGCCAAAAATGTTTTGATGTGATATGATATGAAAATAAATTTTCGGAGTGCTTGGTTGCGAAAATTTAAATTTTCGATGTGAGTGCGAAAAGTATTTTCGAAATATAGTGCGAAAACTGATATTCGAAGTGTTGTTTCGAAAATCTGAGGTTTTTGAAATGAGCTGTTGCGAAAATAAATTTCTTATTAGGAGTGCGAAAATAAATTTTCGAAGTGGGGGTTTTTTTGAAGTGTTCAGTGCGAAAACATGGCTGCAAAAAGTGGATGCGAGAACTTGATCAAGTGCGAAAACATGGCTGCGAAAAGTGGATGCGAAAACCTTATTGCGATTAATTTTTTTTTTTTTAAAGATGCGAAAACCATTTTAAGATGCGAAAACCTTTAATTGATGCGAAAACTTATACTGAATGGATGCGCAAACTTAAATAGGATGCGAAAACTGAGTATTATGTTTTTTTTTTTATTACCTAATGATTACCTAATAATAGCCTCATCATTACCTCAAAAAGTCATGATAATTGACCACATGAAGTTTGCGAAGCCAAAGGCAAAAAAAGTTTGCGAAGCCAAAGCAAAAAAAGTTTGGGAAGTGGAGGAAAAAAAATGTTTTCGCAGTGGAGGAAAAAAACGTTTTCGCAGTTGGGTTTTCGCAGTGGAGGTTTGCGAAGTGAGTTTTCTCACACACTTCTCACACACTAAAAGTTTTCTTACTGGTTTTCTCACTGTGAGCTTTCGAGGTATATTTTCGATCCCCAAACACAAAATTAATCAAATTAGCCTTGGGTAAAGATCGAAACACTTATATCCTAACTCCTAAACACTCAATCAAGCACAAAAACACCAAAACATATCAAAATTTTCGAAATTATTTTGAAGAACACGAAGAACACCAAAAAATATTTCGAAGAATTTTACTCAAATCTGAGCGCGTTTGGCTCTGATACCACTTGTAAATCCTAGAATATCTAACTAAACATATATTTAAATGATCTTACCACGATTTGAAGATCGGAAGAATCAAAGCTCGGCGTGGGGTGATTGTGTTCTTGAGAGGTTGGGGGCTCACTTTGATTTTCACACAATACACATTTTATTATGTGTTAGGGTTCAAGTATTTATACCACATTTTGGTATATAATACTTGGGCCCCTAACAAAGCCCAATTACACTAAGCCTCTTTTAAATATAATCTATATAAATAAACTACAAAGATAATTCTAATTAATTGAACATAATAAAATAATCCTAACAATCTTCTATATTGAATACAAAAGATGCATGCAGTCGACCCGTTTGGGACGTGAGGGCACCAAAAAATACTAACAATGCTCGCCTAGACAACCAACCAGTCTCAAATCAGGGCGTGCGATGTCATCTTTATTAACCGGCACATTCAAGGTCTTCATTGGTGACTTTACTTTCCATGGGTAAGTCTTTATTGAGGAGGGAAGTGACTGCATAAGAAATACAAATTTTAGTAAAAATTATCAGCAGATCAATATATTTTTTTTCTTATCAGCGAATGTACCAACTCTCTGTATGCCTCTCCCAACGTCACAAGATCTGTGGTCGATACCGAAAGGTGGATCCCCTCCTTTCCGACGCAATGATATCGATCGAGACAATGATGTTGTCTCCCACAACTGGGACTGTATGAATGATAGCAAGTCCCTCGACGATTGTCCCAAATGCGACGACCTCTAATGCCCCACCTATGTGCACCATCAGTCGTACCTTAGCATATTATATAATTTCAAAAGAATAAATAGTTAATACAAAATAATTTATACATTAAACATTAAACAACATAAGTCTTACCGATACGTACATCGACGCGGGAAATGGCTCAATAGCTAATCTGTGAGAACTCCGAATAGTGTGGGGGCATCAGATGTAGGGTTATCTATGTTCACTTCTTGCTCCAAATTAGACATCAAAAGTCTCATTTGAGCGAACATGACCCTCATCTGCTTCAAAATTTGAGCTGACACTCGAGCCTCCACCTTATTCATCATCTTCTCCCTTAATCGAGCCTCCATCTCGGTCCCCATTTGATCCATAGAGATGTTAGTCGAATAACATCGCTCAATCCCTCGGATGGGTTGTCGAACACACTCTGAATCGTCCCCTACTTTCCCACACCTCTAACTCTCCCGATATGATCAGGGTTTTCGATAGCATTGAACAACTTATCTTGATGCCTCAATGGAAAAAATTCCCATTGACTCTACAGTTCTGCACGCATGCTTGTCCAAATGTTATATAATATTAGTAAAACACGTATAATTCATTATATATGTGTAACAAAAGTAATTAACTGTAACACTAACAATTTTTTCGATTAGATCACGAATGGTGCAACCTTCAATTTCATATCCTCTGTCATCCCTTTCCTTGGTCTTTGCTCGGATGAAATTTTTTATCATTTCGTTGCCAGTGGATAATAGAACCAAATTCTCGGAAAAATCAACAATGTGGTCTAGAGGATCCTATATCGCCCATTCAGCCATCAGACCTCTATACCCCGATATGCTGAGATGGTGTGGATAAATGTTGTAAAATTGTCTTTGTCTAGCATTCTCATTAATCTCCTGCAATATTTATAACTCAAAATTAGATACATATTAATAAAAAATAGATGAGTATCAATGCTTTACGTGAAACTAGGGGCCATTCCTATAGTTCCTCCGCGTCGTCAATCCCTCCTGATCGATGTGATCATACTCGTTATCCAAACGTGGCCATTTGACCTTTTCTTTTGGTTGAATTTCTGCTTCTAATTCTGCTACATCTCTCTATCCTTCTTGAGGACATTTGCCTTAATGACAAGATTCTCGGGCAAGCTCTATGTATGCTGCCAATATATATTTGTTTATATCTCTCTTTGATAGATACTACCTAATTTCTCCTTTTTAAACCCGAACTTCTTGGTTCGTCGCAACCAGTAATGAGAGGAGTCCTGGATGTGGTATTCACCTGCCAATCCTGTGGTATAAAACCGATATCGAGTTGAGTATGAATATTAATCTAATCATAATTCACGAACCGACTCTATATTTTCGTCCTCAGTATAAACCCATCACTTAAGTCCCAATCAAGTGAGAGTCATGGATATGTCAAATTCACTAACTCGACTCTATTATAACTTCGTGATCGGCGAACTTACCAAGCTGCCATTCACATCCCACGCGAGTCAGTTTAATGCTTTGGTCGAAGATTTAGTAATTTCTCGTTAATGAATATACTATTGGATAGAGTAGTGTCGGTGTATTTGTCGGTGGCTAGTTTATAATGGAGAATTATTTTAAATATAATATAAGTCGAGGCACGTGTTCAACACGCTCTCCGTAGATGAAATTGCCACGAATTACAGTGCTCTCGGTTATCGGCAAACGTCCCCAAGATACAACAACTTTCGATTTTGTTGCCGTAGCACAACGAAATAAAATCCTAACGAATTACTCGATACTCTAGCCTTTCTTGCATACTTTGGGACAAGGGTATGTGGAGTGAACTATTTCTAAATGTTAGTATTCTATTGACTGAATTTTCCATTCTGCAGGGGACCTATTTATAGCTTTTGGAAAGCTGCAGGGGTCAATTCGTGAAAAGTCATAACTTTTCAGTTGACTGGGCTGAATTGTAAATAGTCATAACTTTTGGGCAGGGGTTAAACTGCGAATAGTCACAACTCTTGGACTGATTCATCAATACCCCTTCAAACAGCCACATCAACGCGTCCAGTCAGCACCACATCGTCATCATCAGCCTACGTGTCGCTGACACGTCATCAAGTCCGCCACGTCAGCATTTCTTTTTTTAAATAATTTATTTTAAATAAATGAGCCGGCTTTACTAATTAATTTCTCATTCACCCGATATCGGTTTTGAGCTAATTAATAGTCTATAAACTCGTCTTGAAATGTAGATTTTGAATTTTTAATCATTTCCGAGTTTCGGTGAACGAAGACTTCTCGATTTCTATAAAACCGATTAAATGAATATTAATGGGTTTATTCAAAACCAATTGGGCCAAATGCCCAATCTACATAAAATATCCAACAATCCCCCACATGAATAGAAATTAATGCAAATGCAATGCATGCTGACTCTTAGCAAGAAAGTCCCGAGGTACCATCATTGCATCGAGATAAGTAGCTTGTGGCTTTGAACCTTTCCTAGTGAAATGCTATCAGATTTACTCGCTGCTCAGTGAACATGATGTCTTGAACTGGCGGCTTTTTGTGTAAACCAAGACAAAAGCATTCACACAATGATGAATCTGATATCTTTCAATTCTCACGTTGTGTCCGTTTCGGCCGTGGACCATATCACATATTTATAAGTGTTTTGATTAAAGCGGCCCCACTTCTCACTTCTATAGGTGATCGACTATTAGGACTTAATCCTGGAGTAGCTCAAAATACTCCACCAATTTTGGTATAGCCATCATTAAAAGCATAAATGCTTACCCTTTATCACACATCATCGGGAAATAACTTGGGCAGCTTACGAGAATGAGCTTCTTAGAATTTTCCAAGTAAACTACTGAACCGGTCTCAGCTTAGTTGTCTCATTGAACCAAGTTTGTGGGATCTCCACTCATCATGGTTGAGTTACCACCGAGCCCCTTCTTGGGTTTGTGGGTTTTTAGCCCCATTCCCCTTACTGCATCGTATAACTGATCTCTAGCAATACCTTTCATCAAAGGATCTACTATGTTCTCTTTTGACTTCACATAGTCAATAGAGATTATTCCACTAGAGATTAGTTATCTTACGGTGTTATGTCTCCGACGAATGTGTCGAGACTTACTGTTATACATACAACTTTGTGCCCTTCCGATAGCTGCTACACTATCACATTATCGGAGGCACAGGTTTATTCCAACATGGAATATCCTCCAGAAAATTTCGAAGCCATTCTGCTTCTTCACCGGCTTTATCCAGTGCTATAAACTACGATTCCATTGTGGATCGAGCTATACAAGTTTGTTTAGAGAATTTCCAAGATACCGCTCCACCACCAATGATAAATACATAACCACTCGTGGACTTGGAGTCTTTGCTATCAGATATCCAGTTTGCATTGCAGTATCCTTCGAGAACTGTTGGATATCTCGAGTATAATATGCCATGCTCAATAGTGTGTTTCAGATATCTCAGCACTCTTTTTAGTGCTATCTAATGGCTACTACCCGAGTTGCTTGTAAACCTACTAAGTTTACTTATCGAATAGGCTATGTCAGGTCGAGTGCAGTTGGATGGGTACATCAGGCTGCCAATCACCCGAGCATATTCGAGCTGTGATATGGGTTCTCCTTTATTTTTGGCTAAATGCAGATTAACATCCACATGTGTCTTAGCTGGAGGATCATCGAAGGCGTTAAATCTCTTTAACACTTTCTCAACGTAGTGAGATTATGTCAACACAATCCCTTCGGGTATCTTAGAGACATTTATCCCTAGTATGACGTCAGTCAAACCCATATCCTTCATGCTGAAGTAATTTCTCAACATGTTCTTGGTGTTCATAATTATTTTGTGACTGTTTCCCATGATTAGCATGTCGTATACATAAAGACATACAATCACAAAGTCATTCGGGTGTGCCTTTAATGTAAACACATTTGTCACACTCATTTATCTTAAATCCTTTCGATAAGATAGTCATATAAAATTTTTCATGCCACTGTTTCGTCGCTTGTTTAAGCCCGCAAAGTGATTTCTCGAGACGACACACTTTATTCTCTTGCCCGGGAGCCACAAACCCTTCGGGTTGTTTCATGTAAATTTCTTCCTCTAATTCCCCGTTCAGGAATGCTATCTTCACGTTCATTTGGTGTATCTCGAGGTCATACAATGCTGCAATTGCCACGAGAACCCGAATGGACGTTATCCTTGTTACAGGCGAATAGGTATCGAAGAAGTCATAACCTTCCTTTTGATTGAACCCCTTAGCGACTAGTCGAGCTTTATATTTCTCGATCGACCCATCGGTCTTAAGTTTTCTTTTAAGGATCCACTTACACCCTAGAGGTTTGCACCCCTTCGGGAGATCTTATTGAGGTTTATGCCCTAGATGCCGTACGAGGATTAGATAGTACGAGGGCATTAGTGTAATTTTGTAGTGTTTACTATTTGTAATTGGATTATTTGATAATGGAATTACGTTTTTATTTTTGTCGATTTGAGTTTTGACAAATAATACAAACGACAAATTATTACTTCGTCTAAATATATTAACCTTGCAGTCGGGTAATAAGATGAATTAATAAAACCCCAATATTTACAGTTCAATTACTGATTCTGTGGGGACAGAAAGGGGGCACTAGTAAGCTGACATACTGTAATATTAAATTAAGTCCACAAGTCTTAGTCTCCAGTATGGTGACTGGATATGACGAGTATGACTTGTTTGTCGACGGGTCCGAAACAGTTGTGCCAACTGTTCACTTGGGAAGTGGGAGCTCGTGACATTGATACAAGATGAATCAGGGGATTGTCTGTATTTGGACACTGACTCGTAATCGAAAGATCACACGCTGGGAAAGTCGTTGATCGATCGATTGACTATAGTAGTCTACGTGAACCTTAGACCGAAAGGGTTAACTCGGGGTTGGTCTTAAGGTCTTTATTAGTCACTAGTTTGCTACGCCCGAATTGCATGTAGCATGGGTCAGCGGCGAAATGCAGTCTTGATTTTTCGATGTGATTGTCGGTTATACCGCTGAGCGGGATTTACGGCCTTGATTAAATTCAAGGTTAACGTCCTATGGAGTTTTCGATGTGCGGGAATTTACCGATGTCTCTGGCCACGGCACATAACAACTCACGAGTGTCGTGGAGGGCAGTTTGGTAAATGTCACCGACACGAACATCATAGCGTCGAGTACTGTAAGTTCGACTACGCGTGACTTTCACTCGACCGGGACAAACATAAAAGGTTTATACGTAGGACGACAATCTATAGTCGGTTCGTTCATTATACACATTCGTACTCAACTCGAGATCGGTTCGGTACCACGGGGTTGGCTAAGTGAATACCGAACTCCTGGATTCCTCCCAGAGCCGGTTGAGGCGAACCAAGAGAGTCGGACTTAAAAAGGGCAATCGACACAACGTCTATATGAGAATAAAGCAGGCTGGGGCCTGCATTGAGAGATTAGGGTTTGGAGCTTGGCCGAAACCCAAAATGGTCGAAAGATTCGATTGACTGTGGTTAAATCAAGTGAGGGGCAAAATGGTCTTTTCACCTCACGACATATTTTTGAAATATAGTATTGGATATTTAATATTTAGTATATGATTTAACTTTGATTTAAATTTTTATTATTGTTTTAGAAAAATAATAATATTTAATTTGGAATTAAATAAAAAATATATATTAGATATATATATATAATTTTCGATTTTATATATAGTATTAATCTCGAAAATATTAAATATATTTATATTGGATATTATATATTTAAATATACTAAATATAGAAATAAATATTAATTTATTTTAATATTAATTCAAATTCAAATTTGAGTTTGAATTTGAAAGAGAAGACCAAGTCAAGCATACCAAGTAAAAGAGACTTGGTATGGCTTGCAGTGGGTGAAAAAATTTCTCCCCACTCCACTCAAAGAATTCGGCCAAGGCAAGGGGTATAAATAGGGTTTTAGTTTTGAAAAATAAACCCTAAGTCATTTTGTGCAAAAGAGAAAAACTTGGGTTTCTTTTCTCTCCCTCTCTCTCAATCTCGTCTCTCTCACTCTCATCTCTCTCTCGTTCTCTCTCGGCTGCCGCGCGTGAAGAGGAGACCCCGCCGTGTCCTTGTTCTAGCAGCATATAGCTAGGAACGGCCGTGACGTACGTGTTGGTGCCGGCATGACGATCTTGCCCCGTTCGTGCGCATTTGGTGCTAGGAGAGGGATACAACATCCCGGGGATTCGAAGGGTTCGTAGCTCGCCATCGTCTTGTATTCGTCAAGGTATCATCATGGCTGTAAAACCCTTCTCTTTTCGTGTATATATTCTCGTGTTAATACCGAGCGGTCGAAGGGAAAAGGCGGAATCACGAAAAATTTTAAACTTCCGCCGTTCTAGGAACGAGGGCCCGAGGACCCTACCGGGATTTCCAACAGATCTACCAGCTCCCAAGTATGATTTTGCATAATGGACTCAATTTCGCTATTGATAGCTTCTTTCCACAACAGAGGTTCTGGACTGGACAAGACTTCTTGCAATTGTAACGACCACCCCAAACACACAACCAAAGTGACTCTAACGACACTAACTCGAGAAAATAAATCTCGTGAGTTCCGTTTAAAAACTCATCAATAACACCCTGTACAATGTCAAAATGACTCAAACCACGAATATCGTAAAACCAAAATAACATCTCAACAAAACAAAGACAACGAACCTCTTCAAAGCCAGCAACATTTCAACCAACTCCACAACATCACAAAACAACGTCAACGACCCAAACTCAACAAGTCACAACATAATTACAGACATACATAAAACTTAATCAAAATGACACAACAATTCAGCTCGACACAACAACGTCAACGACCCAAACTCAACGTCAACGACCCAAACTCAACGTCAACGGGTGGTCAAGAACGAACCTTAATCAAAATGACACAACAATTCAGCTCGACTCGACCAAACATGATATATATATATATATATATATATATATATATATACGAACATATTCAACGACTAACACACATAAGACGTAGCAAAAGAAACAAGCCCGCCACACAGGTCTTCATCCATGTACAGTTCACCTCAAAAGCCCCTGGAAGCTCCAACGACCAGCCTTGCCATATATGTCAGTCAAGTAAGGTCACCACGCTCACCTACAGCGCATGAACTATATGAGCTAGAAGCTCAGTAAGTAAAAATCATGCATGCTCGTGAATATGCAAATCCTCATCATATGCATAATCTACGTGTGACTCGACATCTCAAAATGCATCATTTCTCTCATCCTCTGTATGAGCCCGTGGCTAAAATACTATGCACCACCAAGAGCTCAATAAATCATCGTACAGTGGCCCACTCTGGGTTGCCAACACTAGGTCTCCCTAGGTCGCTTCTTCCCAGGTCGCCCCTTCTGTCGCGGTCGCCTACGCTGGTAGCCCACGCTGGTAACCTATGCTAGGTTTCCCTAGGTCGCTCCATCCATGTCGCTCCTACCGCATCAATAATATGGCAGTGGCCCACTCCAGGTAGCCTACGCTAGGTCTCCCTAGGTCGTTCCTTCCCAGGTCGCCCCTTCTGCCTCAACATATGACGGTAGCCTACTCTGGGTAACCTACACTAGGGTTCCATACCCTAAGTCGCCCATGCCCAGGTCGCCCCTTCCGTCGATGGTGCACTAGTAATAACCACATACACCTCAATTGCATGCCAATAATCGGCACAAATACATTGCTCCCCGGCGATCACCACTATGCATGCCAACACCCAACAATACCCGACAATATGCATGCACATGTATACATCGTGAATGGTATGCTCATGAATTCACGTAGCTCATATGCAAATATCAATCATCAGATAATAGCAAAGCCACATAATAATCATCGAAACATCGAAGCACGTATAGTATAAACACCGAATAATATGTCCATGCGTCGTAGTTGGACTTTCACTTACCTGTAACTTCCGATTTTTATTCAATTCAATATTCCCTAACTTGAATAAATATGGCTTCCTCACTTGGTTTTTCCTACCTACTCAAGATTAACAAAACAAAACAAGCAAACTATCATTCTCTCTCGAAAGAATATTTGTAATCATCACTTAACTCTTCATAGACTTTAAATAAATAATACTTCGATGTAAGTATACCTTAACCCCAACATGTGATATGATGAGAAGTACAACAGCCAACAAGGACAAGGTGAAAGAACAATATTATTGCAAGCTATTTCCTTATTTCCCCCCTTTTTTTTTCTCTCCTTTCTTCTTTTTTTTTTATTTGATCTCTGCTTTGTTGCTTTTAGTTCTGAGATGATGAGATCTTTGGCAAGTGATATTTTCGTTACCACACACTTAGCCAAGTTAATAACAAGTGGTAAGGCGGTTAGCTCCTTTACCTTATGCATTAAGTAAGTAAAATTAAGAATTAGGACGGTAAAATTGCAATCTATACCCTATTACATAAATAATTGCTGAATTTTCTTGTAGGACTTAGGAATAATTGCCAAACGAGATGTTCGAGAGCTCGGGTATTACATCCTCCCCTCCTTAAAAGAATTTCGTCCTCAAAATTCAAGTTACCTGAATAGGTCAGGGTATCGAGTTCTCATATCGTCCTCTCTTTCCCATGTTGCTTCTTCCACTGATTGATTCCTCCATAAGACTTTCACTAGCAAAATTTCTTTATTTCTGAGTTGTTTGACTTCGTGTAGCAAAATCTTTACTGGCTTCTCTTCATAACTCAAGTCAGCTTTTGAGTCGATCGGCTCACTCTTCAAAACATGGGTAGAATCTGCAAAGTACTTCCGCAACATAGACACATGAAACACGTCATGTATATGAGACAACGATGAGGGCAAATCGAGCATGTATGCAACATCGCCAACTTTTTCCATAATTCGAAAACGACCAATATATCTTGGAGTTAACTTCCCTTTCTTTCCAAATCGCATCACACCTTTCATTGGAGAAACTTTCAGGAACACCCAGTCACCAACTATAAACTCTAATGGTCTTCGTTTATGATCAGTGTAGCTTTTCTGTCGACTTTGGGCAGTTTACATTCTCTGTCGAATTTTCGCTACTGCCCTCTGTCATTTCTCGCACCATGTCAGGTCCAAGCAATGTTTTCTCGCCAATATCGTCCCAATGAACAGGTGATCTACACTTTCTACCATACAAAGCCTCATACGGTGCCATTCCAATAGTAGCATGATAGCTGTTATTATACGAAAATTCGATCAATGGTAGAAATTTACTCCATTGATCTTTGAAATCTAATACGCAAGCACGAAGCATGTCTTCCAAGGTCTGAATTGTTCTTTCAGATTGACCATCTGTTTGAGGATGATAGGCGGTGCTGAACGATAGTTTTGTCCCCATTACTTTTTGCAAACTTCTCCAAAAATTAGACAAGAACCTGGAGTCTCGATCTGAAACTATCGACAGTAGAACACCATGAAGTCGAACTATTTCTTGTATGTAAATCTCCGCATATCGATCCATGGTGTATGTCGAACTAATGGGTAGAAAATGAGCAGACTTGGTTAATCTGTCAACAATTACCCATATAGCATCGTGTCCTTTTGCAGTCTTTGGCAAGCCAACGACGAAGTCCATCGTTACTCGTTCCCACTTCCATTCTGGAATTGATAGCGGTTGTAACATTCCCGCTGACCTTTGATATTCTGCTTTCACTTGTTGACAGGTCAGACATTGATCCACAAATTGTGCTATGTCTTTCTTCATGCCTGGCCACCAATAAAATTTCTGAAGATCTCGATACATCTTTGTTGCTCCAGGATGTACCGAGTATGGCGTTGAATGTGCTTCAGATAAAATGTCTCTTCGAATCTCATCATTGCTGGGCACGTACAAACGATCTCTAAATCGCAGAACACCATCTTCAAATATTGTAAACTCTGAAGATGTATCTTCCATGGCATCTATTTTTACCTTTTGATAGTATTCATCAGTCGGTTGTATTTGTTTGATTTTCTCCAAAATTGTAGGTTGAAGCGTCAAAGCTGCTAATCTTACTTCGATCTCACCAAAGTTGATGACTTCCACATCCATCTTTTGTAAGTCAGTGATTGCGGATTTCTGAATTGAGATAGCAGCTATAGAACTCTGAGTTGTCATCCGGCTTAGAGCATCAGCAACAACATTAGCTTTTCCCGGGTGGTAGTTCATTACGCAGTCGTAATACTTGACAAGCTCTAACCATCTTCGTTGCCGCATATTCAGTTCCTTCTGAGTGAAAAAGTATTTCAAGCTCTTATGATCTGTATAGATCTCTCATCGTTCATCGTATAGATGGTGTCGCCATATCTTCAAAGCAAACATCACGGCTGCAAGCTCCAAATCATGAGTTGGATAGTTCTTCTCATACTCCTTTAGTTGCCTGGAAGCATATGCAACAACCTTTCCATCTTGCATTAATACGCAACCTAGGCCGTTCTTAGATGCATCGCTGTACACTGAAAAGCCTCCGGCTCCAGATGGAATTGTTAATACATGTGCTGATGTAAGTCGCTTCTTCAGTTCTTGAAAACTTCTTTCACATGTATCAGTCCATTGAAATAGAGTATTCTTTCGAGTCAAGTTTGTCAATGACGATGCAATTTTTGAAAATCCCTCAATGAATCTACGATAATACCCCGCTAAGCCAAGGAAACTCCGTACCTCTGAAGGATTTGTTGGCTGCGGTCAATTATTGATTGCTTCAACTTTACTTGGGTCTACTGATATTCCTGCTCCAGAAATGCCATGCCCCAAGAACACAACTCTATCCATCCAAAACTCGCATTTCTTGAATTTTGCATAGAGTTGTTTCTTTCTCAATATCTCCAACACGGTCTTCAAGTGTATCTCGTGTTCCTCCCTTATCTTGGAATAAATGAGGATATCATCGATAAACACGATAATGAACTTATCGAGGAATTCCTTGAAGATACAATTCATCAAGTCTATGAATGCAGCTGGAGCATTGGTCAATCCAAATGGCATTACCAGAAACTCGTAATGCCCATATCGGGTGTTGAATGCTGTTTTCGGAATATCCTCCGATTTTATCTTTAATTGATGATAACCTGAACGTAGATCGATCTTTGAAAATATCGTTGCACCTTAAAGTTGATTGAAAAGATCGTCTATTCGAGGTAATGGATATTTGTTCTTGATCGTAACCTTGTTAAGCTCTCGATAGTCGATACATAACCTCATCGAGCCATCCTTCTTTCGTACAAATAGGACTGGTGCACCCCATGGTGAAAAGCTAGGTTGAATAGAGCCCTTATCGAGTAACTCTTGCAGTTGCGCCTTTAGCTCTTTCAGTTCAGTCGGAGCCATTCGATATGGGGCTTTAGATATTGGACTCGTACCCGGTGGTAATTCAATAGAAAACTCAATCTCCCGATTAGGTGGTAGACCAGGAAGATCGTCTGGGAATACATCTCGATAATCTTTCACAACAGGTACTTCACTCAGATCAGGTTGAGTTTGTTCATCTACTTGTATTGCACAAATAAGGCCAGCCTCACAACCAACATCTATCAATCGTTGAGCCTTTAATGCTGAAATTTTCGGAATCTTACAGCTTTTTGCAACTCCCGAGAAGGTGAAAGGTGCTTCTCCAGCTAAATTGAAAGTAACTGTCTTTCTGTTGCAGTCAATCACCGTTCCATACTTTGACAACCAATCCATACCGAGGATAATATCGTAATCATTCATAGGGATTACGATCAGATCAGCATATAATTTCCTATTTTCTATCGGTACCGCACACTCTTGCAGAATCTGATTTGTCTGGGTTGAAGCTCCATGAGGAATCGTCACATTGTAATTGAGCTTGGATAGAAGAGGTGTTATACCGAGCCTCGTTATGTACTTAGATGATGCAAATGAATGTGTGGCTCCCGAATCTATTAGTATGGATGTCGGATTATTGTATATAGAGAGCGTACCTGTCACCACTGATGGATTAGCCTCGGCTTCATCGCTCGTAATGGTGAAAACTCTAGCAGGTACCGTTTGTGCCTTTGCTTGGCTTATGTTCAGGTTCTCTGGGCACGTTCTTGTGATATGACCCAATTTTCCGCATATGAAGCACTTGATAGTTTGGGTAAAACAGTTGCCCGTGTGTTGACGTCCGCACCTTGGACATATGGGCATAGAGACTTGGTTTCTCTCTTGGTTCGTATTCAACTTTTGATTTTGATCTCAGTGTTGAGGTCCAGGCCTTCTTTGGAAATTAGGTTTCTGGCCTTTGACTACAAGCTGCCTCTTTCTGTCGCCTTCGGCCCATTTTTAACCTTGCATAAATTTATGTTTTGCTTCTTGTGCACGAACGAATCTCATCTCGGCCTGATCTGCTACGAGTGCTCTTTCCGCAACTTGTGCAGCTGACATCTCGGTACAGTTCAGGTTTCAGGCCTTCAAGAAATCGCTCAACTTTTAGTGCGTCATTACTCACCATATGTGTTGCGAACCTCGATAGCTGCTCAAATTTGCGAATGTACTCCGTAATTGCCATGGCTCCCTGTCGTAAGTTTATGAATTCATTCATTCTCATCGCACGTACAGGGGCTGTGAAGTATTTATTTCTGAAGATTTCCTTGAAGCGTTCCCAAGTCATCGTGATTGGATCTTCGATGGCTCTCATTGTATCCCACCAATGCCCCGCACTACCCCGAAGCATAAATGTTACACAAAGAACTTTGTCTTGCTTGGGAACTCGGCTGTACTGAAACATATTTTCAAGGGTTCTAATCCAGTCCTCCGCAGCTGTTAGATCAATAGTATCTTCGAAAATTGGCGGATTGAGTTTTCGAAATCTTTCACCAACGGTTTCTACCCTTTCAGCTTGAGACGGATTCTGCTGCCCATTCGAATTCCGTTGTTGAATCAACTCTTGAATTTGCTCGGATTGACGTTGAACAAGTTCAGTAAGTCGGATAATAGCAGTGTCTCGCTCATCAGTAGGATTCACAGTCTCCCTACCCTGACTGCTTCCGCCGCTACTTTCTCCTCTAGTTCGTACCATGATTCTCACACTTATACCATTTTAACCCTTTTCGAATAATGTAATACCCGTAAAATTTAATACGGGATTTATAATGTAATTAGCATTGTAATTAGAAAAGTTTGATATATTATTTACATGTAGAGTATGAATAATAATAGGAACACCCGAATTATGATAAGTACTTGAAAACAAAAGAGATCGAAATTCGGGTAATGACAAATTCGGGTGAAGCTCGAAATTTTCGGGTGAAGCCTAAGTATTTTTCGGGTAAGACATTTCTTAACCTAAGAGGAAAAACTCGTCACCTCCTTGTCACCTACTTATCATCATTTACCTTAACATATATCTACACCTCAATAAGTGAAAAACAACAAAAGAAAAGGGAGAAGAGGACGTTTTCAAAACAAAGGAGAATTTTGCTAACAAGGATTGAGAGCTCGGGAAAGATCTAACACCCTTAAGCTTTGGACGTGAGGTAGGTGAAGATCACCTATAATACGTAAACGAATTCGTGTTATTCGTTTTGATACATGCTTATTTGAATTATGTGAATTTCGTGGATGATATATATATGCTTGACGAGAATTATGTGAACTTTCATGCATGATTCGTTTGCGTGCTCGAAACTCAGATTTTTGGGTTTGTATTTGAAGGTGCATGAAGATTTGTAGGTAAAGTGAAATTTTCGGGTGCTAGAAATATTTTCGGGTGTGTAAATATTTTTCGGGTATATGAAGAATTTCGGTCATTTGGAGAATTTTCGGGTATTTGAAGCATTTCGGGTGTTTGAACAATTTTCGGGCCTTTGAAGATTTTCGAATACTTAAACAAATTTTCGGGTACTAAAATACTTTCGGACATCGATCGAATTTCGGGTCTTGACCGAATTTTGACATGTTTAATTTTCGGGTTGACTTAATTTTCGGGCAGCAAGGTCTTAAAAAAAAAAGTCTTTTTGAGGAAAATTATTTTTACGTCATTTGATAAGAAAAATATTCCGAGTCCAATGGGCATAGTCAATTTTAACGCTCGATTAAAAGTTGTCCAAATAGATTTTTACAGTGCATTTTAATAATGCGTCTTCGGGAAAAAGTTATTTTCAGTTCAATACTGCATTTTATTTGCACTACACTTGCATTCCATATCAGTGCGAGGGATGTTGACCGTGTTGACACGGTGACACTGTATAGTGTCTACGAGCGGGGTAGAATGTGACCAATGTTGGTCGTCGACTCGTAATGGAGTTATGAGGTTAGGACTGAGGCACCAGATGGGAGACGGACGTGATCGATTCGTCTACTCAGTTGCGTTGGAGTGCAGTCTGAGGTGCAAACCGTCGGATGATTAGCGGAAGGAGCGACCTGGTAGAAGGATGCCTGGCGTGATCGTTCAGGTGCACTGCCAGCGTAGGCTACCGCTTGAGCAGGAGGAAACTCGGGAGGGAGCGACCTAGTGGGAGGATGTTTGGCGTGATCGTCCAGATGCACTACTAGCGTGGGCTACCTGAGCGCGGGCCCCTGACTCTGTATTGTATTGTGCGCGCGTGGTGCCTATTCTAGCCTAGGGCCCTGATGTGACGTATGGTATACGATAGGTTGGGACGAGAGGAAAAAGTCGAGCGTGCATATATTGTGAGGTGTTTGAGGAACGGGATCGGAGAGCACGCTGCATTCACGCATATTTTCACCTACTGGGCGGTAGCTCAGTATTTACGTGTTGTAGGTACTATCGAGTCCGACGTCGAGGTACGTCGCGACTGAGGTGGGCTGATGGCGGTGACTCCACGGACTTTTGAGCGCAGGGCTGTACATGGATGAAGACCTGTGGAGCGGCGTTAGGGCATTTTGATATTTTGGGGCTACGGCCTTTCTAAATATACGACTTTGTAACCCGTGTTTACTATAATATAACTTATTTTACGAAAATATTTTTGTAAAATGGGTCTTCCGCGGCTTTCGTTGCGGAAATCCGCCACGAATAGTATTTAGAAAATGAGGGTCGCCACAAATAATGTGGCCAATAAATTCATGCAACATAAAATGATTCACGCAATATCACAAAACTTACAAGCAAGGCTGCGCTTCCACACTTTTGAGTTACTGTACATGGATAGTCTACAGAACCTGTAACCGTAGCTCTGATACCAACCTGTAACGACCACCCCAAACACACAACCAAAGTGACTCTAACGACACTAACTCGAGAAAATAAATTTCGTGAGTTCCGTTTAAAAACTCATCAATAACACCCTGTACAATGTCAAAATGACTCAAACCACGAATATCATAAAACAAAAATAACATCTCAACAAAACAAAGGCAACGAACCTCTTCAAAGCCAGCAACATTTCAACCAACTCCACAACATAACAAAACAACGTCAACGACCCAAACTTAACAAGTCACAACATAATTACAGACATATATAAAACCACCCGTCAAGAACGAACCTTAATCAAAATGACACAACAATTCAGCTCGAAAGCCCGTGGAAGCTCCAACGACCGGCCTTGCCATCTATGTCAGTCAAGTAACGTCACCACGCTCACCTACAACGAATGAATTATATGAGCTAGAAGCTCAGTAAGTAAAAATCATGCATGCTCGTGAATATGCAAATCCTCATCATATGCATAATCTACGTGTGACTCGACATCTCAAAATGCATCATTTCTCTCATCCTCTGTATGGGCCCGTGGCTAAAATACTATGCACCACCAAGAGCTCAATAAATCATCGTACAGTGGCCCACTCTGGATAGCCAACACTAGGTCTCCCTAGGTCGCTCCTTCCCAGGTCGCCCCTTCTGTCGCGGTCGCCTACGCTGGTAGCCCACGCTGGTAGCCTACGCTAGGTTTTCCTAGGTCGCCCCATCCAGGTCGCTCCTACCGTATCAATAATATGGCAGTGACCCACTCATGGTAGCCTACGCTAGGTCTCCCTAGGTCGCTCGTTCCCAGGTCGCCCCTTCTGCCTCAACATATGACGGTAGCCTACTCTGGGTAGCCTACACTAGGGTTCCATACCCTAAGTCGCCCCTGCCCAGGTCTCCCCTTCCGTCGATGGTGCACTAGTAATAACCACATACACCTCAACTGCATGCCAATAATTGACACAAATACATCGCTCCCCGGCGATCACGACTATGCATGCCAACACTCAAAAATACCCGACAATATGCATGCACATGTATACATTGTGAATGATATGCTCATGAATTCACGTAGCTCATATGCAAATATCAATCATCAGATAATAACAATGCCACATAATAATTATCGAAACATCGAAGCACGTATAGTATAAACACCGAATAATATGTCCATGCGTCGTAGTTGGACTTTCACTTACCTGTAGCTTCGGATTTTTATTCAATTCAATATTCCCTAACTTGAATAAATATGGCTTCCCCACGTGGTTTTTCCTACCTACTCAAGATTAACAAAACAAAACAAGCAAACTATCCTTCTCTCTCGAAAGAATATTTGTAGTCATCAATTAACTCTTCATAGACTTTAAATAAATAATACTTAGACGTAAGTATACCTTAACCCCAACATGTGATATGATGTGTTGGTCCTCTTGTTACCAAACAAGGATCAAAAGATGAGATTAAACTTAAAACTCGAGCTACACCTTGAGTGTGTGTAAAATGTGTGTTTCTTACTTGAAGGTACAAGGTGGCTAGCTTTTTGAAATTCTTTTGATAAAAATCCTAGAAGGGCAAATGGAGCCTTATATACCACATTTGTTGGTATATTAAGGCTCTTACCAAAACTATTACAATTTCCCAAAATAGTCCCAAAACCACTAATTATAAAATAGACCCAAGACTTATAAATATTAAAGGACACTACAAAAGATTCCTAACAATCTCCCCCTTAGTGTCCTTTTCGCTTAGACGTCTTTTTCTTCTTGGGTCTCACCAGCTCGTAGACGGATCTTCTGAATCCTAATTTGTACTCGTACGCGCGTATCCATCTACGATGTCCAAGCTTATCAGATATTGTCTCTATCATCTTCTCGAACTTAGCTTGGACTTCATACTCCTCAACTCTCAACCCCTCCAAAATTCTCTTTAATTTGCCTCTTATGATCAGGAGGGTTCCGTCGGAGAACTTCGAAATTTCCGACGTCTTCATCAACCTCTTGTTGCCCTTGTAGTTGATGTAGACCTCTAATGGATCTTCCCCATCAAAGATGTGGCCTTCACCGAAATCTTCAGATTCGGGGCTTTCGAAGGAGGGCTTTGTGAGATTCACCTTCTTCAGGTTGCTTTCAAGCGCCATTTGAAGATCGTGCGATGCAGCATGTTTGATTTGGCGCAGCATGAATCTCTTCAGCGTGTTGTAGCCCGCCTGAATTCGGGGTTCTGGAGGGTGCCTATCATCTGGAAGGTTCCGACCATCCTGTCGATGTCTTATGATCTGAGATAGGCGAGATATGCTTCATTTAGCTCTTCCACCGTCCCGTCATGTCTTTGAATTTGGTAGATTAGGAAGGCTATGGAGCAGAGATAGTCTGTCCGAACACCCGTCATCTTCGAAATCCTCGACCTCTTCTTCTCCTCTCTTCGGAGAGCCTCTAAATCATTTCCTTTTCCGTCGAACATGAGTCTTCGATGGAGGCTTAGCAGGTACAGGTTGGCTCTTTGCTCCGAGAGATGAGTCATTCCTCTCAATTCCAGCTCATTAAGGTTCTTCAGACGATCCTCTTTCCTCCAGATTCTCTTATGAATCTCTTCTTGGAATGGTGCCACGATCTTAGCATTCCTCCAAGGTAGGTTGAGGTCATCTCCAATTCTTGACTTCATTGGAGGATCGTCTGCATCCATCACTCTATGTTGGAGCTCGGGAAGTTCTGGTATTTCGGCATTGTAGTCTTCGCCTTCCTCGAGTTCCTCCTCCTCTATCCGAACTAAACTTATGGCCGCCTTCTTTAGGAAGTGTCCGACGTTTTCCATTAAACTCTTGGTTAGTCCGGGAGTTGTCGGTTGACGCAGCCAGTCTTCATTTAGGATGTATCTCTCAACCGCATCATGAGGATTGTACAGTTCTTCGATTGTAGTTGGCTCGTCAGCTGATGGACTTGAGATGGTAGCAGGTTGATGAGGCATGGGTGGGCTTTTTCTGGCTGAGGGTTGAGGATGAAAGGCTTGTAGTGGCTGGGGTAGTATGGGCTGGTGAGGAAGCTTCTTTTTGAGATGAAGAAGCCCCCTGTTGGGTGGTTTGGGTAGTGGATGTTGTTTGGGTAGTTTGGGTGAGCTGCTGCGTCGGGGTTGGTTGCGTCGTGCTCGGTCACGCCTCCGCCTCGCCACGGCATGAGAGCGGTGTCTCAAGCCGACGTTTGATTTCCAGCTCCCGCTCGTTCAGATGGGTGGCGCTCTGAAGTCGGGCCAGTAGGAGTCGTGGAGTTCTTCGGTTGGAACATCCCACGGGCCGGGTTCTGCAGTAGGTGCTGGCGTTTCGGGCGGAGGAGACGCAGCAGTTGGTTCTTCAGTGACTGGGGCCTTGCCTTTGTCGCGTGATGTACCCTCGAGCACCTGGTAGACTTTGCCGATGATGCTTTCTTCAATGGTTTGAGCAAAAGTCTCCAGTCTGGTCTCGAGGCTGGCCGCCGTCATGAACCGTGAAAATGACGGGACGGAGCCACGAAGGCATTCCGTTATCATGATAACCGAAGAACCGTGGCCACTCAGGCTCACCGTTGGCATCAAAACCGAGATGGACTCGGTTCGATGGCCCATAGCAGCTGTAGTTATGTTGGCTTCTGACGGACTTCCGCTCTGTCCCTGACTGGTATCCAGCCAGGAGACATCGAAGAGCGTTCTGTCCAGATCACCCAGATCTGGAGGTGCAATAAAAGGTGTATGTGTCCTAGAAAATGGAAAAAATATGGGTGCTGAGGACAATAGACCTAAAGTGCTCAAAACGGGTGCAGCCTAAGGCAAGGGACTGCTTATTTCAACATCAACCTCCTCCGAGCGAGGAGGTGATGGCATACGTGGCTCCTCGTGAGAAAGTGAGACAACCATCTGTTGAGAGATGGTTGAGTGGCTAGGCTCGGGTATGTGCGCGGTTGGACCCGATGCCACGACTTCTACTCGGGAGACGACAATGTCGTCTCCTGTACCTAAGGGTTCGGTCCGGGTGATTTGTGGAAGGCTCTTTTGACGTCCATTTGATATACGGTGAAGTTTCTGTGTGTGGCAAAGGCTAGGAAGATACTGATGGCTTCAATTCTGGCGACATGTACATAGGTCTCGTCGTAGTCGATTCCTTCCTGTTGATTGTATCCTTTCGCCACTAGTCTTGCCTTATTTCTGATCACGACCCCTTGTTCATCCTTCTTGTTTTTGAAGACCCACTTAGTACCAATAATGGTTTTCCCTTGCGGTCTAGGTACTAGTTTCCAGACATTCAATATTTCAAATTGGCTGATTTCTTCCTACATGGCCATAATCCAATCTGGATCGGTGAGAGCGTCATCTACTTTGGTTGGTTCCTTTTGACTTAGGAAGCATGAGTAGAGACTTTCATTGATCGTTGAAGCCCGAGTTGTGACATCACTTGAGGGATCCCCAATAATTTGCGAATTTGGATGGGCCCGGGTCCATTTTCTTGCGTGCGTTTGTGAAGATTTTCCAGCATCTTCACCCGTAGGATTTTCCAAATCCGGTGTGAGTTGTGGTTCCGTGGGCGCATCTGGTTGGGATCCTATCTCTTCTGAAGATGCTTCAACTTGAAAGTCAATAGATGGAATGGTGTCGGCTTTTGAGCTAGCAATGATATTTGTATCTGTTGATTCAGTATCGTTTCCGATATGAAGATTTTCCATTGTTGGAGGCGAGTTATCATTGCCTGGGGCTTCAGAAGGAACAGTAGCTGTGGGTAGCGGAGGTCTTGGGCACAGGTGCTCAAACAGCAGATCAAGATCCTCGTCGCTAGAGGTGTGGGTCTTTGAAGACGGACCCACAGAGGAGGTGCTGAGTTGATCTTTAGTCAACTCTCGTAGAAGTCCGGGTTCTGGGCTAATTGGTACAGAAGCCACTTGATCTACTTCGTCAAACGTGAGGTTGATGCTTTCCATGATAGTCATTCTCTCTTTTAGGTATACTCGATAGGCCTTGAAGTTTGTCGAGTACCCTACAAGTACGCCCTCGAATGCCTTCGGGTCAAGTTTGCCCCTATTTTCTCGTTCGTTGGCAACATAGCACTTGCATCCGAAGACTCTGAGGAATGAGACGTCTGGCACTCTGCGGTTTATCATCTCGTATGGAGTTCGGTTGAATCTCTTGTGAAGCGATGCACGATTCTGAGTGAAACATGATGTGTTTAGTGCTTCAGCCCACAAGAAGTGCGGTAGTCCAGAATGGATTAGGAGAGTTCTTGTTGCATCAACCAGGGTCCTGTTTTTGCGCTCGACAACACCATTTTTTTGGGGTGTCTTCGCTGCTGAGAACTGTTGGGTGATACCTAGCGATGCATAAAAATCGCTGAGTTTTCTGTTCTTAAATTCAGTCTCATTGTCAGTTCTGATTATCTGGATGTTTAGCTGGTAGAGGTTCTGGACTGTCTTCACAAATTCGATAATAAGATCTGCTATTTCGTCTTTCGTTCGGAGAAACTTGGTCCAAGTGAAGCGCGAGAAGTCGTCCACTATCACCAATACATATCTTCGTCCATTGATAGTCTGAGTGCGCATTGGTCCGCACAAGTCCATATGAATGAGCTCAAGAGGTCTTGTGGTCGAAGCTGTGTGTTTGGTGTGATGGGATGCTTTCCTCATTTTTCCTATTTTGCATGCCGAGCAAAGATGCTCTTTGTGATATCTGAATGAGGGAAGTCCTTTGACCAAGTTGTCTGAGCGGAGCTTGTTCAGATCCTTGAAGTTGAGATGTGAGAGCCGCTGATGCCAAAGATCATTCTGATGCAGAGATGCACGAGAGATGAGGCAGGTTGGTCGTATTGTCTTCAGGTCGATGGAGTAGAGATTTGTCTTTCTGTGACCAGTGACCAGCTTTGACCCTTTATCATCGATGACGCTGCACTTGTTGGATTCGAAGAGAACTTGAAATCCTTTGTCACAGAAACGTCCAATGCTGAATAGGTTGTAGCTTAGCCCTTCGACATACGATATTCCCTTGATGGTGAGTCTGTCATGGATAAGATTGCCTGTTCCTGGCATAGGTGCAGAGTCGCCGTTTCCGAAGTAGACCTTTCCGAGATAGCCCTCGGTGAAGTTGCTCAACAGTTCTTTATTTCCAGTCATGTGTGAGGAGCAACCTGAGTCTAAGTACCACACATGATGGACCTGTAAGACAAGTTAGGTTAGCTTACGAACCCGTTTGAGGACGGGTCCAGTATTCATGGCAGGAAATGGATCCAATAGTATTGATGTTATATTAAGTATCAAGTCGGTTTGATTGATGATTGACTTAGGAACCCAGACTTGATTATTGTCTATTTGGTGCAGTAAACACTTAGGAATCCATAGTTGCTTGCGTTTGGGCTCTTTATTGTGTTTGCTTTTCTTCTCATTTTCGGGTGTGGCGTATCTCTTCCTTTTTGTTTTTTGCGGTGGCCTATGTCGTGTGGGTGATACAGGATTAGAGAGGGAGGAAGTGATAGTATGCGCCTTTTTGCGAGATCGATTGTAATGAGAACGTTGAAATGCATTAAAATAGTTCGGACAATTCCTAAGAGTTTTGGTGGAAAATAGAGAATTGCAGTCTGCGATATTACAAGACAATTGCTTAGGAAAGTTAAAACAGTTAGAAACTGGAGAGACAGGCTTTGAAGGTAGCTTCTTCTTCTGAACCCAGAGATTTGTCTTCTTCACTTGTTCCGGAGCGACCTTCTTCGCCTTTCTGTCTCTCAAATTTTTGCCTGTTGCCACAAGCTTAACAGAGTCAGTACGAGTGATTATGTGAGACGGAGGAGACTTGATTTCTGTACTCTTATCTACATACGTAGAAGTTTTGGAGACAGAATGAGAAGTGGAAGGTTTGTGAACATCAGGAAAGTTTTCAAGAGTGTAAATTTTACTTAAGAGAAAGGTTCTTTCTTCCGAAAAGGCTTTCCTTTCAGATTCCAGAGAAGCAGTTAGATCGCCTATTTTGCGAATTATTTCTGGAATGTAAATGGATGAATAAATGGGTTTGGCCTGTTCGGAAGTACTTTCCTGATTTTCGGGACCGAAAGGGGAGACAAAGTCTGTAGTAAGAGGAATGATTCTAGTTTTGTAGTTGTCGTTCAACTTTGCATACTTAAATGCAATTTGGGCCCATTCTTTGTTTCTTCTTTTCTTATCTTCCGTCTTATTCGCTTCTGATGACTCGATGAAAGGAATAAGTGTTTTCAGAGTTAGACCTAGATGTCTGATATCATATTAAGAGTAAGCGTCATCTTTCGGGGGGTTATGCTTACTTCGAAATCCTATACCTTCACGAGGGTCGTAGAATTCTACATCCTTCGGTTGGTTGAGAAAGATGGTTTGATCGGTCTGACCTCTTTTGGTGAGGAGGTCTTCTAATTCTTTGACCTTTTTATAGAGTCTAACTCTTTCTTTGCTAATCAAGTCATATTGAGAAGAGACGTTTATGCGTTCTTCTACACTTTCCCTCAAACTTTTACTAACATCGCTAATCTGGTTTTCGCTATTCTCCACCTTACCTGTTAAGATTTTAGCTATGGACTCTGCATTGGCTAATGACTCCCTAAGAATAGCTATCTCTTCCTGTTGTGTGTTTAGTAAGGAATAATTATTGTCGAATTTTTGTTTTAGTTCTATGTAATCCCTACATTGCATGGAGAGTTTGCATTTCCTATGGTTCAATTCAGTGAAATCATTTGGGGATGGAGTGTATACCTCCGAGTCAGAGCCAGGAAGATCAGGGCCATTGGAGCTGGGGCCAACCGCTTCGTCCTCCGAGTCACCGTCCTTGATCTTGACCATGAAAGCTTTCTCATTCTCTCCTCGTCTGAAGTGTCCTCAAGTCATTCCTCTTCTTCAACAACTAGCACAATCCCCGCATCTTTCTTTTGGGAGAACTGAAGCTTTCTCTTGTAGTACTCAGAGTCCTTTGTTTTAGGTCTGTAACAGTCCTTAGCAAAGTGACCTGGCTTCCCACAGGTGAAGCATTTCTTTGGGGCTTCATCTTCCTTGGTCTCATGTTCCTCGTGAGTGATGGCTTTTTGTTTCATGCTGGATGTTCGTTGTCGATTGTAGGATGATGATGATTTCTTGGGAAATTTCTTGTTCATCATCTTCGACAGTATAGCCATTTGCTTCTTTAGGTCGTTGAGTTCTTCGTCACAGCCAGAGTCAGAGTCAGCGCTGTCTGAGGAGTCGGATAAGACAACTTGTTTTCCCTTAGATGCTTTCTAACTTCTGTTAGTGGATTTGTTGGTCACGAGAGCAACAGATTCCACCTACGTTTTTGCCTTTCCTTCGTTTTTGATTTACTTTGCGTATTCGATGTATTGAGAGAGATTGTCGTGAAGGGAATGTATGTCCATGGCATCCAGATCTTTGTTCTGTTGTTTGATCAGAACAACAATTCTGCCCCACTCGGGTTGAAGTGTGGAGAGGAATTTGATGTTGTGTTCGAAGTTCGATCGTTGGATGTTGATCTTCCTCATCTCATTGATGATGGTGAGGAAACGAAGGTAAATGCCTCGAAGTTCTTCCCCTTCTTTGGCTCTGAAGGAGTCATAGGTTGTGAGGGTGCTCGATCTCTTGGACAAGTTGCTGACTTCCGTCCCAACCATCATCTTTGAGACTTCGTCCCAAATCTCTTTGGCAGTGGACATGTCCACCTGGATGTATACATCATTTGGAAGGGACTGGAGGAGATAGTTTTGGCAAGTTTGTCGGCTCTAGCCACGAGCGTTTTCAGCGTCAGAGTAAAGATTGGGACTCTTGAGAGTTCTTCTCTCCAAGAGCGGAGGTTCTGCATTAGGCCGGGCTTCAACTACGACCCAGAATTGAGCTGGTCCTTCGAAGATTGACGAGAGCATGTCATCGGCGAGATCGCCGTCTTTGATTTCGATGAAGTTGATGAAACGATTTTTCCAGATGCCATATTCGCCCCATCTTAGCACTGGGGGACGAATGTCAGACCCTATCGCGTAGGCGTCCATGTTGTTGTTTGGTAATGATCGTGACGTGTAAGTGATCTGCGAGATGAATAGTTAGTTTCGAACAATTGTATTTGAGAGTTTAGAGAAGTTTGTGTAAGAAATATTTGACCGAACAAGATTGGAGTTTTCCAAGTTTTTGAATCGTGATGTTAAAAGATTAAGACTTAGAAACTACTTTGAGTATTGTCAATTGACTTTCGAGTAGAAGTAAATTGAATAGGTCAAATAACGAGAGTAGTGAAATTCGAGTATTGACTTTAGGTCAACAGTTTAGTTGGGAATTCGTGTAATGCTACTGAAACTCGAATGAGTATGGAATTCGGGTATTTTATGGCAATTGCGTCTATCTGTCCGAGAATTGTAAAATTTTCGGGCAGATACCAAGTAAAGCAGAGTTCGGGCAGGATAAAGTTCGGGCAGGAATGAAAAGAAGATTCGTGCAAAATAATCCGAATTTCAAGAATCGGGTAGTCCTTGATCGAAATTTGAGAATTGAATGTCTTGGCCGAAATTAAAAAAAATCGGGTATACTTTGACCGAAAGTAGAATTTTGACCGAAATTTGAAAACCGGGTGTACTTTGACCGAATGTTGAACTTTGACCGAAATTTGAAAATTCGCCGAGAGTTTCCAAATTCGGATGGATTTT
The DNA here is from genome assembly GCA_028392965.1 of Lindernia subracemosa. NCBI lineage: Eukaryota > Viridiplantae > Streptophyta > Magnoliopsida > Lamiales > Linderniaceae > Vandellia > Vandellia subracemosa. The sequence goes on from JAQPCC010000065.1 coordinate 510,295, forward strand.
AAAGTTTAATTGCCCGAAAATGACTATTTTCGGCTAACTTTTCGGCTCGTTGAAGATATTTCGGGAAGATGAGCCAAATTTCTGGGCACTGTTACATTCATCTACCCGAAAAATACATCTGTACCAGAAAATACGAGTTTCATACACGATTTTGACTCAAATCTTACTCAAACTTGGCTGAAATCGATTTGAAAGAGTAGAGAATCACTCAAGAACAATTTATGAAGTCCCTAAGGGCATAAAAACAGCAAGAAGAGCACAAAATCACCCGACAAGGACAAAAAAAAATCGAAAATGGTTTTCATGCAAATACTCTTTCAAATCACGTCGGAATCGAACGAAACTGGATTCAAATCATGTGATCGATCCACGTTAGGCTCTGATACCACTTGTTGGTCCTCTTGTTACCAAACAAGGATCAAAAGATGATATTAAACTTAAAATTCGAGCTACACCTTGAGTATGTGTAAAATGTGTGTTTCTTACTTGAAGGTACAAGGTGGCTAGCTTTTTGAAATTCTTTTGATAAAAACCCTAGAAGGGCAAATGGAGCCTTATATACCACATTTGTTGGTATATTAAGGCTCTTACCAAAACTATTACAATTTCCCAAACTAGTCCCAAAACCACTAATTACAAAATAGACCCAAGACTTATAAATATTAAAGGACACTACAAAAATTCCTAACATGATGAGACGTACAACAGCCAACAAGGACAAGGTGAAAGAACAATATTATTGCAAGCTATTTCCTTATTTTCCCCCTTTTTTTTCTCTCCTTTCTTCTTTTTTTTTTTATTTGATCTCTGCTTCGTTGCTTTTAGTTCTGAGATGATGAGATCTTCGGCAAGTGATATTTTCGTTACCACACACTTAGCCAAGTTAATAACAAGTGTTAAGGCGGTTAGCTCCTTTACCTTATGCATTAAGTAAAATTAAGAATTAGGACGGTAAAATTGCAATCTATACCCTATTACATAATAATTGCTGAATTTTCTTGTAAGAGTTAGGAATATTTGTTAATTTGAATTTTCTAAATACATACTAGCTATACACGTGTATCTAGCCGCATTCTATTGATATCTTACTACAATATTGACTCAACTAATCGGATAAATATTCCTAAATAATTTATTATAATAATAATAATTATTATTATTATTCGTGTAATTTATTTATTTCATTTTTTTTTTCCAGAATGATGTCAAATATTGGAGTCTTACGTTAGCCAAATAAATCACATCAAGTATGCAAAATATAAAAATCTACCTCATATGCAACACCTAAGACTCATATGAATTATGCATATATAAACAAACACATAATTTCTATCAGTTAGCAAGCATAATGCATAAAATATATTGGCCAAACGAGATGTTCGAGGGCTCGGGTATTACAGCAATGTCCGAGGTCCATCGTCCATTATATACGTCAGAAAGTCGGGTCCAAATGCTTTGGCCACTTTCTTTCTCTTACTTTGTCTTGGTTCTCCATTTTCTTGAGGTGAACTTTCAAGGGTGCGTGAGTTCTTTTCCCATAACTTATCTCCTTTCTTTCCTTATTTGGAAACATATTTTCGAAGAATATTGCATTCCTCGACTCTATTATCATCCCTGCATTCATATCAGAGATTTCTGACTTGTGCACCAGAAATCTGTATGCACTACTGTATTAGCATATTCAATGAAAATGCAATCAACAGTCTTATGTCCTATTTTGACCTGTTTCGATTTAGGTACTTCGACCTTTGCTAGGCACCCCCACACTTTAAGATAATTGTAGGTCGGCTTCCTACCTTTCCATAATTCGTATGGAGTTTGATCCCTCTTTTTGTGTGGCAACATATTTAGAATGCGATTTGCTGACAGGGTGGCTTCCCCCCACAAGTTCTGTGGTAACACTGAGCTGATCAGCAGAGCATTCATCATCTCCTTTAGAGATCTATTTTTGAGTTCAGCAACGCCGTTTGACTGAAGTGAATATATCACATTTGTTTGATGAATAATACCATGTTCTTGGTAGAATTCTTCAAACGGTGTCATTTTCTCCTCCTAGTCACTTCGAATTATTTTAATTCTCGAGTAAGTTGATTCTCAACTTCACTTTTATATCTTTTAATGGCGTCAAGAGCTTCGTCTTTGACACCTAAAAGATATACGTGACATTACCTTTTGTAGTCGTCGATAAAGTAATAAATACCTCTTTTTTTTTTAATTCCTCGTGTGCTCGTATGAATAATATTCAGTACGTGAGGGGATGGCCGATTGGTTTTGATTCAACAGTGTTTGAACTTGAATCAATATCTTTCTCCATTTCCATCAAGATGGCTTTCATATTTACTATCTTGACGGACAAGCATTGCTGCCCAATTCGTGCATCTGCTTGCACCTTGTCTGGCCGACCCCAAACGAGCACATTTCTCTGCTGCCCTGACAGCGTCATAGCAGGCCATACCAGCCCGCTGCCTGGTTCGCGTCTCCAGTCGCCTCGCCTGGACTCCTCTCATTCGGCGCTTCGCCGATTTGTACTGGACAGCCGTGAACTGACCATCTTCCTTCAAACCAGCACCTGCTCGGCTCCGTTCAATGCGCCAGCATTCTGACCTGCGCTTCTCTTTCTCATACAGCAGCAATACATCTTGTCAGCTGCAGTGTCGAACAGGTCCTCATTCTGTCCGGGTTTCACCTTGTTCGGAACGCATCGTGAAGGCCTTTGAGTTCAGCCACTATCGGCCGAAGTGCCATATGCAACCAGCTTCACCTCTTTGCTTTTCGATAGTTATTGTTGACTTTTTGGTCCGATGCTTATGAGACTTTTGATTATTCCAAGTAATTATGTAAAATGTGGGGTACAACTTAGAAAACTCGATATGTATGATTTATGATGTTTAAGTATGTACGAATATTCGACTAAGTGCTTAAATGTGATTTAATTGTTAGATAGTCGAATATATGTGACCTTGTGCATTACTGGAATATTATAGTGATCACCTGGATATGAACATTTCTCATGAATGGAATCACGTTGCGTGCTATATATGGAAAAGATATTTTGTTAAATGTGATATATGAGCTGTACACGGGAATCAATCTATTTTAGGAAAGAATTTCATGAGATATCCGTTTGAGTGCATCTTGATTGACATTAAAATAAGAAGATCAATTATATATCTTTCCTTGTACGTATTGGCTTTTATATTTTGGAAAGTAGTTAATTGATTGGGCTTATTATGAGTAAGATGCTGAGTGGAACTATATATGGAATGTGTTGAATCGGATGAGATCACCATGAGTGGAAAATAGTTCCTGTAATTATGGTAAGAGATCATGCATGACCGTTGTGCTTTATTGGCTTATTCTTGGCATGATCTTATGAAGTTAATGCACGTTATTCTTGAGCATATCTTTGCATATTCTACGTGCTTAACTTTCCATATGATGTGTAGAAGCTATGATTGGCTATAAGAAGATGTTCACTTCACGACAAGGGTACATACAAGACTATTGAGAAAAGCCGAAGAACGAATTCCTTTGAGTATTGAGCGTTAACTTGTGAATTATTCGTTATTCTGCTAGTGCTTTAATTTGCGAATCCATACCCTTGAGCGATAACATTGATACTGCTCTATTTTTCAAGTGATAACCATCTTCTGCAGTTTTATTGATATCTTCTTAAAGAAAGATATTTTCAAAGAAGAAAAAACCATAAATTTTATAAGCCTAATTCACCCCCCCCCCCCCCCCTCTCTGGCATATTTTGTACTTCAATTGGTATCAGAGTGACCTTACTCAAACGACAGGCCTAACACGCCTGAGTAAAAGATCTAATGGCTTCTTCGAGTTTTGATGTATTTGCAGAAGGTCAATCCCACTCTAGGCCACCGCTCTTCGATGGAACGAACTACGTTGTATGGAAGAATCGTATGACGGAGTTTCTTATAGCTGTCGACTATGAACTTTGGGAAACTCCAAAGGCTGGCCAAGAATTAACTGCTGATGATAAAAAGAGAATCACGCGAAACGCAAAGGCGAATAACCTGCTCGCATGTGCACATATAGCGCATCTAGGCATGGTAACATATACTGCATCACTCTTGATGATATTGCTAACCAGAATGTCAAGTGTCTAGCAGTTACACAGGATATCACATGGTTATGGCACAGACGCTTGGGACATGCAAACATGGAATTGATATCTCACATATCATGCAATGAGTTGGTGAGAGGTATCCCCGATATGAAATTTACCAAAGACAGAACTTGCAAAGCATGCCAAATGGGGAAAAAAACCAAGACATCCTTCAAACCGAAGAATGTGATATCCACCACCAGACCAGTGGAACTGCTGCATCTTGACCTTTTTGGTCCGGTTCAGGTTATGTCACTGCGAGGTAAACGATATGCCTTTGTTATTGTTGATGATTATATAAGGTACACATGGGTATTATTTCTTGCGCATAAGAATGAGACATTAGATAACCTTGCACCATTAATTAGGAGATTAGAAAATGAGAAAGAGATGAGCATATGCAAGATACGAAGTGATAATGGTCTTGAGTTTGATAGTAAATCTTTTGCATCTTTTTGTGATGAAAATGGATATAGCCATAATTTTTCAGCCCCCATAACGCCTCAGCAAAACGGAGTAGTTGAGAGGAAAAATAGAGTGCTACGGGAAATGGCTAGATCAATGCTAAGTGAATACAATCTTCCAAAACACTTTTGAGCAGAAGCTGTTAGCACGGCATGTTATGTTTCAAATCGTATTTTCCTTAGACCTATCATTAAGAAAACTCCTTATGAGCTGTGGAATGATAAAACTCCAAATATAGGATATTTTCATGTGTTTGGTTGCAAATGTTTTATCTTGAACGATAGGGACAAAAGAGGAAAATTTGATTCCAAGGTAGATGAAGGGATATTCCTCGGTTATAGTCTTCATTCCAAAGCTTTTCGAGTGTTTAATAATAGAAAGAAGATTGTTTAGGAATCAGTGCATGTAACTTGTGATGAATTTCCTGCCACAGATGCTACTGAGGAAGGTATAGTTGTGTCTCCTGCAGGTACACAGGTTACTGACAAGGAAGTAAATGCAATTCCAATGGAAGATGATACTAAGTCAGAGGAACTTGAGACTTCAGACGAACAACAGTGCAGAAAATTCAAACATGCTTCCAGTCATCCCACAGATCGAATCATAGGGAATATCACTTCTGGAATCAAGACCAGAGCAGTTGCAGATGAATCACCTAATGCACTGCTATCCATGGTGGAACCACAGACTATCAATGAAGCTCTTGACGACAAATCATGGGTGATGGCCATGGAAGAAGAATTGTCACAATTCGAAAAGAGCCAAGTATAGACACTCGTAGAAAGAACAAATGGAAAGTCCGTCATCGGCACAAAATGGGTGTTCCGCAACAAGCTTGATGAAAATGGTAAGGTGACCAGAAACAAGGCCATGTTAGTTGCGAAAGGTTACTCCCAGGAGGAAGGTATTGATTTCGAAGAAACTTTTGCTCCCGTAGCTAGACTTGAGTCAATACGCATTCTGCTTGCATATGCATGTTTTAAAAGGTTTAAACTTTTTCAAATGGACGTGAAAAGTGTATTTTTAAATGGTTTTATAAACGAAGAAGTTTACGTCGAGCAACCCCCTGGTTTCTTAGAAGAAGAGTTTTCAAATCATGTTTTTAAATTGAATAAAGCTTTATATGGTTTGAAACAGGCCCCTAGGGCATGGTATGATAGACTTAGTAAGTTTTTGATAGACATCAGATTTACTACTGGAACTATCGATAACACCCTGTTATCAAATATCATGGAGATCACATGCTATTAGTACAAATTTATGTTGATGATATCATTTTTGGAAGTACTAACAATCTGCTTTGTGAGGATTTTTCCAAGTCTATGCAGCAAGAATTCGAAATGAGCCTAATGGGAGAGCTTAACTACTTTTTGGGATTGCAAATTAAGCAGCTGGATACGGGAACCTTTATATCCCAGACAAAGTACACCAAGAAATTGCTGGTGAAATTCGGAATGACTGATTCCAAGGCACTTCCCACCCCTATGCATCAGACCACAAAAATTGATAGCGACGAATCAGGTACACATGTTGATCAAACAAAATATCGAGGTATGATCGGAAGCTTACTTTACTTAACTGCAAGTAGACCCGATATTATGTTCGTTGTTGGTCTGTGCTCTCGTTACCAATCAAATCCTAAGGAATCTCATTTGACTGCAGTCAAGTGGATACTTAGATATTTGAAAGGTACCGTTAATTTAGGACTTTGATATCCAAATCCCAAGGAAATCCCATTAATGGGTTATTCAGATGCTGACTTTGCCGGTTCTAGGGAAGATAGGAAAAATACAAGTGTAACTTGCCAATTACTTGGGAATTCCCTTGTGACTTGGTCTAGTAGAAAACAAAATGTTGTCGCCCTTTCCACAACCGAAGCTGAATACATGGCCTTAGGAAGTTGTTGTCAACAGTTACTCTGGATGAAACAAACCCTAACTGATTACGGGTTAGGTTACGACAAAATTCCTACCTTCTGTGATAGTACTAGTGCCATTAGTATCACTAAGAATCCTGTCCATCATTCTCGAACTAAGCATATAGAGGTCAAACACCATTTTATTCGAGATCATGTTTAGAAAGGGGATATCACCGTGGAATTCGTAGGAACTAATGATCAGCTGGCTGATATCTTCACGAAACCTCTCATTGAAAGTAGATTCCATGCTATCCGTGATCGATTAGGAATTGTTGAGCTTAAATAGGAAAGATGACTTGCTAGTTATCGAATCTAAATCTTCGATCACATTCTTTGATTCTCTCGAATATCCTTCTCCAAATTCATTTGATTCTCTCTTCCTTAATTATTTATTTCCTTCTCATTCATAAGGAAAATATTTTCGAATCCTTTATTTGAAATTTCTGAAAATTGTGCTAACTTTCAGCTAAAAAATCATTCCTATTTGGACCCCTGATTTTATTCGATATTTCCTTCCATATCTCTGCGAGATATCTTCAAAATCTCCATTTGATTCCCTAACGAACAGATTTCTTCTTCTAAGGATTTTGAATTTCAAATTTTGAAATCTCTTCCAAATCTGTCAGACGTCACATTGGTATCTTTACGAGATAACCGCTTTCTATATATTTTCATCCTTATCCAGTAAGTTTCGTTCTTTATAACCTCTCGATCTTCATCTTCCCAAATCATTCAAATCCTAAGCTTCTCATTTCGAAAATTCTCTCTTCATATCTCTCATCTGCAAAAATGGTAAAGACCAAATGTGATGGCTCCGTCTCTGACAAAAAACGCAAAGCTCCGATCACAGAGGAATCTCATGTTTCTCCTTCTGTGAAATCCACTCGCTCAAAAACGAGCAGTTCTTCCAAAACAGCATCTAAGAAAACTCCGCCGAAGTCAAAGAAGAAAGCGAAGGTTGCTCCACCAACTCTTGCTCTGCCTTAATCCCCCTACGCCTATTCCTTCTCCGTCGCATGACAAAGCCGTGTCTCCTGAACCTCGAAGTCATACGTCAAGAGGTCAGCGATGAAACTGAGAAACTTTTGAAGGAAACTTATGGCAGAGAAGTAAGTTTCTACATCAAGGACGGGAAGAAGGTACTGTTCAATACCGATAATCTCGAGGAGATCACTGATGAGGTGAAGTTTCTGAACGAGGAAACAAAGGAATGACACGAGAAGCTCAAATAGAGAGAAGTCGTTCGAGATAGATGTGTCAACTTCGAAGAGTTGGCTAAAAGCAAGGTCGTAACGTGGCTAAATGAGTATGGGTGGGAGAACTTCTTGAGAATCGACAAATCGTTGTACGTAGATGCAGTGAAGCTGTTCTACGCAAATCTCGATTTTGTAGAAGACGAATTGGATATCACCGTGACATCATACGTGCTGGGGAAGAAGATCCAGTGGAATCGCAGCAAGATGAATGAGATGCTGGGTATTGAAGACGAAGGACTGTGTTACTTTAATTTCACTGAATGGTGCAGTTCCCATGTGAAACTGCGAGATTGTGTAAAAGCCTTATGGAATTCCCCATACAAGCCAAAGTTCGCAGAAGGCGAAGCTTTTAATAAGTTGCCTATCGACCTGTTCTTTCTTTACAAGGTGTTGCATATGACACTATGGAGCGTGCGAGTCGGAAGTGGAGGCCATTCCACGACGATGAACAATATGAGTATGCTCACCTTTACATGGTGTCCCAAAATCAGCCTATCAACTTAGGATATTTCATCCTGAAATACATGGTCATAGCTTCTCAAAGTCTTGATAGGGTCCTTCCGTACGGAATGCTGCTTACTCACCTCTTTGAATCCGAAGGGATCTCATTGCCCAAAGCTTGGGAAGATAGCACTAAGCATGCCGTAGACTTGAGCACATTGAAGCGAGTTGGTATTCGCTATGATGACCGTAAGGGTTGGTTTAAGACCAGAGATCTTAAGACACCAGTGAAGAGTCCAAAGAAAAGTCTGGTCGTGAACATGAGGGAAGCGATGACGAGCAGGGAACGATACCTGATCTACAACGGGACATCAAGGGAATTAAGGAGGATAATAGGAAGAAGTTCAAGCAGATCTCCCAGCACTTCAAGAAGGTTAAGAAATACATGAAGGAGATCTATGTGGCTCTGAATCTCTCTGAATCATCATCTTCTGCTTCATCTGATAGTGATTCCAGCCGTTAGCACTTCTATCCTAGTGATTCCTTAAGCCTTAGTCTATCTAGTTCTTACTCGCTATTTGGTTGTTAGCTTGTGTTGGTCGTACTTGATCCCTCTTTTTTTATGCTGAAGGGGGAGAAGAATATGTGGAATTAATGCCCTATATGTGTTTTGTTTGGGGTTGCTTGCTATTGGTCGCTTGCTTTTGGGGTCTTTGTGCCCATATGCTATAAAGTTGTTATAGGCTTGCTATAATTTGCTTATGTCCTAATCCTTCTGTGCTTGAGTTTGTGATTTGCTAAGGATTAAGGAAATTCCGCACATAAGCAGGGGGAGCATACTGATATGATCTGGTAAATTGTGACATTCCAAATGATATGCCCTGGTAATTGCTAAATTTTGCTAATGTGTGATATATAGGAATATTAGCACTTACACAGGGGGATCATGCGTACTTGAATATGAGAAATCTTTTTTCCATGCTCTGATCATATCCATGAAATACTTAAACATGTTATGTGCATCAATTGGTTTCATATCGAGTGTACTCATATGCTTAAGTTAAGCATTAATTACTTGTCATCATCAAAAAGGGGGAGATTGTTGACTTTTTGGTCCGATGCTTATAAGAGTTTAGTTTATTCCAAGTAATTATGTAAAATATGGGGTATAACTTAAAAAACTCGATATGTATGATTTATGATGTTTAAGTATGTACGAATATTCGACTAAGTGCTTAAATATGATTTAATTGTTAGATAGTCGAATATATGTGATCTTGTGCATTACTGGAATATTATAGTGATCACCTGATTATGAACATTTCTCATGAATGGAATCACGTTGTGTGCTATATATGGAAAAGATCTTTTGTCAAATGTGATATATGAGCTGTACACGGGAATCAATCTATTTTAGGAAAGAATTTCATGAGATATCCGTTTGAGTGCATCTTGATTGACTTTAAAATCAGAAGATCAATTATATATCTTTCCTTGAACGTATTGGCTTTTATATTTTGGAAAGTATTTAATTGATTGGGCTTATTATGAGTAAGATGCTGAGTGGAACTATATATGGAATGTGTTGAATCGGATGAGATCACCATGCGTGGAAAATAGTTCCTGTAATTATGGTAAGAGATCATGCATGACCGTTGTGCTTTATTGGCTTATTCTTGGCATAATCTTATGAAGTTAATGCACATTATTCTTGAGAATATCTTTGCATATTCTATGTGCTTAAGTTTCCATGTGAAGTGTAGAAGCTATGATTGGCTATAAGAAGATGTTCACTACACGACAAGGGTACAGACAAGACTATTGAGAAAAGCCGAAGAACGAATTCCTTTGAGTGTTGAGCGTTAACTTGTGAATTATTCGTTATTCTGCTAGTGCTTTAATTTGCAAATTCATACCCTTGAGCGATAACCTTCTAAACCTTCTGAAAATCTGTCTTCGGACTTGTTGATCGCACTAGGAGGCACGAGTGAAGTCTTCTGCACGCGAAGGAAAGAATCGGTGGATTCGGGGGTCCTTCGGTAGCGAGTTGTGTCCAGTCGGGGAGTGGTGATTCCCAAGGAAACGACGTGGAACGAAACTCGGCGTGTAGCAGCCTAGGTGGTCTAGTGTTCATCGTGCTTCGGTTGTGTAAGGGTGTCAATCATTTTGTAATCATAACCGGTAATATCTTAGTGATTGACTTGAACTCTTGAGGGACAAACCTCAAGGAGTGGAGTAAATCCCAGTTGGGGATATAACCAGTATAAAAATCATGTCTCACTTTACTTTCGGTCATTTACTTTCTGTGAGACAAACCCGAAACATTTTCAAAAAACCACGTGTCTTTGGAACGTTTTTAAAAGATAAGGATATAACATTGATACTGCTCTGTTTTTCAAGTGATAACCATCTTCTGCAGTTTTATTGATATCTTCTTAAAGAAATGTATTTTCAAAGAAGAAAAAGCCATAAATTTTATAAGCCTAATTCATCCCCCCCCCCTCTCTTAGGCATATTTTGTACTTCAGTTATCATCGTCGCTCTTTGCTGTCACATAACCATAACCTGCGCTGGAACGTCTTGCACTGCGTTGCAGCCACCTTATGCCACCCCGAGTAGCCACGCAATGGCGTGCACAGACCCGTAGCGCCCGATGATGCTGCTTCACGCCGCCACAACCTGCAGCGCCCAACGGCGCTCAGCCAGATCACAAAGCCTTGCAGCGGCGTTTGCAGCTATAAAGCCCGATGGCGCTGATCTATAGCAGCCCAACGCTGTCCCAACAGTACAGCTAAACGCACAGGCACCCAAAGCCCAAAGCAGCACCGAACGGCAGTGAACTGCAGCAGTAAGTGCAGGCACGCAGTGCTGGCGTCCAGCAGTATGCCTAGTCCCGACTGTTAGGATTATTTTATTGTGTTCAATTAATTAGAATTGTCTTTGTAGTTTATTTAAATAGATTTTATTTAAAAAGAGGCTTAGTGTAATTGGGCTTTGTTAGGGGCCCAAGTATTATATACCAAAATATGGTATAAATACTTGAATCCTAACACATAATAAAGTGTGTATTGTGTGAAACTCTAACTAGAGAGAGAAAGTGAGCCCCTAACCTCTCAAGAACACAACACCCCACGCCAAGCTTCGATTCTTCCCATCCAAGTCGTGGTAAACTCGTTTTCATCTTTGTTTAGTTGGATATTCTAGGCCTTACAAGTGGTATCAGAGCCACGCGCGTTAAGATTTGAGTCAAATTTTTCGTTTTATTTTTCGGTGTTCATCGCATGTTCTTCGAAATTTTTCGAAAAATTTGACATGTTTTGGTGTTTTTGTGCTTGATTGAGTGTTTAGGAGTTAGGATATACATGTTTGATCTTTACCCGGGGCTAATTTGATTAAATTTTGTGTTCGTGATCGAAAAATAGCTCTTTTTCTCGCTGCTACAGTGTCGCTACAGTGTTGCTACAGTGTTTTCGGTGCTACAGTAAAGTTTTCGGTGCTACAGTAAGTTTTCGGTGCTACAGTGCTACAGTTCGGTGCTACAGTAGTTTTCGGTGCTACAGTAAAAAAAAAAAAAAAAAAAAACCTTTCGGTACTGTTCAAATTTTTCGCAAAAAAAAAAAAGGTTTTCGGTACTGTTTAAAGTTTTCGCAAAAAAATAAAAATAAAAATAAAAATTTCGGTATCATATTTACAACTTTGCCATCGAAAATCTAAATTAAAAAAAAAAGTAAAAAAAAAAAAAAAAAAAGTTTTCGGTATCATATTTACCACTTTGCCATCGAAAACCTAAATTAAAAAAAAAAAAAGTTTTCGGTATTGTTTAAAGTTTTCGAAAAAAAAAAAATTAAATTTTTCGGTATCATATTTACAACTTTGCCATCGAAAACCTAAATTAAAAAAAAAGTACAAAAAAAAAAAATTCTTGCACTCTTCAGGTTTTCGCAAGTATTAAAAAAAATTAATAATAAAAAATTAATTATTAATAAATAAATAAATAAAAAAATTAATAAAGGATCGAAAATTACTGTTCTTCCGAAATCACATCGAAATTTTTTTTCGGTATCACCAAAAACGTTTTCGGCACCTAAAATTTTTGAAACTTCACATTATTTATCGATAAATTTTTTTTGAAGTTTTCGACATCAGTACAAAGCTTTTCGGTACACTAAAAATTTTTCGGTAGCAAACATTTTCGATACTCACAATATTTCTCGATAAATCAAAAAGTGTTCGGCACCTAAAATTTTTCGAAACTTCACATTATTTATCGAAAAACCTAACTCTTCGGCACAAAATTTTTTAAAGCCATTTTTTTTTCTCCAAAACATCTTTGGCACATTCTAGTAACGTTTGACAAATTTTCGAAGTTTTCGACCTCACTTCAAAACTTTTCGGTACGCACCAAAAAGTTTTCGACACCTAAAATCTTTCGGAACTTCACAATAATTTCTCGATAAATCAAACTTTTCGGCACTAAACTTTTAAAAGCCAATCTTTATATTTATTTCAAAAACTTTTTGGCATATTGTATAAAAAGTTCTTGGTAACATTTTTGAAGTTCTTCGACATTTCTTCAAAACTTTTCGGTACACCCCAAAAAGTTTTCGACACTTAAAATTTTCGAAACTTCACGAAATTTCACGCCACACCAAAACTTTTCGGCAAAGATTTTCCAAAAGCCAAAAATCTCAAATCTACACAACGCGTCAACGATCGCGTATCCAACTAAAATTTTCAAGAAAATTTAAATTTTAAAAATCATGGATTCTACTTCCGCAACTTCTGAGATGAGCTTTAATGCTAGTGATTTAAACGAAACCTATCTTTCTTTAAAGAAAGATTATGAAACCATGCGTCGTGAGCTTAAACACGAACGTAAGACTAACAAAGCGTTAGAAACTAAGGTAGCTAGTGCAGTAGAAACTATTTCTTGTCTTGAATCAAAATTAGCTAGCTCAGAAAATAACGTTTGTGAGCTAACCAAGAACCTAAATTCTTCTAAGCTAGGCCAAACTCAACTTATAAGTCACGAAAAAACTATAAGTGAGTTAGAGAGTAGACTAGATAATAATTACAAATGCTTAGTCAGGAGTTTGGAAGAAAGAGGTAGTCTTGCATGCCATTTAGAAATAACGCGTGAGAAAATCACTAATCTTGAATCTCATGAAGTAAAATTAAAAGCTCAAATTAGTGAACTAATAAATAAATTGAAAAATTGCGAACTCGAACGCAATAATTATCTGTCTGATTTGAGCAATTTGCGGAGTAGTTTTAAACTTTTATTTGAGGAACGCAATAAATTGCACTCTAAAGTTTATCGCTTAGAGGGCATCCTTGCGGAAAGGGGTCAAACAGACCAAAGTTCCTCTAAAGACTTAGCGTACAAAGGGGAAAATACTTTACATTCTAATAAACCTATCTCTTGTTGGGAAATTCCGGAGGTTGCTAGTAAAATTGCAGAATTGAACGCAACTCTGGAATCGGAAAGAGTAGGTTTCCGAGCAGAAAAGCAAAAACTTTTAGATGAGATTTCTAATCAAAAAAATTCCCCATCCCTACCCGTCTTAAATGATCTCTTTATAGAAAAATCTTCTTTTAAGCAGGATATGGGTACACAAACGGACGCCATTGTTCCCAAAGCGAAAAAGGCTTTTGTTAATAATTCTATGTCAAGGGTGACGAAAGCAAATACGCATTCTAAATCACCTTCGACTGGCGCAGAAATGAAAAGTAAAAGCAATACGCGTAAAAATGCTAAGGAACAAAAGAATATTAGGAAGGAGAAAGGAAAATCGACATTATTTTCCAAAATCAAGGACGACATTGCTAAAGATTCTCCTTCTCCCTCTCCTATCAAAAAGGAAGTTCCTAAAGAAGAAGTCCCAAGCTCAAGCAGGCGAACTTCTCAAACTTCCAAAATCTCTCATTCTGTAAAGAATGATAGAGATGGAATTGCTTACACACACACAAATGCTTATTATTCTAGTAAGAGAAATTCCATCAAAAACCATCATTATGATGTGAATCGTGTGAATTCTCTAAGTAGGAAGAACATCTCATGTACTAACGATGCTTATAATTCTTTATGTTCTTATCCCTACCTGAAATATCCAGTCGATGTTAAGTCTGAGAAACATCTCATGCGACTGGCTTCGGAGAAAATATTTAAATCTTCTCCGAAACACACATTCACCTGCGCTGAAAAGTCCTTTCCGTGTCAAATTGCTTCTAAATGGGTTCCTAAATCAACAATTAAGTTAGGTAATCTCAAACATAGTCGGGTACCTAAAAGCACATTAATGAATGATTTAGGATTAAAATCTGATTTGACACATTTTATGCATAAATTGTTTTCTGCTAATCAGGGAGGACCCATCCAAAAATGGGTACCAAAGTCCCGTTAAAGTTTTGCAGGAGCCCGATCATGAGTAGTAATTAGAAGATGGTTGCTCCATACTCATGATCGGTACGAGACGAGGGCCACCACAACTTCCAGCATGCACGGTACTCGGGTTGCTCCACATCCATGACTGGTAAGAGACGCGAGCAACCGCATCCCTCACGTATGGTACTTTGAAGTTGCTCCACATACGTTATAAAGGGAAGCACGGTGAGCAACTACACCGTAGGTAAATTCTATATATGCATTCCATAGTAAATTTTGGCATGCATATCGAGCTGAAAAGACAATATACCTACTTTGAAAATAATAGGGTACAATATAGCTATGCATGCTTCAAAAGGACTTTTACTTTCAAATTCTTGCATGCATGCATACATGAGTCAAAATGCAAAATACTCTATTTTAAGATAGGTACATTTTCATTATGCATACAATTTTAAGATTTTCAAGCTTAAACTTTCAAGCATGCATATAAGCTGAATCGCAAAAATGCCTATCTTTCAAAATGGTACATTTTAAATATGCATATTCAAAACTTTAAAATTTAAAATGCATATTACGCACGGAAATGAAAAATACCATTTTTGTAAAATGAGCTTAATTTGAGGGGGAGCTACTCTTTTTTTTAAAAGAAAAGTGACCCTTATTTCTTTAGAAGGGAGCAATAATTATATTTTTGAGGGGGAGCGAACTTCAAATACGTGAATTAGGGAAAGAGATTTAGAGATTTTTCGAACTTACCACGCATCTTTTGAGGGGGAGCAACTTCTTTTAGGAAGCACGTTTTGAGGGGGATAAATAAAATATATCTATATATTTATAATATAAATATATTACAAATAACGATTAATATATATATTATATCCATATAATATATAGTATAAAAATATATTTTACTAATAACGATTAATATATATATATATATAAAAAGGGGGCCATCAAAATTAAAAAAAAAAAGGCCATAAAAAAAAAAAATATCTTCTCTCCTTGTCATCAAGCTTCATGGAGATTACCTCCGACCTCCGAAGATGGACTTCAAAAGAAGAATCTCGAGCCTACAACGGTCAACTCTTTTCAAAAGGCGACGGTGGCTACAAATGCAAATGTCGGTGCTCGCTTCAACCGATCTGCTCCGGCTTGCTGACAAACAAAGCAGCACCCACTACTTCCTACCGGATGCATGGATACTTCGTTCCTATGATTCAGTCAAACCCAACTGAATCTAACCCCGGAACATCACCGAGAGTCAGTCGAATCACGAAGAAACAGCCACATCTACTAAAACCTTTTGAAAAGACCGACGTTACATGATTCCCTCACCTCACAAATTATTCGGACCAACCCCCATAGGTACAGGTGCTAATTTTATTAGCTCCCAGGTAGAAGTCGCCGCAATAGGTCCAACGGCGCGTGCACAACCGAGCCTTACCCACTCGTCTGTCTCACAAAAGACAGGTGTTTCAGAAATCACGGGGAGCCACGTCTACTATCACCGCTTCACTCGGAAGCGGGAGATATTGACTTATGTGGTACTCAGCCCCACCACCACACTTCCTTGAGCACTCGAGTCTAGTGTGTCATCACTTCCCATATATTTTTATATTTTCTAGGACACATACACTTTTCTAACACCTGATCGTTGTGATCAAGCTAGAACTTCCATAGACGCATCTCCTGTAGATGTGATTCCACGATTGGAAGAAAGTTCTGCCGTTGCAACATCAATACAACAACGGAATCAGGCCATCGCCTAGAGCTAGTCTCTGGAACGATGTTAACGGGACGCCTATGTGGCCCCGGTTCTTCAAGCCCTGTCCTCACAGGCCACGTCTCGGAGTTTGTCTCTGAAGTCGTGTCGACGGATTGCCTTAGTGGCTCCGTCTGGTTATTACCATCACCGACATGTCGTTTGTGTCCTTCTAATCTTCCTATACAAGCATGCCGATCTCGTTAACACGAATCTCCATGAGGGGGAGAAGGGGACACGCATAAACAAACAGGTCGGACCACCCACCAATTTCCGCCGAGCGTACCACTCTGAAGCCGGGCTCTCCTACACTTGAATGGAACATTCCAAAGGAGCCTCGGCACATTTTACAACACCCCACGCGTACCTTCTTCCGGAGCCAGACAAGCTTCCTCGAGGCCGAACCAGACAACTTCCTTCGAAGAAGACGAATCTGACGCCGAGAAGAAGAAGATTAGAGCAGACTTGACGACTTCAAACTATAGAGAAAGACCAGGATAAGATGCAAACAAAGTCCAAGATCCGCGACATCATTAAAGTTAAATATCAGGGCGTGGATCACTATTTACATCCGGTCTACAGAATATAGCGTCAAATCAAGAGAGTCCTAGCCAAAGAGCATTTAAAGCCTCCGCAAGAAGAGGAGATAGCCCTTGTAGGGGGAGAGTGTTAGGACTCAAGATGTTAACGGGAAGTCTTCGTGACCCCGGTCTCTTATACGACGGATTGCCTTTGTGGCTCTGTCGGGTTATGAACAAACCTGAACTCCTACCGTGCCTACCAACGCCACTTCCTTGTCCCGACGACGTGATCTTCTTGCCCAAGACAATGCTTCATTTTGACCCATCGCATGACGATCTCCCCAACTCGATCTTCATGAGGGGGAGTAGTACTAAAGCAAAATGGGAGTAATACCACGACGAAAGTGCAAGATTGATCAGAAATGCTGAAATCATCAAGCGTCGTCAAATCAAGCAAACACCGCCGACCTTCAAAGATCGAAGTTGCCGCCTCGTGTGCGTCTCTCCAAATTTCAAAGAGAACTTCCCAATTCCAACATAAGTTTGACCAAAAGTAGGGGGAGTTGCGCTACTATAATAAGGAGAGATCGAACATAAAAAGAAGAAATCCGGCAACCGCCTCGTGTGCATCTCTCCAATTTCCAAACGAGAAAACTCCCCAATCCCAACTCAAGGTTGAACAAAAGTAGGGGGAGTTTCGCGCTATCAGAGGGAGAAATAGAACACACAAAACAGAGAAAATTCTTCAAGACCCGGCAAGCAACTTCAAACACCTTCCGGCATTCACGAGACAAGATTCAAGAAAAGACTTGAAGGAAGATCCGTTGCCGAGAAGAGAAGATCGAGACACGGTGAGCTTGAAGATCTCCAAAAGAAGAGGTCAAAAGACAAGACAAGGAGGAAATTCTTTTAGGACTCAGGAAAATGCACTAAGCCCCGCAAAGATAATCCATGCCAAATTGAAGATTGAACACAAAGGGGGAGATTGTTAGGATTATTTTATTGTGTTCAATTAATTATAATTATCTTTGTAGTTTATTTAAATAGATTTTATTTAAAAAGAGGCTTAGTGTAATTGGGCTTTGTTAGGGGCCCAAGTATTATATACCAAAATGTGGTATAAATACTTGAACCCTAACACATAATAAAGTGTGTATTGTGTGAAACTCTAACTAGAGAGAGAAAGTGAGCCCCTAACCTCTCAAGAACACAACACCCCACGCCAAGCTTCGATTCTTCCCATCCAAGTCATGGTAAACTCGTTTTAATCATTGTTTAGTTGGATATTCTAGGCCTTACACCGACGCACAGCCCAAAGCCAGCGCCCACGCAATACCCAATGGCAAAGATTTGCTGCTACCACCAAAGCACCGAATGGGGCTGCTACGTGCATTGTGCCCAGCCGAGCATCGCTGTCCCTGAATTTCAGAACTAAAAATTCCAGATTTCAGCGTTTATACGATTTTGGCATGAGAGTGAGACTGGTCACACTGATTCGTGGTTCTCCGTGTGTTAGAATATGTATTTGTGTTCACTTTGAACTTTGTCCTTTGAGTTTGAAATTCCATTAGTTTAGGGACTTAATTGTAAATATACCAAAACTTGTAAGGGTATATATAGAAGTCCCGCTTACAATTTACGGAGTAGTATTCACTCATTCAATTTAATAGAGTGTGAATAAAAAAATATCTTTCGATCAAACTCTCTTCACACTCACTTCACTCACGCACTTCACGACGAGCACACAATCAAGCATTAATCGCAGTCCAGTCGTTCCAATCAAAGAAGATAAGGAAGGATTTGCGATAAAGCTTGAAGAATTCGCTGATCGATCGCCTCCAAACAATCCACTGCTGCTTCCGCGCGCAATCTGCATTTGAGGTATGTCGAACTCATTTGTGTGTTGGCTATACTTGAGTGAATCTGAGACCTACAATTGGTATCAGAGCAGGCTTGTTAGTTGATTAGGTGTTGAATTTACATCGATTGTTTTAAATTGAGCTTAATTGCTGATTTTCGATTGATCGTTGGTTTGTCACTGTTGCATCCTAATTTGCCTGATTTCTGTGTTAATCCTGTGTTAATTCTGTTAATCGAGTGATAGGTAAGCTAAGTCGATACCTATTAGTCGATAATTGTGTACCGATTAAGCTGAAATTAGGATCTGAGAAATATCAGAACTGTTTTCGCTACATGAACAGCTGTTTTCGCCACATGAACAGCTGTTTTTGCTATTAGAACAGCGGTTTTCGCTACTTGATCTAGTATTTGGTGTTAAATCAGTGTTTACCTCTGTTATTATTTGATTAATCTGATTTTACTTAACGGCGAAAACTTTAAAGTTCTCGCTGATAAGAATCACTTAGCGAAAACCTAAGCTTTTCGCCAGAATTAATAGCGAAAACCTAAAGCTTCTCGCTAATACTGTTCACGCGAGAAGTTTAACTTTTCATCACTTAGCGAAAACCTAAGCTTTTCGCCAGAATTAATAGCGAAAACCTAAAGCTTCTCGCTAATACTGTTCACGCGAGAAGTTTAACTTTTCATCACTTAGCGAAAATCTAAGCTTTTCGCCAGAATTAATAGCGAAAACCTAAAGCTTCTCGCTAATACTGTTCACACGAGAAGTTTAACAGGTCATTTCTTAGCGAAAACCAGAGCTTTTCGCCAGCTACTGACATAGCGAAAACCAGAGCTTTTCGCTAGTTACTGTTTGATCGAAGACCTGAAGCTTTTCGCCACTTATATTTAGAGCGAAAAACTAGAACCAATCATAGTTGACTAAAAGTCAAAATTCGTTGAAAATTTGAGAAAATCAGTCATTTTTAAAACTCAATCCAATTTTTTTTTCAGACCAATCAATCCTAACAAGACGATCATAGAATGGATACTTATTCCTTAGGAAACGATGTTAGACCTCCTATTCTTAGAAGGGGAGAATACAATGTATGGAAGAAAAGATTCCTCAATTTTCTAGAAAGTAAAGATCAATCAAGTGGAATGATCTCTTCTTTGCAAGAAGGCCCAGCCCTGTTCTGGAAATTTATAGCAGGAGATCCCACTCATGATCCACCAATTCTTCCAACCAAGGTCTTAAAAACATCTGATGAATACTCTGAGATTGAGAAAATTAGAGCTAGAGCTGATTATCAAGCCAAAAACTATCTCTTGCAAGCCATCCCAAACGACATCTACATGCAAATTGATAGCATGACAACTGCAAAAGAAATGTGGGATGAAATAGCAAAGATGATGCATGGGACAGAAATAGGAGTCAAGGCAAAGAAAGCTAGTACTTTAACTGCGTATGACTCTTTTAAAGCCAAGATTGGAGAAGATCTTCATGACACTTATCAAAGATTCCTCACCCTTATCAATGAAATGAGGAAAATTAATGTTCATAAGACCAACATGGAGATCAACATTCGATTTCTGTCCTCTCTTCTACCAGAATGGAAGAAGCTAGCCACGCACATTAGACAAAATAAAGACCTTGATGACATGAACATTCATGCAATTTTCGATAATCTCTCTCAACACATTGAAGATGTGAATGAACTTAAAAAGGAAGCAAGAGAGAAAGAAGAAGCAACCGAATCTGTTGCCCTCTTTTTAGAGAAACAAAAGAAAACATCTAAAGTCTCCAAAAAGGTGGTCATATCTTCCTCTTCAGAAGAAGAAAACCAAGACTCAGATTCGGACCCAGAAATCAAGGATCTACAAAAACAGCTAGCTCTTCTCACCAAAATGGTCAATAAGAAATTCTATAAGAAGAAATTTCCTTCTTCATCAAACGGCCAACGAACCTCTACTTCCAAATTCAAAGGAAACAAAGGAGAATCTTCCGAAGCAAGAACAACTTCTGAAATTCAAAAATGCTTCAACTGCGGTAAGGCAGGCCACTTTGCTAATGAGTGCCGTGCACCAAAAAGGAAGAATACTCAATACTACACCAAAAAACTTCAACTATCGAAACAAAAAGAAGCCGGTGTAGCACTTATGGCCGAACAAGATCATTGGCTAGAAGACACTACTGAGAGCGACGATGAAAATTTAGCTCTCATGGCAAAAATTGAAGAAAGCGATGACAACAATGAAGAGCACAACGAACCTGACTCCTCCTCATCTGCGGACGAAAATGAAGTAAGTAACTCTAACTCTAAGCTTACTCATCATATTTTAGCTTTACAAGAAAAATTAAAATCAATACAAAAGGAAAGAAAAACAACTAAAGAACTAGAAAATAAACTAGTTAATAACGAAAAGGTACTAAAGAAACATCTTCTAATGGAATCAAAATTAGAAATTAAAAATCAATTGTTAGAAGAAAAACATCAAAAGTTGATACTTGAATTAGAAGATCATATATCCAAAAATAATGAACAAAACAACATAATAATATCCTTAAAAGAAGAAAATCTAGAACTAAAGGGCAATTATGAAGTTCTAACAAAAGAACGAAAACAATTATATTCAAAAATCAAAAGCCTTGAAGACATAATAACAAAACGAGGGCATACAGATAGAACTATATTTCTAAGTCAACCACAAGATGTTAGATTTTATGATCCTCGAAAAGGCCTAGGATTTATACCTAGAAAGGAAAAATACTTAGGTTTAGGCTATGAATATAAAAATGAAAATCCTCTCCATAACATTGAACATCTAAATCTCAACGTTAAAGAACTAGTAACATTTGTAAACAACAAAGAAATTCTTGACCTCGAAGATGTTAAACGAAAAACCAAAATTAATGACCATGGTCAAACTCAACTTGATTATGATGCATTAAATAAAAGCTACAAAACAAGAAAAATTCCTTTGTCAGATAAAGATGATTCAATTTTTACTAATCAATTTTTATTACAAGAGAATGCTCAAAATAATACTGAAAATAATAATAATTCTTCAATATATATGCCACCTATGATCCAAAAACTTGACGAATTAAACTCAAAATTAGAACTTGAACGTCAAAAGTTTAAAGAGGAAAAAGCAAGTCTATTAAAAGAAATTTCCACATTAAAAGAAACATCTATAGCTCCTAAGCTAGAAATTTCCACTAACTCCTCCTCATTTATTTCGACAGGACAAAAACTAAACGCAACAAATGACTCACCAAGCGCACAAATACAGACAAAAAGAAATATTAAATTTCCAGTTTTACATTCAAATATCTCTGTCACAACAATGTC
Source organism: Lindernia subracemosa (assembly GCA_028392965.1). Taxonomy (NCBI): domain Eukaryota; kingdom Viridiplantae; phylum Streptophyta; class Magnoliopsida; order Lamiales; family Linderniaceae; genus Vandellia; species Vandellia subracemosa. Next base: position 532,370 of record JAQPCC010000065.1, read on the forward strand.
CAAAGATTTGTTACATATGAGTACTGTTGCTAATAAAGGTCGTGTCAAAGCCTATTATGAAAAGAAGTGCAGGAATACATCACATGATATACGTTCCTCGATCAAATTAAATAAAATTCCCAATACCCAACTCATATCAAACAAAAATTCTCAGACGGCTCTTAAGATTAAACGTCAAAATACATCCCATAAACTAAACATCCATACTCAAATATGGATTCCAAAGTCAAAACCGTCTAAGAAAACTACTTATAAATGGGTAATAAAAACAAATAAGCCTCCTAAACCTATCATAGAATGGATTCCTAAAAGAAAACATATTCCAAAACAAGAAACCATCCAAAAATGGATGCCAAAACCGAATCATAATATGATGCCAAAAACAAAGAAGGAATGGCTACCAAAACCACAAATAGAACACGAATCGTATGATCACAATTTGGAAAACATCGGTAAGATTTCGAAAGGAAATGATCAAATTTCAGAAAATACCGATGATACTTCCGAAATCAGTGAATCAAACAATATTTACTATAATTTTTCTGTTGTTCCTATCAATCCCATGTTTCTATGGGATCTATGCTTATCATAGAATCATCATTCGCAGATCCGTCATGTGTGGTATCTTGACTCGGGTTGCTCCACACACATGACCGGAAATAAATCGCTGTTGAGCAACTACACTGAATGCTACGGGGGTAAGGTACGTTTCGGAAACAATAATTACTCCTCTATTTTGGGATACGGAAGCATTATCCACAAAAATCTAACAATAGATGACATATCATACGTTGAAGGAGTATCCTACAACTTGTTTAGCATAGGACTTAAGGTCATATTTAGCACTAACCAATGTAGGATTAACAATTCCCTAGGAGAAACACTACTCCTTGGAACAAGGAAATCAAATCTATACACTTTAGATTTGAAAACAATCAATCCTTCAGCTGAAATTTGCTTGATGACTAATTCATCACTTAATCAAAACCATCTTTGGCATCAAAGACTATCTCATTTAAACTTTCAAGCTATAAACAAGTTACAAAAAGATCAGTTAGCAATAGGTCTACCAAAGATAAAATTTCATAAAGATCACTTATGTCCTGCTTGTGAGATAGGAAAGATGAAAAAGTCATCACACAAAATCAAGCAATTTCCCTCCTCTTCCAAACCACTAGAATTAATTCATATGGATCTCTGCGGACCCATCCGAACTCAAAGTATAAGTGGTAGGAAGTATATTCTTGTCATTGTCGATGATTTTTCACGATATACATGGGTCAGATTTCTTCGTACAAAAGATGAAACAGCCGAACTAATTAAAACATTTGTGAAAATCACTCAGAATTTACTTCAGAGTACAATTCAAGTGATACGCACTGATAATGGGACAGAATTTAAGAATAAGGAATTAAAAATATTTTATGAATCCCTAGGTATTTCACAACAATTTTCAGCCCCTCGAACACCCGAACAAAACGGGGTAGTCGAAAGACGAAATAGGACTCTAGTAGAAGCTGCTCGCACTATGCTTATCTTCGCTAGTCTACCTCATTTCTTATGGGCCGAAGCTGTTAATACAGCATGTTTTACCCAAAATCGCACAACCATACACAAGCGATTTGGAAAAACACCATATGAATTAATAAATCATCGAGTTCCTAATATTTCCTTCCTCAAAGTCTTTGGGTGTCCTTGTTTTATCAAAATAGACAATGAGAGAAGTAAATTAGATCCAAAAGCTACAAAAGGAATTTTTGTAGGATATTCTTCCGAATCAAAAGCTTATAGGATTTATCGTCCAGATAAAAGATCCATAATAGAGAGTATCAATGTTACTTTTGAAGAAACATCACCCTCAATGGCTTTTGAACACAACGGTTCAAAACCCGTACTTCCACCCGTAATGGCTTCTAATCAAGACCGATTAGAACCCGTTCCTACAACGTCGATGACAAATAGTCATCATATTGCTGATTCTAAATCGCATTTAGAACAAGAAGCTTTATTTGAGTTAGATTCTCTATTTGAAAGCATATATAGAACTTCTTGTCCTTCTTCATCTCATGTACTTGAGGAAGACGAACCTTCTACGTCAAATGAATCTAATACTCCATCCACTAATAATTGTGAATCACACACTACTTCTTGTGAAGAAATTCCTCTTACCATTCCTATAATTCCTTTAGACTCTTCTGAAGAGCTTATTTCTTCAAACCCAAATGATTCATCCCTTGAAAATAATAATACTCAAAATTTTACAGTACTTGAAAATAGTCAAGACTCCCCAAATATTCAAAATGAAGAACCTGTTGAAGAAATATCTACTTCCCTTACCCAAGAACCAAAATGGATAAGATCTCATCCGTCATCTCAAATTATAGGAGATGCATCCAATAGTGTACGAACAAGATCATCAACCGCAAATGAGTGTCTTTACTCTTGCTATCTTAGTCAAATAGAGCCGACCAAAACCTCCGAAGCTTTACAAGACTCAAATTGGGTAACAGCAATGCAAGAAGAGTTAAACCAATTTGAACGTTTAAAGGTTTGGACTCTAGTATCAAAACCATTAGGAAAAACTATTGTCGGCACTAGATGGATTTTTAAGAATAAGCGTGATGAAAATGGGATAATCATTCGGAATAAGGCTCGATTAGTGGCTAAAGGCTACAATCAACAAGAAGGGATAGATTACGATGAGACATATGCTCCCGTCGCTAGAATAGAAGCGATTCGACTTTTTCTTGCGTTTGCCGCACATAAGAATTTTGTCGTCTTTCAAATGGACGTTAAAACTGCTTTCTTAAATGGCATACTTCAAGAAGAAGTCTATGTATCCCAGCCTGACGGTTTTATAGATCCCAAGTATCCAAATCATGTCTATAAACTTGACAAAGCCTTATACGGCCTCAAACAAGCTCCTCGAGCATGGTATGAGGTTCTATCTAAATTCCTAGTTAATTCAGGATTTACTAGAGGCTCTATTGATACTACCTTATTCACAAAGCGACATGGTTCAGATTTACTGCTTATTCAAATTTATGTAGATGATATCATATTTGGGTCAACCAATCCTAGTCTTTGCAAAAAGTTTGGCAAATTAATGACTACGAAATTTGAAATGAGTATGATGGGAGAGATGAATTTCTTTCTCGGGCTTCAAGTCAAACAACTCTCAAATGGAATTTTCATTAGCCAATCTAAATATATACATGACCTACTTAGAAAATATGATATGGAAAAATGTTCCCCTATGCCTACCCCTATGAGTACTACTTGTAAGCTAGATTCTGATCATTCAGGCAAATCTGTAGATAGTACTACTTATAGAGGAATCATAGGATCTCTTCTCTACCTTACATCTAGTAGACCAGATATAATGTTCTCCACATGCTTGTGTGCTAGATATCAATCGAATCCAAAGGAATCACATCAAGCTGCTGTGAAAAGGATACTTAGATATCTTAAGGGCACTCCGAATCTAGGACTTTGGTACCCAACTAACACTGATTTTAATCTAGTTGGATATACAGATGCTGACTTTGCAGGTTGTCGGATGGATAGAAAAAGCACTTCCGGAGCCGCTCAATTTCTAGGTGACAACCTAGTCAGTTGGTCATCTAAGAAGCAGAATTGTGTATCAACTTCTACGGCGGAGGCAGAATATGTTGCCGCCGCTAGTTGTTGTTCACAAATTCTGTGGATGAAGACGCAACTACGCGACTACGGGTTTGATTTACATAAAGTACCTATCTTTAGTGATTCTAAAAGTGCTATAGCTATTTCATGCAATCCTGTTCATCATTCACGTACTAAGCATATAGATTTACGTTATCATTTTCTTAAAGATCATGTGGAAAAAGGTAATATTGAACTTAATTTTGTTCCTACAGAATTGCAAATTGCTGATATTTTTACTAAACCTTTAGATGAAAAACGATTTCAATTCTTAGTAGCAAAATTAGGTATGCTCAATTTTTCCCACTAAAATATGATTAGCACTCTATATATTCTTGGTACTCATGCACATGTTACGGGGGAGTTCATGAAAATTTACTATGCATATTTTCCGGGGGAGTTCTTAATTTTCTTTAGTCTCTTAATGAGAAAATACTTTACTCTCAAACTGTTTGTTAAAAAAAAAAAAAAAAAAAAAAAAATTCCGATTAAACATATTATTGGACTCAATTGCAAGAGCACATAAATTTCTGACCTTCTACTGAATTTGACAGCGAAAAGGGATTAATTTTACTGTTTTCAGCGAAAACCTTTTTAACGACGAAATTTTTTTTTTTAAATTTTTACTTTCACCGTTTTCGCTAAAATTCCCTTTTACTGTTCATCTTCTCTCTCGCAAATAACCCTAATTTGTTTTCTCTAATTTCGTCGATTTATCACCAAAATCAATCCAGCTTTCAGATATTCTCATCATTTACGTAAGCATTTCTGTTTTCATTATGCTAATTCGTCATTTGCTTACACTGTGTTATTCATGATTTTGGTATGTCATCTCGATATTTTTTTTTGGGTTTAAATGCACTCTCAAATGCTCTCTGTGCTGATCCACGACTCTGTTAGTCCAAAAAAATGCTTGAACACTTATGATTTTACCGCTTTCATTGTCTTCAATCGCTGTTTTCGCTGTTATTAAACAAAAGATTTTCACCAGATTATGTGGCGAAAACCGTTCACTTTTCGCTAACTGTTCCAGCGAAAAGTTTTCTTCAGCGAAAAACTTTCAAACTTTTCAATAACTTTACTATCGACAATTTAAACTTTTTGCTAACTATTCCAGCGAAAAGTTTTTCCAGCGAAAAGTCTTTCCAGTGAAACGTTTCATCAGCGAAAAGTTTTATAAGCGAAAATTTTTTTTAGCGAAAACCTTTCAATTTTCGCTAACTATTCAAGCAAAAAGTTTTATCAGCGAAAACTACTCAAGCAAAAAGTTTTATCAGCGAACATTATTCTAGCGAAAACTTTCATTCTTCGCTAACTATTCCAGCGAAAAGTACTTTTCAGCGAAAACCTTTCAACTTTCGCTACCTTTTTTTTTTTTTTCCTAGCGAAAACCTTTAATCAGCGAAAAGACTTTTCGCCACTTCTTACACTTTTCGCTAAAAGACTTAGAATATTTTTCGTTGAGTTATTATAAAACAGGGGATTACAAAACAGAGTCTTACAAAACAGAGTGCCAAACAGGGCTAAAACAGAGTAACTCATATCCTGAGTTGCGTGTATGATCATAACTAATGATCCTCATATTTTTTTTGCAGATCAATGTCAACCGTGGAATCTTACTTACATAATCGACCAAGCTGGTTAGAGATTAAGGACAACAATTTCCAACTCAACCCAAACACATAAAAGGACCTGACCCAATCATCATATCCATCCTTAAAAATCATCCTTTATGGTCCTGCTTCAATAAAATAGCCACCATTCCAGCCGTATATCTCCAACAATTCTGGTCCGAAATGCATCCAAAATTCGATGACGAAGACAATTCTATGCATTTCGAGTCCTATCTCCATACACCCGCATTGTCATCAACAAAATATTCTTCGCACTTTTCTTGATCTTCCACAACTTGAGCAGTTTGACCCCTTTTGCTCTGAACCTCAAATCCTTCAAGACATGATCCGTCTAGGACATGCCTCCCCACTTACAAAGGTTCATGACTTCCAAACAAACAAACTGCCTCATCCTTGGAAGACTCTCTTCGGCCTCGTGAATAAATGTCTATCCCCTAAACACGCTGGCCTAGACAAATGCAACCTTTCCATTCTCCGCTTCTTCCACGGGATCGTATTCAACAAATCTTATGATTTTGCGGATCTCATCATGACCGAAATAGCCGACCAAATCCACACCAGAGACCGCACAAATAAACCAAAATACGTCCCTTTCGTTCGATGGTTCCCCGTCCTTATCAGAAGATTTATGGACTCCATCGAACGAATCCCAAACCAACAGCCATGTGAGGACTACACCTCGCCCATCATCAAGTATTTCCACAAGGCGAAGGTTGATCCAAATCTACGCCCGATGGTAATACCCGAGCATCTACTGCAGCTGGCGGACCCCACATTGGCTGCTTCTTACCGTTCATCCCTCCCTGCTCCCATGGATCAGCTCAACCCAGTTGATCCTAACCAAGGAGCTTCAAGCCATGTGAGTGAGAGTGAAACAGTCTTGAGTGAACAACTTCCAATCACCTCACAAACATTACCTAGGGCTACCCCAATAGGTGCAGGAACTGTCATTGACAGTTCCCGGGTAGAAGTCGTCACGACAAGCCCGATGACGCATGCACAACCAGCTGAAACCCACTCTTCTGTCTCCCAACAGACAGAAGTTTCACACATTCACGGGGAAGCGCATATGCTATCACTACCTCATTCTGAGGTAGGAGATATTGAAGTAGGTGGTACCCAGCCCCACACCACCGCCCCTCTTTTGATCACGTCGAGTGTCGTGTCCCCCACCCATATATTTTTCCCTTTTGTAAGGACACATACACCCCTTTCTACATCGGGCACCGACCCGATCGGAACTCTCGTAGAATCTTCCTTAATTGAGGAAATTCTAGGATCGGGAGGAAGTCCTGACATCGCCAACATCACAACAGCGATGACTTCAGGCCAACCTTCAGAATTTGTTTCCGAAGTGTTGTCAACGGTGAGCCCAAGTGGCCCCGGTCTTCCAGCAGGTCTTCGTGACCTTGCAACAACAGCCGAAGTGGTATCCATTGCGATACCACAATGTCAGGCTGGAAGTCCTGCTACACCGGTCCCTACGCAAGCCGTGACCGCAGGCCACATGGTGGAAACCTTCTCCACCATCGTGACAACGGAGCGCTTAAGTAGCCCCGGTAGGTTATCACCCTATGTAACTCAGTCGGCTCTAAATCGTCTCGAAAGCCGCCTGGTCCAACAATTTCGATCCGAAATTGCGGCCGCAATCGGGACGAAGGGCAAAGAACCGCAAAGCTCTGTGGTTCTGACTGAGTTACCTTCCTCTCCTTCTTCACCTCCACCCCACCTCATAAACCCAGCCACCGTTCCCATCCCAGAGCTCGTGGATATCCTTCTATCCCGGCTCCTCACTGAACCCTCTCTCACACCAGCCCTTGCTCAACTGGCAGACTGCATCCAATTCCCGCAGAACTGCCGTGCTGCTGCCCGAACCTTCAAAAGGCGTCATGACGATCGTGATCCCGACGATCGTCCTGCGGGGGAGAAACGTCAACGGACAGCAAGCACCAGCACACAACATGAGCAAGAAGCTGGACCTTCTTCCTCCCAACCTTCACAACAAACACCTCCACCACCACCAAATACCCAAACAAAAAAACACCACCACCACAACTACATTACCTCCAACAACTCCCACAATAGTCCAAAGATTCCTCCCTTCATCCATCCAGAGACCTCTCGCTCCTGAAGTCAGAGTGGATCCACACGAAGAAGTGGATCTATACATATCAACCGAGCGAAGAGTTTTGTCAGAGACTGTGGAAGAGGCTAAAGAACGCTTTGAAGCCATCAGAAAATTCATTCAAGACTCAACCACAGACATCTGCACTCTGGGAAGAGAAGAACTCCAGGATGGCGAGGATCACAACCAAGAACCACGGGAGCTTACGAATATTATCAATCAAAGGGTAGAAGACCCTGTTGAAGCAAGGAACGAAGCTCCGTGGGAAAACATACGAATTTTGGTGCCTTTCCTGGAGGAAATCAGACAAAAAATGTTTCGAAGGGAGGACAAGATCAAGAATCTGGATGAGCTGAATCTTCGAGGGCTAGCTAATCTCACGGTTTAAGACAGGCAGGACATGCATATATGCTTAGAAATATGTCTGCCATACCACGACGTGAGAAGAACAAACAGAAGATAAGACAAGCCAAGGAGAAAATGAGAAACAAAGCGCCCTTGAAGGACATTATCGAAGTGAACATCACAATGTGGGCCGAACTCAGTATCCAGTATTCGAGATCGAAAGGCGAGATGGCTCGAAGGAAAAGGTGTCAGAAGCTGACTTGGACTTGCTTGAACCCAATGATGTCTACCAGATGTACTGCTGCTACAGAAAGTTTACGCTCAGACACTTTCGGTACAAGCTGGGATTCATTGCGCTAAAGAGATTCATGACAAGACAAGTCAAGTATTACACCGCTCAAGACTTTCAAATGGGCTTAGAGAACAATATGAAGAAAGTCAACCTGACAAAGCCTAACCTTCAAGCCACAGAACTTGAGAACTTTCCAACGTTCTATATATTCAATGATCCATACATGGGTGTCACCTACCGCAACCACGAAGGACAGCCTCGGATAATCCTCATGCCAGAATTGCACAAATTCTGCGATGGAACGATTAAGCATGTCCGAGACGGCCTTCTTCTAAAAGTGGCACCTCTGGTTCTGATGGAAGCAACAGACGAACAGTTGAAAGATCAAATTCTCGCCCAAGACGCGATCGAGTTGCTTGAAGGACAACTCGAGTTCAGGAGAATCCTAAGGCAGTATGAACACGCCCTAGGATTCAGAAAGAGCTTCTATCGAACCCAAAGGACGTGAGCTTTCAAGAATTGAACACACGGAGGAGATTGTTAGAATATGTATTTGTGTTCACTTTGAACTTTGTCCTTTGAGTGTGAAATTCCATTAGTTTAGGGACTTAATTGTAAATATACCCAAACTTGTAAGGGTATATATAGAAGTTCCGCTTACAATTTACGGAGTAGTATTCAGTCATTCAATTTAATAGAGTGTGAATAAAAAAATATCTTTCGATCAAACTCTCTTCACACTCACTTCACTCACGCACTTCACGACGAGCACACAATCAAGCATTAATCTCAGTCCAGTCGTTCCAATCAAAGAAGATAAGGAAGGATTTGCGATAAAGCTTGAAGAATTCGCTGATCGATCGCCTCCAAACAATCCACTGCTGCTTCCGCGCGCAATCTGCATTTGAGGTATGTCGAACTCATTTGTGTGTTGGCTATACTTGAGTGAATCTGAGACCTACACCGTGAGGTTCAAAGTGGTGGTGTTGCAACACCAACTAGTGATTTTGAATCGGTTCGATTTTTGAGTATTTTTCGTGTACATCCTTCAGTCGTTCTTATGTTAATATATCAGAATATGAGATCTTCTGATCAGATTAACCATAGGGAAAGCACAAATCATCGTCCTCAAAACCATTCCAGAAACAACAAGCTTCATCGGGTCCCACGTGGTGGTTTGCGGATGATCAGCAGTCGCGACGTTTGGTGAAAAGAGATACGTAATGGTCTTTGGGGTTGACTGAAGACTTTATTTTATTTTATTTTCATTACCGACTTGCTTGTAATGAACCTTGGCTTAGAAAATGGAGGGTTCTGTGTACAGCTTCGCTTATTTCATTCCACCGAATATTTTGTTGGTATGATAGCTAACGATCAAATAACCGTATATTTCGTCTTACGATTGTTGGATAGAGTAGTGTCGGTGTATTTGTCGATGGCTAGTTTATAATGGAGAATTATATTAAATATAATATAAGTCGAGACACGTGTTCAACACGCTCTCCGTAAGACGAAATTTCCCCGAATTACAGTGCTCTCGGTTATCAGCAAACGTCACCAAGATACAACGACTTTTGATTTTGTTGCCGTAGCACAACGAAACAAAATTCCGGAGAATTACTCAATACTCGAGCCTTTCTTGCATACTTTGAGACAAGGGGATGTGGAGTGAGCCATTTCTAAATGTTAGTATTCTATTGAATGAATTTTTCATTCTGCAGGGGACCTATTTATAGCTTTTGGAAAGCTGCAGGGGTCAATTCGTGAAAAGTCATAACTTTTCAGTTGATTGGGCTGAACTGTAAATAGTCATAACTTTTGGTCAGGGGTTAAACTGCGAATAGTCACAACTCTTGGACTGATTCGCCAATACCCCTTCAAACAGCCACATCAGCGCGTCCAGTCAGCGCCATGTCGTCATCATCAGCCTACGTGTCGCTGACACGTCATCAAGTCCGCCACGTCAGCATTTCTTTTTTTAAATAATTTATTTTAAATAAATGGGCCGGCTTTACTAATTAATTTCCCATTCACCCGATATCGGTTTTGAGCTAATTAATAGTCTATAAACTCGGCTTGAAACGTAGATTTTGAATTTTAATCATTTCCGAGTTTCGGTGAACGATGACTTCTCGATTTCTATAAAACCGATTAAATGGATATTAATGGGTTTATTTAAAACCAATTGGGCCCAAAGCCCAATCTACATAAAATATCCAACATATACATAGGATATATATCTCGATTACTTGCGAGATTGTGAATGCCTCTGAGCAGTCAAAGCCCGACAGTCACACTTCATTGTCCAAACCACATTTCTCCTTGACCAATGCTCTCTAAAATCCGGGCCTAACAAAGCTAGTGATAAGTCAAGACTCCGAAGTCAACTCCGTCAGTGACCCTTTAGTCTAACGTTCATGTGGACTACTATAGTCAATCGATCGATTATTGACACTCCCCGAGTAATAAGCAATGTGATCGTTCGATTACGAGTCAATGTCCAAACACAATGAATCCCCTGATTCGACTTGTATCAATGTCTCGAATATTTCGGAACAATAATACTGGTACGATATGTCTTCTATAAATATCCGAGTATTTTCATTAGAAAAACACCCACATATACATATACTTTACATTGTATTCCTAACTGACACAAAGAAAGAAAGAACATATGATTGACTCGCTCATCGGAAGGCACTGGTCGAAACCTCTACTGACGCCTTTTAACGGTTGTTTTTTAACTTTCAGGAGACAAATTAAGACAATTTACATGAAGAACAATGATATCATTTTTCGGAGTTCTAATAGATTTTTAGGGACATCATCAGAAAACTTAGTTGGAGATGATCTATGAATTAAAACTAGGGGTCTCAAAATTCCATGATGAACCATCCATGTTGGGACTTGAGGTTATTGGGACTTTGAATTCCATTTTAAAATAGGGATGGAGAGTTACGATGACGCCGTTGGTTGAAGCGTGCGGACGGTACAATATGAGATTCACGTTCTCCACCCATTTCTTGACTATATTAATTACTAACATTTTTTTTAATAATTTTTTGTATCATATATGTAAAATTTAAAACTATCAAACCTAATAACAGCGGCAACATCAATCTACCCCCCATCTCAGCTCTCAATCTCACTCTCAAAACTTATCCTTTGTGCTAAAATTACTATCCTCTCAAACTCTCTCATACCGACAATCGTTATATTGTCACATGTATGGATCGAGAGAATGAATCACGAGATACTCAGATGAATTTTCTAAACAAATGTGGAGGCAACGATACTTAAGATCGCATTAAGGAGAGTGAAGAGCAAAGTGAGTCTGAAAAGGACAATGGGGTAACTCCAAATCCCACGTCATCGCCTCTAATAACAAAAACTATTCAAAACGGTATTTGAGATCAGAAATGTGGAATCATTTTAGAAAGCAAAATGTTGGTAGGGTAGACAAGGCATTGTGCAATTATTGTAGAATGTTGAGCGATAAAAATTCTAATGGTTTTAGAATTTGCATGATCTTTATCATATATGCATTAAATGAATCAACCTTGACATTCGACAACCTATGTTGAATCTTGTCTAATTCGTAGATGGATGACTCTTTTTAACAACTATAGTTTTGATCATGTGTTCGTAAGGAAAACTTTGTCACATGATCCTTAAGCATGACTACCCTTTGTGTACGGTTGATGATGGAGGCTTTATAAAGTTTTCTAAGGCTCGTCAGTGTAATACCTGAGGCGACCCTCATTTTCTAAATACTATTAGTGGCGGATTTCCGCAACGAAAGCCGCGGAAGACCCATTTTACAAAAACGTTTTCGTAAAATAGAATATATTATAGTACATACGGGTTACAAAGTCGTATATTTACAAAGGCCGTAGCTCCAAAATATTCAAAATATCAAAATGCCCTAACGCCGCTCCACAGGTCTTCATCCATGTACAACCTCGCCCTCAAAAGTCTGTGGAGTCACCGCCATCAGCCTGCCTCAATCGCGACGTACCTCGACGTCGGACTCGGTCGTACCTACAACACATAAAACTGAGCGATTGCCCAGTAGGTGAAAACATGCATGAATGCAGAGTGCGCTCACCCATCATCCCAAAATATCTCACCATAAATGCACGCTCGGCTTTTACCTCTCAATCCATCTTATCATATCTCAACACAGGGCCCTAGGTTAGACTCGACACCTCGCGCGCCCATAACAATCACGGTAGCCTACACTGATAGCGTTTAGACGTTCACGCTACTGCCCTACCAGGTCGCTCCTTCCGCGAAAATAACATAAAAGACGGTTTTGCACCTCGGGACGTTCACGCCCGAGTAGACAGATCGATCACGCCTGTCTGCCGTCAGGTGTCATATATGAGTACTAACCTCGATTCTTCTACGAATCATCAACGCGATCACGATCTACCCCGCTCGTTGACACTATAAAGTGTCACCGTGTCCACACGGTCATCACTCACTCGTACTGATATGAAATGCATGTGTGATATACAAATGAAATGCCACAGTACACATTAAAACTACCTTCCCTGAAAATATTATTTCGAAAACTTTTAATCGGGCGTTAGAATAGACTATGCCCGTTGGACTCGGAACATTTTTCTCATTCAATGATGTAAAAATAATTTTCCTCCAAAATGAGTCTGACGCCAAAAATGTTTTGACCCGAGAATGTGGCCCGACAGTTCCACCCGAAAATCTTAGTTTTAAACGCCGAAAACTTGAGCCCGAATATCTTTCGAAGGCCCGAAACTCTTTACCCGAAAATAAACACAATTCGCCGAATTTCCTTTCTGACTCAGAATATTTTAAAAGACCCGAAAATTATATTTTATTCTGCGAAAACCTTGTTACCCGAAAATACTTTGTCCGAAAATATTAAAGACCTGAAAACGTATACCTATCCGAATTTATATAAATTCCAGACTACAGTACAAAATACTATGCCCAAAAACTATTCAAACACCCGAAAACATTCAAGTGCCCGAATAACATCTACCCGAAAACATTCCTAACTCATTCAACTTCCATGTAAATACAACTATAACACGTAACATAGATTCAAACCCAAAAATCTGGGTTTTTAACGCATATAGCCACCCGAAAATTCACCTAATCATCATGTAAGTCACGTAAGATCATAACAAAATATGTTATCACATAAAACACATAATATTTTCGTGTTTGTAGATGAAAGATTTCACCTACCTCACGTCCGAAATTTACGTGTTCTAAGATTTTTCCGAGCTCTCGATCGTTGGTTATTGAGTTTGAAGGTTTTCTTCTCCCCTTTTCTTCTCCTTTCTTGGTTTCGAAAATGTACTCTGTTTTTCACTTAATGGGGTATAGATATACTTTGAGGTAAATGATGATAAGTAGGTGACAAGGAGGTGACGAGTTTTTCCTCTTAGGTTAAGAAATGTCTTGCCCGAAAATTATTTACACTTCACCCGAATTTGGTCTCTCTCTCTTTCTTGCCCGAATGCTAGAACGACGAAAGTCATCCTACTGCCCGAATTCGGGCCTCCTCGAGATTTTGACTTAGTCATCTCCCGATTTTCCATGAAATTCGCCGAGATTTTGCATTGAAATTCTCTTGCCCGAATTCTTCTTCATATTCGGGTATCTCTACTAAATTTCGAATTAAGTCCGAAACTTCTACTTTATATTCTAACTTCAAAGTTTCGAGACAACTAATCAAAATTTCTAAGTCACATGATCATCCCGTTACTTACATCAAAATCCCGTATTAAAATTTACGGGTATTACAATACCCGAGCCCTCGAACATCTCGTTTGGCCAATATATTTCATGCATTATGCTTGCTGACTGATATGAATAGTGTGTTTGTTTATATATGCATAATTCATATAAGTGTTACGTGTTGCATATGATGTGCATTTTTATCAGTTGCATATTATATGCTATTTATTGGTTAACGAAACATTCTTTAGTTTTGACATCATACTAAGATGAATAAATTGTAGAAATTGGGATGTAATAAATAAATTTGAAGTCCTTATCCGATTAGTTAAATCAGTTTTTGTTATAAGAGACGTGTCAACCATTTGATGCGAGTAAACATGCGTGTAAAACTATTGTGTGTTTGGGGCATACATGCAAGTAAATACTTATGAGTTTTCTTAAATTGTGATGCGGAATAGGTCCTGGGCACGCAGGCCCTCAATTATAGTACATGAGAGAGGATGTGGGAATGCAAGGATTTGTACCTGAGGCAAGGGAAGAGGCACGAGAAGGGAGCTAACACCCTTGGGGAAATGACCGACTTGCGGGGAGCAGGTCCCCAATGGAAGCAAAGGAACCTGGAGATGACGGATCTGAGATGACCTCTTAGGATGTTAAAAGGTATACTTTCGGGACCTAATAGCTCTAAGGGAGTACTCTCGGAACCTAAATGCCTTGAGAGAATATCAAGAAGGACAAAGACAAGCAAATCAAGAAGATCTGCAGGTGTCTGGCTCCGTACAGGAGAAGGACTCTGAAGAGGGGACCAGATAACACGTGTAGGCTGTAACGACCCGTCCCATACCGGCTGTTACTGGTAACATTCGTCCTACTGGGGACCAGTGGGGTTAGGCCCACCGCACTCCTACTGATAGTCTGGCCCCACTGTACCACCATTTATACTTAACCTTCCAGCGTGCTTTGTCCTCACTCGCACGTACCCTGAGCTGCTTCCCAGGGGGTCACCCATCCTAAGATTGCTCCAAGTCAAGCACGCTTAACTTTGGAGTTCTTATAGATGGACTCCCGAAAAGGTAGGTCGACCTTGGTGATATGAGTAGTACTATCAATTTTCTTATACGATTCTTAGACCGACACGCCCATACATTGCCAGCCTCAGGATCCCCTCTTATTCGGGTGTGGGATCAGTTCATTCATGTACCCCTTCGCCTAGAAGCCTGCCAGGAGCCGCACCTTGTCCGTGCCCTCTCTGGCACCGGCGATCACTCCCCGCCCTCATTGGCCCCGGGCGTCACATAGGCTGCCCATTGGAAGACAGTGTCTGACAGAAGTGCAGAGTCTGCTACAGTGTCGCATATGCAGGAGCTCCAGATTGTACCTGGCAGCATGGAAACAGCTCCCTCCAACAGGCTCTGACGAGAAGAATCACTAAAAGAAGGAGAAATAGCTCATTTTAGATAACATTAACGCAACACTTCACCTCTCACACACACTAACACACCAAGAACACACACACAAACTCTCTCTAGCTATTTTCTTCTTCTTCTTCTTTAGCTTTCGTCTGTAACAAATAGAGAGATGGGAGATGAGTGTGTAACCCTTCTGATATTAGTGAAACTATCTTTGGCCGGCCCGTGGACGTAGGACTCTCAAGAGTCCGAACCACGTACATCGTCTTCTTCTTCGTGTTCTTCATTTTTCTTTTTCCGTTTCGTCACGTTTCGAGGCCGGAAATCGGGCCAAAACTCGAGCTAAATCGCAGCTCCACTGATATCTTACGTTTCCCGGACCATAAATCTCGTTGATCGGGACCCTACCCGTATCAAATGGCGCCGTTTGTGGAAAACTCGGGTTGAGGCGATGACTTTTTTCTTTTTAGCTACTGGTATTTGGTTTGAGTTTTGGTGTTTTGAGAGGGAGAAGGCTGTTAGTTGCTTGAAGGGTGGGTGTTCGATGAGCTTGGTTCTTGGAGTTGCTGATAAAGAAAAAAGAGGAAGAAGCAACAAGCTGGCAGGCTTCGGTTCGCAGCTTTGTACCTTTGCCTAGACGCCTCCGTTTGACGATCGGAGACCGCCGTCGGAGTCCTCACGACGTCTTCTATTCACAGAGCCATCTGGTGCTGCCACAGACCACCTGTAGCCGCCGTAATCGAGCGTCAAAACGTGGCGGCGTCGAGAACCCTTAAATGCGCGACCTCGGAAAAATCAGAAAAATCAACACCGATTCCTCGAAATTGAAGGTGCCCACGGTGTTTACCTTCTGTCTCAGCCCCTCGCCGTTCATTCCCGACCATCGCCGGAGCCGAATCGGTGGTGATTCGCATAAAGAAGCCGCGAGGTGAAGATTTGCATAAGTGCACGATTTTCAGGTTTCTTGAGGTCAAACCACCACCATCACGACCTGTGTATCCCGAAGAAGACCACTGCCGCCTTATCTCCGGCCTCCGGCGGCGTCCCCACCGCTGATTCAAAAAAGGGAGTCGTTTGTAAGTTTTTCTTGTAGTTGGGGTCGATTAGCAATTATCTAAACTAGCGAACTGATTCTGTCATTTCACTTTGCGAGCTAATAGTATAGATCTGAGATTTGGGGGCTGGGTTGCAAATTATAAAAATTAGGGTGCTGCTGGAGTAGTTTCACTTAGGGTTTTGTGATGGGCCTTTAGTCTTGTTGGGCTTCTAGGCACATTTGGGCTAAATATACTAATTAGTTGGATCAGGAACTATTTAAGTGGATCGCTAGAGTTAATTAGTTAATGGGCCGCTGGAATTATCTAATGGGCCGATAGAAATATTTATTTTGGGCTACTGGAATTAAATACTTTGGGCTGCTGGAGTTATTCTTGATGGGCTGGTCAAATAAATTAGTATAGGCTGGAATTATTTTTAAGGGGCTGCTGGAATTATTTTTAATGGGCTGCTGGAGTTATTTTTAATGGGCTGCTGGAATTATCTTTAATAGGCTGCTGGGATTATCTTTTGGGCTGATGAAATTATTTCTAATGGGATGCTGAGATTATTTTTAACGGGCGGCTGGATTAATTATTTTGGGTTGCTGAAGTTAATTTAATTCATTAAATGCATGAGATTATTTGTTCGGGATCTGTCTAAGTTCAGTTCTGCCCTGGCATGTTAAGACCCGATTTACCCGATTCGGGATCTGTCTAACCGATCTACCCGATTCGGGATTTGTCTAACCGATCTACCCGATTCGGGATTCGTCCAAGTTCAGCTTCGCATTGGCATGAAAAGACATGATCTACCCGATTTGGGATCTGTCTAAGTCCAATCCCGTACTGGCACATGAAGACCCGATTTATCCGATTCGGGATCTGTATGTCAAGTCTGCGCTAGCATGCGCATATCTACATTCAGTTCCTGATTGGTATATGAAGACCCGATCTATCCGATTCGGGATCTGTAAGTCAACTCTGCGCTAGCATGCGCATATCTACATTCAGTTCCTGATTGATATATGAAGACCCGATCTACCCGATTCGGGATCTGCAAGTTAAGTCTGCGCTAACAGGCGCATATCTACATCCAGTTCCTCATTGGCATATAAAGACCCGATCTATCTGATTTGGGATCTATAAGTCAAGTCTGCACTAGCATGCGCATATCTAAGTCCGGTTCCGCAATGGCATGCGAAGACCCGATCTACCCGATTCGGGATCTGTCTAAGCTCTTTTCCGCATTGACATGTGAAGACCCGATCTATCTGCTCGGAATCTCTAAATCCAGTTCCGCACTGGCATGTACAGGCCTAAGTCCCGTTCCGTACTAGTATGCGAAGACCCGATATATCTATTCGGAAACTCTAAGTCCAGTTTTGCACTGGCATGTGTAAGTCTAAGTTCAGTTCCGTATGGGTATGCGAAGGCCCGATATATCTGTTCCGGATTTCTAAGACCAGGTCCGCAGCGTGATATAGATCAACGGATCTGCTGCGTGATGATTAAATGGCGTGATATAGATCGACGGATCTGCCGTGTAATACGAACCACCAAGTCCGCAGCGTGATATAGATCGATGGATCTGCCATGATACAGATTTGCCTTGGAAGTAAGAGGGAAAAGAACGTAAGCAATGGAAGGACTATGAGGTCCCTAAAGGAGTAAAAGTGGTTGACAGACGTTTTACGAAGGTGACGGAAAAAGATGAAATGGATGAGACGAGAGAGAAGCTCCTATGATAGGAGAGAAAGAGACGGACGTAAGGAGAGCGCAATGCTTAGATATAGGGAGTAGCTCCGCTGAGAAGGAAAAAGGGAGTAAAAATAGAAAAAAATATTACGGGTAGGTACTCGTTATACTTAGCTAGTGAATGCTCACAGACAGACCGTCACTATAGTGACAAAGGTAGCAAAGGGAAGGTTTGTAGACAGAGCCTGACAGAGAATACAATAGACGTTTGGAGAGGGAGAGAGCAGAGGATCTAAGGAACCAGACGGGGATGAGGGGAAACAACCTATGATGCCACCAGACAAGGGTGCCCCGTCTCAGCAGAGGGTCCATATACTCACCACAGTAAGAGGACATGGTAGGGGAGACTCGAACAGAGCTCGGAAATCTTATGATCGAGTTTAAGAATGGAGCGCTAGCAAGCTCGAGGATCAAGTAGTAGGTCAGATGGAAACTTCAGCCAGGGTCCAGTTCAGTCCAGAGGATGAGGATGAAGTGATCAGGTCCCATAACGGTGCGATGGTTAATTAACATGGATGTTGTAGGGTCCGACGTCTCCCAGGTCCTCATAAATGGAGGAGGCTCAACTGACTTCTAGTTCCTAGAGTGTTTCAGGAAGATGAATCTGGACGTGGAGTTGAGGTCCGTAATACGGCCCTATACGTATTTGGGGGTGCTGGAATACAACCCTTAAGGGAAATATCATTCCCTGTAGGATGAGGCAAGGAACCAGACAAAACGGTAAAGATGATCAGCTCCCTGGTGGGGGACGTGGTACCGTCTTATAACATCGTATTGGGACGTCCCACAATTAATGAGTTTAAAGTCGTTCCCTCTACCTACCATCTGAAGATCAAATCACTAGGGGGAAATAGAGTGGGGGAGATATCAGGAGATCAATACGCGTTGCGACGATTGATACGCAAATGAGGTAAAGTCGGTGTTAAGCGATAGAAATGATGCACGACCTGAGGAAATGTGTGACAAGCGCTGAGTCGAATGGTGAAGTGGGCTCAGACTTACAAACCCAATCAGATGAGGAGCTAATGAAACTCGAGCTATACCGAAACCGGGAAGGTTTCATTACCCAGGTAGGGACGCACCAAGAGGAATAAGCACCGAAGGAGCTAGTCAAGTGCCTACGGAAGAACGCCGACCTCTTCGCCTCTACCCCTTCGGACATTGCCAGGGACCTAAATAAGCGGCTGCAGGGACCTATGGTTACGTCCGCATCCCCCTCGGGCTGAAGAATGCGGGAGCTACCTACCAAAGGATGGTTGACAAGGAATTCAAAACGCAGCTAGGTCGCAATATGGTGGCATACATAGATGGCACGTTGGTTAAATCGGTGCTGACTGAGGAGCATACGATGGACCTGACGGAAGTTTTTGAGGCCATTAGAAAAAGTAGAACGAAGTTAAACTCGGAGAAGTATGCGTTCGGGGTTAGATGGCGAAGGTTCTCAGGGTAAATGGTTACATGGCGAGCCATCAAGGTTAACCCATCAAAAGTCAAAGCTATATTGGAGATGCAACCGCCAAAGAAAGTCAAAGAGGTGCAGAGACTGACAGGGAGATTAGCAGCCCTCAACAATTTCAGTGGACAGATATATGCTAGAAGGCATCCGAGGACCTGAAGTCGCACCTCCACGCCACCTCCTTGCTGACAAAGCCGTTGTTGGGGGACAAGATTGTGATGTATTTTTCGGTATGGAAGCAGGTGGTCAGCTCAGTGCTAGTAAGGGAAGAAGGAGTTATCCAAAAACCGACTTACTCTGTAAGTAAGGTAATGTTGGCCGTGGAGACGTGGTACTCAGAGGTGGAGAACGCAACGCTGGTCGTGTTGGTCTCCACTAGAAGGTTACGTCCTTACTTCCTGCCGCATAAGGCTGTCGAATTGGGGGAGTATGATATTGAGTTCGAAAGACGTCCGGCGATCAAGGCTCAGGCCCTGTCGGATTGTGTGTTAGAACTCACATGAGCAGAGCAACTCCCAAAGTGGCAAATATACGTGGATGGATCATCGACGTCTGCAGGAGCAGCAGCAGAGATCTTTATCATCACTCCTAAAAGCCAGGAGCTTCAATTTACCCTCACCGTCGATTTCATAGCCTCCACCAATAAGTCAGAATATGAGACCCTGATTAGGGGACTAGAAAGGGCGGAGGAGCTGGGAGCTCAAAAAGTGATAGTCTTTTCAGACTCCCAATTGGTTGCTCAACAAAGTACAAGGTAACTGCGAAATGATGGATGAAAAGATGGTCAAATATGCGAGTCGAGTGGAAGAGTTAAGGAAAACGTTTACTAGTTTCGAGATACAGCAGATCCCGAGGGAGGAGAATAGCAAGGCTAATCACTTAGCAAAGCTTGCCAGAGCGACGCCCCCGAGCGGGAAGGGAAAAATCACCATGCTTATGGCCAGCAAGCTAGGGGCCGTAAGATGCATCAGATGTATAGGAGAGGGGGATGACTGGAGGTCCCCCATCCTCGAAATCTTAAACGATGTTGATCATGAGGATAAACAGAAGTACTTGCAGAAGTTTTGCATGATGGGAGGTGACCTGTTCAAAAGGTCGTTCAGGCATCCTTATGCTCGATGTCTTTCAGAGAACGAGGGGAAGAAGGTGCTAAAATAGATCCATGAGGGACGTGCTAGGGATCACCATGGTTACAAATCGATCGCTCGACGAGCGATAAAAGCAGAGTATTTCTAGCCCACCACGATTAAGGATGCTAAGGAAGTGGTTTAGAGGTGCAATAGTGGGCAGTAATATGGACCTAAGATACACGTCCCGGCAGAGAGCCTGAGAATTATGTATTCGACGTGCCCTTTTTATAAATGGGGAGCAGATATAGTGGGACTCCTACCATTAGCTAAAAGCTCAGAAAACGTTGATAATAGTAGTTGTAGACTACTTCAATAAGTGGGCAGAGGCCAAGCCAGTAACCAAGATCGATGAGGACAACGTCCTCGATTTCCTATGGAAGAACCTATGTTGTAGATTCGGGTCGAAAGATCTTGGTCGCGGATAACAGAACCCAGGTGCAGGGTGCTAAGGTCCGACAACTCTATATGGGCAGGAGAATCACACAAAGGTTCGTGTTAGTGGGACATCCCTAAGTGGCTCGAATCTTTACAGCCCGTCCTTTGGGCGTACCGAACTTGTCCTCGGGAAACTATCGAGAAAATGCCCTTTCAGTTGGTATACGGGTCAGCTGTTGTCATCCCTATAGAAACAGGAATCGAAACTCACTGAATCTTATATTATGATGTGGAGCAAAACGCTCAGCTGAGAAGGGAGGACTTGGACATGGTCGAGGAGCTGAGGGAAAATTGTACAAGTCAAGATGGGGAGATACAAAAGTCAGCACTAAAGCGACATATAGTCACAGAGTGAGATATCCGTGATATTTCGGGCTCCCTGAAGCAAGTTCCACTACCACATCAATGACATCAAAGGCCCCTGGGTCTGCGACGTGAAATGATACCGTACGGTCGACGGACCTGCGGCGTACCCTGACATCAAAGACCTTCGGGCCTGCGACGTGATAATGATACCCTAGGACGGATGGTCCAGGGCGTACCTGACATCAAAGGCCATTAGGCCTGCGACGTGACATGATGCCGTACTGTCGACGGACCTACGGTGTACCCTGACATCAAAGATCTCCGGATCTGCGACGTGACAACGATACCCTAGGACGGATGGTCCAGGGCGTACCTGACATCAAAGACCATGCCTGCTTCGCGGCAGGACCCTACGGTGAGTCTGCGACGTGACTAGATGCCGTACTGATATAGGCCTACGGTGTACCCCAACATCAAAGACCTCTGCGGTCTGCGACGTGAAAATGATACCAAGGGACGGATGGTCCGTGGTGTACCTGACGTCGACGGATCACTCCTGCTTCGTTGTAGGTTGCTAAGATAGGTCCGCGATGTGACTTGATACCACACTGCCGACGGGCCTGTGGCGTACTCGACATCAAGGACTACTAGGTCCGCGACGTGTGATAACAATATAAGACCAACAAGGTCGGAACGCGCAACATGTTAGAAACCCCGGGGGATGTAGTGTGAAAATTAGGAGTGAGTCTTACGAGTAGTTGTGAAAATATACTTATAGGGAGCACGGCCCTGAGGGGATCTGGAAGCACATCATCAAATAGCCCCCCAGCAGAGGCAACAAACATTCAAGCTCCCAATCAATGGTCAGGCGCGATGCGAATAACAGAGGAACAACAAAAGGTATGCATTAGGGCGTCTAAGTTTAAATATACGAGTAAGTCTTAGGTACAAAACCAGGAAAAGAAGTCGGAAACAACGTACGGTGTTAAAGATCAAGTCTTAGGACCCACGAGTAACCAGCAGAAGTAAACAAGACCTATGGAGCAGGGGGCAGCCTCCTTAGAAGAGTCAGTAGATATACCTCGCAGGTCCCCAAGGTCAGCACGGACCAGATTCTCTATGCAGCGCTCAGCGGCAGCCTCCTTAGAAGAGTCAGTAGATATACCTCGAGGTCCCCAAGGTCAGCACGGACCAGATTTTCTATGCAGCGCTCAGCGGCAGCCTCCTTAGAAGAGTCAAGAGATATACCTCGCAGGTCCCCAAGGTCAGCATGGACCAGATCCTATATATAGCACTTAGCGATAGAAATCTAGAAGTTAGGATTAGTCGGGGCATCAGGGTCCCCTGAAAAGATGGAGGTGGAGGGGCAGCTTTAAAGGATGCCTTCAGGTCAGTGCCTGCTTGACCTGCTTGATGGCCCTTCACGAAGTAATATTGCATCAGTTGCGCAAAGTCCTGCATAGAAAGGGCATCCCTCAAGTGAGCTGTATGCCATCCCTCTGCAACTTGAACCAGGGACTCTCGCCCTGCTGGGAGAGTAAGGGGCGCTCGGGGCAGCATCTGATTCTTTCATTCAGCTTCAGCTTTTATCCGTTCCATCTGCTCACGAACCTGATGGTCCACCTCAATTCGGACCTTCTGCTCAAAGGATCCAATTAGCTCGTCTAGCTTTCTTGAGAAATCCCCTTTTTAAGCTTCTTTTTCCTTCTGCTTCAGGTACATCTTATTCTTCTTTTCGAGCCGTTCCCTCTCTGTTACCACTAGCTCCTGTGCTCTTTCTTTCCGACCCTGCCTCTCAAGCGTTGGGAACGCTTGCACCTCCTTCAGTTGTCCATCTAGCTCCTCAATTAACTATTTAGATTCTTCTATCTTCTCCATGGAAGCCTGATGGCCCTCCTTCAAGTCACGGGTTGAAGGATCATGGACCTGACCCTTGTCGGAGAGAGCCGCAACATGAAGCATCACCTAGAAAGAAGTAACCAAGGTCACGAAAATGGCTCTGACATTACGTCAAGAGGGAAGAGTAGCGTACCTTCACAGGGCAATAAGCCAGCTCCTCTCCGATAGCACCAAAGGTTTTTTTTCGACGCCTTGTCAACGTCCGTAGAAGGTACAAGTAGACCCAGGTACTTTATCGTCTCAACGAAATTCATGTCGCCCAAAGTAAGGAGCAGATCCAGCTCTGGGCCCCCATCAACCCTACGATGAGGGCCCCATCCCTTTGGCTTGCGGCCCTGGTCTTATGGGTGTATACCATCGGATCGATAGCACGCCGCATGCCTAGGAAACTGACAATAAGATAGGATGACGAAGAACTTCAGACAGTGTTTAACCTGAATTTCCTAGAAAGCCAGAGCCGGTGAAGGAGAAAGATTAGTCCTTTGAATAGGGTCTGAGAGAGTAACGATATAGTCATTGGATGCAAGTCCCTCTCCAAGCTGCGAAACACCGTCACTTTGATGTAGGGGTATTTGAGCGGGAAAATGACTTTCTATGGAGAGAACCGCGTGCCACTTATAATACTCTGAAAGTCTTGTTTCTCAACACTGTTCAGAGTAGGGGAGTGGTTGATGCGGAATAGGTCCTGGGCACGCAGGTCCTCAATTATAGTACATGAGAGAGGATGTGGGAATGCAAGGATTTGTACCTGAGGCAAGGGAAGAGGCACGAGAAGGAAGCTAACACCCTTGGGGAAATGACCGACTTGCGGGGAGCAGGTCCCCAATGGAAGCAAAGGAACCTGGAGATGACGGATCTGAGATGACCTCTTAGGATGTTAAAAGGTATACTTTCGGGACCTAATAGCTCTAAGGGAGTACTCTCGGGACCTAAATGCCTTGAGAGAATATCAAGAAGGACAAAGACAAGCAAATCAAGAAGATCTGCAGGTGTCTGGTTCCGTACAGGAGAAGGACTCTGAAGAGGGGACCAGATAACACGTGTAGGCTGTCCATTGGAAGACAGTGTCTGACAGAAGTGCAGAGTCTGCTACAGTGTCGCGTATGCAGGAGCTCCAGATTGTACCTGGCAGCGTGGAAACAGCTCCCTCCAGCAGGCTCTGACGAGAAGAATCATTAAAAGAAGGAGAAATAGCTCATTTTAGATAACATTAACGCAACACTTCACCTCTCACACACACTAACACACCAAGAACACACATACAAACTCTCTCTAGCTATTTTCTTCTTCTTCTTCTTTAGCTTTCGTCTGTAACAAATAGAGAGATGAGTGTGTAACCCTTCTGATATTAGTGAAACTATCTTTGGCCGGCCCGTGGACGTAGGACTCTCAAGAGTCCGAACCACGTACATCGTCTTCTTCGTGTTCTTCATTTTTCTTTTTCTGTTTCGTCACGTTTCGAGGCCGAAAATCGGGCCAAAACTCGAGCTAAATCGCAGCTCTACCGATATCTTACGTTTCCCGAACCATAAATCTCGTTGATCAGGACCCTACCCGTATCAAATTGCATCAAAATTCTGTAAATATTTATGAAATAGGGTAGAACAAGCAATTTACCAAAGGTAATTATCATTTAGTTACTTAACGAATGAGGAAAAAGAATCACCGCCTCAAATCTCTTCAGCACAGTACCTTAGCCACGAAAATATATTAATCTACAAGCCATTATCATTGTCATTCGTAAGTTGAAAGCAAAAAAAAAAAGAGAAGAAAGAAAGAAGGGTGCAGAAGCTAAACTTGAAGTGGTCTTGATCTTTCTTTTGATTTGATTTACTTCTACATAAAGTACTATCTCCTAATCAGGTATGCTGACATATTTTACTATAAGTAGAGCTAATTTAAGTTGTTTTTTTAGTGATTGATTATGTCTCAGTTAAGCTAGGATTTCATAAGACACATCCAGAAATGTAAATGACCTTGTGTCGTCATTTTTCTAGAAAACGAATAGCTGTTCCGTGGCTGCTAGTATTGAGCGCGACATAGATCGAGCGAAGAGAGTACATACTCTAGTTTATAAAACAGGAGTATCAGGTAAGTGAAAATCCAACTACGACGCATGGACATAGTATTCGGTGTTTATAATTATTTGCTTTGATGTTTCGTTGATTATTTTGGTTACGTGGTTATTTTTGTTTGGTTGATATTTTCATATGAGCCATGTGAATTCATGAGCATACCATTCACCACGTATACATGTGCATGCATATTATCGGGTATTGTTGAGTGTTGGCATGCATAGTCGTGATCGCCGGGGAGCGATGTATATGTGCCGATTATTGGCATGCAGTTGAGGTGTATGTGGTTATTACTAGTGCACCATCGACGGAAGGGGCGACCTGGGCAGGGGGGACCTAGGGTATGGAACCCTAGTGTAGGCTACCCAGAGTAGGCTACCGTCATATGTTGAGGCAGAAGGGGCGACCTGGGAAGGAGCGACCTAGGGAGACCTAGCGTAGGATACCTGGAGTGGGCCACTGCCATATTATTGATGCGGTAGGAGCGACCTGGATGGGGCGACCTAGGGAAACCTAGCGTAGGCTACCAGCGTAGGCGACCGCGACAGAAGGGGCGACCTGGGAAGGAGCGACCTAGGGAGACCTAGTGTTGGCTACCCAGAGTGGGCCACTGTCAAATGATTTATTGAGCTCTTGGTGGTGCATAGTATTTTAGCCACGGGCCCAGATAGAGGATGAGAGAGATGATGCATTTTTAGATGTCGAGTCACACATAGATTATGCATATGATGAGAATTTGCATATTGCACTCAACATGCATGATTTTTACTTACTGAGCTTCTAGCTCATATAGTTCATGCGTTGTAGGTGAGCAAGATGACCTTGTTTGACTGACGTAGATAGCGAGGCTGGTTGTTCGAGCTTTCACGGGCTTTTGAGGTGGACTGTACATGGATGACGACCTGTGTGGCGGGCTAGTCTCTTTTGTTGCGTCTTATGTGTGTTTGTCATCGAATATGTTTGTATATATATATATATCATGTTTGGTCGAGTCGAGCTGAATTGTTGTGTCATTTTTATTAAGGTTCGTACTTGATGGGTGGTTTTACGTATGTTTGTAATTATGTTGTGGTTTGTTGAGTCTCGGTTGTTGACGTTGTTTTGTGATGTTGTGGAGTTGGTTGAAATGTTTCTGGCTTTGAAGATGTTCGGTTTGCTTTTGTTTTGTTGAGATGTTATTTTGGTTTCATGATATTCGTAGTTTGAGTCATTTTGAAATTGTACAGGGTATTTCGACGAGTTTTAAACGGAACTCACGTTATTTATTTTCTCGAGTTAGCGTCGTTAGTGTCGTTTTGGTTGTGAGTGGGGTGGTCGTCACAGTCAGCCTCTATTTAAAGATGTGACAAGAAACACAATCAAGAATTATTGAGGCATCAAACTCAATTTCACATTGAATAGATTAATCAAATATGAGATGTTTATAACCATGTTGTCTACTCCCTCTATTGCCAATTAGTTTTAGAGTGGAACCCCACATGACTTAGGCTAGATGAGACCTTGAGTCCCAACAAATGGTGCGGTGAGCATTGATCGAACACACGATGAATCAGAGCGAGGTTATAACACAAATATGATATGGATGATGTATCTCCGATCCTTGGAACATTGGTGCCTTGTGTCAAAAATCCTTCCTGACACTAATGTCGGTCAAGCGGCGTGATCCGTTGGACGAAAATGGGTACAAGATGATTATCGCTCATGGAAAGACCCGATTGGTAGTCTTGCGTTTGAGAGGAGGATTGTTGGGGTATCAAATTCAATCTCACATCGGATATATTAATCACATATGTGATGTTTATAAGCATGTGAACTACTCCCTCTATTGTCAATTGGTTTTAGAATGGAACCCCACATTACTTGGACTAGAGAAGACCTTGAGTCCCAACAAGAGTAATATTTTAGCCATGTATATTCTTGAGAAAGCTAAGGTAATGAGTAGGTTGAAGGTCAATCAAAGTCGAATTGCTATTACAACTCATAAAAAAATACTAAAAAAAGTAGTTATAGTATTTTGTCGAAAAGTTTTGTTGTATTATTAATATTTCTTTATTGTAGCTTGTCGTAATTTATTATTTATCATAATTTTTTCGTTATGTTTAATATTCGACTATGGCGATATTACATGGTTTTTTTTTTCTTTTGCTGTAAAAAACTTTTGAGTTGTTAGATCTATATGGTGAACCTGAATCCTCCACCGAAACCTCGATCCTCATATGGTGATTCCTCGTCACCGAACCAACTCTTCATAACATGTAAAATAACGAGGATGGTATTTAGTACGAGGATTTAATATGAGAATGATATGTCGTGTTAGGATCATTTTCTAGTGTTCATCATATAATTAGTATTGATGTATTTCTTATTGGGTCATTAGCTTAATGAGTTTGCTAGTTGGGGGCACGCTTGTAATTATACCAAAGTATGTTTGGTATAAATAGTGGGCTAGGGCTTATTTTAATGTAACACTTCCCATTTTAATCAAGAGTCTATTTTGAGCTAAACCTAGAAAAGTGTGAACTCTCTCTCTACACAAAACAAGCCGCCACCTTCACATGAAAAACACGCACACACACACACTCGAAGGTGTGCACTATTCCATTTATTTTGAGAGTTCTAGCTTGTGTTAGGGACCAACAAGTGGTATCAGAGCCACCGTGAGGTTTGGGTGGAAGTGTTCTAACTTCGTTGGATCGATTTTTACATGTTTTTGCTGTTGAAGATTCAAAAACCCATTTTTAAGCTTTTCGCAACATGAACTTCGCGTTTTTTGCTTCATTTTGGGTTTTGACTGGTGTTTTTGAGTAGTTCTGTGTCGATTCTATCATTCTAGCTCATTACCCAATAGTTTCCAGCACTTTTCCGCATTTTCTGAGGTTTGCGACCTTCAAAGTTTTCCGCATTTTTAAGCTTTTCGCAACAAGAACACGCTTTATCTCTGCAGGAAAAGTTTTCGGCACTGAGGTTTTCGCAGCTACAGTGCCTCCAGAAGTTTTCGCAATCCAAAAGTTCTCGGCACTGAAGTTTTCGCCGCTACAGTGCCCTCCAAAGTTTTCGCAATCTTAAACGTTTTCGGCACTGAAGTTTTCGCCGCTACAGTGTCTCTAAAAGTTTTCGCAATCAGCCAAAGTTTTCGACACTGAGGTTTTCGCCGCTACGGTGTCTCTAAAACTCTTCGGTATCTCAAAGTTTTTGATATCTAGAAGTTTTTGGCACTACTAACTTCTCGGACCAGCAAACCTTTCGGTACCCTGTTTCTTCCCGAAAACTCCTTCTAAACAAAAACCCCTTACGAAAACATGAAACTTTTCGGACTCAGAAACTTTTCGGCAACAATCTTCAACTAAGTTTTCGATACAAGCACTCTCGATCCAAAGATAATTTTAAAACCCACCCAATACATCACGCGTTCCACATCAAGCAAATCTCACTCACACTTTACTAAAACAAAAAATGGATGCATATAGCATGGGAAGCGACATGAGGCCACCTGTTCTTAGACAGGGCGAATACTCTATATGGAGAGACAGGTTCATCACGTTCATAGAGACGAAAGACCAAGCTGAGAACCTGCTCGAATCCATCAATCAAGGTCCAGCCCAATTCTGGAAAATTGTCCCAGCTGCACCAAACAACAATCCACCGGTAGAAGAGTCACGTACCCTTAAGACACCAGATCAGCTCACGGATGAGGAGATAATCCGCCAAAAGACCGATCAACTTGCCAAGTCGTACCTTATGCAGGCCATCCCCAATGAAATTTACATTCAAATTAACAGTGCCAAAACGGCAAAGGAAATGTGGGATGCTCTTGACGTGCTCATGCAAGGAACTGATGTTAGTGTGATGACCAGGATCACTAACACCTACACTGCTTATGACTTATTCAAAGCACGAAAAGGAGAGTCCCTGCTGGAGACTTATCAGAGATCTGTCATCATACTCAACGAGCTGAAGATTGCTGGGGTCACCAAGGGACAATTGAAAATAAATGTCAAGTTCCTGAACTCACTTCTCCCAGGATGGGAGCAAACTGCCATTCTTATGAGGCAGATGAAGGACTTGACCCAGATCAACATCCACACACTCTTTGACAACCTCAACCAGTATGCAAGATGCATTCCAGGAGAAAGAGAGATGACTAGAGACATGGGGATGGAGTCTGCAGCATTTATTTCCGATGGGCCATCCAAGAAAATATCGAAGGACAAGGTTGTTGTGCAACCGATTGCTGAGAAGGAAGGAGAGTCGGAATCTGACTCTGACGAGGATAGACAGGAATTTATGAAGCACATGGCATTGATCACTAGCTCGATGGCTAAGATGTTCTTCAAAAAGGGAGGTTCCTCATCAAATCGCCAAAGGACTACAACTGGCTCTAAGCTAAGAGATCAAACCATGGACACCTCAGAGCAGAAAAATGCACAAACTGCTCCTAAATGCTACAACTGCGGCAAGCCTGGTCACTATGCCAGAGAATGCCGAGCCCCAAAGAAGAAGGATGCCAACTATTACATGAGAAAAGCTAAGTTGGCAGAGCAAAAGGAAGCTGGGGTGGTATTGATGGCTGAGCAAGATCACTGGCTCGAAAATACTTCGGACAGTGAGGAGGAGAACGTAGCACTGATGGCACGCATTGAAGAAAGCTCAGGAGCAGAGGCCTCAGGAAGAGACTCAAACTCGGAATGCCTAGCCGCAACGGAGACCGTTGAGGTAACCAAAGAAGAACTTGAATCTCTTATAAAATTGTAAGATGAGTTAACTTCCTTAAGTACATCTAGAAAAATAGACAAAAGAAGGATTAAAGATCTAGAGGATAGGTTAGCAAATAATCAACAAGTCCTAGAACAAACCTTAATAGAAAAAGGAAATGAGATGACTCGTGTAGTAATCGCGAATGAGAAGATCACTGGTCTGGAAAAACAAATTGTACAATTTGAATCCAAGATCAGCACTCTAACTCATGAGATCAAATCCTCAGAAAACGAGGTTAAGGATAGTATAGGGAAATATGAAATGATATACAGGGAAAGGTTACGACTATACTCCAAAATTAAGAAATTGGAGGATCTTCTAACCAGGGGGCTCATACAGACCAAACTATTTTCTTAAACCAACCTGCCGATACTGAGTTCTACCATCCTCTTACTGGCATAGGGTTTAACAATCCTCAAAACCTAAAGAAATGCAATGTCCGTCAATTTTATGACATTAGGTATATGGGATTAGGTATAACTCAGCTAATGCCCTTTATAAATCACTCTGAAATCCTAAGATTAGAAGAGGAAAAGCGACAAAAGGCACTAGCTGAAGTTGAGTATGATTACACGGACTTGAACAACAGCTATAAAACTAGGTTTTGTCCGGCAATAACTGAGTTCGAGTTCGAAATCCCTCGACCCCCCGAAGGTAAAACCTTAGGGCAGTCCTCAAGTGAATCTGCTGCATCAGAGTATCCAGACTCGTCCTGGTACATGCCTGAATGTATAAAGAAAATAGCAGAACTTCACTCTGCTTTAGATAGCGAAAGAAAAACTTTTGAGAGTGAAAAACAAACGCTCTTGAAAGAAATCGCACATTTAAAGAACACTCATGCCCCTTTTGAAAGAAAAGCACCAAAAATTCCTAAGCTTCCTTTTAAATCTTCCCTTACTAACCCAATGCATTTTAACTCTACAGGCTCTCTAAAGAAAACGTGGGTTAAGAAAGGAGACAAAAAGAAGGAAAAACAAGATTCCAATGATGTTTTGTACTTAAAAGTTTTTCCTTCTAGAAACAAGTCGTTTTATTTTGATCAGTTTGTACTTAACTCTCTTGACTATGTTCATCCTTGCAATTCCAAATTCGATCGTCCTTTACATTATTCTTCTAAAATGTTTTCGAAATCTGCTCTATCTAAGAAAAGGAAACGATCAACCATTAAAAATAACAACAAACCTGCAAAAACTAAGACAACCCAACATTGGATGCCCAAGGTGAAACCTAAGGGAACCATGAGCCAAACCACGACAAGAAAATGGATACCTAAGCCTAAACAAAATCCTTCCGCTGTAGCTCAAACAAAAACTAGGCTAGGTAAAACGTCTTTTAAAACTAACAATGATAGAGGAGGCGGACCCATTTTCAAATGGGTACCTAAAACCCTCTAGTTCCTGTTTTGCAGGTCTCTCATGTGTGGTATTTAGATTCTGGTTGCTCCACACACATGACGGGAAACAAAGAGCTGCTGAGAAACTACACCGAAAAATACGGTGGAATAGTCCGTTTCGGGAACAGTGATGGTGCCACGATCCGAGGTTATGGAGATCTAATTTGCAACCGGCTGACCATCAAAGGAGTTTCCCATGTAGAAGGATTGACACACAACCTCTTTTCGATCGGGCAATTCTGCGATCGAGGTCTACAAGTATTGTTTCGTCAAAAGAGGTGCACAATTGTGAATGAGATGGGTGAAGAAATCCTGATAGGTACTCGAAGGACAAATCTCTACACAATTGATGTGCGATCAATCAAGCCTTCAACGACGATATGCCTTATTAGTAAAGCGTCATTCTCTCAAAATGAGCTCTGGCATCGTCGACTGTCTCATCTAAACCTCAAAACCATCAACAAGCTGGCAACCAACAAGCTAGTTCTCGGACTTCCAGCTTTGAAGTATCAAAAGGAACACCTATGTTCAGCCTATGAAAGAGGGAAAATGAAGAAAGCGTCTCACTCAACTAAACCAATGCCTTCGTCATCACGACCACTGGAGTTGCTTCACATTGATTTATGCGGCCCCATGAGGACAGAGAGCCTAAGCGGACGAAAGTACATGATGGTCATAGTAGACGACTTTTCAAGATTCACATGGGTCCACTTCTTGAGGTCAAAAGATGAGACATCAGTTCAAATTCCGATCTTTGTAAAAGCAACGCAGAATCTACTCGAATGTACAGTCCAAGTGATCCGATCAGATAATGGCACTGAGTTCAAGAATCAGACTCTCAGTAAATTCTATGAGACTCTTGGCATTACTCAACAATTTGCTGCTGTCCGAACCCCTCAACAAAATGGAGTGGTCGAACGACGAAATCGAACCCTAGTTGAAGCTCCAAGAACCATGCTGTTGCAGTCATCGTTACCCCACTTCCTTTGGTCAGAAGCAATGAATACTGCGTGCTATACTCAAAACCGAACAAACATTCATCAAAGATTCGGAAAAACACCATATGACCTTCTCTATAAAAGAACGCCGAGTATCGCCCACTTCAAGATATTTGGTTGCAAATGCTTCGTAAGCCAACGATCGAGAGGAAAGATCGAAATTGGACCCCAAGGCGATTGAGGGAACATTTGTGGGGTACTCCACCCAATCAAAGGTATACCGAGTCTACCTGAAGGAAAAGAGAACGGTCATGGAAAGCATCAATGTTACTTTCGATGAAAGAATCGAAGTGGCTTCTCCAAAACACAGTGCAGAACCCGGACAGTCAACTGAAATAGCTTCTGAGCACAACAGTTCAGAACCTGAAATGGTAGTTGGAATATTGGCTCACAACCAACAAGAAGCAGCTACTCATACTAATCATGCACAGATGCCTAGCACAAATCAAGAAACTCAAGAGGAGATGGAATTGGACATGTTGTTCGAAAATCTGTACTTTCATCCTCCATCAACCCAACAGACATACGACCCAATTCCAGACTATACGGAACCTGCAACTGACATGGAACCAGACATTGAAACAACTGACCTTGGTCCGAGTAATCAACCCGCTGAGTCCGAGCCCATTCCACAAGAATTCGTCGAGCCATCCGATGCAGACGAATCAATTCTCCCTCATGAAAGAAAATGGACTCGAAGCCACCCTTCATCGCAAATAATTGGCGATCCCTCAACCGGTGTTCGAACCAGGGGCTCTACATCAAATGAGTGTCAGTACGCCTGTTTCTTGAGTCAAACCGAACCCACTAAGATCTCTGAGGCACTTAACGACCCGGACTGGATAATTACCATGCAAGAAGAGATCAATCAGTTCGAGCGTCTCAAAGTTTGGAATCTAGTTCCTCGGCCATTGGGAAAGACTGTCATTGGAACCAAGTGGATCTTTAAGAACAAAAAGGACGAGTATGGTATCGTAATACGCAATAAGGCAAGACTCGTAGCTAAGGGGTATAACCAACAAGAAGGGATTGATTATGACGAGACGTTTGCCCCTGTAGCAAGGATCGAGGCCATTCGCCTTTTCCTGGCTTATGCAGCACACAAGGACTTCACTGTCTATCAAATGGACGTCAAGACGGCCTTCTTAAATGGTATTCCCAAAGAGGAGGTTTACGTTTCTCAGCCAGATGGATTCACTAGTGAAGAACATCCACACTTTGTGTACCGACTAGATAAAGCACTTTACGGACTCAAACAAGCCCCTAGAGCTTGGTACGAAGTCTTGTCGGATTTTCTCACGAATGCTGGCTTCACAAAGGGAAAGATCGATACCACCCTATTCGTCAGACACCATGGTTCTGATATAATGCTCGTACAAATATACGTGGATGACATCATCTTCGGATCATCAAACACAGATCTTTGCATGGAGTTCAGTAAACTCATGAAGACCAAATTCGAAATGAGTATGATGGGAGAGATGCCCTTCTTCCTTGGACTGCAAATCAGACAACTCCAAGATGGAATATTCATAAATCAGTCTAAATACATCCAAGACATTCTCAAGAAATACGGCATGGAGTCGAGCACACCGATGAGTACTCCGATGTCAACCACATGCAAGTTGGACTCTGATCCATCTGGCAAACCAATTGACGTCACTTATGTGGAATCATCGGGTCTCTTCTCTACCTTACAGCCAGTCGCCCGGATATTGTTTTCTCAACATGTCTCTGTGCAAGGTTCCAAGCAAATCCAAAGGAGTCGCACCTACATGCAGTAAAACGTATCCTTAAATACTTAAAAGGAACTCCAAATCTCGGCCTCTGGTATCCTAAGGGCTCAGGTATGAAATTAATAGGGTATTCTGACGCCGACTTTGCTGGCTGTAGAATGGACAGAAAAAGCACTTCGGGAAGCGCTCAGTTCTTGGGAGATAAGCTCGTGTGCTGGTCTTCCAAGAAGCAGAACTACGTTTCAACATCGACGGCAGAGGCAGAATATGTCGCTGCTGCCAGTTGTTGTTCGCAAATTCTGTGGATGCGCACCCAACTAAGGGACTACGGATTCGATTTAAATCGAATACCTATTTATAGTGATTCCAAAAGTGCTATTGCAATTACTTGCAATCCTGTTCATCACTCTCGCACAAAAACATAGATTTAAGATATCATTTCATAAAAGATCCTGTAGAAAAGGGTACTATTGAACTATACTTCATAAGCACAGAGCTACAACTTGTAGATTTACTTACAAAAGCTTTGGATGAAAAACGATTCCAATTCTTAGTATCTAAATTGGGCATGTTGAATCTCAATTACTAAGCCAATTACCCTTCGAAACTTAACTCTTATCTATGTGGCATAAATATTTCCAATATGTGCATTTTCCTTTCATTTTATTTTATTTTGGTTGAAATCTTTCTTTATAAATAAAAGCTCAAAAATAATAATAAAGTTCAAAATGGGTATGATTATTTTGACGAGATATGCTCGAATTTAGGGGGAGAAACCTTGATTATGCTTCGCAACATTAAAAAAAGGGGGAGGAAAGTACTTAATTCTTCAGAAGTTGCGAACGCATCGATCAAGGGGGAGTATTTCATAATTTTTTTTTTTCAAATATTAGGTATACATCATTGAGGGGGAGTAAGACTTAGATGAATTCTATGCTATGTTGTTGAGGGGGAGCATCAGCATTGATAAAATTTCTTAAAGACAAAAAGGTTTTCGCAAGAAAAAGTTTTCGCTACTCTCTCTAATTTCAAAAGTTTTCGCAAGTCATCTGCTATTGGGCCCTTCCATTAACCTTTCTCAAGATATTTTCGGCCCAAATTCCATATACCGAAAACTTAAGCCCAAATTTTACCGAAAACCTTTTTAAGCTTCCACGAGAAGTTTTCGCATCGTCAAAACCTTTTCGCCCTTTATCAAAGTTTTCGCAACCTTTTTTTTTCTCTTCTTCTTTCTTCTCTCCAACTCGAATCTCTGTTATTCCTTTCGTGCTCATTTCGTATCTTTCTGCCTTCTTCGAATCCTCTAAATCATCAAAAACTGGTAAGGAACCACATGAACTAATAGTTTTCTCCTAGTTTTGATCTAATCGCAGATTTTCGGCAGAAGAACAGCAGATTCGATGTGATTAACGACTCGATTGATGTCGTTTGAGGATGGGTATCTCGATTTCATACCCAAAAACCTCGATTACATGTAAATGAATCGAGATTTAGGGTTGAAATCGACAAAATCGCAGTTCGCATAAGTTTTCGGGACTAGAACTCACGTTCAAACCCTGAAACTTAGTTTTCGGCAAAATCGAAGTTTTCGGCAAAAACTAACTTTTCGGAAAATTTTTACTGTTTTCGGCATAAAAATCATTTAAAAAGTTTTCGGCAGAGTCAAAGTCAACCAAAACTTTTCGCACTAGGAGTTTTCGGCATTATCTAACTTTTCGCAAGAAAAAGATTTCGGACTGAAAAGTTTTCGAGGATCACTGTTTTCGGCTTTCAAAACTTTTCGGCACATACCGAAAACTATACTTAAGAAAATTTTCGGCATAAACTAACTTTTTGCAAGAGAAAGATTTCGGACTGAAAAGTTTTCGAGGATCACTGTTTTCGGCTTTCAAAACTTTTCGGCACATACCGAAAACTATACTTAAGAAAATTTTCGACATAAACTAGCTTTTCGCAAGAGAAAGTTTTCGACTGAGAAGTTTTCGAGGATCACTGTTTTCGGCTTTCAAAACTTTTCGGCACATACCGAAAACTATACTTAAGAAAATTTTCGGCATAAATTAGCTTTTCGCAAGAAAAAGTTATCGCAAGAATACACTGTTTTCGGCTCTCAAAACTTCTCGACATTATACCGAAAACTATACTTAAGAAATTCTTTGAAAGTTTTCGATATGCCTCAACTTTTTGCAAGAAACTTAGAACTTCCAAAATTTTCACATCACCTTCACGAAATGCCAAAATCACCGAAAACTTAGAACTTTTTCCTTTTCGTTTTTTTAAAGACAAACGTTGACCTCGTGTTGACTATATGTTTGTTATAAAATACAACTTATTATCTGTTCAGTCATTCTAACGAATAGTTTTTTCAGATCATTAAAGAATGGCGAACTTGACCATTGACGAGGTATATCCCACAACCAAATGGATCGGGACGACAGACAATAACTTCCAACTTGATCCCGACAAATTCAAGTGTCCCGACCCAATCATAGTGGCTGTGCTTCAAACACATCCTTTATGGAACGCCATCACAGCCACTACCAAAGTGTCCGAAGTCTACCTTCAACAACTTTGGGGCACGATGAAGAGGAAGATAGCCAATGATGAATCCGTCTTCTATGAATCTCAAGTACAAAACTCAACAATAACAATAACAAATGAGCTTCTACAACAAGTGCTACATCTTCCCATCCTTCCTGCCTACGAGGACCTCGCCGACGACGACGAAATAAAGGAAGGACTTTTGAAGCTGGGATACCGTCCACCGCTGAATCTTCTATCTGGATTCGTTCAAGGGATGATGCCCTATCCATGGAGAACACTGTTCAGCATCATCAACAAGTGTCTCTCACCAAAGCATGCGGCATTTGACAGAGGAAACATCAACATCCTCCGCTTGCAACACAACATCATCTACAACAAATCCTACGACTACGCAGCTATAATCATGGCGGACCTGGATGACCAACTACGTCACTGGGACAGCCGCACTGTCAAGAATCGAGTCGTTCCCTACTTACGGTGGTTCTCCCTCATTATTCAACGATCAATGACAACCAATCCAGGGATCCCACCTCGAGATGAAGCCGAGAACTTCACTCCGCCAAAATTGAAGTATCTCGTGAAAAAGAAGGCGGAGCCGAAATGGGAGAAACGCCCTATGATGATCCCGCTCCATCTTCTACAAAATGCCGATCCAGATGCCGTTCAAGACTACTGCGACCAGTACCGCCACACCAACCCCATGGTTCGGGAAGACCCCCCCGAACCTAGCCAAGGGGCTCAGCCGAGTGCAAGTGAGGGTCCTGAGAGTGAGCCGGTCGCACCACCACCGTCTCCGCCCCCGTCAACTCAACCACAAACACAAGAAAGTGGTGACGGGGACTCGGACGACGACACTGACACACTGGACAGATTTGGGCACCGCCGAGAAATACGCGCAAATAGGCAACAAGATCTTCAAGTCTCGGCACCCATTTCTGCAGCGGCCGTCTCCCAACAACCAAAACAAATCCGGACCATAACCACCATAGGAACAGGGACTGATACGCTCAGTCCCCGAGTAGAAGCCGCCGCATCAGGTCCAACGGCGCATGCACCTACCCCACCCAGCCACTCATCTGTCTCCCAACAGACAGATGTTTCACACACTCACGGAGATCCTCGTCCACCATCTCCACCTCACTCGGAGGCTGGGGATGTTGAAATAAGTGGTCCACCGCCCCAGACCACGACTTTCATTTAAAGCACATCGAGTCTAGGTCCTAGAATGCCCATATTTTTTCCACCTTTTACTAGGACACGTACACATTTTTCTGACAGCTCTCTGAAGCTGTCCACAACGGCCGTCGATGCCTCCATTGCTGAGGTTCTTCGAAAACTGGCTGGAAGACCCGATGAAGGAACCTCCTCCCTTCCTTCCTCGTCGGGCCATCAGGCCACTCCCACCACAGGCCTGATGACAACAGGAAGCCTAAGTGGCCCTGGTACTTCGGTACGTCTAAGTGACTCAGTCATTGTGTCAACGGAGCGTCTTAGTGGCCCCGGTGGCGATTTCCCGTTCGTAACCAAGGCCAAGCTGAACTCACTCCTGGAGTCGTTCGCCAAAGCACTCAAAGAAGACATCTTGGCGACCGTTCGTGACACCTACGGGCTCAACGAACGTGACAAAGGGAAGGCCCCCGCCACAGCTGGCCCGTCCTCATCTTCCCAACCCATACCTCCACAATATACCATCCCACCTCCACCACCACCATTCTCACCACCACCACAAGGCCCCTCCTATAATATCCCTCTCCCCTCTCCCAACACACTAGCTCGTATGATCGACCCCGACACCATACCCATTGACGAGCTACAAACCTACTACCTCAAGCGGCTCATGACGGCAGATCACCTCACGCCCGATCAACAGTCTATCCTAGACTTTCTCTGCCGTCTGTCCGCTCCCCAAGGACCTCCACCGCCCGAAACGTGCCGAGACGCTGAACCCTCTTCAAAGAGGCGTCATGACGATCCTGACGAAGGCGATCGTCATGAGGGGGAGAAAAGACAGCGAACCTCGGTAACAACAACAACGAGGGGAAGAGGTAGAGGAAGCCAAGCCCACACAACCCGAACCCCAACCAGCAAATAATACCAATCCAAGACCCAAAAGAAGAAACAAGCCTCAGACGACAAAATCCCCAGCTTCGAAGATGCGTATAAGGATGATCCAACAACTGATCCCCATCAAGTGCTCAATGAATACGTCATGACAGAACCGTGGTCAAAGAAGGACGAGTTTGAAGCAGAAGTCGTGGCAAGCATTACTAAATACAGAGAAGTATTCAAGAGAGCCATGGCCAACATCTACTCCTTCGATCCAATCGAGCTTGAAGAGGGCGAACATCTCGAGAAGCTGTTAGAAAACAATATGGACTACGGGATCTACAGAGCACCCGAAGTTCAAGTCCCAAGAAGCATATCAAGAATGGAGACAGAATGGGACAATGT
Source organism: Lindernia subracemosa (assembly GCA_028392965.1). Lineage (NCBI taxonomy): Eukaryota > Viridiplantae > Streptophyta > Magnoliopsida > Lamiales > Linderniaceae > Vandellia > Vandellia subracemosa. The sequence goes on from JAQPCC010000065.1 coordinate 571,559, forward strand.
GAGACTAACAGCACCATTTCTCGAAGAAACATCCAAGCGCATCTGGAGGACACCTGACAAAATCAAGAAGCTGGATGAACTCAACCTGAGGGGGCTATCATATCTCAAAGGCAGGGACGCAATGGGCTATCTATGGATCCTCGCTGATCGAAGAAGCATGCCGACAAGGACGGCCAAAGAACAGCGTGCCCACTTCCAGTCAAAGTCGCCTTTGATCAACATCAAACAGATGAACGACAAGAACCTGGGAAGAACACACTACCCAGAGTTCAAGGTGATGTGGAATGACGGCTCTATCTCAACCATCACCGAGGCCGATCTACAATTTCTGAAAAGATCCGACGTCAACCAAATGTACTACCTCTGCCGGAATTTTGGAGCTACAAAGCACGAGTATAGGCAAGGGTACTACGCGATCAAGGGGTTCATGCTCAGAGATCTCGAATTTCATGTTGCCCAAGATCTTCAGATGGCGTTGGAAAGCGGAATGAAGAAGGTCAACCTCACACGACCAACAAGCGGTGACTACAATCTGGATAAATGCGTTGAAGCTGAAGTATTTCAGAATCCGGAATTAGCCATCGTCTATCTCAACCCCAAGAAAGATAAAAGAGTTCTATTGGTGTCAGAAATTTCAAAGTTTAGTGATGGAACGTTGAAGCTGATCAAAGAAAGAGTAGAATTCTGGATCAACGAATATCACAAACCCAGATCGCCAACAGAGAAAGAGATCGAGTATAGGAACCTCCTAGATGACATCAAAGAAGCCATTGATGAGAGGATCCAGCTCAGCAATGATCTCAGACATTTTGAAGTCAACTTCGGGTTGAGGAAGTCCTTCTTCAGACGAAAAAGATGATCGAGCCGTGTCGAAGAAGATGAACACTAAGGGAGAGAATGTTAGGATCATCTTCTAGTGTTCATCATATAATTAGTATTGATGTATTTCTTATTGGGTCATTAGCTTAATGAGTTTGCTAGTTGGGGGCACTCTTGTAATTATACCAAAGTATGTTTGGTATAAATAGTGGGCTAGGGCTTATTTTAATGTAACACTTCCCATTTTAATCAAGAGTCTATTTTGAGCTAAACCTAGAAAAGTGTGAACTCTCTCTCTACACAAAACAAGCCGCCACCTTCACATGAAAAACACGCACACACACACTCGAAGGTATGCACTATTCCATTGATTTTGAGAGTTCTAGCGTGTGTTAGGGACCAAAATGTCCAATACTAGCTCGAGAACCGTCCATTGCTGCCTCTAACTAAAACTGTGGCCAAATAAAATAGTAAAGGTAGAGAAGTCGATTGGAATTGAAAACTTGAAAATTACGAATACGGATGATTTCATGTTCTCTCTAAAATTAATTTCTAAAATTTATATATTATTTTTAATACGTAGTAATATTAGTAGTTCATGACAATCGTCTAATAATTATTAGGTATTTTAAATCATAAAAATAGCAAGAATCGGACCCAATCATGGTTTTTAAAACCGGATAGGACCTGTAAACCTCTAATTGGTTGGAATTCTGATTTCGGTTCGGTTCATCCCTTAAGTAAAAAAGAAAAAAAATTCGAAAATGTAATAAAATAATAAATATATAAGTTAATGTTAAAAAGTATTAGCCAGGTGATAATTTCTTTAATAATTATAGTACACATTAAAATTTATTTTAAATTATTTTTTAACACCTTATTTTATAATTAATTTTTGATCTTCCATCACATTTTATTTTTATTTAATTTTTGACCCAATTTATAAATTTAATTTTTGTCATCCAATTTTACAATTAAATTTTTTTCCCAACACATTTTATTTCATTAATTTATTCATAAAATATAATATTATATATAGATGCATCGATGATTTTATTCCGATAAGGATTAAACTAGTAAAATTTTCGCATTCGAAAATCTAAGTTTCAAAACCTTGCAAAGTATTTTCGTGTAATTGTAAAACTGGATACTCTTTCTGAAGTCTTGACGCCACTTGTAATTTCATTGAAACATTTGTTTGACTAATTAAGACGCCGTCGTTTCTTTTTCCCCTAAATTTCACTTTCCTTCCCAAAACAAGTTTTCAGTACTACTGTTTGTTACAGCGTTTTAATAAATCTCGAAGCGTGAGGATTCGATAACAGCTCCACAAATGGATCCGGAGAACGACAAAGACAGCAAAGAAGAAGAAATTGAACTCGCTGAAGATGATTTTTCTGATGATTCTCTGGAGGTTGATAATGACGAAGAAGATGTTGGAGAAGCATTACCTAATGAGGTTTTTGAAATGTGCAAGCTACATTCGAAGATAATGTTTATCGATATCTTCTAATCCTTAATTGATTTTTCCGCTTTTGTTGCTTAATTTTTTTGTTTCTCTGCTAGATGTCGTGTGATTGAAAGGGATGGTTGCTCTATTTAGATCCGTTTCCGATGGGTTTTTAAGTTTGAACTTCCGTTCTTGTTAAAATTGATGGTTTCATCCTAAAATCAATTGGTAATAAGAGGAGAAGTTTCTTTGATTGAAATTAGATTTCCGACGTGTTACAAATAATCTAACAGTTCTTCCCTTTTTTTCGCCATATTTCTTTACGATGGTTTTTTGGATAAGAATAGTGTGAATGAATGAGAAGTGAGTGTATGATCCATATTTTTTATTGTGATAATCCTATCCTTTTCCTTTTCTGGTCATGTGCGGAGGGTTTAATGTGCTTGAATAGTTGCTTGTACTTTTATGCATTCAAGTGTTATGTCGGTGTTTTTAGTGTTCTTAAATCTGTATTTGCAATTTGCTCTTACTGATGGATTCTCTGATACTTCCGTGTATTACTTTATTATGTGAGTTAAACTTGAAAATAATGCCTGAGTAGAATCAATGCGTGTGATGGTGATGAACGCACCTGAAAGTGTTGTGATTTCCATATCTCGTGTATAATTTTGGATTCTTTGCATCCAAGACAATTAGTTCTTCGTAATTATTCTAGATATCTCGTGAGTTATGTTTGCATTATGTGTTTTTCTTGCATTAGACTCCACGTGATTTATGTTATATTTTGATATTTTGAAATTTATTTAATCTAGTTTGAATGCCATTAAATAGACAAAAACAATCGGCATATTGAGCTATATGATTATTTATAGCGAATCTTTTTATATGTATAGATAAAAGAGCCACGAAACATTTTTATACGAGTTTGATGATTAAGTTGACAAACATCTTTAAGAAAAGCTAACCACACACCATTTTTTTTTCTACTGATGAAAGTGTTTGCTTGTCAAAATCAACGAATGATCGTGTCAATTTTTGGCCCTTGTTGATGTTGCATTTTTCACCATTTAGGATTGTGAACCTTTTCTTCCGATTATTATATTCTTTCGTACCTGTCCATGTCAGTATTCCAGTTTTGTGTTTATGTTGAACTCATTATTTAATTGGTCCATGTTGCCACCTTCAAAAAAAATTTCCATGTCAATTTGTGATTTCCCATTTCTCAGGAACCATTGACAGAGAAAGAGATTGAAGAGCTTATTTCTGAGCTTGTCGAAGTTGAGAGCAAAGTAAGACACTGGTTACCTTTTTATGCTTATTGATGCATGATTTTTTATTATCTTATTTGGTTGGTTACTCTTCAGGCTGCTGAAGCTCAAGAAGCTCTGGAAGAGGAAGCCCTTGCCAAAGTAGAGGCTGATGTTAGGAAAGAACTATCCCATCTCGTTGGGGATGAGGTAATTCTTTTGTTTTCTTTTCATATCAAGTTTTTATTCGTACATGTGTATGCTGAACTTTTTGGGATCTCTGTAGCTGGATAAAGCCGTGGCAGATGAAATGGCAGCATTCAAGGAAACGTGTGAAATTGAACTTGACAATCTTGAGACCGAGAGTGTCCACTTACAGGTACGACTTGTAGATGTTTTACAATTGACGTAAATTTTTAATCATCAATTGGCTCTTTCTGTTTCTTGTTTTGAAAAACTTAAGCTACGAAGAAGGGAACCTTACTGAAAGATCAAATGATGTTTTGTTCATGCCAAAAAATTATACTAAGTGGTTTCGGTGTTCCTAATATTTCGTTTCATTTTGGGCTTTGGCTGTATCAGGCTGTCATTGAACTTATAGGACAATATTTGTCTTTGATGAGGGTTTTTTCTTATATTTGAATTAGGAGCAACTTGATGGTGCTGGTATTGAGCTTTCAAGTCTGTACAAGTGGATTGAGAAACAAGCACCCAATGGGTGCTCCACTGATGCATGGAGAAAGAGAACTCAGTGGGTGGGAGCTGAAATGTCTGTTGATGCTAGTGAGTCGATTGCAAAGGCTGAGGAGTTTCTTCAGAGTAACAGGCCAGTGAGAAGGTTAAATCTCCACCTATCTTATTAGTTCAGATGTTATCCACTGGGAAAGTATTATTTATTGATCTTCAATTTACGACAGACGGCATGGCAAAGTCTTGGAGGAGGGTGCCAGTGGTTTCTTGGAAAAGAAGATTGCAACAAGTGAAAGTACAAAAACCATAAGTGATGGTAAAAATGTTGATTGGGACTCATTCAGTAAAATGTGCTCAGATAGGTCATCATTAGAGGGAGTTACCTTTGGAACAAAGAACTGGGCTTCTGTTTATCTGGCAAGCACACCACAACAGGCTGCTGAACTTGGCCTAAAATTTCCTGGAGTTGATGAGGTGATATACCTTTGAGTTGCTTAATAATATGTCTATCTGAACCCCTATGCTTTAGTTGAAATGTGTTTCCTACGCATTTTCTGATTTTATGTGTCAAAGTAACAACACACTCATTTTATCGAAAAACATCCTCATTTGTTGCGGATTATCTCATTTGTTGCGGCCCTTGTGCTAGATACTGATTATTCATAATATATTCTGTAGTATGATCCACTCATTCCCAAACATTGTGGATGATCATGTGGCCTGGTAAAATGCCGTTAAAGAGCATAATTCTTTGACGCATATATGTTCAGTGGCTTCATAAATTATTATCCTAATTGTTGCTGCATGGACAGGTGGAGGAGATTGATGACATTGACAATGGCACAGATGACCCATTTATTGCTGATGCTATAGCAAACGAAAGAGAATTGGCTCTCACAGAAGAACAAAAGAAAAACTACAGAAAGGTCAGTATCACATTTCCAAAATTGGTATTTCCTTTTTTATTTTTCGTTCAAGTAAATATCAGTAGGGTGAACGGACGAAATAAATGTTGGTTTGTGAAAACTTTCAGCAGAATTGACTTTGTCTTTAACATTGAAACCTGATGCTTCTTTTCCTATAAATAAATGTGAAAAAACATTGTTATCTATTTCATACCTAAGGTAACCGCAAAAATATGTAGTTGTCTTGCATAAACAACCATCAACCACCTATATAATGATATACGCTTGTTATGAAACATCACATGCAAAAATTTGGAATTTTATGGCATCATATGGCTTTCAGCTTCAATTTGCATATGGCTATGAGTTTCAATGTGCATGATTCACTTTCATTTTGGTGTGTTTGGCGCTAGTGTAGTATAAAGGACATCATCGATTGCATATTAGCATAGGACAACTTTGCAAACATGATATGGCATGATTATTGGCAGGTCAAGGAGGAAGATGATATAAATGTCGATCGTAAGCTTCATACTCGTTTGAAACGGAGGCAGCGTAGGAAGAAACACCAAAAATTGCAGGTTCAACTCTTGATTTTACGTGGGTGTTCTACAAAATCTGTTTTCCAGTCTTGATCGCGGTCATTATATGCTTTAGGATACTGTTGATGGGCATAGGGAATGCCAAGACGATGATTCCTTGGTCCTTGAGGATGGGACTTATGAAAATGCTGATGGAGGTGAGTTGAAAATATTTTCTGGTGCTACTGCTAATGATGAAATACGTAGTGGTACTGATGGACATGGTTATCCAGGTTTAATGAAGTCAATGGAGTTCAATCGGGCAGGTGAAAGTGATGAACTAAACTCCAAAATTGATAGTTACGATGACAATCAAGGTGCTAGAAATGGATTGTTAGATACCGAGAAAGAAAAATCAGAAAATTCAGTTGCATCTAGTTCGGACACTGATTCCGATGATTCAGATGCAGGTGTCAGTGTCAATGCCAGGTACACAACATTTGTAAACTATACTGTTTGCATAATCATATTCTATCTGTGTAGGAGCCATACTGTAGTAGTTGGCTTATGTCCATATATCATATAGATATCGTGTCCTGAGGCATTGATTCAATTATAGCATTTATTGAAATTTGTGATTTCGTTTGGCTTTGCCATCTATTAATTGTTTCATGTTTTGACGTTTCCTAGTAGCAAGAGAAGACGTAAAAAGAAAATACGTAGAATCATGGATGACACTGAATTGGGGGAAGAGACAAAGAAGAAAATTGCGATTGAGAAGGTAACCTTCACGTGTGCATTGTTTTTACGTGGTAGTTTACTAGTTTCTTTTAAATTAAGACATCATCCACGAAGTACTTATATCTTATATAGGAGCGTCAAGAGCGGCTTAAATCTTTGGGGGCTCGGGTATCTACCCAGTCTTTCATGACGAGTGCTTCATTCAGTAGTCGAAACTCTTCCGAGGGTGGTGGTGCTGAAACCTTGGCTGATTCTTCTGCTGGTTACTTGATAAATGTGGTGAGGGAAGAAGGTGAAGAGGCAGTGAGGATTCCTCCAAGTATATCAGCAAAATTGAAACCCCATCAGGTTTCTGCATAAAAATCGATTTGTCCTCTTTTTGTTGCATTCTTTTATTCAGAAATCTGTAAGGAGTTTTTATGTCAAATTAGGTGTTCGGATGCCAACTTGACATTGCTTTCATCTCCTGCACTATGCTGTTTCTTTTTTGATTTACTTTTCTCTATTTTAATGACGTTAATGTGTTCGTAATGATATTCTAACTGGGTTTAATTACTCAATCTTCTTCTATCATTACAGGTTTCAGGGATTCGATTTATGTGGGAGAATATTATTCAATCTGTGCGGAAAGTGAGGTCAGGTGACAAAGGTCTCGGTTGTATCCTGGCTCACACTATGGGACTGGGCAAAACTTTCCAGGTAATATATTTTAGCCTAAGATATTATTTATTTTGGATACTTTAACGAGCCTAATCGATCTCAATCATCCTTCGGTACCTTTTTGTTTCTTTTCTTTTACGGTGACAATGAATTATCATAAATATGTATTTGAATTCTTCTAAAACTGTTCTCCGTAAGACTTGTATTAACATATATGATTGTGTGATAACAAGCTTAATCAATTGTGGTTCTAATATCTCTAGTGATAAGGAATATGATCATAACTGGTGTTGTAGGTCATTGCTTTCCTCTACACTGCCATGAGAAGCGTAGACCTGGGATTAAGAACTGCACTTATTGTGACCCCTGTAAGCGTTCTACACAATTGGCGGAAGGAGTTTTTGAAATGGAGGCCATCTGAGCTGAAGCCTCTTCGAATATTCATGCTGGAAGATGTTCCAAGGTTTTGTTATAAAAATCTAATTTTTAAAAACTTCGTAATGAATGTAATAAGTGGTCGGCTTTATCATTCGTCAACGTATTTAAAAATTTGAGTTGCATTTTTTTATTCCTTATAGTTTGGGTTTGAAGTTTAAGTCATATTTATATCTTTTAAAAGTTACGAATACGCAGGAATTAATAAGCATATTGTGGGATAAATGCTTCATTTATAAGATACAAGTGTGTAGCCCCTGCTGAAGGTTAGAGAAGTTTCACTCTGAAAATATTATGATGTTTATTATTTCTACATGAAATTTTCAGGGAGAAGAGAGTTGAGTTGCTCATGAAGTGGAGAATTAAAGGGGGTGTATTCTTAATTGGTTATTCTGCCTTCCGAAACTTGTCTCTTGGAAAGTATGTAAAAGACCGAGATGTTGCTAGGGAGATTACTCGTGCTCTTCAGGTGATTGTTCACCTGTTTGAAACTAAATCTGAATCCAAGAGCATTTGGAAACAAATCATATTTTATCAAACTGCAAACAAGGGAATAAAATTATCCAATAACATATCCAATTAAAAGTTTTCGTTAGTGGAGCTATATGTTATTTAGATGCATACAATATTTTATTATCTAAAATTCATATCTTCTCATGCCTAATTAATTAACAATTAAAGAGTATATTTTGTGAATCTTGATTTTTGTTGGATTCGGTCTGAGGTGACCTGGAAAAGTTTGTTTCTGTTGAATGTAGTTCATGGTTCTTATTCATTTATGTTTATAATTTGAAAATTTGTTAATCAATCAGCTACTTCAAGAAGTCTACAATGTTTCACAGTTTTTTGTTCATCTGTTGTTTGAAGTAGAATATTTACATTACGTAGGTTGGCATGCCAAGTTATTCTGAACTGTTGCATCCATTTTAACAGATAGTTAATAATCTATAAAGGAGTAATTAGAATTTCATCTGTTCCATTTTATGCTTTTCAACATCTTTATCTTAGGACTTATGTACGCAGTGCTAGGTTGGCTAGCTTTCTTCCGTTATTGTCTAAGGATCAAATTATACTGTTATTAAGATCACACTAATTAATTGGCAGGACGGACCTGATATTTTAGTCTGTGATGAGGCTCACATTATAAAAAACACCCGGGCAGGTACAACCCAAGCTTTGAAACAAGTCAAGTGCCAAAGAAGGATTGCGTTAACTGGGTCACCTCTTCAGAACAATTTGATGGAGTATTATTGTGTAAGAATTAATACATTTCGACTCTATTATGGGCCTTACACTCCATTTCATGGTCTGATTATCTTTAATTTTATGTTGAGCAGATGGTGGACTTTGTTAGAGAAGGATTTCTTGGTAGTAGCTCTGAGTTCAGGAACCGGTAATAGAATTTGGATCCTTCCATGATGTTTTTGTTATCCTTCATTGTCTCAGTGCCTTGTCAATCTTTCACTGTTTTGCAGGTTTCAAAATCCCATTGAAAATGGTCAACATGCTAATTCTACTGCAGAAGATGTGAAAATAATGAATCAAAGATCTCATATCCTCTACGAACAGTTGAAAGGATTTGTTCAAAGGATGGATATGAGTGTGGTTAAAAAAGATTTGCCTCCAAAAACTGTATATGTTATATCTGTTAAGTTGTCTCCGCTGCAGAGAAAATTGTATAAGAGGTTTTTAGATGTTCATGGCTTCACGAAGGACAAGATTTTTGGTGAAAAGATCATCAAGAGATCATTTTTTGCTGGGTACCAGGCCTTAGCTCAGGTAATTGTTACTGTTAGCTTACATTCGTCCTTTTTTTTCAGTTCCCATTAAAAAATCTATTTTTCTTCTCAACTCTCAAGTATGGGAACAGGATGCACAATTTGTAACCTGGAAAGCATACTTCAGCGTCTCAAAATATCGTCTTAGTTTTCAAAATTTCAGCAATGTAAGTTAACTTTATCTTGACTCAATGACTATATGTTGATACTGTATATTACACTGCAGATATGGAACCATCCTGGTGTTTTGCAACTGAGGAAAGAGAACAAAGAGTCTGTAAAATTTGAAGATATGGAAGATGATGACTCAAGTGATGATATTGTTGATGACACCATCATCTCTGGTGGTATGCTTACTATATTTCTATCTTCTACTTTTCGCCATGATATGTTCTATTGGTGTGTATATTCGGTGCAATTAACTTACTTCATTCTTGAACCCACATCATTATTTATCAAAACAAAAAAGCTTTCTGCAAGTTCTTTAGTAGTGTATATGAAATGTTGGTGGCGTAGTTATTGGGATTTGTAAGACTCGGTTACACTATGCTGTTGTGGTTTACTGACTTTTGGTTGCACTGTGCTATTGTGGTTTACTGGCTTTTGGTTACACTATGCTATTGTGGATTACTGGCTCTTATTCCTATGTTCTGGCTCATGAAAATGTTCTCCTCCCACATTAATGCAGATAAGCTGAACAATCCTCACGGGAAAAATGTTAATGGATTTCTTTCTGAGGTGGGTGTAATTTTTTTTCTTACGAATGAATCACTACTCTACTAATATTTTCTCTTTAGACGACTTGAAACTATTAGAAACTCATTATTATTCGTATTGCCTTCTGATCTGGTGCTTGTTACAATGCATCCCGCTACCTCTGGTGATATGGTTATTGTGTTTAACTGCTGTGTTAGATAAAGAGCAAATTTTTTCACTTCTTGCTGATGTTGCTGAAGTACTCTGTTTCCAGGATTGGTGGAGAGATCTTCTAATGGGAAATAACTATAAGGAGGCCGATCAAGGTGGCAAAATGGTTTTACTGCTCGATATTCTAACCATGTGCTCGAATGTCGGCGATAAGGCATTGGTCTTTAGCCAAAGTTTACTGACTTTGGATCTAATTGAATTTTACCTTTCAAAGTTGCTTCGTCCAAGGAGGAGTGGAAAGTTTTGGAAAAAGGGAAAGGATTGGTACAGGTGTGTGTGGCTTTTTGATCATCTGAACTCTTCATATAACTTAGGAACTTATATACGATTGGCTAAACTGTTCAGCATAATGCATAAAAGCTGAATATAGTTACTGATAAGAAGTTTCGAAAAGATTAAATGTATGCAAAAGCGTAAAGTTTCTAGCTCTTAAGCTTTTTAGGATTGAGGTATATAGTAGCATACAGCATATCGTTTTTTATCATTTCAACTGAGCAGTTTTATTTCAATCAAGATGCTCTAGACATTTTCTCAGCTAATGTTTGTAATTCATTGTCTATTATCACATCCAGAAAGGGTTTAATAAGTACAACTCGCTACTAATCCTATACAGGTTAGATGGAAGAACAGAGAGTGCGGAGAGGCAAAAACTTGTAGAGAGGTTCAACGAGCCTACGAATAGAAGGGTCAAATGTGTATTGATATCAACCAGGGCTGGTTCTCTGGGGATTAACCTTCATGCAGCTAACCGAGTAATTATAGTAGATGGATCTTGGAACCCTACATATGATCTTCAAGCTATCTATCGAGTTTGGAGGTGCGTAATCTAATTTTTTTTTCTTCCATTATTTCATCTTAACGAATCGAATTTTTGGAAAGACTGAGCAATTAGAGCTATATCTTTCTTCCACTGTAGGTACGGACAAACGAAGCCTGTCTTTGCATATAGATTGCTGGCACATGCAACAATGGAAGAAAAGATCTACAAGCGTCAGGTAACCTTTTCATCATTATCAAATTTTCATCCAAGTTGCAATAGTTTAATGTGAAAACAACCATTGAGAGAAAAATAATTCGGATAGGTGACTAAGGAAGGCCTAGCAGCACGTGTAGTCGATAAACAGCAAGTGCACAGGACCATGTCTAAAGAAGAAATACTGCACTTGTTCGATTTTGGAGATGATGAAAATGTTGACATGTCGCCTGAATTGGCGGGACAAGAGAATGGAGTTGCATCTGATTCTAAGACCGAAGGGCATGTCGGAAATCTGTTGAAGCAGTTTTTGTCACATCCCAATGGAAACTTATCTTCCGACAAACTAATGCAGACCTTGATCAGTAGATATCTTCCCAGGTACCGTTTATCATACACTACTCTGATAGCATCCACAACGGGCCTTCATTTGTCGGTATGAGATGGAGTTTTAACCTCATACCCAAACTCATTCATATATTTTCTAGATGGATCTCGAATTTTCACGAGCACGAGACACTCTTACAAGAGAACGAAGACGAAAAGCTTTCAAAAGAAGAGCAAGACTTAGCTTGGGAAGTGTTTCGCAAAACCCTGGAGTGGGAGGAAATACAGAGAGTGTCTCCCGAGGAAAACACCAAAGCATCATCTGTGCAACAACAAAAGCCCATCGCCGAGCCTTTGGCGGATCACAAGCCACCAAGCAATACTGCTGTGAAAATCCCTAAACCTGACCACGCACTCGAACAGGCGAGACTAAGGCATCAATATCGTTATGGGCTTCGGAATTGCACGAATCTTTCTCACTTGCTCACGTTGAAGAGCAAAGGGATAAAGAATGGTTGCAGTACGATTTGCGGGCAATGTGCTAAAGAAATACGCTTTGAGGACTTCAAGTGGGGTGGTGGTGCTAGGTCTGTCAAATAATATGTATGTATGATCGAATATATATATATATATATATATTTTTTTTTTTTCCTTTTGACTAATTTAATAATAATTTGTATCAAGCAATCTAGGGTTGATCTGCTCAGTTGTAAATGGTCCAATTGAATATTATGACTTCTGTTGCATTTGTAGTCACGTGTAGTATGTTGTAATCTAGCCCTTTTCGAAATGTAAGACTTGATCTAAGTGTTGTATTCGATTCGTCCATATCATATACATATGTCGATATTCTAATATAGATTGATAGGTATTCGATTCATCACTTGAATATATTACAATACCATGTCCAACAATCGTATTAAATGTATAATTCAACAATATTCTAGCAGCTTAAAATAGCTCGATACGTCCAATCACTACGACGTTGCTTGGTCCGTCGGAGTCGTGTAAGAAAAATACCCAAGAAAACCGATATCATGCATGCTTTGAGCGTCGTTCTTCTTTTTCTTTTTTTTTTCGCAAGTCCTCCATTGTTCCGACGAAGAACAGCTCAACATCTTTCATCCCCTAACCAGTTGTCCTTCTCTTTAGGGCCAGTGGGCCCTTCCTCGCCATAGAGCTCGGTCGGGAAAAGCTCGATAAAGTTCTCCAACGAAAACCTCACAAAGATCGGCAGGTGCTTGAGAATCTTCTCTATCTCTGACTTCGAATCGTAAACAATGGTGGGCCCCCACTCTCTCATGTACTGCAACCAATGGGGCTCCTCAACTTCATCATCTCTTAAGTACTCAGCAGCAACTATTTGATACTTCTTACTAGAATCAATCAAATGATCGCTCTTTGAACAATCATTTCTTGCTCCGATCTTAAGCTTCGATGATCCCTGAATGTAACAACCCTCATGGGGAAAACTTGCATGGCCATGTTTCGATGCGTAGACGATTGATTTGTTTCCACTTATAAACTCCAACTCTGATGCATCAAGCCACTCACCTCCACTGTGCTCAGAGAAGTACATGCTCCACAGTTCACCCTCAAAATTGCTGATTCTAAGTGTGTAATGTTCCCAGTCACCTACGTGCTGGCCCAATCTATCGAAGGTGTATGAGAAAATCCCAGCTTTAATCGAAGCCGGGCCATTAAAGGGGCAAAAGATCCACATCGCAATGTCTGTGAAAGTTCCACCGGACGCTGGCTTTATATGGACGTAGAGCTCTGCTGATTCCAAGTCCCCGGACATTATTTTAGCCTTATTTTCGTCTTTGTCAGGTAGATCGAGCCAGTAAAGCCCATCATTGATTCCGCCTCTTGGTAAGTTAGAGCCCTTGGAGTCGATCGACAGGCCCTTGTCTCTGCCCTCTTTGTAGAGAAGTGCTCCCTCGTCGAAGAACCAAGACACCGACGAGGGCAGGTAAGTTTCATCAGTGTGGAAGTAAACAGTGGGCCCATAATGTCTTATCAGCGCGTGGACCTGTTCGAGCGTCGGCATTGAGGAGAGGGAAGTGTCGAGGTTTTTCAGACAAGAGATGCTTAGGTTGTCAAAAGAATCTTCATCTTTATCACAGAAGAAAGTACCAACAGGGACACCTTTCCCAAGTATTCCCCTGTGGCACGGCCTCGTGCTCCAAACGTAAAACTGCCTCTTCGACAAGATAGCGTTCGAATCGAATATCAGTTCATCAACCTCACATGCTTCGGTCAGATCAGAACGAACACATCTTACTTCATTGACATCGGGGGCATCAGTCTGGGTCGTTACGACAAAGCCCAGAGCTTTATATCCGGGCGGAGGATTTGGCAGCCAGATGTAGGCAGGCCCATCAGCTTTCCACACTAAGGTGTAGTTCAAAGGCTTTTTTAGAGCAGGAGAATCAGATGAGGTTGTACTGTGTGCTTCATCTGTGGTTTTGCTTTTAGCTGCAAGAACATAGCCTCTCAACTTACGGTCATTCGGCTGACAATAGTCGCCAAGGCAGTGAAAGCCATCTGGGATTTCAGTAGGTTTGTAGAAGGTAATGGAATTCCCCTTTCCCATAAATGGCTCGCAAGCCCAAATTTTGTCGAATTTCAATATTTTCACAACTTCAATCTCTCCCAAGGATATCATCCCAGTGGCGAAATCTTTGCCTGTGAAAATGAAGACACTTTGAATAAGAACAATTTATTCATACCTATTAGCATTCAACTGCTATTCACAATCCAATAATTCAAGAAGGGAACAGAAACACCAAAGGCAGCAGAATCTCAATTTCTTGAACTAATTTAAGGCTGATAAAACTTGAAAGGAAAGAGTAGATTAAGGCAACTGAAACTAAAACAAACAGAACATAAGGCAACACATCGTGTTAATACAAGAAAGAAATATCATCATTCATCAGCTAGAAAGGCTTAGTCTTTACCGAAGATATCATCAACTAACACAGACCTTTAGGCCATTTAGGAAGTGGTGAAGGCAAAGAAAACGGCTCTGATTCCTCCAAAACCCCTTCATACGCACTGTCCAAGCACGATCTACAACAGTCCAACCATCCCAACATTTTCTTCAAGAAACTTTAATTAGAAATAAAAATTCCAAGCCCACCAAGATAAACCAGCTAAATCAAAAGAAGATGATCTTCCTAAGATACCATCAGTAGGTGGCAACAGTAATAAATAGACAAGAAAACTGAAACCAGAAAGGCATATTCTATCTGAGGATGAGAATATAAATTAGTGATGACGAGCATAAGCAAAGAAAGCCACCAACTTTGGCAAGTGATTTAGAAAAGGTTGGAGGCGTTCTTTTCTTACTAATTTTCTTTTGAGGAGATTGAGTGAGACGTAGGCAAGAGTGCAAGAGTTGTTGGAGTTTGACGCTTTCTTTGCTTGGAATATGAAGACTTTGGACTTTTCGTTTTCTATCTATTTATTTATTTATTATTATTATTATTATTATTATTATTATTATTATTATTATGTTTCTCGTCGTTTTTCTCTATTATTTTACTCTTTAATAATGATTAACGTAGCCGGTGGTTGGAAATTGAAAGGAAAAACATATGATATAGTATCAGTAAGAATAAATATAAAAAAGCCTTTGAAATTGTTTTTTTTTTCTGTCCCGATGTATTCCTTCTCGATCTGACTATGAGCTAGCCCCTAAATACCAGAGTGAGCATGCTCCACACAGACCTGACGGAGGCTTAATTGCGCCACACACTCAAGTAGTGGGACTAATCCCCGGGGCCAGATGAATACGTCCCAAACCCACCTGACAACGATAGTCATGAGAAATAAATCCCATAGGAACTACTCACAGAATTGTGTGAGGGGTATTCGATCTCATGATCTAACCCACAAATCTTTAAGATCTCCTCCTTGACCACTAGATCAATACCTCATTGGCTTTGAAATAACAAAAATGAATAAGGCCTCCTCCTTGTTCAAAATAACAAAAATGAACATATAATAACATAAATGAACATATTCTTTCGTTTCGTATCTCCACATATAGATCAACTAGACCTTATCTGGAAAACCGCAATCGAACTGTGGTCAATGCAACGGCTACAGTTTTGATTACCAGACCTTACCCGTGTTTGTTCGAACCATGAATCAACGTTTTTTGTTACTATTAAAATTTATATATTTTTTTATTTTTCATATTATTTAATAAAAATTAAAAAAATAATAGTTTATCGGCTGCAAGTTTGAACCGTAATTCTAAACCGCGAACACGTCTAAGGTTCAGTAGTCGGGTCATAATCCAAATGGATGTCATGGGTTCGATTTCACTTGCAGTCCTTACCTTTTAGTATGTGTGGAATTGGATCGAAAAACACAAATCAAGAGTATTAGTTCCAGTAGAATCGGGGTGGGTCATTCCACATTTGACAGTGTAATTCATATCTGCTTCAAATTGAACTTATTCGGAGTTGTGGAAGCTACGAAGATGTTGGGAAAATACATTTGACTGATTATATATAATAATTTTTCAAATGGAAAAATCCCTCGAGATATACATTTCATCTTTAATATTTTTCTGCTACAAAGAATTGAAAATAAAAAAAGATCAATAGAAAAAAAATAAAAGAAAATCTCCAATGTCATTTCCTTAAACACTGCCCGCAACCCTTGCGTCAAATACCATTTTAGATGTTTATAACCAATTTAATGTCTTTCAAATAACAAAATATCATTTAACGTGATACACAACCCGGGTATGTACACATAACTATCTATCAGGATGAAATTCTTATACTTAGGTACCCTGTCAGAAAAATTTTATGTTAACGTACTCATTTAAAAGATTTCCTAAATTAAGTATTCGTTGGAAAAAATAACCCTGAAATAACTCATATTTACATTATCTACCTACAATAGCATTTAATAGAAAAACAGAAATAAATTCGTCAAAACCTCACATAGAAAAAAATAATAATATAAAATAAATATATTCATGCTTCAATTCAAGCTTTGAACATGTACATTTCTCTCGCTTCAAACCTTCGATCGACCACATCTCAAATTCATCGAACACAAAAACCGGTTCTTTAATATGTATGTATGTTTTTTTTTTGTATATATTTTTGGGTTCACATTGTTACACCCGATTTTGTCGTAAACGATTTTACAAATTATGATTTCAGCATCTGGAACTACATCTAAACGATTTGACAAATCATGGTTTCAACATTTGGGTCTTCATAAATTTTGTCCTAAACGATTTTGAGTCTGCATATGGGTTTATTATTTCAAAAATTTATTTTAAGGGATATTTCGTCGATTATGGCTTTCAAACAGCCAATTATGATTTCTTCATATGTCATTAATTTGATTGTAGGGTAATTATAAGGGGTAACTACACATAAATACCTATCAATAAAAAATATCTCACATAACTCCCCTTATCAGAAAAAACTTCTTTTAATGACCAACTGAAAACATTTCCTACACTTAAGGACCAGTTTTTCTGAAAAGACTATTTTACCCTTGAATTTGTTTTTTTAAATGCTAAAAAATCCCAATTCTCATTTTAATCGATAAAAAAAAAGGGACGATACCAGAATCCACCGTCGACGTTTTCGCCCAGGCCATCCACCTACCGGAATCGGTGCCGTCGTCTTCCAGGTAAGTCGCTCCGGCCTAAGCGATTCAGGTAGGTGTTTATTTCGTCTGTGCCATCGTTATCGTAAAGCTGTGCAAGCTATTTGTGGAACGAGGCGCCACTGGAGTTCTAAACCGCAACTCTCATGATATTGCTCAACGTTAGACGACCACACACTGGAAAATCCCCGCCACAAATCACGACACACGACTGTTCTGAGGTACGATTTTGGTTAATTTGTTGATTCAATGTCTTTTTTATTTTCGAATGTTTCGTTTGTGTTCGATTTTATTGAATCGAAGCATCAAGTTTATATTCTTCATGATTCAGTGTGAGAGTATGTCGATGTGACCAGTGTGAGCCTTTTCTGTTGATCTAGTCTAGACATGGAATCATCCCATTTTTTATTTGATTATTACTTTGGATACTGTAATTTTCAGTTGTGAGCTGCTAAGCTTAATATTATGCATTTGTTAGGTGTGATGGATATTAATCCTCTCTTTTTGCCCCAAAATATGAAATCTTTGCCTTGAAATCTCATGATCTTATGCTATAGCGTATTTCTCAAATCGTTCAAGATGCTCATAGATCAATGGGGTGGTCCCATGATGAATCCTATTCCGACATAAGAGAGAACAAGAGATTTGTTGCAGTTCAACATCATGGGCATCGATACTGTCCTCGTCGCCCGCACCGACGCCGTCGTTGCACCTCTGAAATTGAAATAGTGGTAAATTAATATGTAATTGTTTAAAAATAGCGAGAAATTTACCAAACTGGTCGTCAATGATTTCCCTCTTAAGCCTTGCTGGGTATGGTATTTTTGGTTGATACGTCCTGACAGGTGGGTTAGCTATGACTTCTTCCTCCTTGTCAGCTTCGCCGCTTTCATTTTTGGGCTCAACGTTCTTCTTCGGTTTTCTCACTTCTTCGAGTTCTCTCCCATTCTGAATCGTTACCGCTTTAACGTGGTGGTCCTTCGGATTACTCTCGGTGTAGCTTGGCAATGAACCGAGAGGACGTTGTTGGATTGACTCCGCAATCTGCCCAACTTGCTTTTCTAATGCTCGTAGCGAAGACTCGGTATTTTGTAGTCGAGTTTCTTGACTGTCCAGGCGAGAGTCGAGCTTTCCCATCAAGTTGGCAAACATTCCCTCGAGCTTATCTACGCGGCTTTCTGAGGCGGACTCAGCATTTGTGCCATGGTATCCTTGTGTACTTTGGTTTTGTAATCCCGGAGGAGCTTGTTGTTGATTACCGTAGGCCAAATTCGGATGAACTTGATTTGGGGTAGTTTCGTTGGCCTTGGTAATTACCCATGTAGTTGACTTGCTCCATCGGAATTGTGGTTGGACAATGGGCAGCGTTGTGGCTTTCACCGCATGTAGTGCATGGTGGAACATACGTCGGGTATGACTGAGGAGGCCGAGCAGCTGTGGGAGTTCTCGGGGTAGATTGTACATGTACAGCGTTAACGACCAGCTTTGCTGCTAGCGTGGGTAGAAGTGTGTTCATCAGCGTCTGCATTTGAAGGCCGTTCGCTGTGATTTGTTGTTGGAGTGTGTCTAAGTTGGCGTTTATCGCGGTTGAGTTGTCGACATCGTACATCCCCGGAGGTTTGCCCCTACTGCTAGAACTACCGCGACGGGAGCTATTTGCGCTATAATCTTCAATCAGGTTCCAGCCCTCCGTCGTGCTCAGATTACATAATCCTCCACGACATGCGCTGTCCAATAATTGTACAGTGTGGTCATTCAGCGACTCATGGAACCGCTGAATTTGTTCGCTCTTCGTCGTCCCGTGTTGGGGAAATCGGTTCAAAAGCGCCTTGAATCTGGTCCACACGTCGTAAAGATTTTCTCCCTCCTTTTGCTTGAATGTGGTAAGGTCCATCTTATATTTCAACGCCTTTGATGGTGGGAAGAAGTGAGTAATGAAGATGGTCTGCATCTGATCCCAGGTGGTAATAGATCTCTCGAGTAGCAGATTAAACCATTCTTTGGCGTTACCTCTTAGAGAGAAAGGAAATAAGTAGAGTCGAATGGCTTCAGCGCTTACGCCTTGTACTCGTAATATATCGGTGACAGACAAGAAGTCTCGAATGTGTCAGTAAGCATCTTCCTTCGGAAGTCCGTCGTATTGAGCGGTCGTTTGAAGCATTTGGAGCCAATGATGTTTGAGCTCGAAATTATTCGGGATCGGAGGAAGTACTATCGCTGAGCTAACCGTTTCTACGGCGTTGTTCCTCCATAGTTCTCTCATCGGCGGTTCTTGCATCACTAATGGCATTCCATCGTTATTTTGATCTACCATCTTGTTCGTTGTTTTGGCTCGTCTTGCTTTTTCCCGTAAATTTTGTCGGAATGTTCTCTCGATCTCGGGGTCCCTCTCAACTAGTGGTATCGAAGGTTTCCCTCGGGTCATGCACCAACGTACCTAGCCGAAAAGAAAAAAAAAGAGCAATCGTAAATAAATAATAAATATAAATATATGTAGAATAATAAACTAAAATCTTCCTAAATATCGACAAACTATCCTACGCTCGACAGACAAGTGTACCTATCGAAAATAGTATAAAAGTGGCAAGTATTCGAGTATCAAACCCAAAGAAACTATGTGACTAGAAATACTCACGTTTAAATATTCTAGTGCAAATTTTTGAGTTGTTGAAAAATATAAAAGAAAATAAAAACTTAAAATAAAAGCTTGATAAAATGATAAATACGGGACGACCTTATGAAAGTAAACGTATTTGAGATTTCGAATCCCCCTTGCTCAACCGAACGATTGACAAGTATAAATTTTAGCTAACTATTAGACCGTGAGGATTCCTACAACATGCTTACGAGTATATCTGACTGACGAAACTGCGTCTTATTACACAAGACTCGTAAACAACTAATCTATGAATTAAATAGCTGGGAAAGTTTCCCTAACTACTTATCCGAAAATTGCATTAAAATACTATGAATCCCGCTATTAGATTTGACTCTAATCCGGCAGGGTAGTTCAACCTATCTCTAGTAATGAGTTTATTCCGCTCGCTTACGAGTGGTCTAATCGTTCGCCACTCTCTCGATCGTAGCTTACGATTTCCCAAAAAAATTATCTTAATCATATAGACATAATCAAAACAATATCATAATACGTAACCGAGTAATAATAATAGTAAAACAACAACCCTTCAAACATACCTACGATCTTGCTAGGGTTTATCTAATCTCAAATACTATGAGATTTAGTCACTCATATGAAACATTAACACAACGAGGAGTATAAATAACAAAGAGAAAAATATATCATCTTCCATGAAATTCGTCTCCCGGGTTAATTCTTCGTTGAGGACTTTTATCGAACGGGTGGTGGGCGAGTTACGTGTGTAAGCTTCTCGGCCTTCTCCGCTGCCCTTCACCGACCTCATACACAGCCTTCCCGCAGCCTTCTAGGTCACAGCCCCGTTCGCAGCCCGTGCTTGCAGAATGAGGTTGAGGGTTCAAAGATGGCCTAGTGTTCACGTGGAAGATGGCCCTCACTATTGGGTTGAGGTCTCGTCCTCCCAAAAACTCTCTAACCTCCTCCTCCTTCCTTTTTACACACACGCTGCCCCCCTTTTATAGATGATTGAAGTGAACGGATGTAGCATCAAAGTCTTCATTTGGCACAGCTCAGGCATGCGTGGGATGATTTTTACCTTGAGCCTTGTGCGTGATGGTGATCGTGAGCTCTTTTTCTTCGTGTGGGCTGCGGTGTGTCTGCTCGTGGGTCTCCTACCTTCATTTCCTCCTTTTTGCGAGCTTGAAGGTGTGCGTGTGTCTCTGTGTTGCTCAATCAATGATTGAGCTTAATACAATTATCATATCAAACTATTATAAATGGGCCAAATAAATTTGGGCTTTAGCAATATTATCATGGGCCGAAATTTAATTCTTGGGCCCAATTTATTTTCGGGCTGATATTCGGCGATTCCTCAAATTCTTCGCAAGTCCGAATATTCCCTTGTAGTTCTTTTGCTCCCATGTATGAGTTTAGGATCGGGGCAACGCAGTAATCCAAACTTTGGAGAATAAACTGTTTCCGTTGGACTAGAGCTGAATACTAGATCATATACCGCTGCGTCCCTCTTCGAGTCCAGTTTCCAATGAAATTGACGGACTGGCATTTGAGAGTCTGAGCAAAGAGATATTGCACTTCTCGTGAAGTTGCATTGGCGGGGCAGAGAACAAGGTTCGATGAATAAACTGCTTTAATCTAGATACAACTAGACTACAAAATTTATACTGTTGCGACCGCCTGCGAGTCTAGTTTGGAGCAAAATATACGGAACTGAATTTGGACATCTGAGCGCAAAGTTATTCCAATTTTCCCGAAGTTGCTGCAGTCTGCCAGAAAATTTCATCATAAGTTTGATCGTAATGCGCTTTTATGGAGTATAAAAGATAACGTAAAATATACTTATCATTTAATCCACCTTGGTCGGATCTTCATCCTTCTCAAATTCGTGGAGAAAAAATATTTCTTGTCAAATGCCCACGGGGAAGTTTGTAGAATGCATCTACAATCCAGTTCATGGAGGAAGCGCATTATGAAGCAGGTGTCATCAATGATGCATATCCATACCCTTCCCCGGATTAAAACTTAAAAGCCGTCTGAAGAGTATTCTTAATAGCTTCGAAGTGGAAAGACCGTTTAGATAGAATTCTCTCCACCACACAGAGTCCATTAACGTTTCTAGTCTGACTTTGAGATTCATCCAAAAAATGTATGGACCGTAATATCTCCTCTTTGGGATCTAGGGTGATGGATCAATTGATGTCGATGGCAAAACAATTCGTACCCCACGAGAAACTTCAAGAATAAGATATAACGCACCTGATTAAGTATATACTAGGAAGAAACATAAAAGAGACAAACACAATTATCTAGGGTTTATAAAAAAGTAGACAAAAAGAAAACAAAAGGAAAAACGATTGGTAAAAAGGAACACTAAGATTGTAACGAAAAGAACGAGAACACACATGCCTCAACTACGAACAGCGGATGGGCCAGATTGATAAGAGAACCGTATGGAACGATGTTGTGGACGAATCCTTGATCGATTAATCTCGTAAGCAAGCCATCAAAAGTACAGCGGGAGATGTGAAGAGAATTTGAAAAAAAAAAGCGGAAAAAGTAAACTCAGAAAAAAGAGCTCTCAGAGAAATAGTTTTTATTTTTGAACTAGTCTCAAACTTAGTGTCCGCTTGGATTCCGACATGTTCAAATGATTCTTTCGGGAATCACAATGATTTTATTTTGGATTTCATCCGCATTCTATTATCTCGATTTTTGAAGTATGGGATGGTCTCAACATATTTAGCGGACGACGACCATCCTTAAGATATCTTGAGACATTTCCCTTTCAACCATCATTGTTCAACACAATAGATTTGGTGGTACTGCTTTCTTGATATATCCCATGTATTCAACTTAATTGTTCACATTTTGGTGATCCTTGTGTTAGATAGGTTGAATCAAATATTAATCTAAGAGTCACATTTGATAAAGTGCATGAATTGATAAGAGTCACATTTGATAAAGTGCATGAATTGATCCCAAGAGGTTACAATTGAAAATGTAGTTTATTTTGTCCCTGAGATGCCTCTCTACACGAAGAGATACATCCAAAAGCTACATTTGTATTTGATGACCCTTGGGTATGGTCTCTACCTCTATAAATAACCCACATGAGTGATCATTCACTTAATCGAAAATTATCATTCACTTAATAGCATATAGTATTATTGTTTTCCTCCTTTTGTGAGTCCCAACACAAAAGTATTGTTCGCCGAATTTTAGTGTATTTGAGATACCGATAACACTGAATGCAAGTTGTTGTATCTCGGAGATGTTTTTTGGAACCGTATGTATTAACATGGATATTTCGTCTCCAGGAGAGCGTGTAATCACGTGCATCGAGTTGTGTTTTCACTACAAAAATGTTCCAGAAAAGCAACGGAATGTCCGACAACAAAACCGTCGCAAATTTTGCGATTAAACTTTGCGACGAATTGTCCGTCGCTTATAAGTTGCAACGGCATATCCGTCGCTAAAGTCAACAGGCAAAAAAAAATTCAAATAAGCGACATATAATCCGTCGCAAATATTGCCGTCGCTAAACCGTCGCAATGTAGTATTTCAATTCGCGACGGATAATTCGTCGCTGAATTTAGCGACGGCCCAGCCATCGCTCAAATAGTATGATTCTGACACAAGCAAGAATCAGATCGAGCTTAGCGACGGAAAAACCGTCGCTAACTTGGTTGGCTTAACGCAACTTGTGGAATGCTCTGTGCAATTCATGCAATTTTGACATACTTTGCAGAGCGAAAGCCTTTATTCGCGGTCTTTGTTTGCGACGGAATATCCATTAAGCACATTCATTATATATAAATCAACAGATTGCTTCTCAAATACAACGAGATACTATAAAAAATATACATATCCTATATACGCACACATTATATATATACCTTACACTACAATAATACTATTTTACTTAAAAATGAATTATGAGAGGTACGAGTTGTTAGTCAACAATCATCAATGGATGTATGGGAGAAAAGACACCGAGTTATTTTTACGAGGAGTTCGCGATTTTCTTGAATTTGCGACTTCTCATAATCCTGGGAACCAGATACGTTGTCCATGCAAGAAGTGTGGTAATCGCAAATTTCAACCTCCAATGGATGTCAATGTTCATTTGTTGAAGAAGGGTTTTATGCCAAATTATTACAATTGACTAGCACACGGGGAAGATTAGTACTTGTCGTTTCAACCGGCAAAAGAAGCTATTAGTTCAAGTTTTAATATCGAGCAAACGACTGTTGTTGGTATGTGTCATAATGTCGAAAATGTTGGTGCAAGTCATGAAGAATTCAATTATGAACAAAATTATACGAAAGATTCTAATTTTGATGTTGCGGAAAGTAGTTTGACGATGCCAACTGATGAGACTATACTGATGCAAAGAAACCTTGTGTCATGAATAAATTCACTATACAGATAAATATACATCCCACCGATGACCATTAATAAGTATCATAGAATCGATTGACTTGTGTGTTTAAAAGGGTGAATAAACACTTTTGCGCTCTTTGCGGTCAGTTAACTATTTGTCCGATTTGGAGTGAACTGTGAGGTTTAGTTTAGGCAGCCAGCCAGCCACGGATATTATCCATGCGTGAACTTTTAGAGACTGTTTTTTTACGAGATCTCGACGACTGCGCTTCCTTATTCCTTCTGTGATTCGCTATTTAATTGACCCATGATGTGTCAGTCAACCAAGAAAAGAACTAGTTTACTTTTTGATAATACATCTAGCTGAGCTGGGCTGGCGTTGATGATATTGTCGGGGCGGGGATGGAGATATACTTACGGCCAAACCCATTCACAGTTATTATCATAAAAGTGGTAGATATATTACTTCCAATATCGTGAATTATCATCTTCATTAAACATATAATCTACCTTTATAGTGTAGTGGACATAGGGATTAAAGTATATTATCCAAATTCGCACAAAAAAAAAAAAGCAATATAAATTTCGGCAATTGGCACCCCTTTCAAGATTATAATAATGTTATACCACTGTTGAAAGGCATTTTGACCAATGATTTGTATATACATATATATGCCGCGAGCTCTAAACTCATGCAACCAATTATAAAAAACAAAACAGAAAATATAATCGAATTGCATCGCCATTATTCAGTATGACGACAACCATCATACTCGAAAGCTCTCTTGTTTCACCACCTTGGCAGAATAACACCGTTGAGCTCTCCATTCCGCTCACATTCTTGGACCTCTTTTGGCTGCCATTCCCACATCCGATTCGCCGCGTTCTCTTCTACAGATACCCATCGTGTTCCAGAGAGTATTTCTCGGAAACCCTAATTCCGAAGCTCAAAGAATCACTCTCCTTAACCCTAAAGCACTACCTCCCTGTTTCTGGCAATCTAATATATCCTACAAACAAAGACGATCCGACGATAATACCGTTCATACGCTACAAGAAAGGCGACGCCGTTCCATTCACAGCGGCCGAGTCGCATAAAAGCTTCGACGAGTTGGTTAAGGACAAGCTGCGTGACGCTGACCAGTTCTATGACTTTGTGCCTCAGTTGCCGCCTTTTGGGGATGATGAGCCCGCCTGCAAAATCATCCCTTTGTTTGCCTTTCAAGTGACTTTGTTTCCAGGTCGAGGGTTTTGTATGGGTTTTTCTAACCATCATTGTCTCGGAGATGGGAATTCAATCGTGCGATTTATCAAGACTTGGGCTTCAATCTGCAAACTCAATGGATATCAAGATAATCATAGTCCTCCGCCCAGCTTATTCGACCGATCCGTCATGTTCAATTATACTCGTGGGATTATAGAAGCTATTTACTGGAAAGCGACGAGAGAAATCCCATTGACTCAACCATCTTTTCCCTTGCCCACAAATAGATTCCGGGCAACTTATACTCTCCACCTGTCCGACATAAGCAACCTCAAAAATCACTTTTTGGCCAAGAAACCTGGCTTGGGTCCCATTTCATCTTTTGTTGTGGCGGCCTCTTATGCATGGACTTGCTTTGTGAAATCAATGGATAAATTAGAAGAAGCAGCTGAGGAGGAGGCTACCAATAATGCAGAAGAGATCTTCCGATTCACAGCCGATATTCGTTCGCGCGTTGATCC
Organism: Lindernia subracemosa; assembly: GCA_028392965.1. NCBI lineage: Eukaryota > Viridiplantae > Streptophyta > Magnoliopsida > Lamiales > Linderniaceae > Vandellia > Vandellia subracemosa. The sequence goes on from JAQPCC010000065.1 coordinate 597,400, forward strand.
GCCTCTTCCTGGAAATTACTTCGGCAACTGTGTGTGTGGCGTGGTCGTGAATATCGAGAATCGGATCTTGGTCGGGGAAGAAGGGTTCATTACAGCTGCAGAAAATATCTCGGGCCAGATCAAGAACAAGGTGAACAATGAAGATGAAGTGTTGAAGGATGCAGAGAGTTGGATTTCTCGTCGTAAGATGTTTGCTGGCAAAAGAGTACTGGGAGTGTGTGGTTCGCCCAGGTTCGATCTGTACGAGGTTGACTTTGGATGGGGCAATGCTGGGAAGCTTGAAGTTGTGTCTATTGATGGAGAGAAGTACTCCATGTCTCTGTGTAAGAGTAGGGTTTCTGAGGGTGGGATGGAGATTGGCTTCTCTCTGCCCATGGAATCGATGGAGGCTTTCGAAGCTGTGTTTGAAGATGGATTGAAGAACATGACCACGAGGCTTTGATTGATCGAATGGATGACATCATAAATGATTCTGCAATCATGATTTGTTGTTGTTAAGCGAAAAAAAAGTATTATTAATACAACATAAATAAAAATATGTGTTAGTTATTATTTAGACTCTGATATATTTAGCTTCTGATCTATTCGATGCGTATGAATTTATAAATAAACTGGACTATGGTACTAAATAATTAAATTTGTAGATGTTTTTAAATATAAATATTCGTTGAATAATTGATGATATTATTGCATCAAATGTTGATAAGATAGTTGGATAATATTATATTAGATATTGATATGATATGTGGCATTGTTGATTAGATTATATTTAATGAGATTTGTTGTAGTAGTGAATATTGAGTTGTATAAATAGGTGATTAGAGTTGTATTGTGAAACACATATTGAATAAGATTTCATACTTTATTTCTCTAAGCTATATTATCGTAATAGTATCATAATATTCTTAACATAATTATAATAATAAACTTAATATAATACTTATTCACAATGATATTTTTATAATACGTTATCCGCACGAGTGCTTCTTGTCGTCTATACCTTATCAGAGATCTTGTACGAGCTTAATAGAGGTAGTCAATTTTATTTTGTATATATGCTCATCGTATACTAACTGTATTTAATTTAATAATATATATTAAATGTATAACTAAATGCCATGATTCGTGTGATTTGGCGAAATATCGTTCACTAGAGTGCAAGAGGTATAGATTTTGATACCTCGTGGTGGTAATTTCACAAATTTCTTTTAAGATTAAAGTGTGATTAACGAATATTTAACAAAATTTATCTGTATTATTGAATATATTTAATTTGGGTCTTAATTTACCTTATTAATTTTTTATAACTTTGCATTTTATGATTTAATCATTTCATTTTATACAAAGATGGATCTTCTACATCTTCTGTGTTCCGATCGATTGAGAGTCATAGTGCATGTCAAACTCACTAATTTGACTCTATGATAGAATCATGATTAGCGAATTACCAAACTACCTTCCATATCTCACATGAGTTGATTATATACATTGGCCAAGGATTTCATAATTCCCTGTCCACGTTCTCATAGGACACTTATATTGATTAGTACAAGATTGTGAATCTCTACTTGGCGTCTATGATCGGTAATAACAAATTGTTATCAATACCACATTTCACCGTTGATCCAGCAATAGTAATTCGGGTCTAGCAAACTAGTGACAAGTCAATACTCTGAAAACAACTCCATCAATGCCCCTTTCGATATAAGGTTCACATAGACTACTATAGGTAATTCGGTGATCATTGACACCCCTCGGGTAAGTAGCCATGTGATCATATGGTTGCGAGTTAGTATTTAAATATAATCAATCTTCTGATTCGATTTTATATCAATGTCACATCTTCCACTTCTCAAGTGAATGATTGACACATTCATTATAAGTCGTCTACAAATAAGTCGTACTAGATCGTCTAGCACCCAACTAGAGCCTTAAGCTTATGGACGTTTTATGTTCGAGGTTTTGAGTCCACTGGTGCCTCCCTCTCTCGTTCCCATCGAGAATCGGTGACTTAACTCGAATTGTGGCGACCCTCATTTTCTAATTAAGATTAGAGGCGGATTTTTTTCGCAACGAAAGCCGCGGAAGACCCATTTTACAAAAAACTTTTTCGTAAAATAAAATATATCATAGTAAATACGGGTTACAAAGTCGTATATTTACAAAGGCCGTAGCCCCAAAATGTCAAAATATCAAAATTCCCTAACGCTGCTCCACAGGTCTTCATCCATGTACAGCTCTGCCCTCAAAAGTCCGTGGAGTCACCGCCATCAGCCCACCTCAGTCGCGACGTACTTCGACGTCGGACTCGTTCATACCTACAACACGTAAAACTGAACGATTGCCCAGTAGGTGAAAATATGCATGAATGCAGCGTGCGTTCCATCATCACCCCGAGATATCTCACAATAAATGCACGCTCGACTTTTACCTCTCACTCTATCCTACCATATCTCAACACAGGGCCCTAGGCTAGACTCGACACCTCGCGCGCCCATAAAAGTCACGGTAGCCCACTCTGGACGTTCACGCCAGGTCGCTCCTTCCGCAAAAATACCATAAAAGACGGTTTTGCACCTCGGGACGTTCACGCCCGAGTAGACAGATCGATCACGCCTGTCTGCCGTCAGGTGTCATATGAGTACTAACCGCTATTTCTCTACGAACCATAAATCAAAGTGATCACGATCTACCCCGCTCATCAGTACATCGAAGCGTTACCGTATCAACACGGTACTCATCTCTCACTCTGGTATGAAATGCATGTGTATTATGCAAATGAAATGCCACAGTACACATTAAAACTACCTTCCCTAAAAATATTATTTTGAACCTGGAAAATTTATTTCGAAAACTTTTAATCGGGCGTTAGAATAGACTATGCCCGTTGGACTCGGAACATTTTTCTCATTCAATGATGTAAAAATAATTTTCCTCCAAAAGACTTTTTTTTTATGAACAAAGACCCGAATTTTATTCGAGCCCGAAAGTTGCTGCCCGAAAATATGTTTACACGCCGAAAATCTTTGAGCCCGAATATCTTTTAAAACCTCGAAAATCTCTACCCGAAAAGTATTGCCCGAAAGTGTGTTTATATTTCAAAAGTCTTTGGGCCCGAATCTCTTTTAAAAGCCCGAAAATCTTTACCCGAAAAAGCATGCACACGCCGAAAGTTCAGGGCCCGAGAATAGGGTCAATGCCCGAAAGTTTTAGGCCCGAGTATAGAGTCAACACCCGAAAATCCTTTTAACTTGTAAGGCCCGAAAATGTTTAAAACGCCCGAATTCGTTTAAATGCCCGAAACTATTCCTAGGCCCGAATTTCATTGTCCGGAATTATTCATGCATCCGAAAACTCGTCTATGCATACACATAAATATAATTCCAGAAATATTGGTATTCAAACACATACATATTATACAAATATTTCACATAATTCACATACAAATATATCAATTAAAACACAAGACCAAATTCATTTACGTATTGTAGATGAAATCTTCACCTACCTCACGTCCGAAGCTTTGAAGTTTTAGGATTTTCTCGAGCTCCCTAATCTTTTGTTAGCCAAGTTCTTTGTGCGATTCTTTCCTTCTCTTTTCTTGGTTTCGAAAATGTTCTCTGTTTTTCACTTAATGGGGTGTAGATATACTTTGAGGTAAATGATGATAAGTAGGTGACAAGGAGGTGACGAGTTTTTCCTCTTAGGTTAAGAAATGTCTTGCCAAAATTATTTACGCTTCACCCGAATTTCACTTTGTCCTTACCCGAATTCTTCCCTTTGTTCTTACCCGAATTTTGGCCTTTTTTTTTTTTTTTTTTTTTTTCAAGTACTTATCAAAATTCGGGTGTTCCTATTATTATTCATACTCTTCATCCGAGCTTTCGAATCCTTCATCTAAATAATATATCAAAATTTCTAATTATAATGGTAATTACATTATAAAACCCACGGGTATTACACGAATCATACATGTTTTCTTCATATATTGTTTTACCGGATGCCAACTAAAAATCTCATTAATCAATAAACGAATAATAATGTCTACATCACACAAATAAATATTTCACATAATTCGAAACATACTAAACGAATGATAAACAGATACAAATACCCAATATTATCTAATCCTTAAATGGCATTCCGAGGGCATATCCATAACAATCTTTCACTTGCACTCAAGGTCATGCATTGTTGTATCTAATACCCATTTTTTTTTTGTAGATATCTAGTTCGCACTGCCTGAGACAAAGACTTGTTGAACGGGTCGACCACGTTGTCTGCAGCACAATCTTCTAGACGACTATGTAGTCATTCTCAACGAACACACATAGCATGTGGTATTTTCTTTCTATATGTTTGGATTTGCAGTGAAACCATGGTTCCTTCACTTGAGCGATTGCACCGATATCGTCACACCACAATGACAGTGGTTTGTCGGCAACACTTGAAATTTTTCTAAGAACTTTCTCATCCATAATTTCCTCTTTAGCTGCCTCGGAGGTCGCCATGTACTCGACATCGAAGGTGTAATTAGAAGTTGTTTGCTTGGAACTCTTCCAACGTAGTGCTCCACCATTAAGCATAAAAACGAAACCCAAATGGATTATTGGTCGTCCCCATCCGACTTGAAAATCGAATCCGTATACCCATTCACATACAATCCTCTATTTTCGTAGATCAACAACATATCCTTAGTCCGCCTAAGTTACTTAAGGATACTCTTTACTACTGTCCAATGTTCCTTACCAGGGTTAGCTTGAAAACGACTAACTACGCTCACAGCGTACGCTATGTCCGGTCGTGTGCAAAGCATCGCACACATCAAGCTACCCACTGTTGATGCATAGGTGAATTCCACTCATCTCTCGTTTATCTTCCTCAATTTGAGGACACATAGCCTTGTAGAGATTTATCTCATGTCCCGTTCTTAAAATTGTCCAGGTCGAAATGCTTCAATATCTTTTCTAAGTAAAGGGCTTGGAAGAGAACTAACATCCGATTCGCTCTATCTCTATGAAGCCGAACCCATAGGATATCAATCGCTTCTCCCAAGTCTTTCATGGAGAACTTGATCGAAAGCCACGCTTTCACCATCGAGAGCATACCATATCATTTCCTATCAAAAGGATGTCGTTGACGTATAAAACGAGCAACAATATCTTACTCTCACTGCTTTTTCTATAGACGCAAGACTCATCTTCGTTCTTTGTGAACTTGTAGCATTTTACTATATCGAACCAAAGATTTAAGCTCTTGGATGCTTGTTTAAGTCCATATATCGACTTATTAAATTAGCACCACTTATGAGTATCTTCTTGCAATATAAAACCTTTGGACCGTTCGATATATATTTCCTCTTTGAGGTATCCGTAACGTGGTTTTCACGTCCATATGCCAGATCTTATGGTCATAGTGTGCTGCTATCGCAAGGTTCTTATGGACTTTATGTTGAGGTTTATGCCCTAGATACCGTACGAGGATTAGATAGTACGAGGGCATTAGTATAATTTTGTAGTGTTTACTATTGTAATTGGATTATTTGATAATGGAATTACTTTATTTTTGTCTATTTAAGTTATGACAAAAGAACAAAGGCAAATTATTACTTCGTCTAAATAAATTAACCATGCAGTCGGGTAAATAAGACGAATTAATAAAACCCTAATACTTACAGTTCAGTGACTCATTCTGTGGGACAGAGAGGGGGCACCAGTAAGCTGAAACACTGTAGTATTAAATAAGTCCACAAGTCTTAGTCTCCAGTAGGGTGACTGGATTGACGAGTACGACTTGTTTGTCGACAGGTCCAAAATTGTTGTGCCAACCATTCACTTGGGAAGTGGGAGCTCGTGACATTGATACAAGACGAATCAGGGGATTGTCTGTATTTGGACACTGACTCGTAATCGAACGATCACACGCTGATAAAGTCGTTGATCGATCGATTAACTGTAGTAGTCTGCGTGAACCTTAGACCGAAAGGGTTAACTCGGGGTTGGTTTTAAAGTCTTGATTAGTCACTAGTTTGCTAGGCCCGAATTGCATGTAGCATGGGTCAGCGATGAAATGCGGTCTTGACTTTTCGACGTGATTGCCGGTTATACCGTTGAGCGGGATTTACGGCCTTGATTAAATTCAAGGTTAACGTCCTATGCAGTTTCGATGTGCGGGAATTTACGTAAGTCTCTGGCCAGAGCTCAAAGCTGACTCACGATAGTCATGGAGGGCAGATTGGTAAATATCACCGACACGAACATCATAGAGTCCAGTTCTGTAAGTTCGACTACGCGTGACTTTCACTCGACCGGGACAAATGTAAAGGGTTTATACGTAGGATGACAATCTATAGTCGGTTCGTGAATTATACATATTAGTACTCAACTCGGGATCGGTTCGGTAACACGGAGCTGGCTAGGTGAATACCGAACTCCTGGATTCCTCCCAGAGCCGGTTGAGACGAACCAAGAGAGTCGGGCTTAAAAAGGTCAACTGACACAACGTCTTTATGAGAATAGAGCAGGCTGGGGTCTGGATTGAGAGATTAGGGTTTGGGGCTTGGCGGAAAACCTAAATGGCCGAAAGATTCGATTGACTGTGGTTAAATCAGGTGAGGGGCAAAATGGTCTTTTCACCTCACGAAATATTTTTGAAATATCATATTGGATATTTAATATTTAGTATATGATTTAAATTTGATTTAAATCTTTATTATTGTGCTAGGAGAGGGATACGACATCCCGGGGATTCGAAGGGTTCGTAGCTTGCCATCGTCTTGTATTCGTCAAGGTATCATGGCTTTAAAACCCTTCTCTTTCGTGTATATGTTCTGGTGTAAACACCGAGCGGTCCAAGGGATAAGGCGAAATTCTGAAAAATTTTAAACTTCCGCCGTTTTAGGAACGAGGGCCCGGGGACCCTACCGAGATTCTCAACACTTCATCATTGCAACAAGCGAGAATATTTTCTCATAGTTAATGGTTTCTTTCTAAATATAACCTTTTGTCACAAGTCTCGCCTTGTATATATCAACCGTCCGTCTAATCTAATCTTTCTCTTGCAAATCCACTGTTGGTAGCCTTTTAATCCTAACAATCTAACATAGGGACGATTTACCACGTTTAAGATGGGAAGAATCAGACCGAACGTGGGGTGTGTGTGTTCTTGAGAAGGGTTGGGAGGCTCTCTCTCTCTCTAGAAGATTTTCACACAATACACACTTTATTATGTGTTAGGGTTTTAGTATTTATACCACAAGTTGGTATATAATACTTGGCCCCCTAACAAAGCCCAATTACACTAAGTCTCTTATAAAGTGAATCTTTATAAATACACAACAAAGATAATTATAATTAATTGAACACAATAAAATATTCCTAACAATCTCCCCCTTTGTGTTCAATCTTCAATTCGGCATGGATTATCTTTGTGGGGCTTAGTGCATTTGCCTGAGTCCTAAAGGAATTTCCTCCTTGTCTTGTCTTTTGACCTCTTCTTTTGGAGATCTTCAAGCTCACCGTATCTTAATCCTCTCTTCTCGGCATCGGGTCTTCTTAATCTTCTTTGTAAGCTCGACTCGTAAATGCCGGAAGGTGTTTGAAGTTGCTTGCCGGATCTTGAAGAGTTTTCTTCTTTTTGTGTGTTCAATTTCTCCCTCTGATAATGCGAAACTCCCCCTACGTTTGTTCAACCTTGTGTTGGATATGAGAGTTTTCTCTTTGGAAATTTGAGAGATACACACGAGGCGATTGCCGGATTTCTGCTTTTTGTGTTCGATCTCTCCTTACGATAGTAATGCAACTCCCTCTACTTTTCGTCAACCTTATGTTGGAATTGGGAAGTTCTCTTTGAAATTTGGAGAGACGCACACGAGGCAGCAACTTCGATCTTTGAAGGTCGGCGGTGTTTGCTTGATTTTACGACGCTTGATGATTTGGCATGTTGACCACGTCGTCGGGACAAGGAAATGGCATTGGTAGGCACGGTAGGAGCTCAGGTTCGGTAATTACCTGATGGAGCCACAAAGGCAGTCCGTCGTATAAGAAACCGAGGTCACGAAGACTTCCCGTTAACATCTTGAGTCCTAACAATCTCCCCCTACAAGGGCTATCTTCTCTTCTTACGGAGGCTTTGAATTCTCTCTCGGCTAGGACTCTCTTGTCTTGACGCTTATTCTGTAGACCGGATGTAGATAGTGATCCACGCCCTGATATTCGAATTTGATGATGTCGCGGATCTTGGACTTTGTTCGCATCTTATCCTGGTCTTTCTCCGTAGTTTGAAGTCGTCAAGTCAAGTCTAATCTTCTTCTTCTCGGCGCCGGATTCGTCTTCTTCGAAGGAAGTTGTCTGGTTCGGCCTCGAGGAAGCTTGTCTGGCTCCGGAAGAAGGTACACGTGGGGTGTTGTAAAATGTGCCGAGGCTCCTTTGGAATGTTCCATTCAAGTGCAGGGGAGCCCGGCTTCAGAGTGGTATGCTCGGCGGAAATTGGTGGGTGGCTCGACCTGTTTGTTTATGTGTGTCCCCTTCTCCCCCTCATGGCGAATCGTGTTAACGAAATCGGCATGCTTGTATAGGAAGATTAGAAGGACACAAACGACAGGTCGGTGATGGTAATAACCAGACGGAGCCACTAAGGCAATCCGTCGACACGACTTCAGAGACAAACTCCGAGACGTGGCCTGTGAGGACAGGGCTTGAAGAACCGGGGCAACATACGCATCCCGTTTACATCGTTCTAGAGACTAGCTCTAGGCGATGACCTGATTCCGTTGTTGTATTGATGTTGCAACGACAGGACTTCATTTCAATCATGGAATCACATCTACAGGAGATGTGTCTATGGAAGTTCTAGCTTGATCACAAAGATCAGGTATTAGAAAAGTGTATGTGTCCTAGAAAATATAAAAATATATGGGAAGTGAGGACACACTAGACTCGAGTGATCAAAGAAGTGTGGTGGTGGGGCTGAGTACCACATAATTCAATATCTCTCGCTTCCGAGTGAAGCAGTGATAGTAGACGTGGTTCCCCGTGATTTCTTGAAACATCGGTCTATTGGGAGATCGATGAGTGGGTAAGGCTCGGTTGTGCACGCGCCGTTGGACCTATTGCGGCGACTTCTACCCGGGAGCTAATAAAATTAGCACCTGTACCTATGGGGGTTGGTCCGAATAATTTGTGAGGAGAGGGAATCATGTAGCGTCGGTCTTTTCAAAAGGTTTTAGTAGACGTGGCTGTTTCTTCGTGATTCGACTGACTCTCGGTGATGTTCCGGGGTTAGATTCAGTTGGGTTTGACTGAATCGTAGGAACGAAGTATCCATGCATCCGGTAGGAAGTGGTAAGTGAGTGCTGCTTTATTTGTCAGCAAGCCAGAGCATGTCGGTTGAAGCGAGCACCGAGATTTGCATTTGTAACCACCGTCGCCTTTTGAAAAGAGTTGACCGTTGTAGGCTCGAGATTCTTCTTTTGAGGTCCATCTTCGGAGGTCGGAGGTAATCTCCATGAAGCTTGATGAAGAGGAGATAACATTTTTTTTTTTTTATGGCCATTTTTTTTTTCAAAATATTGATGGCCCTTTTTTTTTTATATATATATTAATCGTTATTAGTAAAATATATTTTTATACTATATATTATATGGATATAATATATATATATATATTTATTGTATTAGTATTATATATTAGTATATATATAATATAGTATATGCATATTATTTATATATATATTTTGTTATTCCTCCCCCTCAAAACATGCTTCCAAAAAATAAAATTGCTCCCCCTCAAAAGATGCGTGGAAAGTTCGAAAAATCTGTAAATCTCTTTCCCTAAATTCACATATTTGAAGTTCGCTCCCCCTCAAAAATATAATTATAGCTCCCTTCTAAAGAAATAAGGGTCACTTCTCCCTTTTTTAAAAATAAAAGAGTAGCTTTCCCTCAAATTAAGCTCATTCAATAGAAAAAAATGGTATCAATCATTTTCATGCGTAATATGCATTTTAAATTTTTAATGTTTAGAAAATGCATATTTAAAATGTACCATTTTGAAAAATAGGTATTTTTCAATTCAGCTCGTATGCATATGCAAATTAAAATTTTGAAAAGTTGATTAACATACACATAATTAGAATGTACCTATAAGGTAGGGTATTTCGCATTTCAGCTCATGTATGCATGCATGCAAGAATTTGAAAGTAAAAGTCCTTTTGAAGCATGCATAGCTATATTGTACACTATTATTTTCAAAGTAGGTATATTGTCTTTTCAGGTCTATATGCATGCCAAATTTTACTATGGAATGCATATATAGAATTTACCTATCTTAAAAATATGTATGAATGTGGTGTTATGCAATTCAGTTCAAAAGACAGAATGTACCACATATAGTCATAGTTGCTCACGTCGTTTCTCTTTATCATGTATGTGGAGCCACTACGTCAAATTGCCATACATGAGGGATGCGGTTGCTCGCGTCTCTTACCAGCCATGCATTTGGAGCAACCCGAGTACCGTGCATGCTGAGATTTTGTGGTTGCCCTCGTCTCGTACCGATCATGAGTATGGAGCAACCATCTTCTAATTACTACTCATGATCGGGGATTTGTGGTTGCTCTCGTCTTATACCAATCACGCGTGTGGAGCAACCATCGTCGAATTACCACACGTGATTGGGTTCCTGCAAAATATTATCGGGATTTTGGTACCCATTTTTTGATGGGTCCTCCCATATTAGCAGAAAACAATTTATGCACATTTGGTTCAGATATACATCCTAAATCATCCTTTAAAGTCCTATTTAATTTGATTTCTGATTTAGGAATCCAAGTTTGGTGAACCTTAGAGGGAAATGACAATTCAGCGCCGGTGAATGTGTGTCTAGGTTTAGAAGATCTGAAGATTTTCTCCCTAGTCAGTCGCAGAAGGTGTCTTTCAGACTTAATCTGGACTGGGTATTTCAAGTATGAATACGAACTTATCGCACTATATGCGTCATCAGATGATGAGTCGTATTGCCTATAAGAATTCACATCATTCACTCTATAATGATGAGGAATAAGCGTGGAAGTTCGCTTGCTTAAGCTTTGAACTTCTTCTTTGCACGCTTTCCTTTGAAGAGGAATAGGAGAGATCTTGAACATGTTCGACCTTAATTTTGAAAGACAATGGCGATTTTCCTTTCTCCTTCCTAATTTTCTGTTCCTTGGAAGTATTAAGCTTAAGGCTTTTACCTATCTTTTCTGTGCCAGTCAAAGTTGACTTAGAATTACTAGTAAAAGCTTTCTCAGTTTTAGGAAAAATGATGCTTTTCTTCACCTGTTTCGAGCAAGATGTATCTTTTGAAAGATCATTGAAAACAGGTAAAGACGGGGAATTTTTGAGATATAAAATCTCCTCTAAAAGCTTTTTCTTTTCTGCTCGAAAACCTACTCTTTCTGATTCTAAGGTTGCGTTCAATTCTGCAATTTTACTAGCAACCTCAGGAATTTCCCAACAAGAAGTAGGTTTATTAGAATGTAAATTATTTTCCCCTAAAGACACTAAGTTAGAAGAGAGATTTTTATCTGCTTGATTTCTTTTTGCACTGGCGTTCTCTAAAATTTCAATCTGAGAGTAAAGCATACGCCGTTCCTCTAAGATTATCTGATATTTTGATGAGACACTATTTCGCTCATCTTCGCAAGAACGTAATCTTTTCGTTATATCGCAGACATTCTTTTCATTAATTTCTAACTTAGTTTCTAAGCTAATGATCTTTGACTTTGCGTTAGCCAAATATTCATTAGCGAAAGCTTGATCTTCCTGTTGCTTAAGCAACACAGAGTAATTATTAGCAAATCTTTCTTCTAATTCCTCAATTTTTCTAGCTTGAGCATCCATTTTTTTTTAAATTTAAAAATTAAAAATTTGGCTTTTGGAAATTCAGTTCCGAAAAGTTTAGTTTATCAAAAAGTATAGTGAAGTATCGAAGAAAATAAGTGTCGAAAATTTTTGGTTTGCACCTAAAAATTTTGGAATGATTTCGAAAACTTCGGGAAAATTACCAAAACTTTTTCTATAATATGCAAAAAACGACCTAAGTTGATTGTTGGATACGTGATCGTTGACGCGTATAGTGGATTTGCCTTAAAAAATTGACGAAAACGTTTTCTATACCGAAAATTTTGGGCCCGGAAAATTTATTTTGAAAAGTTTCGAAAAAAGTGTAAAATAGACTATGTCCGTTGGACTTAGAAAAGTTTTCTCTATCAAATGATGTATAAAAACTTTTCCTCCAAAAGACTTTTTTTTGCTACTTAAAGCCTTTTTATTCCGAGGGGGGGCCAAAAAATTTTAGGTGATCGAAAACCTCTAAGTGTAATTTTTGAAAGAGTGAGTGACTTCTCGGGTGAAGACTTTGACCGAAAATCTTAAAAATTATGATTGGAAAGTCGGGTACAAAGAATTTTCGGGTAGGTAGAAATTCGGGTAGACTGATTCGGATGATTTGACCGAATTCAGATAATTCAATCCGAAAATCAGACAATCACCGATAATGGGCAAATTCGGGTTATTCTGCCCGAATTCGGGTCTGCCCGAAAACTTGAAAATCGCCGAGAATTTTAAACGAAAATTCGGGTGATGAAAATCGGGTAAGTGCTAATTTTCGCCGTGCAGGAAATTCGAGTGATGAAAATCGGGCAAAAATTCGAAAAATCGGGTAAAAGCACGCCGAATTTCGAACAGAGTCACCCGAATATCAGTGAAAATTGGGAAGAATCAGCCGAAAATCTGGGCACTGCTACATTCATCTACCAGAATATCAAATCTGCAGAAAAAATGACGAGTTTCCTATGCGATTTTCTACCTAAATCTCACTCAAATCAACTGAAAAATGTTGGGTAAACACTTCAAATCACTCGAAAACAACCTATATTGGTCTTGAGCAAGCAAAATCAATTAAATAGACTCAAAATCTCAAGAACAAAAGCAAAAGTTTTCGAACTCAAACATATGAAAAATCCCAAAAATTTTCAGAAAATCGCTCAAATCCTAACGCGTTTGGCTCTGATACCACTTGTTGGTAGCCTTTTAATCCTAACAATCTAACATAGGGACGATTTACCACGTTTGAGATGGGAAGAATCGGATCGAACGTGGGGTGTGTGTGTTCTTGAGAAGGGTTGGGAGGCTCTCTCTCTCTCTAGAAGACTTTCACACAATACACACTTTATTATGTGTTAGGGTTTTAGTATTTATACCACAAGTTGGTATATAATACTTGGGCCCCCTAACAAAGCCCAATTACACTAAGCCTCTTATAAAGAGAATCTTTATAAATACACAACAAAGATAATTATAATTAATTGAACACAATAAAATATTCCAAACATCCACTTACACCCGATCGGTCTAAAACCATCAAGGAGATGTACTAGAGTCTAGATCTGGTTGGAGTGCATTGGATCCATTGCGATTTGCATAGACTCACGCCATCTCACGTAGTTTATATCTGTCATTGCCTTATCAAAGGTAGTGGGGTCATCGATGACATTCCCCTCCATCACAGTATCCTCGTACTCGATGTGTACAATATCGTATCTCTCAGGCTGGCAAGATACTCTACCTGACTTGCACAACCCTGTCTATGTCTCGAAGTGTTCTATGGTGCTCTCCGATACTGGAGTTCGCGAAGGCATTTCTATCGTCCTTTCGAGAGTTACTTCTCGGCCTAATCCACCTTCTCGAATGAATTTTTCTTCGAGAAAATATTCCAAGGCTACAATAATCCTCTGATTGTCCTGGAAGTAAAACTGGTATTCAACGCTCCCAAATTTCGTTATCACTAGAGGTGTGATAGTAGAACCTTCATGGTATGTTTTTCTGATGACGTACTCCGTTTTTGCCATACGGATATCTCGCCGGTGAAGAAATTAAAAGAAGGTTTAAAGGTTTTCTCGGAACTATCAGGGCTAGAGGTGAACCCTCAAAATAGCTAATTTTTTTCTATCGAGCGAGGGAGCTCATATTTTGAATTTAGTGAAGGAGACTTTGAATTTCTAGCAAGGCGAATTCCTCTTTCATTACTTGGGTGTACCATTAATAACGGCTAAGCTTTCCGTATAAGATTGTACCCCCTATTTTTGTGTGTTGGATACGAAAATTGGGTCGTGGCTGAATCGTACATTATCATATATGGGACGTCTACAATTGAAAAAATCAATTCTAAGTTCGATATAAGTCTTCTGGTTCGGAATTTTTCTGTTAGCTAGAAGGAGTTACTAAGAAAATAGAATCAAGAATACATCATTTCTTGTGGAATAAGAAACCATTGAAGGTGGTCTGGACATATGTATGCTCACCGGCTGACGAAGGACGGTTGGGCGTACGATCAGTTACACTGACTAATCAAGCGCTACTGCTGAGACACATGTGACAGTTGCTATGCAATAATAATCAATCAATATAGGTCGAATAGATATACAAATAACGGATGAAAGATAGTTCGATTTGGAGAACGGTAGGGAAAACTAGTACACCGTGGGGATGACGTCAAACTTAGAGAAATCTTCTGCCCTATGATTAAGTATCGAATGGGAAATGGGGAGCGATGGTGGGATCCATGGTAGTCTAATTTGACTCTACGTGACCACTAGCCTCAAGAAGCGCGTAATATTGGAATCCCGATGGAAGCAAAACTCATTACGATAATAACAAATAGGGGTTGGGACTGGCCATCGAGTTCAAATGAAGAGTACAAAGAATTTATTTAGAATCTGCCAGAGGTATTTTGAGGAAGATGGAATGCATGTTCTAATGGTAGATTCTCAACGAACTCGACCTATATAGCGATTAGACAAAGAAGACCTCAAATGAATTGGACACAACTATTTGGAGGTAAATATCACATACCCAAGCATGAGTTTATGTTATGGTTAGCAATACATGACTGATTGGCGACAAGAGACAAAGAATGGATAGAGAAAAGAACGGGATACTTCTTCATCTAATCATGCGGAAATGTTAGATATTCATTAAGATAGCTGAGAATGTGTTTGGTTGCGATCGATAATTAAGCATTTACGACAAACTCGTGGGTTATTTTCATAAAAGTTACTTGCGACGATTTTATATGAAGATAATGCAACATGTATCGCTCAATTAAAAGGATAGAACTAAACATATGTCAATCAAGTTTTTCTATACACATGACCTTCCGAAGACCGATGAAATTGACCTACGACAAGCTGGATCAAGTGACAACCTTACAGATCTATTCATTAAAGTAGTCCCTCGAAGGACATTTGAGAAACTTGTATATTTAATTGAACTTCGAAAGCTCAAAGATCTTGAGTAATGTTTAAATTAGGGAAAGATAATATTCAATGTACTCTTTTTTCATTCACTAATTTTTTATCCCATGTCAGTAAGGTTTTTAAGGAGCTAATATCATTAGATAAAAGTGTCTCTTCTCTAAATGTATTATGAATGTATGGTTGTATGGTATATGGATGTCCATACAGGTTAAAATTGTACCTATAAATAAGCTTATGTTTGTTTGAGTATAACACAAAAAGATTTCATTTGCTCTCTATACACGTCGGTTCACATCGTATCATTTATATATTATTATTATATTAAAAAAAAAATTATAACACAACATAAATTTTACCGGTGGCACACCATTCAAGATTATAATATATTCTGCACTGTGCCACCGGCTAGTTGTTTACATACATATGCGGCGAGCTGTGAACCAATCACTAAAAAAAAAAGCAGAAATTGTGTTAATGTTGACAGTGTCAATGTTGACAATGTTGAGCCGGCATCTGAGTCAATATTGACTCAGACATGGACTATCTTTGATTTTGTCTTTCATACCCAAAAACCGTTTATCCTATTATTGTGGCTTTATTTAAGTATGTGCAGGAATTTATTTTCGAGCTGGAATTGTTCAAAGAAGGTGGAGTTGAGTGAAGCTAAAGAATAGGAGATGCACTTACCAAAAATAGAAGATATGAAGATCATACCAAAAATAGAAAATATGAAGATCATGGGAGAATAAGTCAAGTACTTACCAAATATAGAAGATATGAAGATCAGATACTTGGAATAAGTCAAATTCGAGACAAGGAAGGTGGTTGAGAGATTTTAGGGAACTTACCTAAAATAGACCAAATCAAGAGAAGATTTTTTCAAGCAAGGAAGTTGAGATCTTCAAGGGATTCTAGAGTTTTATTGGAGCTGAATTTCGAGCCTATAAATATAGGACTTTGTTCTCAAATATAGGAGACGAAACAAGGAAGAAAGAAAAGAAAGAGAGAGCTCTCACCTTTACGTTTATTATGTTTCGTAGTTTTGCCTAGTGTTTTACCCCTGCATAGTTTGTAGGTTTATAGTCCTTTTCGTAGGATCTTTTCTAGGCTACTTTTCTATCTTCGATAGATGTTCTTTTTGTAATCCATCTCAAGTGAGTGGAATTTTGCCCTGAAGGCTCGCAGCAAGTTTTACAACTTGCTGCATATTTTAAAACCGTGTCTCAATCGTTTTTACTCTGAACTTTATTTTAATCCGCTGTGCGAAAACTTTGAGGTCTCGAATGTTGTCTCAACATTAGAGCCAACATTTCTGTTTTAACAGTTTTTTCAGCAAAATTCTCTTGTGTCCATACCACTCACTGGGGCCTACGCCTTCAAATTGGGACGAAACTACTATTCATTCAGTATGACAACTTATATCCAACTCGAAAGCTCTCTTGTTTCACCACCTTTGCAGAATGACACCGTTGAGATCTCCATTCCGCTCACTTTCTTGGACCTCTTTTGGCTACAATTCCCACATCCGATTCGCCGCGTTCTCTTCTACACATACCCATCGTGTTCCAGAGAGTATTTCTCGGAAACCCTAATTCCAAAGCTCAAAGAATCTCTCTCCTTAACCTTAAAGCACTACCTCCCTGTTTCTGGAAATTACTTCGGCAACTGCGTGTGTGGTGTGGTCGTGAATATCGAGAATCGGATCTTGGTCGGGGAAGAAGGGTTCATTGCAGCTGCAGAGAATATCTCTAGCCAGATCAAGAACAGAATCAACAATAAAGACCAAGTGTTGAAGCATGCAGAGAATTGGATTTCTCGTACTAAGATGTTTCCAGGTAAACGAGTACTGTCTGTGTCTGGCTCACCTAGGTTTGATTTGTACGAGGTTGACTTTGGATGGGGCAATGCAGAGAAGCTTGAAGTTGTATCCATCGATGGAGAGAAGTACTCCATGTCTCTATGTAAGAGTAGGGTTTCTGATGGTGGCATAGAGATTGGTTTCCCTTTGCCCAAGAAATCGATGGAGGCTTTTGAAGCTATGTTTGAAAATGGATTGAAGAACACGACCACGAGGCTTTGATTTGATCGAATGGATGTCGTTATAATACAAGATTCTGCGACCATGATGGGTTTTTTTTTTTTTGGCGAATAAAATTAATGCAAAAATATATGTGCTCCTTATATCTTTTTAGGCTCTGATCTATAGATGTTCCTAATGAATTTATAAACAAACGGGACAGCTAGTTTTTTCTTTTCTTTTTAGTCAATTGATTTTAGTATTTGAAAAAGGGAGTTTCTGCAGTAGCAGTGAGTTATCACTTTAACGGAGGCACAAAGGAAAGAGCAGAAATTGAAAGATTTTAAAGCTAAGAACTATATTTTCAGCCTTTAGATCGTTCAATTTTTGAAACAAATATTAGCATAAGACACATCAAGAGCATTTGAGACTCTCTATAAAGCAAAAATATAAAGGAACAACAGAAATCATGCTACAGGCTCGACGATAGGAGTTTGAAACTGCTCACATGAAGGAAGGAGAACCTGTGAACACTACCCTTGCTTGTGCTCTAGTCATCGCCAACAATATGAAAGCCAATAGTGAAGATATGGAAGATGGTATTTTGGAAAAGATTTTAAGGGTCAATGAGGAACATTTAATTATGTTGATTGAAAAACATGTTGGTGATAAACTAGGGTCTTTGATTTGTATGGTCGAATATGCAGAAATCCGCTTGGCTAAGAGACTACGTATTTGGTGATGGTTTGTCCCAAGAAGAGACCACATCTTACTTAATTTTCATTGCGTTGTATATCGCTTGCGTTGTTGGGTTGGGAATGTATATATCCTCTCAATGTCATTTCATGGATTAGATGATTAAGTGCTATGACTCATTTAATATTCGGATTCGGATTTAGTATTCAAATTATTTCATTTTGAATTAATTTTATCGAATTTTTGTGTTTATTCGATATTAAAGGCATGCTGTTTATTTATCGTATAAATTCTTGTAAGCATTCGATAAGAAGATAAATAAATAAAACTCACACTTAGAATTAGTCATCGATTATGTGGAACATAGAGAGGGCGCTGATGAGCTATTTTCCTCTAGTGTTAAATTAGTCCACAAGTCTGAATCTCCGGTAAGTGACAATGATTTGCCAAGATGGGTAAATTCCGTATTTACCTTCTTTGTATTTTCGAAAATATTAATATTAGATATTATGTTATTTTCAAAAATTACATAAAAGGAAAGATATAATTTTTTAAATATATCTAGATATTTTTAAGAGATATGGTAAGTCAAATATTCCTAAAAAGATATGTCATGATTTTAAAGTTTAAACATGGCAAAAAGGTCCATTTACCTTAATAGGGTTGGCCGAATAAATAAGTGGCTTATGATTGTCGGCCATAAGACACTAATTGAACTTGGAGAACTCGAAAAACACAAGTGCTCAGACAATCTCTCTTTTGCTTGGTGCATATAGATTTCTCCTCTAGCTATTCAAGGGAGAAGTTCGAATACGACACACCATAGGGTTGGCGTGACACCTCTTGCCATCATCATTCTAAGTTGTTACTCGTTATCGAATCATGTATCATGGCTGGACTCTAAACTTTGAGATTTAAGGCTGTTTAATGTTATATGTTTGTTCTATGTGCAACCGAACGATCCTAGGGAACTGGAATTCGTCAAAAAATTTGAAATTCGTCCGTTTCTGGAGAACAAAGTTCTGGTAATCCACCAGAAATCCCAACAGGCGCCTCTCCCTTTAATTTTGAATAGGTTGTAAAAAGTGAAAGATGGAGAAATGACATAGATGTTGAAATCGAGGCAATTGAGAAAAAAAATGACACATAAGAATTAATTGATCAACCACAAGAAGCTAAAAAAGTTGGGGTAAATTGGGCATACATGACGAATTTAATGAAAAAATAAAAAGTGAACTTAAAGCAAGATTGATAAAGAAAGGATATGCTTAATAATAAGGAGTAGGCTACACATAGGTATTTGCTCCGGTGGATCATATGGAAACTATGCGGTTGCTTTTGCAGCACAAAAAGGTTTGCTTTAGATATATCTGGCTTTTTACGTGGAGTACTTGTTGAAGATATCTTCGTTGAGCAACCTTGTGGCTACGTTCAAAACTAGAAAGAGAATAAAAGTTAAAGAGCTAGCACGTTATGAGCTTAAACAGACATCATGTGTTTGTACAGCCATATTGAAGCACATTTTGTGTAGGTCACAAATTTAACATCCAACGAAGAACTTGAGAATAGATCGATGAAGAATTACCTTGTAATTAACGCGCGGAAGACTTTGGGTAATTATCAATCAATCTTCCATTAATCACCAAGCTTTCTCTATATAACACCCATATATGGTTCCATAAAAATTCTCTTAATTTTCAGCCCAAAACCCATATTTTGTTTTAAGCCCAAAGCCCACATCTAGCACCATCTTTTATGTTCTACCTCTTTTTCCTTACTTCATTCTTAAGTCACATTAAAGCAAGGTAAAATAGTGAGAGAAGACAGCAAAGAAAACTGAAAACTGCTTCAAGCTGATCTTATATTGTTTCTGTTTTGATTTAAGCCTTATCATTGCAAGGTATGGTGTAAAAAGACTTCATCCAATTCGTTATCAAGTTTCTTTCTTCGAAATAATTATTTCCAGCTGCGCAGTTTATGTTCTATCCATTTTTGACCTAGCTAATGTTCTCCGATCTTTTCGAAATTTGTTTCTGTCGAAAGCTAAGTTTCTCAGGTTTCCCGAGCCACTTGAAGCATCAAAATCCGACACTTATACGATGTTTAGTAAATTTTTGAAGATTCAGCTGTGATTCTAACCGAATCTGTGCATAGTCTCTATTTTCTATCATTTTGACATAGGTATACTACTTAGAATTATTTAAACTTGATTTGTTTGGAAAGCTAACTTCTCAGGCTTTTCATAGCCGCTTGAATCAGCCCGTTCCGATATTTCTACGATCTTTTACGAATTTTTGAATGTTTGGCAGAAAAATCCTGTTTCTGCTACTTCTGTGTTATTCAGTTTTACCCTAACTATACTATTCCAATGGTTTTGAAATTAATCTTTCTTGAAAGCTTAGATCATTGTCTTTCTATAGCCACTAGAAACAGCTCAATCCGAGCATTCTATGATTTGTTATGGAATTTTGAAGCTTCTGCCGCAAAACAGGAAATTTTCAGCAAATAGTTGGATTATTTTGAAATCACTCATGGTTATCTTTTTATTTAGGCGAAGGAACTTCGGCGAGGGACTCGAGGGCAGCTTCAGACGTCGGAGAAAGCTAGGACTTTACTGTGAGTTGATAGTATGGGGACACCTTCCCTTCGCGGGATGTGTGAACCTCGCGATGGGTTATTTTATGTCGTTTTCACTAGATTATATATTATTGTTGGATTATGCACTAGTGAGCCTTGTCGGCTATAGGGTGTTTATATCCTTATGTTGATGCGACCTTGGGCGTTTATGTTGCTTCTTTAATGGTGCTAATAAGTATTTGAAACGTCTATGTACTTTGGTTGTTAGGTCCGTTTTTACATCCAACATATGAACTTGAGCATAGATCAATCGAAATTACCTTGAACAAGATTGAGCGGAAGCATTTGGGTAATATTCAATCAAATCTTCATTAATCACAAACTTTCTCTCCAATTAACCTCTTTCTCTCTCTACAATTAACCCTAGCTTAGATAGTGATTAGAGAGAGTGTTTCTAGTGAGAGAAAGCTAAACTCAAGTTGTGTGTATTTTACACACACTTGCCCTATATATACCAAAGCATACTTTGGTATATTTACACTTTAGTCCCTTTATTTACATAAAATACAATTAAGTCCCTAGACAAAGATAACATGATTATTGAACACTAGAAAATATTCCTAACAATCTCCCCCTTAGTGTTCAATTGTCTTTGAAGCGCCGGTTGTCTTTGTCTTTGATAATCTTCAGTCTTCATCATCATTTGAACACAACTAAAAGATTTCTAACAATCTCCCCCTTTGCAGCAGAAAAGATTCCTAACAATCTCCCCCTTTTAAAATCTCTGCCTTTGTATTCAACTTTGAATTTGACACGGTCTTCTGTTGCTATTTGAAGAAAATAGCTGAGAGCATCTGGAGAATCTTCAGTCTCCCCCTATTTACATGCACCCTCTTTTTCTTCTTTGCAACTTGAATGTTCGTCACCTTCTTGCATATATCAGAGTCGCGCGGATCGTCAGCATTGACTTGTCGTGTATGCTCGAACCATGGAGAGAGGTCTTGTTTGTTGTGGTTCAGCACGTGCGTTGAAAGCTTGGCTTCTTTAATGAGTTCACGTGCTTCGCCTCCTTGATATACTTCTCCCCCTCATGGCGATTCATTTGCATCGTCATGCTGTGTGATCAAGGTGAACCTGAGTGGATGCTGAACGTGTTGGCGTTGAATTCCGGATGAAGTACCTGAAAACGAGACAGACGACCGATCATCGTGAAACATCCCTAGATGTCACTCTTGGTCGTTGATGCGAAGTCACACAGACTTGCATTTGAAGGGACTACGGGGCCACATAGGCATCCCGTTGACATCGTTCTAGAGTCGTGCTCCAGAAGATGGCCTGCTACCGTTGTTGTTTTTATGTTGCAACGGAAGGACTTCCTTCTGATCATAGAAGCACATCATTTAATGATGCGTCTACAGAAGTTCTGGCATGATCACGTAGACCTGCAATATGTGTGTAAAAGAATGTATGTGTCCTAGAAAATTGAAAAAATATTTAGGCTATGAGGACACACTAGACATTTACGTGTTCAAGAAAAATCGTGGTGTGGGGCTGTGGACCACTTTGTTCAATATCTCCCGCTTCCAAATGAAACGGTGATAGCATATGCGGTTCCCCGTGAGATATTGAAACATCTGTCTTTAGGGAGACAAATGAGTAGCTAGGAAGGGTCGTGCATGCGCCTTTGGACCAGATGAAGCGTCTTCTACCCGGGATCTGATAAATCAGTCCTGTACCTATATGGTTATGGCCCGGATAGTTTGTGGTTGAGTTGTAAGGATGTCATCGTGATACGCTCAATACCTCACATACACTCGGAGTTTGTTCCTGGGTTAGGATCAGTTAGGTCTACTGAACCTTTGGAACAGGTATGTGAACAACTCTTTTGTGTCTATGCGCTTGTTGGCATTTAGGTAGCACTCCCTCTTAAAAGCATGAAGTTTGTAGTCATGGCATCTTCCCTTAAGCTCTAGCGCCTTTTCATTGTAACACTCCCCCTAAATAGTTGCGCTATTTCTAATATGATGCCCTTGCTTCGCCTAAAGTTGTGCGCTCTTGTAGATTTTTGCCTATTACTTTCCTTCAAGTTATGCACCTTTTGTGAATGAAGCACACTCCCCTTCTGAACATTGCGCGCCTTTTTGATATTGCGCTTATGAGTATTACTTCCCCTAAAACATATGCGCTTTTTACAATAAACTATGGTAATACGCTCTTTTGAAACTCTTGCACCTTTTCTATCCACTCCCCTCTTTTTTTTTTTTTATTTTTTATTTTTTATCGCCTTATTTTTCTTTTTTTCGTTTTTTTTTTATGGCCTTATTTTTCTTTTTCTCCCCCTTTTTTTTATGGCCTCCTTTTTTTTTTTATGGCCCTTTTTTTTTTTATTGCCTCTTCTCTTTTTTTTTTTTTAGGGCCCTTTTTTTTTCTTCTTTTTTTTTATGGCATTTTCTTTTTTTTATTTATTGGCCTCTTTTTTTTATGGCTTTTTCCTGTTTTTTTTTTTTTTTTTTTTTTATGAACAGAAAAATAAAACTAAAAACAATGTCAAATCAAGAACGTTGGAATAGTCTTGATTTGGTTAGTTTGCTCACGTCACATACCGATCACGTGTGTGGAGCAACCAGAATACCACACGTGTCGGGGTCTTGTGCGACTACTCATCATCGCATACCGACCATACATGTGGAGCAATCGTCGTCTATTTACCATGTATGATCGGGAAACTGTAAAACAAATTATCGGGACTTTGGTACCCATTTTTGGACGGGTCCTCCCTGGTTAGCAGTGAAACAATTATGCATATAAGATTCAAATTTGGAAGCAAAATTATCACATAAAGCAGTCATAGGAATCCACATTTGTCGAGGACTACTTATTTCCATTTGTAGCTTAGGTTTCCAAATTTGTTGTACCTTTTTGAAATTTAACTTTTCAGCATCGGTGAATGTGTGTCTTTTTGTAGAAGAGAAAATTTTCTCTTTCGCCAGTCGCTTAAGATGCAATTCGGATTTGACTTTGACCGGGTACTTGAGAGAGGAATACGAGCTTATAGAATCAATAGCATTAAGTATAGAAGTGTCGTATTTCCTACCTTCTAGACTCACATCATTCACTTTGTAATATGTACTAAATGAGCTACTTTTGTTTAGACAATTATTACTTTTGGACGTTTCAGTTTTAATAGAGAATGTGTAATTATTGTCTACTTTAGTTTTAGTAGCTTCTTTCTTTAATTTTGATTTTAGAATGACTTTGGGTATTTTTGGATTAGGAATAGAGGTAGAACCAAATTTAGTCGAGGCAATAGAAGATAATTTGTCTTCCTCTATTCTTTCTTTCTTGATAGCTTTAGTCATTCTTGGTTTGTTCTTATTCTGTTTTGGAGATATGTCTTTTAATGGTTCGTTTTTAACAGAATAGGAAGCTGAGGTTGCGCCATTTTCTAAGGAATTTTTGAGAATTAAATTCTCCTTTAAAAGCTTATCTATTTGAGCTCGAAACCCGTCTGGCGTGTAGCAATCCTTAGGTTCGGGTTTTATCGATAGTATAGAATGTTCCTCGTTTGGCACAGACTCAATTGTTTGAGTCGACTTATTTAGAGACAATATAGTTTCTTTTATTTGGCGTTGCTCAGTTTGTCATCGTTTAGCTAGAACATCTTCTAATTCTTTAATTTTTGAATATAATTGATTTCTTTGTTCAATGAGACTTTTGTGTTGGGCTGCACTATTTATTTTTTCGTCTTTACATGTAGATAATTCTTTTGTAAGTTCGTTTATAGTTGATTCTTGTTGTGCGACCCTTGTCTTTAAGCTCGTCAGCCTTTCTTGTTCTATTGTTAGTTTATTTTTAAGAGTAGATTTTTCTTCTAGACTCTTAACTAAGCAGTTGTAATTATTTTCTAGCCTAGCTTCTAATTCTTTGATTTTTATCAAGTAGTTGGCTTCCATATTTACTTTCTGGGTTGGATGTTTTTGATCGTTATCGTGTTTTGAATTGATATTAAATTTTGATTAAAACTTTTCGAATTTTAAAAATCTGTTAGAGAATTTTAATAAAAGATTTTCGAATGTATAAGTTTTCGCAGTGAAAGTTTTGGTAAAACATTTTTCGTATGAATAGTATTCGAAAAGTGTTTTTTTTTTAATGAATAGTATCCGAAAAATTTTCCGAATGAATTTTTGTTTCGGATCAGAAATTTGCTTTTCGTATCAAAAAATTTGTTTTTCGGATGAAAAATGTTTATTTTTTTTTTGAATTCAGTATTTTTTCGGATGCACAGTACCGTGCGAAAAAATTATTTTTCGGATGAACAGTGATTTTTCGTATGAACAGTACCGTGCGAAAAAAAAGTTTATTTTTCGGATGAACAGTAGCGTGCGAGAAAGAAAAGTTTATTTTTCGTATGAACAGTATTTTCGTACGAGAAAAAAATATTTTTCGTATAGGAAATTTTTTTTCTCGGATGAACAGTAGCGTGCGAGAAAAAAGATTTATTTTTCGGATGAAAAGTTTTTTTTTTTCCGGATGAACAGTGTTTTCGTATGAACAGTGCGTGTGAAAAAAATTTTATTTTTCGGATGAACAGTAGCGTGCGAGAAAAAAAGATTTATTTTTCGGATGAAAAGTTTTTTTTTCTCGGATGAACAGTGTTTTCGTATAAACAGCGCGCGAAAAAAAAAAAAAAAATTTCGGGTGAACAGGATTTTTCGGATGAACAGTGTTTTCGTATTGAAATCTTTTTCGTACGAAAGATAAAAAATTATTTTTCGTATCAAATGTATTTTTCGTACGAAGAGAATTAATTTTCGTATCTAAAGAAACTTTTTCGTATCAGACAGAAATATTTCGTACGCAAACTTTTTCGTATTGACAATTAAAAAAAATTATCGTACGCTAATTATTTTTCGTTTGAAAAATTAAGACTTTTGCGTACGCTACAGTATTCAAAAACTAAAGTCAATGCGAAAAAGTTTTAAAATGTGAGTGATACGAAATTTTTAGTCAAAGCACAAACTGGTACGAAAAATAATTCATACGAAAAAAATGAAATTTATTCGTTTGCTACAATATATGAAAATGTAGGGTCAACACGAAAAATTTGATAATGTGAGAGATACGAAAATTTTGGTCAATGCGAAAGCTGATACGAAAACATGTCATGCGAAAATAAAGCTTGATACGAAAAACTATGAATGGTGCGAAAACGCGAGAATATTCTGCGAAATCTTCAAATAACACTCAAATTAACACATTAAGCATAGTTAATCGATCGAAATTGATTGGGTAAGCATAGAAAACACTCGATTAACACAATCGAATCCAAAATATAGCTCAATTTTACATTTTCAGCAGAGAACAGTTTGAAGTTGGAAAAATAGTTTCGATCGCAAATTCAATCTCTTAAGCTCAATTAATCGAAGATAATCGCAATTAACATACACCAAATGATTCGCGAACAGTTTTTCGTTCAATATCATGCGAAAACAGCAATCAAAACATCATGTGAAAATCAAATTGATCATACGAAAAAGCTTTTGGGCGAAGAACACTCATACGAAAACTGCAATATATCGAACTAAATTCATCAATTCAACAACGATTCGGCTCTGATACCAATTGTTAGGTCCGTTTTTACATCCAACATATGAACTTGAGCATAGATCAATCGAAATTACCTTGAACAAGATTGAGCGGAAGCATTTGGGTAATATTCAATCAAATCTTCATTAATCACAAACTTTCTCTCCAATTAACCTCTTTCTCTCTCTACAATTAACCCTAGCTTAGATAGTGATTAGAGAGAGTGTTTCTAGTGAGAGAAAGCTAAACTCAAGTTGTGTGTATTTTACACACACTTGCCCTATATATACCAAAGCATACTTTGGTATATTTACACTTTAGTCCCTATATTTACATAAAATATAATTAAGTCCCTAGACAAAGATAACATGATTATTGAACACTAGAAAATATTCCTAACATTGGTGAATTACGTTCATGATTTCAGGGATATGTGACGTGACGGCATGTCACTATTCCACGTTGTTGATTTGATTTGTGGAGTTATGGCTGTGATGCCGATGATTTGTTGATGTTGCATATACTCGGTTCAGAGATGTAGTAGCCCGAATGGCCACGTTCGGGTGAGTGAGAGTGGCATATCGAGTAGTAGCCCGTGGCTTGGCAAACCCGGGTGAGTGAGGCCCAACGAGTCACCTATCCATTTGCCACGTATTGATTATTACTGGAGGGTGATAGTTGGGAAGGTAACAAAGTCCAGTACGAGACTCAGCCAACGTCACCGGTGTGGGACATGCATATCATACATGATAGATATGGTAGGTCACGGTACACTGTCTAGAGTACGGTGACGGACTCGTCTGACTCTCGACGGGGAGCTCAGTTCGAGGGAGGATATGGCTACCCACGCGTCTATATGTGCTATTTGATTCCTTTGATATCTTTGTGATGTTGTTGTGATTTGGATGGTTGTGATGGTGTTCATCGTTGAGGGTACACCTTCTGTGAATAGAAGGTGTGTCTGTATTATCTCCTCACTGAGCTAGTGGTTTGCTCACCCCATATATATATATACTTCTTTTTATCCAGGTTGTTGATATTTTTTTGTTCGGAGGTTTGCCATACTCGATCTTCATTTCCGCTGCTGTTTCTACCATTTTGGGTACAGTATCATCTTCTTCTATTGGATCCATTGGCGGGGATATTTTGGAAGGAGGTTTTGTTGTACATTATTCCTTCGTTGATCGATGTATCGAGACACTTTATATTGTATACCTCCTTTGATATCTATATATATTTTCCTTTATTGAGTACCGTTTCTTTCATGACTATTAGTTGATATCGAGCCTTGCGTTTATTGAGAAACGCGGCGGCTGTCGCGCCTTCGACGCGGGTCGGGGCGTGACAGTTTCGGTGGTATCAGAGCCTGGTCTTATTCATTTCCTTTCTTCGTTCATATAGCCAATGGATCCATTTCTTTCATCTCGTTGTATTGATGAAATATTATTTCATTGATATGGGTTTTGATTTTTTTTTATTGATAGTCCTTATGGCACCTCCAGCTCGTACTCGAGGTTGAGGGAGAGGACGCGCTTCTCATGGTCCTCCGAGTCCTCCTCCTTCTCCTAGTCCTCGTAAACCTCGAGGTCGCACTATTCGTGTTCCTACGACTCCTGTCGAGCAAACACCAGCGCCAGTGCGAGTTGAGCAAATGATGACACCAGAGCAATATCAAGTGTATTATGATTATGTTCGTATACATGGAGTTCCACCACCTACGATGGGTCCTTCGACTTCTGCTATACCTCAAGGTCCCGATATGCCGTTCTTTCGTCAAGCGGGAGCTCAGGATGTTCCGCCTCAAAGTGAACCAATTCTACCCTCATCTAGCATACCTGTTCCTCATTCAGATACGACACCTGGAGGGTCTAATCCTAGGAGTGTACGTTATATTCCTGATTTGGTGAAAGCCGTCACTGATATGGGAACTCCCACATTTGAAGGCGTAAGAGATGCTACAGAAGCAGGTGCTTGGCTAAAGGATGTCACGGAGACGTTCGATACTTTGACGATCGATGAGAGTCATCGTGTAGTGATTGCGACGAAGCTCTTGGGCAAGGATGCGCGTCGATGGTGGCAGAATCTTAAGGAAACATTTCCTGAGACTATTACTTGGCCTATCTTTGTAGAGAAGTTCAAATATCGATACTTTTCTCAGTACAGCAGAGATCAAAAAAGAAAGGAGTTCTTCAGCATTTATCAATGCAATATGACGGTCGTCGACTATGAGAGCAGATTCTTAGACTTGCGTGAATTTGCTCCAGAATCTTATACAATGAGGGATTTATGCAAAAGGTTTGAAGATGGTCTCAATATAAATATTCGTGATCGCTTGAAGTCGGGTGATAGGTACGATAGCCTTGACGAACTCGTGGACGAAGCAATTAGAGTCGAAGGCTTAATCCAGACAAGACAGAAGCTAGCCGAACGATCTCAAAAGAAAAGAGAAGGCGGAGCACTATCAGGGAATGCATCGAAGATGAGTAGAAGTACGGGATTTTCCCGTAATATTCCTTCATCGGTGGCATCTGGTCCCTCTCACCCTCGTGAGCAGCCGAAGAGAGGCGAGAGCGTAGCGTCAGGATTTGTTAGTGGAGGTAATAGGTGCCGAAATTGCTTACAATTCCATATCGGTCCCTGTAAAGCCCCACAAGTGTGCTTCCAATGCCGAAAACCGGGACATATGCGCTCAGCTTGTCCCCAACTTGCCAGGACTAGTGGTCAGACTTTTTCTTATCCTCGTGGCAAGGCATTACATCCTCCGCCATATTCTACATCCGAGGGTAGTCGACCAGGAGCTCGAGGTTACACAGGTGACCAAAACACCCGACCATCTACGTACGAAAGGAACCAGACTCGGGTGTTTCATATGACCCAAGAAGAAGCTCGCTCGGATCCTAAAGTTGTGACAGGTACCAACGTCAACATTGGTAAAAATAATCTACATTTTTCATTTGCTTAACTTTACTCTTTCCATAGCGACGCTAACATCCCCGTGAGTTTGATATCATTCTTATTATTTTTTTTCTTCTTCTCTAAAATTATCTTGGCCTCGATATATCGTTGCTTCTATAGGCCAAGTCTTTATTGGAGACCGTCCGATCTATGTGATCGTTGACCCAGGTTCTGATCGATCTTATATCCGGGACAGTCTTACGACAAGTCTACCTTATCATGCTTCTTCTCTATCACCTGAGGTTGTTGTTCATACCCCTCTTGGGGAACGTATCGCACGAGACTTGGTGTTCAAAGGCTGTCCCATCTTGATAAAGAATTCTACTCTAGAAGCCGACTTGATACCTCTACCGTTGATTGATCTTGATGCCATTCTCGGCATGGATTGGCTATCTTATCATCATGCAGTTCTTGACTGTCGAGCAAAACTTGTCACTTTCCATAGGCCTGGACTTCCAGAACTAATTTTTGAAGGGGAAGATCAATCAGCGTCACTTGCTATTATTTCCATGCTTTCGGTCCATAAATTAATACATAAAGGGTGTGAGGCATTCTTAGCTTCGATCATCGATACTTCACACTCTACGACGATGATAGATGATATTCCTGTTGTGAAAAAATTCTCCGATGTATTTCCTGAGGATTTACCGGGACAACCACCTCCTCGAGAAGTTGATTTTGTTATTGATACACTTCCCAAGACTACTCCCATATCAATACCCCCTTATCGAATGGCCCCAGCTGAACTTAAAGAACTCAAGACGCAACTAGGCGAACTCTTAGATAAGGGATTCATTCGACCTAGTGCATCTCCGTGGGGTGCTCCTGTTCTTTTTGTAAAGAAAAAGGATGGATCGCTTCGTCTATGTATAGACTATCGTCAGTTGAACAAGGTGACGATAAAAAACAAATATCCTCTTCCTAGGATTGACGACTTATTCGATCAATTGCAAGGAGCCACCGTTTTCTCGAAAATTGATTTACGATCTGGTTATCATCAGCTCAAGATTAGGGAAATTGACATTCCTAAATCTGCTTTTCGAACCAAATATGGTCATTTCGAGTTCTGTGTTATGCCTTTTGGACTCACTAATGCTCCTGCAGCCTTTATGGATCTCATGAATCGAATTTTCCGTCCTTACTTGGATAAGTTTGTTATCGTCTTTATCGATGACATACTTATATATTCTAGATCAGACGATGAACATGCCTGTCATCTTAGAATTGTACTGGAGATTCTTCGAGAAAATCGACTTTACGCTAAACTATCAAAGTGTGAGTTTTGGCTTCGTGAAATAAGGTTTCTCGGCCATCGCATATCAAAGGAAGGAATTTTTGTAGATCCAGCGAAAATTCAAGCTATATTGGATTGGGATCGTCCGAAGAACGTGACTGAAATACGAAGCTTTCTGGGATTAGCTGGGTACTATCGGAGATTTGTCAAGGATTTTTCATTGTTAGCTTCATCCTTGACTAAACTGACTCGAAAGGGTGCTAAATTCGAATGGAACGATGAATGCAAGAAAGTATTCCAAGAGCTAAAAAGACGGCTCACATCGGCCCCTATTCTTACCTTGCCGGATCCGGAGATTAAAGAATTCACTATTTATAGTGATGCATCGAGACAAGGTTTGGGATGTGTTCTTATGCAAGAAGAAAAAGTTATTGCCTACGCCTCGAGACAACTAAAGAAGAACGAAGAAAATTATCCGACACATGACTTGGAGTTGGCCGCCATTTAAAAATCTGGAGGCATTATCTTTATGGTGCGACTTGTCGGATTTTTACAGATCACAAAAGCTTGAAGTACATCACTACTCAGAAGGAACTGAACCTTCGACAAAGACGATGGATGGAGTTGATTAGCGACTATGACCTAATCATTGATTATCATCCAGGTAAGGCCAACGTTGTAGCCGATGAGCTAAGCAGAAAATCTTCAACGTTGCTTGCTTCGGTTCAATCGGATTATCTTTCGCTCTTGGAGCAAATGAAAGGACTTCGTATATCGCTTCATCATGAGGAGTCAAGTGAAGCCTCTTTACTTGCTAAATTTGAAGTTAGACCTACCTTGTTCGAGCAAATTCGAGAAAAGCAGTCGCAAGATACTCACTTACAACAAATTGCAAAGCAAAAACAAGAAGATACGAGTGACTTCAGAACTCGAGACGACGGACTTCTCACCTTTTGGAATCGCGTTTGTGTACCGGCAGATTTAAATCTTCGTAGAGCTATTCTTGAAGAAGCTCATTCTTCTGCCTCGCTATGCATCCAGGTAGCACGAAGATGTATAGAACTCTTCGAAAATATTATTGGTGGCCCGGTATGAAGCGATAAATCGCTGAATACGTATCGAAATGTTTATCGTGTCAACAAATAAAGGCCGAGCATCAAAAACCAGCGGGCGTGCTTCAACCTCTTCCTATTCCTGAGTGGATTGATCGTTTAACCAAATCAGCCCATTTCCTCCCCGTGCATACCAAAGATAGCTTGGAAAAATTGGCTAAATTGTATGTGGATGAGGTCGTGAGACTACATAGGGTACTCGTGTCCATTGTATCAGATAGAGACCCTCGATTTACTTCCCGCTTTTGGCCAAGTCTTCCAAAAGCATTAGGTACGAAATTGTTATTCAGCACGGCTTATCATCCTCAAACTGATGGGCAGTCCGAGAGGACGATTCAAACATTAGAAGACATGTTACGCGCAGTTATCTTGAATCTAAGCGGCAGCTGAGACAAGTATGTAGCACTAATGGAGTTTGCGTACAACAATAGCTATCACTCCAGTATAGGCATGGCCCCGTATGAAGCTCTTTATGGCCGAAAGTGTCGAACACCTCTCTTTTGGGATGAAGTTGGCGAGAGAAAAATTGAACAGGTAGAGCTCATTGAAGACGTGACTGAAAAAGTTAAACTTATTCGGGATAGACTTAAAGCGGCTCAGGATCGACAGAAAAGCTATGCGGATAATAGAAGACGTGAGCTGGAATTCAGTGAAGGAGACAATGTTTTTCTAAAGATTTCTCCGTGGAAGGGCGTGTTACGATTTCAGCATCGTGGAAAGCTCAACCCTAGGTATATCGGTCCATTTACCATTACAGAAAGGATTGGCCGTGTTGCGTATAGGTTAGAACTACCATCAGAGTTGTCGCAAATCCACAATGTCTTTCACGTTTCTATGCTTCGGAAGTACGAACCTGACCCTTCGCATATACTCGAGTTAAAGGAAGATCTTTCCTACGAAGTTCAACCGGTTCAAATCATGGATCGACAAGAGAAGAAGCTCCGTAACAAGTCCATTCTGATGGTGAAAGTGCTTTGGCATAGCGACAAGGTGGAAGAGGAAACATGGGAACCAGAAGCACTGATGCGTCGTCAATATCCACATCTATTCGATTCGTTAGGTAAGTATATGTTTTGGGGACGAAACCTCTTGAAGGGGGAGATACCTTATAACACCCATATATGGTTCCATAAAAATTCTCTTAATTTTCAGCCCAAAACCCATATTTTGTTTTAAGCCCACAGCCCACATCTAGCACCATCTTTTATGTTCTACCTCTTTTTCCTTACTTCATTCTTAAGTCACGTTAAAGCAAGGTAAAATAGTGAGAGAGGACATCAAAGAAAACTGAAAACTGCTTCAAGCTGATCTTATACTGTTTTCTGTTTTGATTTAAGCCTTATCATTGCAAGGTATGGTGTAAAAAGACTTCATCCAATTCGTTATCAAGTTTCTTTCTTCGAAATAATTATTTCCAGCTGCGCAGTTTATGTTCTATCCATTTTTGACCTAGCTAATGTTCTCCGATCTTTTCGAAATTTGTTTCTGTCGAAAGCTAAGTTTCTCAGGTTTCCCGAGCCACTTGAAGCATCAACATCCGACACTTATACGATTTCTAGTGAATTTTTGAAGATTCAGCTGTGATTCTAACCGAATCTGTGCACAGTCTCTGTTTTCTATCATTTTGACATAGGTATACTACTTCGAATTATTTAAACTTGATTTTTTTGGAAAGCTAACTTCTCAGGCTTTTCATAGCCGCTTGAATCAGCCCGTTCCGATATTTCTACGATCTTTTACGAATTTTTGAATGTTTGGCAGAAATATCCTGTTTCTGCTACTTCTGTGTTATTCAGTTTTACCCTAACTATACTATTCCAATGGTTTTGAAATTAATCTTTATTTAAATCTTAGATCATTGTCTTTCTATAGCCACTGGAAACAGCTCAATCCGAGCATTCTATGATTTGTTATGGAATTTTGAAGCTTCTGCCGCAAAACAGGAAATTTTCAGCAAATAGTTGGATTATTTTGAAATCACTCATGGTTATCTTCTTATTTAGGCGAAGGAACTTCGGCAAGGGACTCAAGGGCAGCTTCAGACATCGGAGAAAGCTAGGACTTTACTGTGAGTTGATAGTATGGGGACACCTTCCCTTCGCGGGATGTGTGAACCTCGCGATGGGTTATTTTATGTCGTTTTCACTAGATTATATGTTATTGTTGGATTATGCACTAGTGAGCTTTGTCGGCTATAGGGTGTTTATATCCTTATGTTGATGCGACCTTGGGCGTTTATGTTGCTTCTTTAATGGTGCTAATAAGTATTTGAAACGTCTATGTAGTTTGGTGAATTACGTTCATGATTTCAGGGATATGTGACGTGACGGCATGTCACTATTCCACGTTGTTGATTTGATTTGTGGAGTTATGGCTGTGATGCCGATGATTTGTTGATGTTGCATATACTCGGTTCCGAGATGTAGTAGTCCGAATGGCCACGTTCGGGTGAGTGAGAGTGGCATATCGAGTAGTAGCCCGTGGCTTGGAAAACCCGGGTGAGTGAGGCCCAACGAGTCACCTATCCATTTGCCACGTATTGATTATTACTGGAGGGTGATAGTTGGGAAGGTAACAAAGTCCAGTACGAGACTCAGCCAACGTCACCGGTGTGGGACATGCATATCATACAAGATAGATATGGTAGTTCACGGTACATTGTCTAGAGTACGGTGACGGACTCGTCTGACTCTCGACGGGGAGCTCAGTTCGAGGGAGGATATGGCTACCCACGCGTCTATATGTGCTATTTGATTCCTTTGATATCTTTGTGATGTTGTTGTGATTTGGATGGTTGTGATGGTGTTCATCGTTGAGGGTACACCTCCTGTGAATAGAAGGTGTGTCTGTATTATCTCCTCACTGAGCTAGTGGTTTGCTCACCCCATATATATATATACTTCTTTTTATCCAGGTTGTTGATATTTTTTTGTTCGGAGGTTTGCCATACTCGATCTTCATTTCCGCTGCTGTTTCTACCATTTTGGGTACAGTATCATCTTCTTCTATTGGATCCATTGGCGGGGATATTTTGGAAGGAGGTTTTGTTGTACATTATTCCTTCGTTGATCGATGTATCGAGACACTTTATATTGTATACCTCCTTTGATATCTATATATATTTTCCTTTATTGAGTACCGTTTCTTTCATGACTATGAGTTGATATCGAGCCTTGCGTTTATTGAGAAACGCGGCGGCTGTCGCGCCTTCGACGCGGGTCGGGGCGTGACACTCTAGAAGCAATCCCTTTCTCTCTCTACAATTAAGCCCTAATTACTATAATGATGAGAGAAATATTCTAGTGAGAGAAAGCTAAACCTCAAGTTGTGTGTATTCTACACACACTTGCCCTATATATATCAAAGCATACTTTGGTATATTTACACTTTAGTCCCTATATTTACATAAAATACAATAAAGTCCCTAGACAAAGATAACATGATTATTGAACACTAGAAAATATTCCTAACAATCTCTCCCTTAGTGTTCATCTTCTTCTTCTAGCACCTCGTCCTCTTGTCCTTGGGCGATCTCGAAGGTAGAAGGATTTGCGTAGACCGAGAATCAGCTCAAACTGCCTGATGTTGTTTCTCAAGTTGAGCCTTTCTCAAGTTGAGCCTGATGACTTTCTCGGTAAGATGTTCTTCTTCGAGATCTAGTTCATGTTGGGAATCCCCGAAGGGGCCCGAGGCCCTCGTTCCTTGAACGGCGGAATTTTAAAACTTTTGGGATTCCCGCCTTTCCCTTGGACCGCTCGGTAATAACACGAGAAGATAAACACGAAATAGAAAGGGTTTTACAGCCATGATACCTTGACGAATACAAGAAGATGGCGAGCTTCGAACCCTTCAAATCCCCGGGATGTAGTATCCCTCTCCTAGCACCTTTACGCGCACGAACGGGGCAAGAGCGTCACGCCGGCACCACACTCACGTCGCAGCCGTACCTTGCTTGAGACTGCTAGGCCAAGGTTCGGCAGCACCTCCTTATCACGCGCACGTCACACGTCGAGAGAGAAGGAGGGAGAGAGATGAGAACGAGAGAGAACTCGAGAGAGATGAGAGAGGGAGGAGAAAACTAGGGTTTTTCTCTTTTCTTTCAAAGAAATGACTTAGAATAACCTAGGGTTTTGTTTCAAAAATCAAACCCTATTTATACTAGGGTGTAGTGGCCGAAAATAGTAAGTTGGGTGGAGAAAAAACCTCACCCACTTATTCATACAAAGTCTCTTTACTTACTTGGTTTTTCTCTTTTGAATTTAAATTCAAAATTCAAATTCAAATTAATATTAAAATAAATTAATATTTAATTCTATATTTAGTATATTTAAATATAATATCCAATATATATCTAAATTAAATATTATTATTTTTCTAAAAAAATAATAAAGATTTAAATCATATTTAAATCATACACTAAATATTAAATATCAAATATAATATTTCCAAAATATTTCGTGAGGTGAAAAGACCATTTTACCCCTCACTAGTCAAACTTTGCATTTTCGGCCGATTAGGGTTTTGGCCAAACCCCAAACCCTAGTCTCTCAATCTAGGACCTAGCCTTGTCTCTCTCTCTCTGATAATGACGTTGTGTCGATTGCCCTTTTGAAGCCCGACTCTCTTGGTTCGTCTCAACCGGCTTTGGGAGGAATCCAGGAGTTCGGTATTCACCTAGCCAGCCCCGTGGTACCGAACCGATCCCGAGTTGAGTACGAATAGGTATTATTCACGAACCGACTATAGATTATCATACTACGTATAAACCCTTTACGTTTGTCCCGGTCGAGTGAAAGTCACGCGTAGTCGAACTTACAGGACTCGACGCTATGATGTTCGTGTCGGTGACATTTACCAAAACTGCCCTCCACGACACTCGTGAGTTAGTTATATGCTCTGGCCAGAGGCTTAGGTAAATTCCCGCACATCGAAACTGCATAAGACATTAACCTTGAATTTAATCAAGGCCGTAAATCCCGCTCAGCGGTATAACCGGCAATCACGTCGAAAAGTCAAGACCGCATTTCGCCGCTGACCCTTGCTTCATGCAATTTGGGCCTAGCAAACTAGTGACAAATCAAGACCTTAAGACCAACCCCGGGTTAAACCCTTTCGATCTAAGGTTCACGTAGACTACTATAGTCAATCGATCGATCAGCGACTTTACCAGCGTGTGATCGTTCGATTACGAGTCAGTGTCCAAATACAGACAATCCCCTGATTCGTCTTGTATCAATGTCACGAGCTCCCACTTCCCAAGTGAATGGTTGGCACAACCACTTTGGATCCGTCGACAAACAAGTCGTACTCGTCAATCCAGTCACCCTACTGGAGACTAAGACTTGTGGACTTAATTTAATATTACAGTATGCCAGCTTACTGGTGCCCCCTCTCTGTCCCCACTGAATCAGTAACTGAACTGTAAATATTGGGGTTTTATTAATTCGTCTTATTACCCGACTGCAAGGTTAATTTATTTAGACGAAATAATAATCTGCCTTTGTATTGTTTGTCATGGTAATTTCGACAATAAACAAACAATAATAATTTCATTATCAAATAATTCAATTACAAATGTTAAACACATCAAAATTATACTAATGCCCTCGTACTATCTAATCCTCGTACGGCATCTAGGGCATAAACCTCAACAATCTCCCACTTGCACTAATGCCACGCGCTATAGTATCTCAACCCCATTTTATCGAGGTGACGATCTAGCACTGCCTGAGACAGTGGCTTCGTGAACGGGTCCGCCATATTTTCTACTGAGGCGATCTTCTGCACGGCTATAGAGCCATTCTCAACGAACCCACGTAACACGTGGTATTTTCTCTCTATGTGCTTGGACTTACTGTGAGCACGGGGTTCCTTAGCTTGTGCGATCGCTCCACTATTGTCGCACCACAATGGTAACGGGGGATCCACTATGCTAGGTACCACCTGCAGTTCTTCTAAGAACTTGCGTATCCAAACACCCTCCTTGGTAGCTTCTGAAGCCGCTATATACTCCGCCTCAGTGGTGGAATCAGCAGTCGTGCTTTGCTTGGAACTTTTCCAAGTTACTGCGCCACCATTGAGCGTATATACGAAACCCGAAGTAGACTTTCGGTCATCCACATCTGATTGGAAGTCCGAATCCGTATAACCATCTACCTCTAATTCTCTTGGGCCGTAAATCAGTATCAAGTCCTTAGTCCGTCTAAGGTACTTCAGGACTGTCTTTACCGCCGCCCAGTGTTCCTTACCAGGGTTGGCCTGAAACCTACTCACTACGCTCACAGCGTACGCTATGTCTGGTCGCGTGCAAAGCATCGCGTACATCAGGCTACCCACAGCTGAAGCATAGAGGACTCCACTCATCTCTTGTCTTTGTACCTCGTTGCGAGGAGATATAGCCTTTGAGAGATGAATCCCATGCCTCATAGGTAGGAAGCCTTTCTTAGAGTCGTCCATCTTAAACCTTTTAAGGACTTTATCTAAGTAAAGGGCCTGAGATAAGCCAATTGACCGTTTCGCCCTATCTCTAAATAGGCGTATTCCTAGAATATAGGTCGCTTCTCCCAGGTCTTTCATAGAGAATCCGGTCGAAAGCCAAGCTTTGACCTCTGAAAGCATCCCAATGTCGTTTCCTATCAAAAGGATATCATCTACGTACCATACTAGAAACGACACCTTGCTCCCACTGGCCTTCTTGTAAACACACGGCTCATCTTCGTTATTTATGAATCCGTAGTTCTTAACTACTTCATCGAATCGAAGATTCCAACTCCTTGAAGCTTGTTTCAGTCCATAAATGGACCGATTCAGCTTGCATACCTTCTGAGCATCTGCATCTGACGCAAAACCTTTGGGTTGTTCCATATAGATCTCCTCCTGGAGGAATCCATTCAGGAACGCGGTCTTTACGTCCATCGGCCAGATCTCGTAGTCATAGTATGCTGCTATCGCAAGCATAATGCGAATGGACTTAATCATCGCGACTGGTGAAAAGGTCTCCTCATAGTCAATACCCTCTTTTTGACTATACCCTTTCGCTACAAGCCTAGCTTTGTACGTTTCCACCTGTCCGTCAGATCCAATCTTCTTCTTGTAGATCCATTTGTTCCCGATCGGTCTGAAACCATTGGGTAGGTTTACAAGTGTCCAAACCTGGTTTGAATACATAGAGTCCATTTCGGCTTGCATAGCCTCAAGCCACTTGAGGGAGTCTGTACCAGTAATTGCCTGGTCGTAGGTGACGGGATCGTCCCCGACGCATCCCTCAATCGCAGCATCCCCATGCTCGACGTGTACCATACCATATCTCTCAGGCATTTGAGATATCCTACTAGACCTGCGCAATTGCGGCTGAGCCGGTTTTTCTGGAACGTCGTCTAACGACTCTGTAGCAACTGGAGTTGATTCGTCGCTTAACTCACCAAGAGTTATTTCACGTCCTTTACCGCCTTCGCTAATGAACTCTTCTTCCATGAAGGTTGTGCGTAAAGCGACAAACACCCTGTGTTCGTCTGGAACGTAAAAGTAGTACCCCATTGAGTCCTCGGGGTATCTGACGAATCTGGCCATAATCGACCTTGATTCTAACTTGTCTGCCTGTAACTTTTTCACAAAGGCGGGGCAACCCCAAATCCTAGTGTGATTCAGGCTTGCCTTACTATTATGCCAAGCTTCGTAAGGGATCCTGTCGGCAGAACGGGTAGGTATCCTGTTAAGGATATAGGCTGCTGTCTCTAAAGCATAACCCCATAACGAAATGGGGAGATCTGTGTAACTCATCATCGACCGAACCATATCCAAAAGTGTTCGGTTTCTTCGCTCGGCTACGCCATTTAATTGTGGCGTACCGGGAGGTGAGAACTGTATAACGATGCCATTTTCTCTGAGAAATGCATCGAACTCAAGGCTCATGTACTCGCCACCTCGATCTGATCGAACGGCTTTAATGACCTTGCCAGTTTGCTTCTCCACTAACGCCTTATACTCTTTGAACATTTCAAGAGCTTCGGACTTTTGTCTCATCAAATAGGCAGTCCCGTAGCGGGACTGATCGTCCGTAAACGTAATGAAGTAGCGGCAATTACCTCGGGCCGTCACACTGAGCGGTCCACATACATCAGTGTGGATCAAACCCAACACTTCTGCGGCCCTAGTAAAAGTCCCTGTGAAGGGTGATTTGGTCATTTTGCCTAGGATGCAAGACTGACAAGTTGGGATCAGGCCTGACTTAGCTATGCGAATCAGGCCGTCCTTTTCCATCTTGTCAATCTTTGCTTCCCCAGCGTGACCTAGTCGAAGGTGCCAGATGTATCGTTCGTTCGACCCCGTCGACGAGTTGGTTATTGCATTTACAGTTTCCACCTTATCTCTTAGGTTGACGTAATATAAACCATTTATTAACGTCGCATTTCCAACATTTTCATTTCTAAAATAAATATGGCAAATATTATCAATAAATCGAAATTCATAACCAAGTCTGCTCAAAACAGGAATCGAAATAATGTTCTTAAGCCCCTTGGGCAAAACCAAAACATCAGAAAATACTAAACTATGCAAAGATGATAAAAGCAAAGTCTTCGATCTAATGTTCGTCGCTGCAACACTATGTCCGCTGCCAACGTTGATCGAGACCTCACCAGCTCGAAGCTTCCTACTTCGTTCCAGACCCTGGTTCAAAACACAAATATGGGAGCTAGCCCCTGAGTCAAGTATCCATGAAGTAGAATACACAGAACAATTAGCTTCGAAAACTAATTGCTTACCTGAAGCGTCAGAAGACGCCTTCAGCTTAGGACAGTCGCGCTTCCAGTGACCCAGCTGCTGGCAATGGTGGCACTTGTCAGTGGGCTTCGCGCCCGACTTCACAGCCTTCTTTGATTTCGCCTTCTTGGCGATTCTACCCTTTGGCCCGCTGTGCTTGCTCGGCTTCTTCTTCGACCCCTTGGACCGAGTAGTCGCAACAAGCGCCACCTCCTTGCCCTTACCCTTAGCGCTGCGATACTGAGTACTGGCTGCAACCAACTGATTGATCAGGTCAGGTATCGAATACTCCCGATTGTTCAGGTTGCAGTTCACCACGAACTGGTGGAAGGACGGTGGGAGGGACTGTAGTATGACGTCAATCTTTACCTCGTGAGGTAAACCAAATACCAGCGCATCCAATCGCTCCATATGCTCATTCAGCTTAAGTAAATGACCATGGACATCACTACCCTCTGCGAGCTTGGTGTTGAAGAGAGTATGCGTGATGGCATAGCGAGCGCTCCTAGACGACTCACCATAAAGCCCAGCTAAATGCACATGTATCTATTTAACACTCATGAACATGCTGATGCTGCAGCTCTGGGCTCATAGCCGATAGCATGTAGGAGTGGACCTTTCCAGCATCCTCAACCCACTTATCGTGGAACTGCAGGTCTTGCTTTGTCGAATCAGCATTGGGAGTCAAAGGCTCCTCGATGTCCAAGACATACTCCAATTTTTCCAATCTGAGGACGATCATCAGATTTCTTAGCCAATCAACATAGTTTGGTCCCACCAAACAATGTTT
This sequence comes from Lindernia subracemosa, assembly GCA_028392965.1. Lineage (NCBI taxonomy): Eukaryota > Viridiplantae > Streptophyta > Magnoliopsida > Lamiales > Linderniaceae > Vandellia > Vandellia subracemosa. The sequence continues at coordinate 638,424 of JAQPCC010000065.1, forward strand.
TTCCAAAAGTACGGATAATGGGTTTTTCATCGTATAAATAGAGAAGAAAATAAACTGCAGAAAGAAAAACAGATAGTTAGGATTTGAAGTGTTTAATCAGACTAAAATAGGACTTTAATTTTTCGTCTGACTCCCACTATTTTTCTCGAAATCCTGTCTCCCGTTAGAAATTTCGGAAACCTCGTTGAGTAGTTTCATAGTGGCGTTGATTTACCCGCACTGAATCAAACTAGTCTCAACTTAACAGTTTATTGGTATATTCGATCAGCCAGGCTCGTGTCCCACACGATTCTGTCACACAGAAGGTTCAACGAATTTGTCTCAGTCAGGGTCCCTCGGCCTGTAACTCAGACGTCTTGGGAATGACTGTACAAGTGCTGCCTATCAACGTCCTGCTAACCTTCCACTTTTGAGTGAACTTCGCCTCCGTAGGATAACACTTTGCGGGAGGACGAAGAGTGGTCGGTGAGCGGCATTATAAAAAATGCATCCAAATACGTTCACGTCAAAGGCGAGGGTTTTAGCGCCGTAACTCGGTCAACCAAAACCGTACCCCTAAGTCGTAATGTTTTTGGACTTGATAGAAGACAGGAGCCCCGCCCTTTACTCACTTGTTATTTTAAAGTCTAACTTCGGGAGAATCCTCACAGATAAGAACGAGCACATTATGCACGATATCACGTTCGAAACCAACACGCACATAATAGACTTTAATAGTAAACCTAGTTTCAACCTATTAAAATAAATGTGAAAGATCGGGGAAATTTCTAATTCTATCCTACGCGCTGTGCCCCTTGTGCCGCGCGCGGCCATGCTGGCCCGCGCGCGCTGCGCGCGGCCAGTAGCCATGGTCCGCGCGCTGCGCGCGGCCAGGCTTGGCCAGACCAACGCCTACGCGTGGCCGGCCAGCGCCGCGCGCTCCACTTGCGCGGCCAGCTCTTCTGAAAGCTTTCGTTCGGGCTTCGTGGTCATAGTCCCGTGACTTAACCGATCCTAAGGCTCTGATACCACTGTTGGGAATCCCCGAAGGGGCCCGAGGCCCTCGTTCCTTGAACGGCGGAATTTTAAAACTTTTGGGATTCCCGCCTTTCCCTTGGACCGCTCGGTAATAACACGAGAAGATAAACACGAAATAGAAAGGGTTTTACATCCATGATACCTTGACGAATACAAGAAGATGGCGAGCTTCGAACCCTTCAAATCCCCGGGATGTAGTATCCCTCTCCTAGCACCTTTACGCGCACGAACGGGGCAAGAGCGTCACGCCGGCACCATACTCACGTCGCAGCCGTACCTTGCTTGAGACGGCTAGGCCAAGGTTCGGCAGCACCTCCTTATCACGCGCACGTCACACGTCGAGAGAGAAAGAGGGAGAGAGACGAGAACGAGAGAGAACTCGAGAGAGATGAGAGAGGGAGGAGAAAACTAGGGTTTTTCTCTTTTCTTTCCAAGAAATGACTTAGAATAACTTAGGGTTTTGTTTCAAAAATCAAACCCTATTTATACTAGGGTGTAGTGGCCGAAAATAGTAAGTTGGGTGGAGAAAAAATCTCACCCACTTATTCATACCAAGTCTCTTTGCTTACTTGGTGTTGAGGTTTATGCCCTAGATGCCGTACGAGGATTAGATAGTACGAGGGCATTAGTGTAATTTTGATGTGTTTAACATTTGTAATTGAATTATTTGATAATGAAATTATTTTTTGTCGACTTTAGCATGACAAACAAAATAAAGGCAGATTATTATTTCGTCTAAATAAATTAACCTTGCAGTCGGGTAATAAGACGACTTAATAAAACCCCAATATTTACAGTTCAGTTACTGATTCTGTGGGGACAGAGAGGGGGCACCAGTAAGCTGACATACTGTGATATTAAACTAAGTCCACAAGTCTTAGTCTCCAGTAGGGTGACTGGATTGACGAGTACGACTTGTTTGTCGATGAGTCCAAAATGGTTGTGCCAACCATTCACTTGGGAAGTGGGAGCTCGTGACATTGATACAAGACGAATCAAGGGATTGTCTGTATTTGGACACTGACTCATAATCGAACGATCACACGCTGGTAAAGTCGCTGATCGATCGATTGACTATAATAGTCTACGTGAACCTTAGACCGAAAGGGTTAACTCGGGGTTGGTCTTAAGGTCTTGATTAGTCACTAGTTTGCTACGCCCGAATTGCATGTAGCATGGGTCAGCGGCGAAATGCGGTCTTGACTTTTCGACGTGATTGCCGGTTATACCGCTGAGCTGGATTTACGGCCTTAATTAAATTCAAGGTTAACGTCCTATGCAGTTTCGATGTGCGGGAATTTACCTAAGCCTCTGGCCAGAGCATATAACTGACTCACGAGTGTCGTGGAGGGCAGTTTTGGTAAATGTCACCGACACGAACATCATAGTGTCGAGTCCTGTAAGTTCGACTACGCGTGACTTTCACTCGACCGGGACAAACGTAAAGGGTTTATACGTAGTACGATAATCTATAGTCGGTTCGGGAATAGTACCTATTCGTACTCAACTCGGGATCGGTTAGGTACCACGGGGCTGGCTAGGTGAATACCGAACTGCTGGATTCCTCCCAGAGCCGGTTGAGACGAACCAAGAGAGTCGGGCTTAAAAAGGGCAACCGACACAACGTCTATATGAGAATAGAGCAGGCTGTGGCCTGGATTGAGAGATTAGGGTTTAGGGCTTGGCCGAAACTCTAAATGGCCGAAAACTTGGTAAAAACGCTTGAGGGGCAAAATGATCTTTTCACCTCACGAAATATTTTGGAAATATAATATTGGATATTCAATATTTAGCATATGATTTAAATGTGATTTAAATCTTTACTATTGTTTTAGAAAAATAATAATATTTAATTTGGAATTAAATAATATATATATATTAGATATATATATAGTTTTCGATTTTATATTAGATTAATTTCGAAAATTATTTAAATATTTATATTGGATATAATATATTTAAATATACTAAATATAGAATAAATATTAATTTATTGAATATTTAATTTGAATTTGAATTTGAGTTTGAATTCAAAAGAGAAAGACCAAGTAAGCAAAGGAGACTTGGTATGAAAAAGTGGGTGAGAATTTTTCTCCACCCAACTTATATTTTTCGGCCAAGTCTCCTATTATAAATAGGGTTTTTATTTTTTGAAAAAAACCCTAAGTGATTTTCGAAAAAGCCAAGAAGAAAAAATAAGGTTTTTGCTCTCTCCTCTCTCTCAATCTCTCTCGTTATCTTTCTCTCTCGCTGTCCTCTCTCGGTGGCTGTGCCGCGCGCGTGAAGGAGGTGACGACGAGGTGTTCTTGGCCTAGCCGCATTAAGCAAGGATAGCCTCGTGACGTTGTAAAGGTGCCGGCGTGATGCTCTTGCCCCGTTCGTGCACGTAAAGGTGCTAGGAGCGGGATACTACATCCCGGGGAATAGAAGGGTTCGAAGCTCGCCATCGTCCTGTGATCGTCTGTTGGAAGTATTTTATAGTGTTCAATAATCAAGTTATCTTTGTCTAGGGACTTAATTGTAATATATGTATAGTTAGGGACTAGAATGCAAATATACCAATATTGATTGGTATATATAGGGCAAGTGTGTGTAAAATACACACAACTTGAGTTTTAGTTTCTCTCTCTAGAATAGATTTCTCTCTCATCATTAGCATAATTAGGGTTTAATTGTAAAGAGAGAAAGTGATGTATATTGTAGAGAGAAACTTGGATTGCAATGAAGATTGATTGAAGATTTAATCCATAAGCTTCCGCGCAAATCATAAAAGGTAATCTCGATTGATCTTAATTCTCAAGTTTAATCATATGTTGGATGAAATATGGGAATTACAATTGGTATCAGAGCCAAACGTGTTTGATTTTGGATTGAAATTGTTGAATTTTTCTTTCGAAGCTCACGTAAGGTTCATCATAGGTTTTGATTTGATTTTCAAAATTTCGCCATTTTTGCTGTTTTTCTTTTTAAAACGTTTCTGTGCTGAAAATTGATCGATCGAAACACTAGATTTCGAGAATTTTGAAGATTGATCGAAATTCCTCTTTGTGTGTTCTTCATGGACTTCATCAAAATTTCGAAAAATTTGATATGATTTGCTGATTTTGGCTTCTATCGAGTGTTTCTCATAGATAATCTATTGATTTCGATCAATAACCCATGAGTAATTAACAGTTTTGAGTGTTTTTGGTTAAAATCTGGGTTTAAACATCATGTTTTTCGATACTAGAACAGAGGTTTGCGATACAAGAACAATTACTGTTCATTCGTAAAAAAACATTTTGCGCACGTACTGTTCATTCGCGAATTACTGTTCATTCGTAAAAAAAAAAAAAAAAATTTTGCGCGCGTTACTTTTCATTCGCGAATTACTGTTCATTCGTAAAAAAAAAAAACTTTTTTTGCGCGCGTTACCTGTTCATTCGTAAAAAAAAAAAAAAATATTTTTTCCGCGCGGTACTGTTCACTCGTAAAAAAAAAAAAGTTTTTGCGCACGTTACTGTTTACTCGCGAATTACTGTTCATTCGTAAAAAAAAAAAAAACTTTTTGCGCACGTTACTCTTCATTCGCAAAACTACTGTTTGCGCAAGTTACTGTTCATACTAAAAAAAAAAAAAAACTTTACTCATAAGTTTTACAATTGAATAAAAAAAAAAAAAAAAAGTTTACTTTACGATAGAGGTTTGCGACAAATAAATAAAAAAAAATATATAAAAAAAAATTTTATGGCCTCTTTTTTTTTATGGCCCCCTTTTTTTTTATGGCCTTTTTTTTTTTTTTTTTTTTTAAGGCCCCCTTTTTTTTTTTTTTTTTTTAACGAAAAAATAAAAATAAAAACAATGTTAAATCAAGAGCTTTCGATTACAAATTTAAATTTGATTTTAGAGATAAACCGCAAACTTTTGGAAACTATTTAAGATATTTATATCCGCAAACAGTGAATTTTTGCAAAGTTTAGGTTTATGTTTGCGGATAAAAAAGAGACGCAAACCTCTATCGTAAACAGTAAATTTAGGTTTGCGGTTGAATATGAGCCGTAAAGTTGAGCTATTGAAACTTTTTTTTTTAAGTATCGCAAACTACTCTACCTATCGTAAAGTAATAATTTTTTTTTTATATATATATATTTTTTATTATTAGTTAGTATCGTAAAGCATATTCGTAAAGTTAATTATTTATTTATTTTTTTTTTTTTATGGCCTTTTCCTTTTTTTTTTTTATGGCCCTTTTTTTCATGGCCTTTTTTTTTCTTTTAATATTATATATATATATATATTTATAGGTTTGCGGATGAAATATCATCGCAAACAGTAATTTTGTAAACGAAAAAGTTTACGAATGAAAGGAATCAATAGAAAAAGTGAAGGAATCGTAAACAATGAAAATTGAAAAGAAAGAAAAAGAAAAAAAATTGTTTACGGTAGATTTGAGTCCGTAAACAGTGAAGAAGGAAGTTTGCGGATGGAAAATAACCGTAAACAGTTGTTTGGAAAAGCTTAGGTTTACGGCTGATATTTTTATTCGTAAACAGGAAAAAAATGAAATAATATCCGTAAACAGTAAAATAGTAGCCGCAAACAGTAAAATGTAAAGTAGTAAAAGCTGTTTTGCGGATGAAAATGTAAAGTCGGAAAATATTTATTTATTTATTAAGTGTGGTTGCTCACATGTCATACCGATCACGCGTGTGGAGCAGCCTAATTACCACACGTGTCGGGATTGTGTGCGACTGCTCATCATCGCATACCGACCATACATGTGGAGCAATCGTCGTCTATTTACCATGTATGATCGGGGACCTGCAAAACATTATCGGGACTTTGGTACCCATTTTTGGACGGGTCCTCCCTGATTAGTAGATAACATTTTAAGCATAGAAAGTTTAAATTTGGAATCAAAATTATCACATAAAGTAGTCATAGGAATCCACATTTTTTTAGGACTACTTATTTCCATTTGTAGCTTAGGTTTCCAAATTTGTTGAACCTTATTGAAATTTAACATTTCAGCATCGGTGAATGTGCGTCTTTTTGTAGAAGAGAAAATTTTCTCTTTCGCCAGTCGCTTAAGATGCATTTCGAATTTGACTTTGACCGGGTACTTGAGAGAGGAATACGAGCTTATAGAATCAATAGCATTAAGTATAGAAGTATCGTATTTCCTATCTTCTAGACTCACATCATTCACTTTGTAATGTGTATTAAATGAGCTACTTTTGTTTAGACAATTATTGCTTTTGGACGTTTCAGTTTTAATAGAGAATGTGTAACTATTGCGTGCTTTACCTGTAGTAGCTTCTTCCTTTAATTTTGATTTTAGAATGACTTTAGGCATTTTTGGATTGGGAATAGAGGTAGAACCAAATTTAGTCGAGGCAATAGAAGATAATTTGTCTTCCTCTATTCTTTCCTTCTTGATATCTTTAGTCATTCTTGCGCCTTTTTGAGAGGAATTTTTGAGAATTAAATTCTCCTTTAAAAGCTTATCTATTTGAGCTCAAAACCCGTTTCGTTCGGAATCCAGAAGAGAATGTAATTCAGCAATTTTGTGAGTATCTTCTGGAATAGAGCAATCTTTAGATTCGGGTTTTATAGATTGTAAAGAATGTTCCTTAGTTGGCACTGACTCAATTGTTTGAGTCGACTTATTTAGAGACAAATTTTTCTCAAGTTGATCTTTCTTTACAAGAAGAAGCTCTAGTTCTTTAATTTTAGAGTGTAATCTTGTGCATTCTTCAGAAAGATCTTTATTTTGAGCTTGATAATCTTTATTTTCCTTTAGTTCTGTTGTTTCAGAATTTGATTTAGCAAGATCATTGTTAAGTTTAGCTATTTTCTCATTAGCTAATTGAAGCTTTATTCCTAGATTGGCTTCTTCTAATAGATGTTTTCTTAGGACAACTTCATTATTGGCTAATCTTGCTTCTAATTTCTTAACCATTTCTTTTTCATTATTTGTGGATGATGATTTTTGCAACATTGAATTGTTTGCTTCATCACAGGCAGACAAACTTGTTTTCAACTCACATATTTTTGATTCATGTTCTGTGGTCTTAGTCTGCAACCTTATAATCTCATCCTTTGCATTGGTCAATTGACATTCAAGACTAGCTTCAATTTCTAGATGTTTTCTTAAGACACGCTCGTTATTAGCTAGCCTGGTTTCTAGTGTCTTGATCATTTGTTCGTGAAATAAATCCATTTTAATCTTTTCAGTTCAAATATAGAATTTTGAAAATTTAAGTTCAAATAATGTTGGTAATTAATTTCTATATAGAATGTTGGATCTTAATTTTGATCAAATAAAATTGTTGGATGTATATTGATCGTTGACGTGTTTTAGAATTGATTTAATTTGTGATCAATATTTTCGATTCTGTTTAAAAATTTTAATTTTTGATATTAACGCAAACTTTTGATTTCAGTTCAGTTCATAAACTTTTCAGCACAGCAAAGTTTAGATACAAATATTAATTATCGACTTAGATTGTATCGTAGACTTTGTATATTATTAAAAGAATGTAAGTTTTTGCGGTTCAGATTTGACACTGTATTAATTTACGAATGAAAGAGAAGCTGTAAACATTGCTTTTTGGTTTACGAGTAAAGAATGTTTACGAATGAGAATCGTTCGTAAACCTTAAAGAACTGTAAACAGTAACTTTCGTGAAGTAAAGGTTAATCGTAAACTAATAGCGCTTGTTTACGAATGAAAAATATTCGTAAACCTTACTTAAAGATAGTTTACGAATGAAATATATTCGTAAACAGTAGATATGTGAAGGTTTACGATTGAGATTGATTCGTAAACAGGAACAATCGTAAAGTAAAGCTTTGAAGTTTACGAATGAGTGAGAGCCGTAAACAGTAAGTTTCGTAAAGTAAGTGTAAGTTTACGTTTGGCTTGAACGAAATGTTAAATGCGTGGAAGCTTAATTCAAACCTTAATTGTTTGAGAAACCGTTCGATCTGGGCAGAGTGGATCCGAAACCTACTTGATTATCGAGCAGCAAATCCAGATGATAATCAAGAGGTCTTCAATTCATCTTCGATCGAATTTTGTTTGTGTGTTTCAGATAGAAGGTTTACGGGTCTAAGTTTGTATGAAAAGGTTTTCGCAAATGATTTTAAAATGATTTATACGAAAAAGAAAAAAAATTATACCGAGAATAATTTTTGTACTGAAAAATTTTACCGTAAAAAAACTTTCTTTACCCAAAAAATTTTCTAAGCCTCCGTAAACCTTTGAAAAGTAGGTAAAAAAAAATCTCGTAGTAGCGAAAAAATTTTAGGACTTAGATAGTTACGGGTGTTTAGGTTTACGGGCAGAATTTGTTTACGGGTGTTTAGGTTTACGGGCAGAATTTGTTCGTAAACCTTGTTCGTAAATGAGTTTACGAATGAAAATGATCCGTAAACAGTTCACTTAGATAGTTTACGAATGAGATATGTTCGTAAACCTCTTCCTAAATGAGTTTACGAATGAAGACTATTCGTAAACCTTGCTATGGATAGTTTACGGGTGAAATATATTCGTAAACAGTAGACTTAAGAGGTTTACGATCGATAAGGATTCGTAAACAGTATATTCGTAAAGCGTTCCTTGGTATAGTTTACGATTGAAGTTTATTCGTAAACCTTTCCTTTACTAGTTTACGAATGAAAGTTATTCGTAAACAGTAACTTTACGAATGTTAGTTGAAAGGACCGTAAACTAAAGTTTCTACCCGTAAAGTTTATGATCGCAAACTTAAGTTTGACCGTAAACTTTTACACACTGTAAAGGTTTGACCGTAAACTTTGTGATCCGTAAACCCTTTCATTTGCTGGTTTACGAATGAAAATGATTCGTAAACAGTGCCTTTATATTTACGAATGAATAGTATTCGTAAACCTTCCCTTTACTGGTTTACGAATGAAAAGTATTCGTAAACAGCAACTTCCGTAAAGTAAAGTTTACGTTTGAAAAGTATTCGTAAACAGTGACTCGAGATAGTTTACGATTGAAATTTATTCGTAAACCTTCCCTTTACTGGTTTACGAATGAAAATGGTTCGTAAACAGTAACTTTACGAATGTAAACTAAATGGACCGTAAACTTAAATGCTTTGACCGTAAACTATAGAGCTTTGACCGCAAAGTTTTCAGTTCGTAAACTAAGTTTTCATTCGTAAACTTCGCAATAAAAATAAAACTCGATCAAAAACACTTAAATTCTAAAATTAGGCTCAGATAATCGATCGAAATCAGCAATTAAACATGTAAAAACACTCGATTAAACCAGTTCAAAGCAAAACATATAGAATTTTCGAGTTTTTCACATGAACATTTTGAAGATTATAAGAACAATTCGATCAAAAATCAACACAATTAGTCCAATTTCAGCTTCAATCAGTCAAATTAATCAACAATTAATCATCGCAAACAGTGAATTCATCGTAAACACCTAAGCAAGCAGCTCAAAAGATCAATCAACAGTTTACGATGAGCTTTAAATCGCGATGAACAGTGACTATCGTAAACCTTAAATTCAGCTCAAAACAAGCATCGTAAACCTCAATTTCAACTCAAATCGATTCAATTCTAACACGTTTGCTCTGATACCAATTGTAAGTCACAGTTTTAACATCCAATCAATAAAACTTGAGCATAGATTGATCGAATTACCTTGATAATAAACGCGCGGAAGACTTTGGATATAAACTCAATCAACCTCCATTAATCACAAGCTTCTCTCTACAATAAGTTCCTTTCTCTCTCTACAATTAAGCCCTAATTATGATAATGATGAGAGAGTGTTTCTAGTGAGAGAAAGCTAAAACTCAAGTTATGTGTAATTTACACACACTTGCCCTATATATACCAAAGCATACTTTGGTATATTTACACTTTAGTCCCTATATTTACATAAAATACAATTGAGTCCCTAGACAAAGATAACATGATTATTGAACACTAGAAAATATTCCTAATATCGTCAAGGTATCATGGCTGTAAAACTCTTCTCCTTTCGTGTATATATGTTCTCGTGTTATTACCGAGCGGTCCAAGGGAAAGGCGGGAATCCCAAAAGTTTTAAAATTCCGCCGTTCAAGGAACGAGGGCCTCGGGCCCCTACGGGGATTCCCAACAGTGGTATCAGAGCCTTAGGCTCGGTTAAGTCACGGGACTATGACCACGAAGCCCGAACGAAAGCTTTTAGAAGAGCTGGCCGCGCGCGTAGACGCGCGCGGCACTTAGTCGAGCCGCGTGGGCGGTGCCGGCTCGGTCGCAACTAGGGTTGCGTGGTTAAGCCTCGAAGCCCAATGGGCTTGGCCCAAATCTGATAAAAGCCCAAATGTGGATTTAGGCTCGGATCTGTGTAAAATTGTCGTGATGCATGTAATATATGAATTACGTGGTGATTGATTGGGGATTAGGTCCTGTTTTTTACCGGGTGATATGTTAAGGGTGACAAGGTCCCCCCCGGGTTGTACTTTACAGTTTTTCTAGAAAGACGGGCTTTGTTGTTTTAGGGAAAGATCCCCCCGTCATAGGCTATAGTAGTACAGGAATGACGGCCGAACGAGAGACGATCGAGACGAGACGAACGAACAAGACGGTGGCCGAGGTGTCCGTTCGAGACGAGCCCGAAGACATGGAGTTTTACTTATTATACAAATAGGATAGAACTAGAAATATCCCCGATCTTTCACATTTACTTTAATAGGTTGAAACTAGGTTTACTATTAAAGTCTATTATGTGCATGTTGGTTTCGAACGTGATATCGTGCATAATGTGCTCGTTCTTATCTTTGAGGATTCTCCCGAAGTTAGACTTTAAAATATCAAGTGAGTAAAGGGCGGGGCTCCTGTCTTCTATCAATTCCAAAAACGTTACGACTTAGGGGTACGGTTTTGGTTGACCGAGTTACGGCACTAAAATCCTCGCCTTTGACGTGAACGGTTTTGGATGCATTTTTGATAATGCCGCTCACCGACCACTCTTCGTCCTCCCGCAAAGTGTTATCCTACGGAGGCGAAGTTCACTCAAAAGTGGAAGGTTAGCAGGACGTTGATAGGCAGCACTTGTACAGTCATTCCCAAGACGTCTGAGTTACAAGCCGAGGGACCCTGACTGAGACAAATTCGTTGAAACTTCTATGTGATAGAATCGTGTGGGACATGAACCTGGCTGATCAAATATATCAATAAACTGTTAAGTTGAGGCTAGTTTTATTCAGTGCGGGTAAATCAACGCCACTATGAAACTACTGAACGAGGTTTCCGAAATTCCTAACGGGAGACAGGATTTCGAGAAAAATAGTGGGAGTCAGACGAAAAATTAAAGTCCTATTTTAGTCTGATTAAACACTTCAAATCCTAACTATCTGTTTTTCTTTCTGCAGTTTATTTTCTTCTCTATTTATACGATGACATACCCATTATCCGTACTTTTGGAAAAACATTGTTTGGTGGGACCAAACTATGTTGATTGGCTAAGAAATCTGAGGATCGTCCTCAGATTGGAAAAATTGGAGTATGTCTTGGACATCGAGGAGCCTTTGACTCCCAATGCTGATTCGACAGAGCAAGACCTGCAGTTCCACGATAAGTGGGTTGAGGATGCTGGGAAGGTCCACTCCTACATGCTATCGGCTATGAGCCCAGAGCTGCAGCGTCAGCATGAGTTCATGAGTGTTAAAGAGATACAGGTGCATTTAGCTGGGCTTTATGATGAGTCGTCTAGGAGCGCTCGCTACGCCATCACGCATACTCTCTTGAACACCAAGCCCGCAGAGGGTGGTGATGTCCATGCTCATTTACTGAAGCTGAATGAGCATATGGAGCGATTGGATGCGCTGGCATTTGGTTTACCTCACGAGGTAAAGATTGACGTCATACTACAGTCCCTCCCACCGTCCTTCCACCAGTTCGTGGTGAACTGCAACCTGAACAATCAGGAGTATTCGATACCTGACCTGATCAATCAGTTGGTTGCAGCCAGTACTCAGTATCGCAGCGATAAGGGTAAGGGCAAGGAGGTGGCGCTTGTTGCGACTACTCGGTCCAGTGGAACGAAGAAGAAGCCGAGCAAGCATAGCGGGCCAAAGGGTAGAATCGCCAAGAAGGCGAAATCCAAGAAGGTTGTGAAGTCGGGCGCGAAGTCCACTGACAAGTGCCTCCATTGCCAGCAGCTGGGTCACTAGAAGCGCGACTGTCCTAAGCTGAAGGCGTCTTCTGACGCTTCAGGTAAGCAATTAGTTTTCGAAGCTAATTGTTCTGTGTATTCTACTTCATGGATACTTGACTCAGGGGCTAGCTTCCATATTTATGTTTTGAACTAGGGTCTAGAACGAAGTAGGAAGCTTCGAGCTGGTGAGGTCTCGATCAACGTTGGCAGCGGACATAGTGTTGCAGCGACGCACGTGGGATCGAAGACTTTGCTTTTATCATCTTTGCATAGTTTAGTACTTTCTGATGATTTGGTTTTGCCCAAGGGGCTTAAGAACATTATTTTGATTCCTGTTTTGAGCAGACTTGGTTATGAATTTCGATTTATTGATAATGTTTGCCATATTTATTTTAGAAATGAAAACGTTGGAAGTGCGACGTTAATAAATTGTTTATATTACTTCAACCTAAGAGATAAGGTGGAAACTGTAAATGCAATTACCAACTCGTCGACGGGGTCGAACGAACGATACATCTGGCACCTTCGACTAGGTCACGCTGGGGAAGCAAAGATTGACAAGATGGAAAAGGACGGCCTGATTCGCATAGCTAAGTCAGGCCCGATCCCAACTTGTCAGTCTTGCATCCTAGGCAAAATGACCAAATCACCCTTCACAGGGACTTTTACTAGGGCCGCAGAAGTGTTGGGTTTGATCCACATTGATGTATGCGGACCGTTCAGGGTAACGGCCCGAGATAATTGCCGCTACTTCATTACGTTTACGGACGATCAGTCCCGCTACGGGACTGTCTATTTGATGAGACAAAAGTCCGAAGCTCTTGAAATGTTCAAAGAGTACAGGGCGTTAGTGGAGAAACAAACTGGCAAGGTCATTAAAGTCGTTCGATCAGATCGAGACGGCGAGTACATGAGCCTTGAGTTCGATGCATTTCTCAGAGAAAATTGCATCGTTATACAGTTCTCACCTCCCGGTACGCCACAATTAAATGGGGTAGCCGAGCGAAGAAACCGAACACTTTTGGATATGGTTCGATCGATGATGAGTTACACAGATCTCCCCATTTCGTTATGGGGTTATGCTTTAGAGACAGCAGCCTATATCCTTAACAGGATACCTACCCATTCTGCCGACAGGATCCCTTACGAAGCTTGGCATAATCGTAAGGCAAGCCTGAATCACACTAGGATTTGGCGTTGCCCCGCCTTTTGTGAAAAAGTTACAGACAGACAAGTTAGAATCAAGGTCGATTATGGCCAGATTCGTCGGATAACCCGAGGACTCAATGGGGTATTACTTTTACGTTCGAGACGAACATAGGGTGTTTGTCGCTTTACGCACAACCTTCATGGAAGAAGAGTTCATTAGCGAAGGCGGTAAAGGACGTGAAATAACTCTTGGTGAGTTAAGCGACGAATCAACTCCAGTTGTTACAGAGTCGTTAGACGACGTTCCAGAAAACCCGGCTCAGCCGCAATTGCGCAGGTCTAGTAGGATATCTCAAATGACTGAGAGATATGGTATGGTACACGTCGAGCATGGGGATGATGCGATGGAGGGATGCGTCGGGGACGATCCCGTCACCTACGACCAGGCAATTACCGGTACAGACTCCCTCAAGTGGCTTGAGGCTATGCAGGCCGAAATGGACTCTATGTATTTAAACCAGGTTTGGACACTTGTAGACCTACCCAATGGTTTCAGACCGATCGGGAACAAATGGATCTACAAGAAAAAGATTGGATCTGACGGACAGGTGGAAACGTACAAAGCTAGGCTTGTAGCGAAAGGGTATAGTCAAAAAGAGGGTATTGACTATGAGGAGACCTTTTCACCAGTCGCGATGATAAAGTCCATTCGCATTATGCTTGCGATAGCAGCATACTATGACTACGAGATCTGGCAGATGGACGTAAAGACCGCGTTCCTGAATGGATTCCTCCAGGAGGAGATCTATATGGAACAACCCAAAGGTTTTACGTCAGATACAGATGCTCAAAAGGTATGCAAGCTGAATCGGTCCATATATGGACTGAAACAAGCTTCAAGGAGTTGGAATCTTCGATTCGATGAAGTAGTTAAGAACTATGGATTTATAAAGAACGAAGATGAGCCGTGTGTTTACAAGAAGGCCAGTGGGAGCAAGATGTCGTTTCTAGTATTGTACGTAGATGATATCCTTTTGATAGGTAACGACATTGGGATGCTTTCACAGATCAAAGCTTGGCTTTCGACCAAATTCTCTATGAAAGACCTGGGAGAAGCGACCTATATTCTAGGAATACGCGTATTTAGAGATAGGGCGAAACGGTTAATTGGCTTATCCCAGGCCCTTTACTTAGATAAAGTCCTTAAAAGGTTTAAGATGGACGACTCTAAGAAAGGGTTCTTACCTATGAGGCATGGGATTCATCTCTCAAAGGCTATGTCTCCTCGCAACGAGGTACAAAGACAAGAGATGAGTGGAGTCCCCTATGCTTCAGCTGTGGGTAGCCTGATGTACGCGATGCTTTGTACGCGACCAGACATAGCGTACGCTGTGAGCGTAGTGAGTAGGTTTCAGGCCAACCCTGGTAAGGAACACTGGGCGGCGGTAAAGACAGTCCTGAAGTACCTTAGACGGACTAAGGACTTGATACTGATTTACAGCCCAGGAGAATTAGAGGTAGGTGGTTATACGGATTCGGACTTCCAATCAGATGTGGATGACCGAAAGTCTACTTCGGGTTTTGTTTATACGCTCAATGGTGGCGCAATAACTTGGAAGAGTTCCAAGCAAAGCACGACTGCTGATTCCACCACAGTGTCGGAGTATATAGCGGCTTCAGAAGCTGCTAAGGAGGGTGTTTGGATACGCAAGTTCTTAGAAGAACTGCAGGTGGTACCTAGCATAGTGGATCGCCCGTTACCATTCTGGTGCGACAATAGCGGAGCGATCGCACAAGCTAAGGAACCCCGTGCTCACAGTAAGTCCAAGCACATAGAGAGAAAATACCACGTGTTACGTGGGTTTGTTGAGAATGGCTCTATAGCCGTGCAGAAGATCGCCTCAGCAGAAAATGTGGCGGACCCGTTCACGAAGCCACTGTCTCAGGCAGTGCTAGATCGTCACCTCGATAAAATGGGGTTGAGATACTATAGCGCGTGGCATTAGTGCAAGTGGGAGATTGTTGAGGTTTATGCCCTAGATGCCGTACGAGGATTAGATAGTACGAGGGCATTAGTGTAATTTTGATGTGTTTAACATTTGTAATTGAATTATTTGATAATGAAATTATTTTTTGTCGACTTTAGCATGACAAACAAAATAAAGGCAGATTATTATTTCGTCTAAATAAATTAACCTTGCAGTCGGGTAATAAGACGAATTAATAAAACCCCAATATTTACAGTTCAGTTACTGATTCTGTGGGGACAGAGAGGGGGCACCAGTAAGCTGACATACTATGATATTAAACTGAGTCCACAAGTCTTAGTCTCCAGTAGGGTGACTGGATTGACGAGTACGACTTGTTTGTCGATGAGGTGGCGCTTGTTGCGACTACTCGGTCCAAGGGGTCGAAGAGGAAGCCGAGCAAACACAGCGGGCCAAAGGGTAGAATCGCCAAGAAGGCAAAATCCAAGAAGGCTGTAAAGTCGGACGCGAAGCCCACTGACAAGTGCCTCCATTGCCAGCAGCTGGGTCACTGGAAGCGCGACTGTCCTAAGCTGAAGGCGTCTTCTGACGCTTCAGGTAAGCAATTAGTTTTCGAAGCTAATTGTTCTGTGTATTCTACTTCATGGATACTTGACTCAGGGGCTATCTCCCATATATGTGTTTTGAACCAGGGTCTGGAACGAAGTAGGAAGCTTCGAGCTGGTGAGATCTCGATCAACGTTGGCAGTGGACATAGTGTTGCAGCGACGCACGTGGGATCGAAGACTTTGCTTTTATCATCTTTGCATAGTTTAGTACTTTCTGATGTTTTGGTTTTGCCCAAGGGGCTTAAGAACATTATTTCGATTCCTGTTTTGAGCAGACTTGGTTATGAATTTCGATTTATTGATAATGTTTGCCATATTTATTTTAGAAATGAAAACGTTGGAAATGCGACGTTAATAAATGGTTTATATTACGTCAACCTAAGAGATAAGGTGGAAACTGTAAATGCAATTACCAACTCGTCGACGGGGTCGAACGAACGATACATCTGGCACCTTCGACTAGGTCACGCTGGGGAAGCAAAGATTGACAAGATGGAAAAGGACGGCCTGATTCGCATAGCTAAGTCAGGCCCGATCCCAACTTGTCAGTCTTGCATCCTAGGCAAAATGACCAAATCACCCTTCACAGGGACTTTTATTAGGGCCGCAGAAGTGTTAGGTTTGATCCACACTGATGTATGTGGACCGTTCAGGGTGACGGCCCGAGGTAATTGCCGCTACTCCATTACGTTTACGGACGATCAGTCCCGCTACGGGACTGTCTATTTGATGAGACAAAAGTCCGAAGCTCTTGAAATGTTCAAAGAGTATAAGGCGTTAGTGGAGAAGCAAACTGACAAGGTCATTAAAGCCGTTCGATCAGATCGAGGCGGCGAGTACATGAGCCTTGAGTTCGATGCATTTCTCAGAGAAAATGACATCGTTATACAATTCTCACCTCCCGGTACGCCACAATTAAATGGCGTAGCCGAGCGAAGAAACCGAACACTTTTGGATATGGTTCGGTCGATGATGAGTTACACAGATCTCCCCATTTCGTTATGGGGTTATGCTTTAGAGACAGCAGCCTATATCCTTAACAGGATACCTACCCGTTCTGCCGACAGGATCCCTTACGAAGCTTGGCATAATCGTAAGGCAAGCCTGAATCACACTAGGATTTGGGGTTGCCCCACCTTTGTGAAAAAGTTACAGGTAGACAAGTTAGAATCAAGGTCGATTATGGCCAGATTCGTCGGATACCCCGAGGACTCATGGGGTACTACTTTTACGTTCCAGACGAACACAGGGTGTTTGTCGCTTTACGCGCAACCTTCATGGAAGAAGAGTTCATTAGCGAAGGCGGTAAAGGACGTGAAATAACTCTTGGTGAGTTAAGCGACGAATCAACTCCAGTTGCTACAGAGTCGTTAGACGACGTTCCAGAAAACCCGGCTCAGCCGCAATTGCGCAGGTCTAGTAGGATATCTCAAATGCCTGAGAGATATGGTATGGTACACGTCGAGCATAGGGATGCTGCGATTGAGGGATGCATCGGGGATGATCCCGTCACCTACGACCAGGCAATTATCGGTACAGACTCCTTCAAGTGGCTTGAGGCTATGCAAGCCGAAATGGACTCTATGTATTCAAACCAGGTTTGGACACTTGTAGACCTACCCAATGGTTTCAGACCGATCGGAAACAAATGGATCTACAAGAAGAGGATTGGATCTGACGGACAGGTGGAAACGTACAAAGCTAGGCTTGTAGCGAAAGGGTATAGTCAAAAAGAGGGTATTGACTTTGAGGAGACCTTTTCACCAGTCGCGATGATTAAGTCCATTCGCATTATGCTTGCGATAGCAGCATACTATGACTACGAGATCTGGCAGATGGACGTAAAGACCGCGTTCCTGAATGGATTCCTCCAGGAGGAGATCTATATGGAACAACCCAAAGGTTTTGCGTCAGATGCAGATGCTCAGAAGGTATGCAAGCTGAATCGGTCCATTTATGGACTGAAACAAGCTTCAAGGAGTTGGAATCTTCGATTCGATGAAGTAGTTAAGAACTACGGATTCATAAAGAACGAAGATGAGCCGTGTGTTTACAAGAAGGCCAGTGGGAGCAAGGTGTCGTTTCTAGTATTGTACGTAGATGATATCCTTTTGATAGGAAACGACATTGGGATGCTTTCAGAGGTCAAAGCTTGGCTTTCCACCGAATTCTCTATGAAAGACCTGGGAGAAGCGACCTATATTCTAGGAATACGCCTATTTAGAGATAGGGCAAAAACGGTCAATTGGCTTATCTCAGGCCCTTTACTTAGATAAAGTCCTTAAAAGGTTTAAGATGGACGACTCTAAGAAAGGGATCCTACCTATGAGGCAAGGAATTCATCTCTCAAAGGCTATGTCTCCTCGCAACGAGGTACAAAGAAAAGAGATGATTGGAGTCCCCTATGCTTCAGCTGTGGGTAGCCTGATGGACGCGATGCTTTGCACGCGACCAGACATAGCGTACGCTGTGAGCGTAGTGAGTAGGTTTCAGGCCAACCCTGTTAAGGAACACTGGGCGGCGGTAAAGACAGTCCTGAAGTACCTTAGACGGACTAAGGACTTGATACTGATTTACGGCCCAGGAGAATTAGAGGTAGATGGTTATACGGATTCGGACTTCCAATTAGATGTGGATGACCGAAAGTCTACTTCGGGTTTTGTATATACGCTCAATGGTGGCGCAGTAACTTGGAAGAGTTCCAAGCAAAGCACGACTGCTGATTCCACCACTGAGGCGGAGTATATAGCGGCTTCAGAAGCTGCCAAGGAGGGTGTTTGGATACGCAAGTTCTTAGAAGAACTGCAGGTGGTACCAAGCATAGTGGATCGCCCGTTACCATTGTGGTGCGACAATAGCGGAGCGATCGCACAAGCTAAGGAACCCCGTGCTCACAGTAAGTCCAAGCACATAGAGAGAAAATACCACGTGTTACGTGGGTTCGTTGAGAATGGCTCTATAGCCGTGCAGAAGATCGCCTCAGCAGAAAATGTGGCGGACCCGTTCACGAGCCACTGTCTCAGGCAGTGCTAAATCGTCACCTCGATAAAATGGGGTTGAGATACTATAGCGCGTGGCATTAGTGCAAGTGGGATATTGTTGAGGTTTATGCCCTAGATGCCGTACGAGGGCATTAGTGTAATTTTGATGTGTTTAACATTTGTAATTGAATTATTTGATAATGAAATTATTATTGTTTGTTTATTGTCGAAATTAGCATGACAAACAATACAAAGGCAGATTATTATTTCGTCTAAATAAATTAACCTTGCAGTCGGGTAATAAGACGAATTAATAAAACCCCAATATTTACAGTTCAGTTACTGATTATGTGGGGACAGAGAGGGGGCACCAGTAAGCTGACATACTGTAATATTAAATTAAGTCCACAAGTCTTAGTCTCCAGTAGGGTGACTGGATTGACGAGTACGACTTGTTTGTCGACGGGTCCAAAGTGGTTGTGCCAACCATTCACTTGGGAAGTGGGAGCTCGTGACATTGATACAAGACGAATCAGGGGATTGTCTGTATTTGGACACTGACTCGTAATCGAACGATCACACGCTGGTAAAGTCGCTGATCGATCGATTGACTATAGTAGTCTACGTGAACCTTAGACCGAAAGGGTTAACTCGGGGTTGGTCTTAAGGTCTTGATTAGTCACTAGTTTGCTACGCCCGAATTGCATGTAGCATGGGTCAGCGGCGAAATGCGGTCTTGACTTTTCGACGTGATTGCCGGTTATACCGCTGAGCTGGATTTACGGCCTTAATTAAATTCAAGGTTAACGTCCTATGCAGTTTCGATGTGCGGGAATTTACCTAAGCCTCTGGCCAGAGCATATAACTGACTCACGAGTGTCGTGGAGGGCAGTTTTGGTAAATGTCACCGACACGAACATCATAGTGTCGAGTCCTCTAAGTTCGACTACGCGTGACTTTCACTCAACCGGGACAAACGTAAAGGGTTTATACGTAGTACGATAATCTATAGTCGGTTCGTGAATAATACCTATTCGTACTCAACTCGGGATCGGTTCGGTACCACAGGGCTGGCTAGGTGAATACCGAACTCCTGGATTCCTCCCAGAGCCGGTTGAGACGAACCAAGAGAGTCGGGCTTCAAAAGGGCAACCGACACAACGTCTATATGAGAATAGAGCAGGCTGGGGCCTGGATTGAGAGATTAGGGTTTAGGGCTTGGCCGAAACCCTAAATGGCCGAAAACTTGGTAAAAACGCATGAGGGGCAAAATGGTCTTTTCACCTCACGAAATATTTTGGAAATATAATATTTGATATTCAATATTTAGTATATAATTTAAATGTGATTTAAATCTTTATTATTGTTTTAGAAAAATAATAATATTTAAGTTGGAATTAAATAAAATATATATATTAGATATATATATATAGTTTTCGATTTTATATTAGATTAATTTCGAAAATTATTTAAATATTTATATTGGATATAATATATTTAAATATACTAAATAGAGAATAAATATTAATTTATTTAATATTTAATTTGAATTTGAATTTGAGTTTGAATTCAAACGAGAAAGACCAAGTAAGCAAAGGAGACTTGGTATGAAAAAGTGGGTGAGAATGTTTCTCCACCCAACTTATAATTTTCGGCCAAGTCTCCTATTATAAATAGGGTTTTTATTTTTTGAAAAAAACCCTAAGTGATTTTCGAAAAAGCCAAGAAGAAACAAGGTTTTTGCTCTCTCCTCTCTCTCAATCTCTCTCGTTCTCTTTCTCTCTCGCTGTCCTCTTTCGGTGGCTGTGCCGCACGCGTGAAGGAGGTGACGACGAGGTGTTCTTGGCCTAGCCGCATTAAGCAAGGATAGCCTCGTGACGTTGTAAAGGTGCCGGCGTGACGCTCTTGCCCCGTTCGTGCGCGTAAAGGTGCTAGGAGTTGGATATTACATCCCGGGGAATAGAAGGGTTCGAAGCTCGCCATCGTCCTGTGATTGTCAAGGTATCATGGCTGTAAAACTCTTCTCCTTTCGTGTATATATGTTCTCATGTTATTACCGAGCGGTCCAAGGGAAAGGCGGGAATCCCAAAAGTTTTAAAATTCCGTCGTTCAAGGAACGAGGGCCTCGGGCCCCTACGGGGATTCCCAGCATTTGGGGGGTCCGCCATTTGGAGAAGGTAGTCTGGAATTACCATCGGGCGTAGAGATGGGTCTTCCTTCGCCTTCTGGAAGTATTTGATCCTTGGCGGTGTGAAGTCCTCGCAAGGCTGGGTGTTTGGTACTGTTGAGATGGCGTCCATGAATCGTCTGATGAGGATTGAAAACCATCTCAGGTACGGGACATACTGCGGCCTCTTTGTACGATCTCGAGTGTGCAGCTGATGATCGAGATCATTCCAGATGAGTTGGACATAGTCGTACTTCTTGTTGTACACTATTCCATGTAGAATCCGCAGGATGTTGATATTACACCTGTCGAAGCCTGTGTGCTTTGGAGATAGGCACTTGTTGACTAGGCTGAACAGGGTCTTCCACGGATGGGGTAGTAGCTGTTGTTGGAAGCCTGTTGTCTTTGTTAGGGGTTCGCCATGGCCTAGAATCTTCATGTCGATAATTAATTCTTCTTCAGAAGCAAAGTCCTCGTAGGTTTCATGGGCAGGCAGCTCTAGTGTGGCTCGGACAAACTCCTTTGTGAGGTTGAGACGAACGTTCTCGTGATACGTCTCGTAGTAGATGGAGTTGTCGGTGTCAATCCGTCATTTCATCTCCGCCCAAAATTGTTGAACGTAGACGATCGGGACTGTTGCGGTTTTGTTGAATGCTGGCCATAATGGGTGTCCCTGGAGGATAGATAGAATGATCTCATCGGGCCCTTTGTATGTGGACGGGTCGAGTTGGTAATTATTGTCTTTGATCGGCAACCACGATTCTCGTTCATGAAGGAGATATTCGGTTGATATTGTTGCCATATTTATCTGTCAAAGACATACCAAATATTAGTTTTGAAAAAAATTGAAGTGTATGCATTTGCTCTGTTTTTACTCTGTTTTTCGCAAGAAAATGTTTTGAAAAGTATTCTAAGTGTTTGAGCCCGTAAACGTGACCAAAGTTTGAAGTTTGCAGATAAACTTGAGCGTTTGAGTAAATTTTGTAAAATTTTCTAAGTGTTGGGAATCGTAAACCTTTCAAAATAAAAACGCGCCATAAACAGTGTCAGTTTACGATCGTAAGTTGTTCGTAAAGTGTAACGCGTTGAAAACAGTAGGTAAAGTTTACGATAAGGCCCTGTTTACGAACGTAAATCATTCGTAAACCTCAAGGCGCTGAAAACAGTACGCCTCAGTTTACGATGAAGCAACGTTTACGAATGAAATTCGATCGTAAACCTCTTTAGACCTGAAACAGTGACATATGGTTTACGATAGAGACCTTTTACGAATGAAGGACGTTCGTAAACTTTTAAGAATCTAAGAACAGTAGTTTGAAAGTTTACGATTCGAAAAGTTTACGACACACACATGTTTACGAATGAAAATCATTCGTAAACCTCTTTTTAACCTGAGACTATACTATTTAGTTTACCATAAAACTGTGTTTACGAAGGAAAATCATACGTAAACCATTTAGATAGAAAACAGTATCAGTACGTTCGTAAACTTAAACAGTGAACAGTAACTTTCGTCAGTCGTAAACACATTCATCATTCGCAAATATTCATTCATCATTCGTAATCATTATCAAGGTTCGTAAACATGATCCTAGCCTTAACAATACTTAGATTAAGCAACATAGAGAGCATTTAAGTACTCAAATACAACATTCGAACACAAAATCACCATATACAGTCTTTAAAACATCGATTACATCATGAATACATCAAAATACGAACGGAATCGAAGCTTAAGAACACTCATTAGACGCATAAATCGTAAATCTACCCAAGTGAGTGAAGATTTAAGGGTAGTAGTCTTTTGTTTTGAGTGATTTTGCGAGGAAATCGAAAGGGTTTGGGACGATTTTGAGATTTGCGAAAGAGGGGTTTTCGAAGAGAGATGATTTGAAAAAATTTTAGAGAGAGAGAGAGAAAATGTAAACAGTAGACAAAGTGTTATTTAAAGTTTTCGAATGAAAATCATTCGTAAAGTAAAAAAAATGCTTAAACTGAAAAATTGCAAATAAGAGTGATCGTAAAGCAACAGTGTAAACAATTTTTGGTATTTTCTTTCTTTTTCTATTTTTTTTTCGTTTTCTAAATTTACCTTCCCCCCCCCCCCCCCCCCCCCCTTTTTTTTCGTAAGCTATATCATCATTCACTCCCCCTCAATAGTAGAATGAGGTATTTAAAACTTTTTATAGCGCCCTCTTGAAATATAAGTACTCCCCCTCAATAAGTGAGGGTAGTTTTCAAGCTTTAATATTTTGAACTATTTAATAAAATTGCATACTTTCCCCAAATTTTGTTCTAATTTAGGCATCACTTAAGAAAACAAAGACTCACACAAAAAAATTCAAGATCATGTATTTTATCAAGTAGAGAAATTAAGCATGCCTAACTTAGAGACTAGGAATTGGAATCGTTTTTCATCCAATGCCTTCGTAAATAAGTCGGCAAGCTGTAATTCCGTGCACACAAAGTGTAATTCTATATGTCCCTTTTCTACATGATCCTTAATAAAGTGATAACGTAAGTCAATGTGCTTTGTACGTGAAGGATGCACAGGATTGCAAGTAATGGCAATAGCACTTTTGGAATCACAGTAAATGGGAACACTATTTAGATCAAACCCATAGTCGTGTAGTTGTGTTCGCATCCATAGTATTTGGGAGCAGCAGCTGGCAGCGGCAACATATTCTGCTTCAGCTGTTGATGTTGAAACACAATTTTGTTTCTTGGAGGACCAACTTACCAGTTTGTCCCTAAGAAATTGTGCTCCTCCTGAAGTGCTTTTCCTGTCCATTCTACATCCTGCAAAATCAGCGTCAGTGTATCCAACTAGATTAAATGCAGAATTTTTCGGATACCATAGGCCTAGTGTGGGTGTTCCTTTGAGGTATCGGAGGATTCTTTTAACAGCGGCAAGATGAGATTCTTTCGAATTAGCGTGAAATCTTGCACAAAGACATGTAGCAAACATAATGTCTGGTCTACTAGATGCCAGATATAGTAACGACTCAATTATTCCTCGATAGTTAGTATTATCTACCGACTTCCCCGATGGGTCGGAATCTAATTTGCATGTAGTGCTTATCGGGGTGGAAATTGATGAGCTATTATCCATACCATATTTTTTCAATAGGTCATGGATATACTTAGTCTGACATATAAAGATTTCATTTGGTAACTGTTTGATTTGCAATCCAAGAAAGAAGTTCATCTCTCCTATCATGCTCATTTCAAACTTTTTGGTCATTAGTTTACCAAATTTCTCACATAGTTTTGGATTTGTAGAACCAAAAAAAATGTCGTCTACATAAATTTGAATTAGCATAATATCCGAACCATGATTTTTAAAGAATAAGGTTGTGTCTATATGTCCTTTAGTGAATCCTGATTCAATTAAGAATTGGGACAAGACATCATACCAAGCACGAGGGGCTTGTTTGAGTCCGTATAAAGCCTTGTAACCTATAGACATAATCAGGATATTCCTTATCTAGGAATCCTTCGGGCTGAGAGACATAGACTTCCTCCTTAAGAATTCCGTTTAAAAAAGCTGTTTTAACGTCCATTTGATAGACGGTGAAATTCTTATGAGCTGCATATGCTAGGAACAGTCGTATAGATTCTATTCTGGCGACTGGTGCATATGTCTCGTCATAGTCAATGCCTTCTTGTTGGTTGTAACCTTTGGCTACTAACCTTGCCTTATTCCTTATTATAATACCGTCTTCATCCCGCTTGTTCTTAAAAATCCATTTTGTTCCTATAATAGTTTTACCCTTAGGTCTTGGTACTAATGTCCACACATTTAAGCTCTCAAATTGGTTTACCTCTTCTTGCATAGCTATTATCCAATTTGAGTCGGATAAGGCTTCTGACACTTTGGTAGGTTCTATTTGACTAAGATAGCAAGAATATAAGCAGTCATTTGAAGTTGAAGCTCGAGTTCTAACACTGTGAGTCACGTTTCCTTTAACTTGGGAGATATGGTGAGCTCTTGTCCATTTATGTTGTTGAGGTGTGGAGCTTTCCTCATTTTGGTGTTCAGAGGTTATAGGTGGACTCTCTATTGCTTGAGATGTTTCCAAATTTGAATTGGAAGTCTCATTGTTCATGGGGGGATTTGGTGAAGAAACAGGAGTTTTGTTTACTGATGTAGAACCTATAGGGGAGGTATTATCAAATGATTCAGTAATGTTATCATTTGAAGTATTAGATTCAGTGGGAATAGGAATTTCCTCATCTAGAGGTTGAACATCTGGTTTGGTGGTATTATTCCTATAGACAGTTTCAAATAGTGAATCTAATTCGATTTATTCTTGTAACTCAGACTCAGAAGGAGCTTCTGAGTTATTTGATCGTTGACTTTTTGTCAACTTTCCAGTAGGAACAGGTTCTGATCGGTCTTGATTAAAAGCTACTGGTGTAGGCGCGGGTCTTGAACCGTGTTGTTCAAGAGCCATGGGTGGTGGAACGGGTCTTGAACTGTTTTGTCCAAGAACCATCGGTGGTGGAACGGGGCTTGAACTGTTTTGTCCAAGAACCATTGAGGTACGTTCGTGGGATCTAGTTTACTCCTATTGTCTCTACCTTCCTTGATAAAACAAGTACAACCAAAGACTTTAAGGAAGGAGATGCTTGGAATTCTGTGGTTTATCAATTCATAAGAAGTTTTACCAAACCGCTTATGAACTATTGTGCGATTTTGAGTAAAACAGGATGTATTTACAGCTTCAGCCCATAAGAAATGTGGAAGTTTAGCAAATATAAGCATAGTGCGTGCTGCTTCCACTAGAGTTCTATTTCTACGCTCAACCACACCGTTTTGTTGAGGAGTTCTAGGGGCAGAAAACTGTTGAGTGATACCAAGGGACTCATAATATTGACTTAAGTCGTTATTTTTGAACTCTGTCCCGTTGTCAGTACGGGTAATCAGAATTTTACTTTGAAGTAAATTCTGAGTGGTGCTAACAAATGTTTTGATCACTTCCGGTGTTTCATCCTTGGTCCTTAAGAATTTTACCCACGTATAGCGAGAGTAGTCGTCGACAATAACTAGGATATACTTCCGACCGTTTATACTTTGTATACGCATAGGTCCACATAGATCCATATGTATCATTTCCAAAGGTCGTGAAGTAGAAGGAAACATTTTTGTTCTATGTGACGTTCTTTTCATCTTTCCTAATTCACAAGCTGCACATAAATGTTCTTTTTGAAATCGAAGAGTTGGTAAGCCCTTTACCAACTGTTCAGCTTGCAGCTTATTTAAAGTCTTAAAGTTTAAATGGGAGAGACGTTGATGCCATAGATTGCTTTTTTGCAAAGAAGTCTTTGACAACAAGCAAATAGTTGTTGAGGGTTTGACTGTTTTCAAATCTATTGTATATAAATTTGATTTTCTGGAACCGACAAGTAATGTCTGTCCAGTTGAGTCATTTATACTGCACTTTTTAGCTCTAAAATTGACCTCAAGACCTTTATCACAAAATTGTCCTATGCTAAACAGATTGTGACTCAAACCCTTAACATATGACACGTCTTGAATGGAGAAGTTTTCTAGAACTAAGCTACCATAGCCTA
This sequence comes from Lindernia subracemosa, assembly GCA_028392965.1. Lineage (NCBI taxonomy): Eukaryota > Viridiplantae > Streptophyta > Magnoliopsida > Lamiales > Linderniaceae > Vandellia > Vandellia subracemosa. The sequence continues at coordinate 665,084 of JAQPCC010000065.1, forward strand.
ATATAAAAGCAGAGTCATTGTTACCAAAACGAACCTTACCACCGAATCGTTCGGTGTAGTTGCTCAGCAGTGCTTTATGTCCGGTCATGTGTGTGGAGCAACCCGAGTCTAAGTACCACACATGATAGTTCTGCAAATGAAGAATCTAGGGTGATTCAGTGTCCCATGTAAACATGGGATTTGTAACAATGTTAGAGAATAAGTCTAAATTTGGCGCAAGCTTTGTTTTTGGTACCCATTTCTTAATTAATTGGGTTTGTTGTCTCTTATCTCTTTTGATCACCCAAGTTTCTTTTATTTCACTAGAAGTTTTTGATTTAGCAACCCTTTTCGGTGTTTTTTCTTTAGCATTTTTCGGGTTGGGTGTCTTCTTTGTTTTACTTCTAGTTTGACTGTCTATTTTTGTTTTGTGCTTTTCATCCTTGGCGGGTTCCTTTTCTTTGGAGATTTCCTTAATTCTGTATTGTTGTGTCTTTCGTTGGGAATTAAGGCTTTGAGAATCAGCTTTCTTGATATTATTTTGCTTTATTATCGAAGGAGAGACAGAATTACAAGACTGAACTAAGGTACTTTTCTCATCTAAAGAGGGAGAGTTAGAAGGCTCTTTAATTTTCCATTTAGGCTCTAATTTGACTTCCTTTTCTCTTTTCTTCTTTATGGATTTCGCCTTTGCCTTCAGCTTTAGTTTCATCATTTCCCCTGCTTGTCCATTTAGAGACGAATTAGAAGAAGGTAACTCCCTTTTAACATGCATACATTTGGAAGAAGTGTCGAGATTCCTAAGAGCTTCAATTTGTTTTAGTAGGCGTATTTTCTCGTTATAAAATATCTTCCTTTCCTTTTCAAGCGTAGATTCTAAGTCTGCAATCTTTTTTACTATTGCAGGTACGTATGTATATGACTTTTTCTCTTCTGTCTTGTTTTCTTCTTTTACTAAGTCGTCTTCAAATGCAAGTCTGTGTGACTTTGCAACGACCAAGAGTGACATCAAGGGATGTTTCACAATGATTGGTCGTCTGTCCCATTTTCAGGTACTTCATCCGAATTCAACGCCAACACGTTCCGCGAAAACTCTGGTTCACCTTGATCACACAGCATGACGATACGAATGAATCGCCATGAGGGGGTGTATGTCACCAATACCCAGCAAACCTCAGGATTTATATGGATTTAGTGTGGCGCTCCTTCCCATAGACACATAAACCACGAAATTTCCAAAATAATTTCGCGTAAAATTTTTCATTTTTTTTTTTTTTTCAAAATGTGCAACGCAAGTAAAACATATACATATATGTACACATCAGAGTCTGTTTAAAACGTAACACCATCACACACTATCTATATGAACTATATGCAATCGATGAGCGGAGGGAGAAGGACGAGGAAATAGCCGGCCGACCTTGACTCCATAGTACCAAAATGAGCTCACTTCGATCTACAATACAAAACTGTGAAACAACAATTCAGAGTATGATCGCAACATGTCAACTATAAAGTAATAACGTAAATACATCAATCACACTGTCATGAAACATATATCAATCCATATACGCAGGTACATCACTTTCTTATTCACGTAGTCCATAACATATCACTGTCACATAGTCACTTACATAATCATATATAACCATAGCGTATGCATCTATATGCTCATATATTTTATCTTTCTGTTATGAACCAGCTTTGACTCAGGCCATCGATCGTAAAGTGTCTGTGTGCCCATGCATGGGACTCTGTAGCATAACATATATATGGTGTCTGTACAGGACTCTGTAGTTCCCCGTAGGTATATCCATCGATAATATCATCCATCGAACACTCATCCCCTGAAGTCATAGCGGTCATAACAGTCTTTTCTTTACATTCATGCCTTTCATGATGCATCACAGATACTCACATGTCGCACATAAAATGCATAACATTGATCATATCACCCATAAGTCGAATCATATAAGGGACTCAACACCTTTGCATAATACTTCATCACGTAGATCACAGAATCATAAATCAATCACGTATAGCACATAAAGCACACGTTGCAATCATACTCACAGCTTTACTCCCGCTCTTTACTCGGCCTTATCCTTGCCTTTATTAGGGTCTCGACCTATAAACATGTCATATTTAACAAATCAATACAGGACCCTATGAATGACATAAATGCATGATATGCATGTGTTTGTACATAACTAAGTCTTCATCATATGCAAATGCTGTCCCGAAATGACAGTTTGTAATCTTTCCTTGATAACTTTCGGTACAGAGCATCGATCAGGTTGTTTGAAGCTGTTCTGGAAATCTAACTTAAGTATCTACAACTTTCTTTCTTTCCACATCTTCGAATTCGAAGTGCATCGAAGTCAAAATGAGCCATCAACCTACTGTTTAGCTGCTGCGTTTCAGAACTGGCAAACAATGCTTTCTTATTCATAACTATGGTTACACAACATCAATGAGGTTGATTCCAACGGGTATGAACACTAAATAAATTATCTAAAACTCTCATTCTTTACATATGGTCGAATTCTAAGTACATAAATATCAGAATGAATCTTTATGGGGGTTCTTAGCTGCTTTCACCTTGGTTTGGCAGTCAGTGCCATTTCCTTTATAACTTTTGACAGAAAACATCAATAGCCTTGATTCTAAGTCCTAAAACAGCTAACTTAATACTATATAATATTTGTTCTTTAACGTTTCCCAGATTCGAAGTGTAACCACTTCAAAAATGAACATGAACTCAGAACAGGGGTTGCTGGAAACACAGCTGTAATCACTTGTACCCCCTCTAGTGATCATCATGTTTTCTCCATGGATAAAATGCATGAACTTCTCAATTTCGACCCTTAACTCCCTTACTAGGTTAACAATGATGTCAACTTCCTTTTAACCTAGCATGAATGAGATAAATGAATTATAAATAAGGTATTTCACATGTATACCTCACTTGAGCTTGGTTTACTACACTTTGAGTGTGTTTTTGGCTAATCTCTTATGATGATGCTTTCACCCTCCTTTCTCCTCAAGTGTTCGTGCTCCTCCTCTCTTTAGGTATGGACTTTCTGGTTTTCTAAGTGATTAAAGTAATATGATTGGCTAAGAGGTGCTTACTAATCACTCTTAAGCATGAGGTGTCAAACTCAAGATAGTCTTGATCTTAACTTTTACTTTATCTCTTGTCAAGGGTTTTCTATATGCATTTTATAGGTGATTTTCGAGCCATACTCCTTATTAAGTAAAGAGGTTTTCGGCACTTATAGGTATTAGAAGTTTTTGATACCTATGTGCATAGACATGAAGTTTTCGGCATGGTCTCTAAGGTTTTCGAATACTGGTATCCAGTCAATACCTTTTTCATCATAACGTTTCATTCAGGGCATCAATTACCCTGATTCAAATTCCTATGAACAGCTAACTTGATTATCTACAACTTTGATGTTTTGCACTTTATCTAGTTCGAAGTTTATCTACTTCGAAAATGAGACACAATGCTTTTCGAATGGGTTTACGAATGGGTTTACGAATGGTTTACGAATGTTGGTGGCAGTCAACACCTTTTCAACCATAACTTTCGATTCATCTAAGAAAGTTTTCGGTTCCTAACAATTCTCCCCCCCTTTTTAAAATTTCGACCTCGAAATTTCGTACCTGTATCGGCTAGCAACCATGGGTACTGTGTCATCATACTTTCTATTGTTTCCCGGGTTGCTTCTCTTGGGGAGTGATTTCTCCATCGTACCTTTACCATCGGGATTATTTTATTCCGTAATTGCTTATCAGCATATTCAAGAATTTCCGTTGGTTCTTCTACGTAACTCAGATCTTCAGAAATTTGGACAGGGTCGTCGTGTAGAACATGAGAAGGATCAGATCGGTATCGTCGAAGCATTCTGACATGGAAGACATTGTGAATTTGCGATAATTCTGGTGGTAATGCTAACCGATATGCTAACGGTCCAACTCGTTCAAGTATCTCATACGGTCCGACATATCGTGGACTCAATTTCCCTTTTCTTCCAAATCGTAACATGCCTTTCCATGGAGATACTCGAAGAAAAACTTTCTCTCCAACCTCATATTCCATTTCCCGCCGATGTTGGTCGATGTAACTCTTCTGTCTATCTTGAGCTGCCTTAAGTCGACTTTTGACAATTTTCATCTTTTCCATTGCATCTTGAATCAAATCCGGCCCTTCTAGCACTTGTTCGCCTTCTACATCCCAACATATCGGGCTTCTACACTTTCTTCCATATAAGGCTTCGTACGGCGCCATGCCAATGCTCGAATGATACTGATTATTATATGCAAATTCCATTAATGCAATGTATTCATCCCATGAGTTTTTGAATTCTATTACACATGCTCGGAGCATATCCTCAAGCGTTTGTATTGTCCTTTCAGATTGTCTGTCGGTTTGGGGATGAAATGCCGTACTAAAGTGTAACTTAGTCCCTAAAGCTACTTGCAAGCTTCCCCAAAATCTGGAGGTAAAACGGGGATCCCGATCCGAGACAATAGATTCTGGGACGCCGTGTAGTCGTACTATTTCATTTACGTAACGTTTTGCAAGATATTCCAATATAGAACCCCATCTGAACGATAAAAAGTGTGCCGATTTTGTAAGTCGATCAACAATTACCCAGACTGCATCATTTCTTTTCGATGTAGGGGGAAGACATATAAGAAATCCATTGTAATACGTTCCCATTTCCAGACTGGTATGGGTAAAGGGTGTAATTTTCATGCCGGCGCTTGATGCTCAGCTTTAATCTGTTGGCATGTAAGACATTTCAGAACATATTCAGCCACGTCTTTCTTCATTCTTGGCCACCAATAGTGAATTTTTAAAGTTCTATACATTTTCGTACTGCCCGGATGCATAGCATAAGGTGCAGTATGTGCTTCCTCCATTATTTCCTTTCGTAGGTTATCAACATCTGGGACACATAGTCGACTATTAATAGCCAAACTGCCGTCTTTACTTATAGCAAAATACGTCGTCTTCCCTTGCTTCATTTTATCAGTAATACTAGCAAGCTTAGCATCTTTAAATTGAGCTTGCTTAATTCGATCGATCAGGATGGGACGAATAGACATTGAAGCAAATATAACGCCAAGTTCGTTGACGTTCATTTCGATATTCAACTTTCGTAAGTCGATCAAATCCGATAATGAGTGTGATGATAAGTAAGAAATACCACCATAAGATTTTCGACTTAAAGCGTCCGCAACCACATTTGCCTTTCCTGGATGTTATTCAATAGTACAATCGTAATCCTTTAGTAATTCAATCCATCGCCTTTGCCGCATATTCAACTCCTTCTGACTCAACAAATATTTTAGACTTTTGTGATCCGTAAATATTTGGAAAGTCGCTCCATACAAGTAATGTCACCATATTTTTAACGCAAACACCACAGCAGCTAATTCCAGGTCATGGGTAGGGTAGGATGTCTCATACGGTTTTAATTGTCGAGATGCATAGGCCACCACCTTTCCATATTGCATTAAAACGCATCCTAACCCTTGATAAGATGCATCACTATAAATAACAAAACCATCAGTACCCATTGGAATGGTCAACACTGGAGCGGTAGTTAATCGTTCTTTCAACTCGTCGAAGCTTTTCTGACAATTTTCAGTCCATTTGAAATTCACCCCCTTACGCAATAATTTCGTCATTGGGGCAGCAATAAGAGAAAAATTCTCGACAAACCGTCGATAGTACCCTGCCAACCCCAAGAAGCTACGAACTTCCGTGATGTTTTTAGGAATTTGCCATTTAATCACCGCTTCAATCTTTTGAGGATCAACTTGAATACCTTTACCAGAAATGACGTGGCCCAAAAATACCACTTGATCTAGCCAAAACTCGCATTTGGAGAGTTTTGCATATAACTTCCGTTCTCTTAAAGTCTGTAGTACAATTCTCAAGTGATGTTCGTGTTCTTCTTTCGACTTAGAATATACAAGAATGTCATCAATAAAGACGATCACGAACTGATCAAGGTATGGTCGAAATACATCGTTCATTAATGCCATAAAGACTGCAGGAGCATTCGTCAATCCAAAAGGCATAACTAAAAATTCATAATGCCCATACCTCGTCCTGAAAGCTGTTTTAGGAATATCGCCATCTACAATTTTTAATTGATGATATCCCGATCTCAAATCAATTTTTGAGAAAACTGTCGAACCCTGTAATTGATCGAATAGATCATCAATTCGCGGTAACGGATATTTATTTTTCACCGTCGCCTTATTTAACTGTCGATAGTCAATGCATAGTCGTAGAGTACCGTCTTTCTTTTTCACAAAAAGTACAGGAGCTCCCATGGGGATACAGTAGGTCGTATGTAGCCCTTGTTTAGTAGTTCCTTCAACTGAACTTTCAACTCATTCAGTTCGATAGGCGCCATTCTATACGGAGGAATAGATATTGGTGCAGTTCCCTGCTGTAACTCAATCGTAAACTCCGTATCTCGATCAGGAGGTAGTCCTGGCAATTCATCTGGAAAGACATCTGAATATTCTCTAACTACTGGAATGTTTTCTAATATCAACCCGTATATTTGCGGATCTATAACATAAGCCAAATAAGCTTCACACCCTTTCTCTATCATCTTCGATGCCAGTATATTTGAGATCCAATGTGTCGTTCGAACATTCCTTTCTCCCTTAAATATTACTCGTAGCTGATCTGGAAAAGAAAATTCAATTTCCTTTGCAAAACAATCAAGTTTTGCCCGATACTTTGCCAGCCAATCCATGCCAAGTATGATATCGAATTCGAGTAATGGTATAACCAATAAGGTTGCACTCATTTCGATATCCTCAATAACAATTGTACACTCCCGATAAACTGTATTCACTATAACCATTTCCCCAACTGGAATTCGCACATATAAGTCATATCCTAAAGGCTCGGGTCTATCAGGTAACAATGATGCAAATGTTCGTGATATGAATGAATGCGTTGCTCTAGGATCAAATAAAACATATGCATCCATATTAGCAATAGACAACATACCCGTGATTATTCGTGGTTCTACTCTGCTAGCTTCTTCTCGGGTCATAGTAAAAATTCGAGCTGGGGCTTGTGGTCTATAGGCTTGGCTCTCCATTTCCGTCCTTCCTGTACTTCCACTATACTGTCCACGGCCTCTGCCTCGGCCGCGTCCCGTAAATGTTCCACTTATTCTTGATTGCTCCACCGTGCGTTCTTCATGATATACTGGGCAATTCCTCGCAATGTGACCAGGTTGGCCACACCTAAAACATTCTCCCGTAAACAACCTACACCTGCCTCCATGATTTTTCCCACAGTGTACACAAGCACTAACTTGGCGAGAAGATCCTTCACCTCTCCCCATTGATCTCATATTGCTTGTATTGCTTTTCGTAGACGCACTTGGGAAATCGGTCTGTTGAGGCATATTGAATGGTTTCTTCTTTTTTCCGCCAACTAACTCCATATCTGATCTTCTTTTGCTACTTTGATAATTTCTTGCTTCCATTTCAAGCTTTTCCGCTCGTACAGCAGCTGCTTTCAATTTCCCATATGATTCCATATCAGACGGTGTAATACGATTGCGAATCATATAACGAAGGCCAGCTTCGAATCGATTACATTTCTTCTTCTTCGTAGCCACCATGTGGGATGCATAGTGAGAAAGCTGATTGAACATCACTTCGTATTCAGCAACAGATTTATTCCCTTGCTTGAGTTTGAGGAATTCCTTTTCCTTCTGATCTTTATATACTTCGGGCAGATAAGCGTCATTAAATTCCCTAAGGAAATCCTCCCATATCAATACTGGCGGCTGCACTGTGCTATTTGGTATTGTTTCCCACCAGTCGTACGCATTTCCTTGAAGGAGAGATATAGCATAATCGAACTTCTCATCGGGTGTACACTTCATCATATTCAGTATCCTTTCAGTTCGTTTCAACCACGTTTCTGCTTCAGCAGGATCAGTTGTACCCGTAAAATCAACAGCCCCCATTTTCCTCAATCGGTCATATCGCCTTTCGCGAGGCTCACGAGGAATTATCAAAGGGGTTTCGTGAGACATATGCATAAGTGAATGAGATGAATGTGACTCTGGCACGACCGTTCCTTCCCCTCCTTGAACAGTAGGCTCATCGTGTACTACATGTGATGGTTGATTTGCTGCCATTTGCCTAAAAGATGCAAAACTCTTCTTAGGGCGGCAAATGCATAAACATGACATGCGTAAATCTACATGAGTCTACAGAACCTAAAACCTAGGCTCTAATACCATCCACTGTGGCGCTCCTTCCCATAGACACATAAACCACGAAATTTCCAAAATAATTTCGCGTAAAATTTTTCATTTTTTTTTTTTTTCAAAATGTGCAACGCAAGTAAAACATATACATATATGTACACATCAGAGTCTGTTTAAAACGTAACACCATCACACACTATCTATATGAACTATATGCAATCGATGAGCGGAGGGAGAAGGACGAGGAAATAGCCGGCCGACCTTGACTCCATAGTACCAAAATGAGCTCACTTCGATCTACAATACAAAACTGTGAAACAACAATATAGAATATGATCGCAACATTATGATCGCAACATGTCAACTATAAAGTAATAACGTAAATACATCAATCACACTGTCATGAAACATATATCAATCCATATACGCAGGTACATCACTTTCTTATTCACGTAGTCCATAACATATCACTGTCACATAGTCACTTACATAATCATATATAACCATAGCGTATGCATCTATATGCTCATATATTTTATCTTTCTGTTATGAACCAGCTTTGACTCAGGCCATCGATCGTAAAGTGTCTGTGTGCCCATGCATGGGACTCTGTAGCATAACATATATATGGTGCCTGTACAGGACTCTGTAGTTCCCCGTAGGGCTATCCATCGATAATATCATCCATCGAACACTCATCCCCTGAAGTCATAGCGGTCATAACAGTCTTTTCTTTACATTCATGCCTTTCATGATGCATCACAGATACTCACATGTCGCACATAAAATGCATAACATTGATCATATCACCCATAAGTCGAATCATATAAGGGACTCAACACCTTTGCATAATACTTCATCACGTAGATCACAGAATCATAAATCAATCACGTATAGCACATAAAGCACACGTTGCAATCATACTCACAGCTTTACTCCCGCTCTTTACTCGGCCTTATCCCTGCCTTTATTAGGGTCTCGACCTATAAACATGTCATATTTAACAAATCAATACAGGACCCTATGAATGACATAAATGCATGATATGCATGTGTTTGTACATAACTAAGTCTTCATCATATGCAAATGCTGTCCCGAAATGACAGTTTGTAATCTTTCCTTGATAACTTTCGGTACAGAGCATCGATCAGGTTGTTTGAAGCTGTTCTGGAAATCTAACTTAAGTATCTACAACTTTCTTTCTTTCCACATCTTCGAATTCGAAGTGCATCGAAGTCAAAATGAGCCATCAACCTACTGTTTAGCTGCTGCTGTTTCAGAACTGGCAAACAATGCTTTCTTATTCATAACTATGGTTACACAACATCAATGAGGTTGATTCCAACGGGTATGAACACTAAATAAATTATCTAAAACTCTCATTCTTTACATATGGTCGAATTCTAAGTACATAAATATCAGAATGAATCTTTATGGGGGTTCTTAGCTGCTTTCACCTTGGTTTGGCAGTCAGTGCCATTTCCTTTATAACTTTTGACAGAAAACATCAATAGCCTTGATTCTAAGTCCTAAGAACAGCTAACTTAATACTATATAATATTTGTTCTTTAACGTTTCCCAGATTCGAAGTGTAACCACTTCAAAAATGAACATGAACTCAGAACAGGGGTTGCTGGAAACACAGCTGTAATCACTTGTACCCCCTCTAGTGATCATCATGTTTTCTCCATGGATAAAATGCATGAACTTCTCAATTTCGACCCTTAACTCCCTTACTAGGTTAACAATGATGTCAACTTCCTTTTAACCTAGCATGAATGAGATAAATGAATTATAAATAAGGTATTTCACATGTATACCTCACTTGAGCTTGGTTTACTACACTTTGAGTGTGTTTTTGGCTAATCTCTTATGATGATGCTTTCACCCTCCTTTCTCCTCAAGTGTTCGTGCTCCTCCTCTCTTTAGGTATGGACTTTCTGGTTTTCTAAGTGATTAAAGTAATATGATTGGCTAAGAGGTGCTTACTAATCACTCTTAAGCATGAGGTGTCAAACTCAAGATAGTCTTGATCTTAACTTTTACTTTATCTCTTGTCAAGGGTTTTCTATATGCATTTTATAGGTGATTTTCGAGCCATACTCCTTATTAAGTAAAGAGGTTTTCGGCACTTATAGGTATTAGAAGTTTTTGATACCTATGTGCATAGACATGAAGTTTTCGGCATGGTCTCTAAGGTTTTCGAATACTGGTATCCAGTCAATACCTTTTTCATCATAACGTTTCATTCAGGGCATCAATTACCCTGATTCAAATTCCTATGAACAGCTAACTTGATTATCTACAACTTTGATGTTTTGCACTTTATCTAGTTCGAAGTTTATCTACTTCGAAAATGAGACAAAAAGCTTTCCGAATGGGTTTACGAATGGGTTTACGAATGTTGATGGCAGTCAACACCTTTTCAACCATAACTTTCGATTCATCTAAGAAAGTTTTCGGTTCCTAACATTTAGCTCTTCTCTTCTCCTTTGTATGTTTTTCGTTGATGGAACAGTGAGAGAGAGAGAGAGGCGGCTGATGTAGGTCAAGTGGGAATTCTTTTTTGTTGAATGAAGGATTATTACAAGTGGAAGCCCTAGCCCACCTTTATGCCAATATTTTGGCATAATTACATTTTTGGTCCTTAGACAAACTAAACATCTAATATAAAGAGCCTAAGTCTATAACAACAATACAAATTTATATTTCAAGTATACAAAGACTAAAAAGACTAAAAGAACACAACTAAAAATATTCCTAACAATCTCCCCCTTTGTGTTCTTTATTTTTGTCTTTAAGTCTGTGATGTGGCACGGCTCTATCTTCTTCTTCGCCTGTAGTTCTTGGGCTCCGTGAAATATGACAAGTTGGAGAAGGAAGCCCTTGTTTGCAAGGTAAGCTTGTCCGACGATGGGTTTCTTTGCCCTGCAGGTGTCGCAAAGGAACAGCATATGTCGGACGTCGCGGCGTTGAAGATGGAAGTGGTTTGCTTCAATGATCTTCGCACCAAATCAAATTGAACTCTAGGTATTTGAAACTACCTAGGTCCTTTTCGTATACTCGTACTCTTGTTGAAAAGGGGCGACTTTTCTTTGAACAAGTTCTTTTAGTCTTCCGCACGTACCGGCACACGGAGAATCCATAGGTTTCTTGTTCTGTCGCTCTACCTCAACTTTGATAGCCCCCTCATATTTAGTTGATCAAGCGTCTTCATTCTATCCGGCCTCCTCCAGATCTTTTGACACGTGTCCTCGATCCATGGTGCTGCCAAATCCAGCTGTCTATCCACGGCTTCGCCTAACACATAGATATTTTTGAGAGACTGTTTGAAGGTCTTGCGATGTTGGAAAATTATGAATTTCGCCTTGGCTTCAAACTCTCTACGTTTGGTCCATGATAACTCGAGGATATAGTTGTCGATGATTTGGTGCGGATTTTGATAAAAGTGTGCACCGGAAATAATAGAAGATACACTCGGTCGTCGTTGTTCCCTTGGGGCTTGTTGTGGTTGTATGGCCTTGGACTCATATATCTATGCTTTCGCTTGTCTGGGACTGTTTTGGTGGGTTCAGGTGCTTTCCTCTACCCTTTGTTGTGCTCGATGTTCTATGTCTCTTCTCCCCCTCACGACGGTCGTTTTCACGGTCGTCATTTCTTCTTTTGAAGAGGGATGATCACCTCGGCACATATCTGATAGATTCGGTCTCCTGGGGCCGTTAAGGCTGCAGAGGTATTCGAGGATCAGTTGTTGACCCTCCGTTAAAGTGTCGGCAGTCTTCAACCGCATGAGGAAGCAAGTTGTAGCTCGTGAAGAGGTATGGTCGGGATTGATCAAGCGAGCTAATGTTCGGGGATGTGGGATATGTGGAGCGGGTTCCGTTTGAAATACCAGAGGTGAAATGGTGATGGTGGAGTGGTTTGGGTAGTTTGTGGATGAGAAAGATCGAGGTGGATAGGGTGGTGGAGATGGTTTGGCGTTTGGTCAGGAACGGAGGAGAGTGTTTCTTCGACTGGGTTCGTCCTGTTGTCCCGTACTGCCACCATAATATCTTCTTTGAATTTTGTGGCAACGAACTCCAGGACTTGGTTGAAGAGCTCCTCCGTCACAAAGCGGGTATCACCTCCGGGGCCACTAAGGCGCTCCGTTTACACACGAGGTGTGGCTTGAACTTGGTTTAAGACTTCCGACCGGTCCTCGTAATCCACCCCTTTGGGTGGAAACTCTGGTCGTTGACGGTAAATCACTCAGACTTATCGGGGGAGGATGGCTTCTCGTTGACGGAAACTCTGGTCGTTGACGGTAAAACCGAGGCCACTTAGGCTTCTCGTTGACATCATTCTAGAGTCGTGCTCCAGAAGATGGCCTAATACCGTTGTTGGAATTGATGTAGCAACAGCAGGACTTCCTTCTGATCATAGATAGCACATCAATAAAGGATGCGTCTACAGAAGTTCTGGCATGGTCGCGTAGACCTGCACTGTGTGTATAAAATAATGTATGTGTCCTAGAAAAATGGAAAACATTTAGGCAGTGAGGACACACTAGACGTTAAAGTGCTCAAGAAATGCGTGGTATGGGGCTGTGGACCACTGAGTTCACTATCTCCCGCCTCCGAATGAAACGGTGATAGCATATGCGGTTCCCCGTGAGATATTAAAACATTTGTCTTTAGGGAGGAAAATGAGTAGATAGGAAGGGATGTGCCTGCGCCTTTGGACCTTATGAGGCATCTTCTACCCGGGATCTGAACAAATCAGTCGTGTACCTATATTGGTTATGGTCCGGATAGTTTGTGGTTGAGTTGTAAAGATTTCATCGTGATGCGCTCAATTACCCTCACATACACTCGGGGTTGTTCTTGGGATAGGTGCAGTTGGGATTTACTGAACCATGGAACCAGTATGTGAGCAACTCATTGTTGTTCATGCACTAATTTCCTAAGATGACACTCCCCCTCAAAGCATGAAGTTGTATAAGACACTCTCTTTGAAGCTTAGGCGCTATTTAGGTATCACTCCCTCTAAATAGTTGCGCTATTATTAATACCATGCCTTTACTCCCCCTAAACATATGCGCTTTTTGAGAAATTGCATATTACTACCCTTCAAATCATGCGCCTTATGATTGATGTGATACTCCCCTTTAAATGCGCCTGTTGCGCTAGTGAGTATCACTCCCCCTGAAATGTATGCGCTCTCTCTCTTTTGTTTTTTTTTTTTTGAGTAATACACTCTTTAAAACTTTTTGCGCTCTTTTTCCACTCCCCTAACTAAAATCAGAAAAGAATAGGAAGACCGACTACCCTTAAATGTAAGCGCGAGTGAAAATAAGTCTGTGAAAAGCAAGACTAAGGAATATGAAGTCTGACTCCTTAGAAATTTATGCGCTTTGTGAAATTCAAATCGGTCTTTATTAAAATGGTATTTTTCAATTACGTGCGCAATATGCATTTTGAATTTAAAGTTTTGAAAAATGCATATTTAAAATGTACCATTTTGAAAAAGGTATTTTTCAATTCAGCTCGTACGCGTATGCAATTTTAAATTTATCGGAAATATATTATTTTTTTCATACGCATAATTAGAATATACCTTTGTGTTGTGAAAACACCGAAAACTTTAAATGTTACAGTTACGAAAATATTTTAAACATGAAATATGTGTAACTGTGAGATTTGAAGTGCAAACTTTTTCCGGTATTAATTTTTTGATAGGTGGCAAGACTCAAAATTATTTAAAAACATATAGGGAATTTTTTTTTTAAAAAAATAAATCAAAGTAATTTCGAAAACTCCCCCTGAATGAAAAGTTCGAATTTTAAGTTCAGTCTTGCTCCCCCTCAATATTTTAAACATTTTCAAAATAATGTTCCCCAACAATATTTTGATGTTAATTTTACTCCCCCTCGATTAATGTCCCCGAGTTTTAAGAAGTATTATTTTAAAACTTTTATAAATTTTCTCGAGGCACATAATCGAGGTTTCTCCCCCTACGTTAAAGCATATCTCGTGAACAAAAATTCATACCCTTCACTTGAGCTTTATTTTAAAAGCTTTTATTTATTGAAAATAAAATAAAATACGCGTTACCAGACCAGGTTCTGAATTGACATGTTCAGAAGCTTTGCAAGAGTACGCTCGGGTCCTACACCGCTTTCGTGTAGAAGCCTGCATCGTGAACGGACGGGTCCCGAACTGTTGTATCCGGGAGCCTCGCGGTTGCTCGTCATCTCATACCCACCATGTATGTGGAGCAACCTCTATTACCACACCTGATGGGACTGCAAAACAACTAAGTTTTTGGTACCCAGTTTTGAGTGGGTCCTTTATCGTTGTTAGTAGAAATGTACATTCTAGATGAGGAGGCCAAATCAAATTTGACGTCAAACTTTACGGGAGTCTTTGATTTAGGCATCCACACTTGCCTTTGTGTATTCTTAGGAATCCACGTGTAGTTTAGTTTGGCCGAGTGTGGGGACAATGAATTTGATCTAGTAATGGTGCGTTGTAATGCAGTCTTTTCATCACTTCTTCGTGAGTGATCAAATATGTTAAACGGTGAGAAGAAGGATGAAGAATTTCAAAATTTTCAATATTTTCATCACGACTATTGCTTTCAAATAAAAGTTTTGAAAAAGAAGAGTCATGGAAATAGTCGTGTTCTTGTTTAAAAGATGTTCTCCTTGAAAAGAATTTATCACTTTAAAAGTCGCAGGGAGAAGGCGTTGAAATCTCGGAGTGTTTTTTTTTTTTTTTTTTAAAAGAGTTTTGAGGTTGTGGACTTAGAGGGCGATGCGTTCTTCTTTAAAAAGGAATTCTCCCTCGTCCATTTCCTCCCGTTTTGGAGTTAAAAAAAAACACTCTATCTAAATGGACTTTGAAGTTTTCTTTAGTTGCTGAAAGATTCTTGATTTCGGAAATCTGATCAAGAAGTTACCTATTTTGTTACATTAAAGCTCTCTTTTCAGCTGCAAAACTTTGTCGTTCAGACTCCAAAGTTATGCTGAGGTCTGCAAATTTCTAAATAACTGCCTGAATATATGGAGCGGAAGCATTTGTCTCGGCAGTTAACGAATTATTAAGCTCATTTGCTATAACTGAGAGATTGACCTCCAATATTTAAATTTTGGAGAGTAAATTCAATCGTTCCTCCTAGAGTCAATTATATTTTGCAGACCACGCACCTCCCTCACACTCAGAGGTTTCTAGGCGTTTGGTTAGATCTCTAATTTGGGCCAATTTTGAGATCCTTGCTTCAGTATTAATCCAACGTGTTATTTCACATCCCTTTTCTATGAGGTTCTGAGAAAGGACACGTTGATTGTTTTCTAGCCTAGATTTTAACTCATTGACTGTTTTATTCCTGTTCAGTTCACTGGTAGACAATTCTTTAATTAGCTCAATAATTTGTAAATCATATTTTGCTACCTTAGATGATAAACAATCAATGATTTCGTGTGTCTCTTTTAGCTGCATCTTAAGGATTTCCTCCTTTTGATGACTACTTAGATCACACTTACTCTTTGCTTGGGATCCTTCAGGCCTTTTGCCCTTTAAAGATCTTTGCTAAGTTCATTCAAAGCAATGATACACTTAATGAGTTCATTTTCCAAGTCGAAAGAGTTTACCTCTGAGTCAGATGAAGCGAAGTCCTCCACTTGTGTTTCGAAGCATCCATATATTTTTTAATTTATTTTATGAGGGTTGCTAGGCTTGGATCGACGTGTTAGTTGAGTAGGTCTAAACGAATTTTGGTTCGAGCAGTTAAAAGAAAGAATCTAAATATTGTTGCCGAGAAGTTTTATACCAAAAAGTTCTAACTTTTGCTCATAGAAAATTTTCAAAGTGTAAGTTTTCGCAAAGAAGAAAAATTTTTCCGTAAAAAGATAGCTCATCGTAAAAAATTTCGAAACAGTGAAATGCCGAAAAGTTCCTAAGGTGAATACCGAAAACGTTTTCTGTACCGAAAAGTTTTAGTGTCTAACCCGAAAACTTTTGAGTTTCGAGTGTCACAGAATGCCAGAACTTTTGAAAAAAAATTTCGAAGATTTTTACTAAACTGAAACAGTTAAATACCGAAAACTTTTTATAATCATTTGTGAAAACTTTTAAGAGGACTAATACCGAAAACTTTTTATGAATTAGTTTTGTATTGGAATTTTTTTATACCGAAAACAGTACTGACCCGAAAAGTTTTGTATTCGAATTTTTTTTTTTTTTTTTTTTTTGCCGAAAATTTTTCGGATGAACAGTAACACCGAAAACTACTGTAACACCGAAATTTTTTTTTTTATTTTTTTTCGGATGAACAGTAACACCAAAAACTACTGTAGCACTGAAAACTTTATTTTTACCGAAAACTTTTGCGGATGAACAGTAGTACTGGAAATTTTTTTTTTTTTTTTTTTTTTTTAATATCAATGCCGAAAACCTTTGAGTGCCGAAAAGTTTTAAGTATCGAAAAGTTTTATGGTTACGATAAGTTTTCTGGGCTGGGTCGAGAACTTAATTGGGCCGAAAACTACGTGTTGACCGAAAACTACAGTAGTTTGACCGAAAACTTTTGTTGACCGAAAACTTTTCTCAAAACTTAGACCCGAAAACTTTCCTGTGAAGACCGAAAACTTTTGTTGACCAAAATCTTTTCTCAAGGCTTTGACCCGAGAACTTTTGAGAGCCGAAAGGTTTTATGTATGAATCGAAAAGTTTTTGAATACCGAAATCTTTTCTATGTGTGAGTGCCGAGAACTTTTCTCTGTGAAGACCAAAAACGTTTCCTTTCAATATAAGCTTGGTGCCGAAAAGTTTTTAAATACCGAACACCTTTCAATACCGAAAACTTTATGTACTGTAGCGCCGAAAACCTCAGTGTCGAAAACTTTGGCTGATTGCGAAAACTTTTAGAGAGCACTGTAGCGGCGAAAACTTCTAATGCCGAGAACGTTTTCCTGCAGACTTAAAGATTTCTGGTACCGAAAACACAAGTTCTAGTACCGAAAACGTAAATCTGGGTACGAAAATAGCTTAAAAACTTCTTAAAAATGCTGGAAACAATTTCTTTTGAGTTCAAAAGATCAAAACCAGTTTAGGAACACTCAAAACTCCAGCTTAAACCCAAAAATCGAAGCTAAAAATGCAGTTCAAGGTGTTCAACAGTTCGAAAATGAGTTTTAAAAAAAATGGCAGCAAAAC
The DNA here is from genome assembly GCA_028392965.1 of Lindernia subracemosa. Classification (NCBI taxonomy): domain Eukaryota; kingdom Viridiplantae; phylum Streptophyta; class Magnoliopsida; order Lamiales; family Linderniaceae; genus Vandellia; species Vandellia subracemosa. The sequence goes on from JAQPCC010000065.1 coordinate 682,530, forward strand.
CTGTAAAATTCGAACCAAAAATCCGTTTAGTTACCATACTCGTTAACACGGTGGCTCTGATACCACTTGTAAGTCACCAATACCCAACAAAACCTTCTATCTGAGACACACAAATGTAGACTTTACTTTACAGAACTTATTGTTTATGGCTCTAAATCATCCGTAAACCACTACATTGGCAAGTCTATCGTTTGCGTCTCTTTTTCATCTGCAAAAGTAAACCTAAACTTTGATGTGCTGAAAAGTTTAAAATCTTAACTGAAACTAAAAGTTTGCGGTCTATTTCTAAACATCAAATATTGTTAGGAATATTTTATTGTGTTCAATTAATTATAATTATCTTTGTTGTGTATTTATAAAGATTCTCTTTATAAGAGGCTTAGTGTAATTGGGCTTTGTTAGGGGCCCAAGTATTATATACCAACTTGTGGTATAAATACCAAAACCCTAACACATAATATAGTGTATTGTGTGAAAATTCTCTAAAGAGAGTGAGAGAGAGCCGCCTCCCAACAGCTCAAGAACACGCACACAATCACCCCACGAGCTTCGATTCTTCCCATCCAAATCGTGGTAAACTCATTTAAATATATGTTTAGTTGGATTATCTAGGCCTTACAAGTGGTATCAGAGCAAGTGTGAGGGAGCTTTGAAGCCATTCTTGGAGTTATTGAGCTATTTTCGTCACTCTTTTTTGCTGTTTTTGAGCTTCTTTGGCTGTTTTTCTGCCTTTTCTGAGCTGTTTTTGGGGTTTCTCGGCCATTTTCTGGTATTGGGGAACTTATTCCAGCAAAAACAGCATTTCTGGGCAGATTTTGGGCATTTACAGCAAGATTTTCGGATTTTTCTGGGTTTCAGCTTGAAGATCTTCATCCTGTTCATCATTCGCGGAACAGACAAAGAATTCGCGAACTTCTCTGCTTTGCGAACCTCTCTGCTTTGCGAACCGCCACTCCCGCGAACTTCAATTCGCGAAGTGTTCCGCTTCATCCGCGAACCTCAACACGCGAACCAGGATCACGAAGCTCAGGCCACTTCACGAACCCCACTTCATCTGCGATCTTTCGATTCGCCAACCTTCAGCTCAGCTTCGCGAATCATTTAGCCAACCCGTGAACTCACTTCGCCAACGCAGATCACGACCCGGTCTTCAATTCGCGAACCAGCCATTTCTCGAACCCCTCGATTTCACGAATCCAGCTCAAGTTCGTGAACCCTTCGATTTCACTATCCAGCTCAAGTTCGCGAACCTCACTAACTTCAAGTTTCAACACTTCAAAGTTCCACACACGTTTAAAGATCACTGGCAAATTATAGATAAGTTTGATAAATTCCGAAGTTTTCGAAATCACCTCAAAAGTTTTTCGGTATACACCAAAAATCTTTTCGGTACCCAAAATTTTCGATACTTCACAATATTTTTCGATAAATCAAACTTTCGGTGCAGAAATTTTTAAAAGCCAATTTTTTTATTCTAAAATATTATTGGCACATTATAGAAAAAGCTTTTGGTAACATTTTCGAAGTTTTTCGACATCACTTTAAAACTTTTCGGTACACACCAAAAAGTTTTCGAGACTTAAAATTTTCGAAACTTCATGACGTTTATCGACACACCAAAACTTTTCGGAGCTGAATTTTTCAAAAGCCAAAAATTATCAAATCTACACAACGCGTTAACGATCGCGTATCCAACTAAATTAAAAAAAAATAAAAAATAGTAATATTTTAAAATTTTAAAAATCATGGATTCTACTTCCGCAACTTCTGAGATGAGCTTTGACGAGAGTGATTTATATAAAGCTTTTCTTTCTTTGAAGGAAGATTATAAAACCATGCGTCGTGAGCATAAACATGAACGTAGGACTACCCAAGCGTTAGAAACTAAGTTAGCTAGTGCACTAGAAACTATTTCTAGTCTTGAATCAAAATTAGCTAGCTCAGACACAAACGTTTGTGAGCTAACCAAGAACCTAAATTCCTCTAAGCTAGGCCAAACTCAACTTATAAGTCACGAAAAGACTATAAGTGAGTTAGAAAGTAGACTAGACAATAACTACAAATGCTTAGTTAGGAGTTTAGAAGAAAGAGGTCGTCTTACTTGCCATTTAGAAAACGCGCGTGAGAAAATCACTAATCTTGAATCTCATGAAGTAAAATTAAAATCTCAAATTAGTGAACTAACAAATAAATTAAACAATTGCGAACTCGAACGCAATAATTATCTGTCTGATTTGAGCAATTCGCGGAGTAGTTTTAAACTTTTATTTGAGGAACGCAGTAAATTGCACTCTAAAGTTCATCACTTAGAGGGCATCCTTGCGAAAAAGGGTCAAACAGACCAAAGTTCCTCTAAAGACTTAGCGTCCAACGGGGAAAATAGTTTATATTCTAATAAACCTATCTCTTGTTGGGAAATTCCGGAGGTTGCTAGTAAAATTGCAGAATTGAACGCAACTCTGGAATCGGAAAGAGTAGGTTTCCGAGCAGAAAAGCAAAAACTCTTAGAGGAGATTTCTAATCTCAAAAACTCCCCATCCTTACCTGTGTTAAATAATCCTTCTAAAGAAATATCTTCCATTAAACAGGATAAGGGAACGCAAACGGACGCATTTGTTCCTAAAATTAAAAAGTTTACTAATAATTCTAAGTCAACTTTGACTGGCGCAGAAACGAAAAGTAAAAGCAATACATGTAAAAATGCTAAGGAACAAAAGAATATTAGGAAGGAGAAAGGAAAATCGACATTATTTTCCAAAACCAAGGACGACATTGCTAAAGATTCTCCTTCTCCCGCTCCTACCAAAAAGGAAGTTCCTAAAGAAGAAGTTCCAAGCTCAAGCAGGCGAACTTCTCAAACTTCCAAAATCTCTCATTCTTTAAAGAATGATAGAGATGGAATTGCTTACACGCACAAAAATGCTTATTATTCTAGTAAGCAAAAGTCCATCAAAAATCATCATTATAGAGTGAATGATGTGAATTCTTGTAGGCAATACGACTCATCATCTGATGACGCATATAGTGCGATAAGTTCGTATTCATACTTGAAATACCCGGTCCAGATTAAGTCTGAAAGACACCTTCTGCGACTGGCTAGGGAGAAAATCTTCAGATCTTCTAAACCTAGACACACGTTCACCGGCGCTGAATTGTCATTTCCCTCTAAGGTTCACCAAACTTGGATTCCTAAATCAGAAATCAAATTAAATAGGACTTTAAATGATGATTTAGGATGTATATCTGAACCAAATGTGCATAAATTGTTTTCTGCTAATCAGGGAGGACCCATCCAAAAATGGGTACCAAAGTCCCGCTAATATTTTGCAGGAGCCCAATCACGTGTGGTAATTCGACGATGGTTGCTCCACACGCGTGATTGGTATGAGACGAGAGCAACCACAACTTCCAGCATGCACGGTACTCGGGTTGCTCCACATGCATGACTGGTAAGAGACGCGAGCAACCGCATCCCTCACGTATGATACTTTGAAGTTGCTCCACATACGTTATATAAAGGGAAGCACGGTGAGCAACTACACCGTATGTAAATTCTATATATGCATTACATAGTAAATTTTGGCATGCATATCGAGCTGAAAATATAATATACCTACTTTGCAAATAATAGGGTACATTATAGCTATGCATGCTTCAAAAGGGCTTTTACTTTCAAATTCTTGCATGCATGCATACATGAGCCGAAACGCGAAATACCCTATTTTATAGGTACATTTTCATTATGCATACAATTTTAAGATTTTCGAGCTTAAATTTTCAAGTAAGCATATAAGCTGAATCGCAAAAATACCTATTTTTTAAAATGGTACATTTTAAATATGCATTTTCAAAACTTTCAAATTTAAAATGCATATTACGCACGGAAATGATAGATACCATTTTTTCTATAAAATGAGCTTAATTTGAGGGGGAGCTACTATTTTATTTTTAAAAGAGAAGTAACCCTTAATCTTTAGAAGGGAGCTATAATTATATTTTTGAGGGGGAGCAAACTTCAAATGCGTGAATTTAGGGAATGAGATTCGTAGATTTTTCGATCTTACTTAGCATCTTTTGAGGGGGAGCAAGCTCTTTTAGGAAGCACACTTTGAGGGGGAGAAATAAAATAATATAAAAATAATATATATATATATAACAATAGTAATAATAAATAATATTATATTCATATAATATATAATATAGAAATATGTATTACTAATAACGATTAATATATATTATATCCATATAATATACAATATACTAATATACATATTACTAATAACGATTAATAATGTATTAAAAAAAAAGGAGGGCCATCAAAATTAAAAATACAAGGCCATAAAAAAAAAAAAAAAAAAAAAAAAAAGAAAAAAAAGATATTTTCTCTTCATCATCAAGCTTCGTGGAGTTAACTCCGACCTCCGAAGACGAACCTCAAAAGAAGAATCTCGAGCCTACAACGGTCAACTCTTTTCAAAAGGCGACGATGGTTAAAAATGCAAATCTCGGTGCTCGCTTCAACCGACATGCTCTGCCTTGCTGACAAATAAAGCAGCACTCACCACTTCCTACCGGATGCATGGATACTTCGTTCCTACGATTCAGTCAAACCCAACTGAATCTAACCCCGGAACATCACCGAGATTCAGTCGAATCACGAAGAAACAGTCACGTCTACTAAAACCTTTTGAAAAGACCGACGCTACATGATTCCCTCTCCTCACAAATTATTCGGACCAACCCCCATAGGTACAGGTGCTAATTTTATTAGCTCCCGGGTAGAAGTCGCCGCAATAGGTCCAACGGCGCGTGCACAACCGAGCCTTACCCACTCGTCTGTCTCACAAAAGACAGGTGTTTCAGAAATCACGGGGAACCACGTCTACTATCACCGCTTCACTCGGAAGTGGGAGATATTGAATTATGTGGTACTCAGCCCCACCACCACACTTCCTTGCGCACTCGAGTCTAGTGTGTCCTCACTCCATATATTTTTATATTTTCTAGGACACATACACTTTTAAACACCTGATATTTGTGATCAAGTTAGAACTTCCGTAGACATGTCTTGCTTCAACATGATTCGAGGATCGGAAGGAAGTCTTGCCGTTGCAACATCAAAGCAACAACGGTTTCAGGCCATCGTCTACGAGCATAGCTCCTAGATCGATGTTAACGGAAAGTCTTCGTGACCCCGGTTTCTTACACGACGGATTGCCTTTGTGGCTCCGTCTGGTTATTACCATCACCGACCTGTCGTTTGTGTCCTCCTAATCTTCCTACACAAGCATGCCGATCTCGTTAACACGAATCGCCATGAGGGGGAGAAGGGGACACGCATAAACAAACAGGTCGGACCACCCACCAATCTCCACCGCGCTCACCACTCTGAAGTCGGGCTCCCCTGCACCTGAATGGAACATTCCAAAGGAGCCTAACACCCCACGCGTACCTTCTTCCGGAGCCAGACAAGCTTCCTCGAGGCCGAACCAGAAAACTTCCTTCGAAGAAGACGAATCCGGCGCCGAGAAGAAGAAGATTGGAGAAGACTTGACGACTGCCTTAGTGGCTACGTCAGGTTATTACCTAACCTGAGTTCCTACCAACGCCATCCTCATGTCCCGACGACGTGATCTTCTTGCCAAAGATAATGCCTCATTTTGACCCATCGCATGGCGATCTCCCCAACTCGATCTTCATGAGGGGGAGTAGTACTAAAGCAAAATGGGAGCAACACCACGATGAAAGTGCAAGATAGATCAGAAACGCTATTTGTGTTCTATTTGTAAGCTATCTTTAGTATTGGGCAAGTGTGTGATATTATTATAGATTAGGGACCTATTTTGTAAATATACCACAAGTATGGTATATATAGCTAGGTAGCTCATTTGGTCCATGTACGTTTTGACTTCCAAGCTTAATGATACACACTTAGTTTTTACTCTTAGCTTGAAGAACACTCCACTCTTTCTCTCCCAATTACCTTCAAACCCAAATTTCTAAATCCTCTAGGTAATTCATCATTATTGAGTGTTATCATCCTTAGATTGATAAAAACGGACCTAACAATTGGTATCAGAGCCAATTCTGCTCGATTTGTGGATCAAAAATGTTGAGAATTTGATATTGATTGCTGGCGAAAAAGTTTTCGCACCATTCTATTAGTTTTCGCATCGAACAATTCTCTGTCTTTGTGTTGAAATTTGTGTTTGATATTGATCTGAAAGGTGTTCGAATATCACTTTCGCATGCTAATTGTTAGCTGTTTTCGATTAATCGATTCAAATCAGAGATTTTCTGTCAAAATTGTGCTTCGATATATTTTTCAATCGTCAAAATGTTCTTGCAAAATCTCGAAAATTGCTACGTGATTTGCTCTTTATTGTGTTAATCGAGTGTTTTTGCATGATTACCCAGTGTATTTCGATTGAATATCTGTGATCTGTGTGTCAATTGAAGCAATCTGCATAATTGATTTTCGACAGATTGATGTCTTTGTTCCGTGCGTAAAAGCTATTTTTCGTACCAAGTTTTTTTTCTCGTATTGACCTAGATTTTTCGTATCCCTCACAGTCATAAGTGTTTTCGCATTGACTACTAAATTTTCGTATACTGTAGCAATCGATAAGATAAGGTTTTTTTCGTATCAGTGTGAAAAAACCTCTATTAAGTACGCAAAACCTCATTACGAAAAACTAGTGTCATCTACTTTTTGTCGTACGAGAAAATTTCCATACGAAAAAGTTTGTGTATACCAAAATATTTTTTTCCATACGAAAAACATCCTTGATACGAAAAACAATCTTTTTGAACGAAAAAGGGTCAATACGAAAAACTTTTCATATAGGAAAATTAATTTTTTTTCTTCTTCTTTCATACGAAAAAGTCTCCGTACGAAAAAAAAAAATATATATATTTTTTTCTTCTTCTTTCATACGAAAAATATTTTTTTCTCTCTAGTACGAAAAATATCACATACGAAAAACTTTTGAGTTTGACTTTCGTACGAAAAGCTATACGAAAAATATTTGTTAAAAGTTTTCGAATGCTACAGTGAACACAAAACTATCTTCAGTACGAGAAAAAAAAAGGGGGTCTTTTCTCACAAACATTTAAAAAAAAAAATATATATATATCTATATATATATATTTTAATAATACTGTGACATCTTTTCATACACAAAGACATTTGCAATAACTCTATACTTGTTTTCACTAATCCTTTGCGTGTGAAATTCTCAAGTTTTCAATCTTCAAAATCAAGTAGAAAGAATCCAACAAATCTAAGGAAGAATCATGGATGCTTACTCAATGGGTAACGATGTCCGACCGCCGATACTACGACGCGGAGAATACACGGCATGGAGGAGCAGATTCTTGACATTTTTAGAAACCAAAGAACAAGCAACATCAATACTTTCTTCTCTATTTGAAGGACCCGCTCAATTCTGGATTCACATTGAAGGATTTCCAGAAAATGATCCGCCCATTCCGGCATCCAAAAGGCTCAAAACTCCCGATGAATACTCTGATCTCGAGAAAATAAGAGCTAGAGCAGACTTAGTAGCCAAAACCTATCTTCTGCAAGCAATACCTAATGATATCTACATCCTGATAGACAGCATGACTACGGCTAAGGATATGTGGGACGAAATATACAAAATGATGCAACGAACAGAAGTCGGCACCAAGGCCAAGAAAGCTAACATACTAACGGCCTATGACTCATTCAAAGCCAAACAAGATGAAGATCTCCACAACACCTATCAAAGATTTCTAACCCTCATAAACGAGATGAGGAAGATAAACATATCAAAAACAAATATGGAGATAAATATCCGATTTCTTTCATCTCTACTGCCAGAATGGAAAAGGGTGACAACTCAAATACGGCAGAATAAAGATCTAGACGAAATGGACATCCACACAATCTTTGACAACCTAGCACAACACATTGACGACATCAATGAATTAGTCAAAGAAAATTCACAAAAAGTACCTGAAGAATCAGTAGCTCTAGTAACTGAACGAAAGCAAAAAACGTCAAAGTCCAAAATAAGCAAAATCTCAAGCTCTTCTGAAGCCGAGAGTGACTCAAGTTCAGATTCGGATATGGAGATGAAAGATGTTAGGAAGCAATTGGCATTACTCACCAAGATGGTCAACAAGAAATATTTCAGAAAGAAGGGATCATCCTCATCCAATAAACAAAGGTTTACAAGCTCTCGAAATAAAGAAAAGCAGGGAGAAACATCTCAGCCAAAACCAATTGACAAACAATCAAAGTGTTTCAATTGTGGAAAGCCAGGACATTTTGCTAAGGACTGCATGCAACCTAAGACAAAAGACAGCAACTACTACGGTAAAAAGCTTCAACTTTCTAAACAAAAGGAAGCAGGCATTGCACTAATGGCAGAACAAGACTACTGGCTAGAGAATTCTTCTGACAATGAACCAGAGAATTGTGCACTCATGGCAAAACTTGACGATGACTCCGATGCAGAAAATACAAGCGCTTCCGACACTGCTTATGCATCATCGGACGAATCGCAGGTAAATTCTCACACACCTTATTTACTTGAACAGATAAAAGCATTAAAAGAACAAATCAAAATCGTTAAAACCAAAAGAAAATTAGACAAAGAACAAAACCCAAAAGGTCAGCAAAATGACAACATACTAAAAATTCTCGAACAAAAAGCCATTATATCCAATAAATGGAAAATTGAACAAGAGAGAACAACAGCCTTAAACTCCAAAATAGAACAACAGGAACAAAAATTAAAAGAACTGACAAAAGAATTATCAACTTACCGAAATGAAAATATAAATGTTAAAGCTCAAAATAAAATTCTCCTCGAACAACGATGTGCCTTATACACAAAAATCAAAGTAATTGTAAGTCCCTTTTCATCTAATATAATGCAAGCAACAAAGAAAGCAACTTAGAATGATTTTAGCTTGAGAGTATTTAGGTTAGCTTGTTCAAGGAGGCACAATACTTGCAAGGAGGAACACCTTGAAACTAGGGCTTGGTGGGTCTTTATATACCACATTAGTTGGTATATTAAAGCCCATCAAGCCCAAAACCTAATTAGCCCAAACAACTAATACTTATAATAAAGTAAATTACAAACCCAAATAACATCTAAACCAAAGACCTAAATACACTAAAGACGGAAGCATCTAAAATATAAAGAACACAATAAATGATCCTAACAATCTCCCCCTTTGTGTTCTTTTTAAGTCTTCTGCTTGGATGCTCCGACCTTGGGGTCCACCGTCTTGTACGTAGAGCTTCGAAGTCCGAGCTTGACTTCGTAGTTACGTAACCACCTTCGAAGAGCCAGTCTTTCATCGATCTTCCCTCGAAGTAATCTGAACTTCATCTGGCTATCGAGGTCTTCTTCTTCCATCTCCTGGATAATCCTTGTCAACTTTCTTGAAATAATTAGAAGAGTCCCGTCGGAGAACTTTGGGATCTCCGAGGTCTTCATCAATCTCTTCTCACCTTTGTAGTTGACGTAGACTATCGAGGGGTCCTCACCTTCAAAGACGTTTCCTTCAGAGATGTTGGGGTCATCCGGGACTTCGAAGTTAGGCTTTGTGAGGTTCACTTTCTTCATATTGCTTTCCAGTGCCATCTGAAGGTCGTGGGAAGCATTATAGTTGCTCTGGCGCAACATGAACCTTTTGAGTGTAGCAAGGCCTATCTTCAAAGCAGGGTCCTTTTTCAGCTGTCCTAGATACCTGTACGTCGAGAATATTCTCTCGACATCAGGGTGTCTAATGTAGATTAGGTCCGCTTCGCTGATGTCTTCAACCTTCCCGTCCTCCCTTTCAACTTTGTAAACTGGATAGGGAATTTGGTTGAAGTACTCGACTCTGACTCCCGTCACCCTTTTGATCAGTTTCTTCCTTGATTCGTCTTTTCGAAGGCGATCCAGATTGTCGCCTCGTCCTCTGAAACTCATCATCATTCGCAGACTTAGGACATAGAATCTTGCCCTTCGTCCCGTCAGATGAGTCATCCCACTCAGCTCCAGTTCATCAGGCTTGGTGATACGCTCGGGTTTCCTCCATATTCGTTTCCGAAACTCTTCCTGGTAAGGTGCCACGATTTTGGCATTTTCCCACGGGAGCTCCGGAATCTTCGGGGTCTCTCTTGGCGGAGGGTTGTACATGTCGTACCATCGGTTGGCGTGCTCCAAGAGAACAGGAAGTTCGGGGATTTCTGCTTCGTAGTCCTCCCCTTCTTCCAGCTCCTTGTCTTCTATTCTGACAAGTTCAACCTCTGCATTCCTTAGGAGCTGTCGAGCGTTATCAAACATAGCCTTTGAGAACTGTTCTGTAACCGGTCTTTTGAGCCATCCTTCGTTCATAATGTACGCCTCCACTTCAGTGTGTGGTTGGAGGTAATCTTCGAGGTTGAATGGCTCTAAGTCCGGTTGTGTAGCAATGTAGGGCGAAAGAGGTGGGCTTCGGCTTTTTCTGGCTTCGTGGGTGGTGGAAGGAGGATTTGGGGTGGTGGTTCTTTGGACTGTATGTGTATGGATTTCCGAGGTCGACGTTGCTTCGCCAAGGAAGAGTGTCTGGTTCGGCCCTGGCGCCGCTTGTCTTCCTCGAGAACCTCTTCGTGTGGGTTGTTGGGTTTGTGTTGTAGGGCCTGCTGCTGATCTGCCCTGTGATGGTGTGCTTCGTCGTACAGATGCTCCGGAGGAGGATAGGCGTTGACGCTTCTCCCCCTCACGGCGATCCTGGTCGTCAGGATCGTCGTGCCGTCTTCGGATTGTTGAGGTGTCGTCTCGGCACGTTTCTGTTGACGGTATGTTTTGTTGCGCGAGCAGCATTTTTTGGACCGTCACGAGCGCGGGGTGCTTCGGGTCCACTCCTATGAGACGGGCAGTGAAGATGTCCCATAGGTCGAGCAGTGGCATGGTGTGGGGGTTCGGATGAGGAGGTGGGGGTAGTGGGGAACGTGACGGGGTTTCGTCGACAACTGGAGCTTTGCCTCTGTCCGGTGCAGCAGTCGTAATGAGTGACTGCATGCGCGGGACAGCCACTTGCTCGAGAAATTCGGCAAGTCTCCGTTCAAGGTATGTCGCCGTCACGTACGGGGAATCACCGCCGGAGCCACGAAGGCCTTCCGTTTGCACCCCCGAAGTGGTGGGGTGGCCAGTTTCGCGGGAAATCGATGGGACTTCGGGCGCACTGGACTTCCGACCTGTCCTTGCGGTTCCTCACGAGGAAGGACCGCTCCGGTCGTTAGGGCCACGTCACACAGACGGGCGAAGGTAGAGCTCTCACCGGGGCCACTTAGGCGTCCCGTTGGCACGCGTCCGATCGTGATGTTCGGACGGTGGCCCTCTGACGAAGACGATGTGGGGTCGTCGTCATCGGGACTTCCGTCCAATCCTAGAAGCGCCTCAATCATGTGCGCCTCTATGGACGTTGTGGCCTGTTCGGTGACAGGCGGAGGACGGATGGTTGAGGGTCGGGGCTTTTTGAGACGACCGGTTGTTGGGAACCGGCCGAATGGCTAAGGCTCGTGGTATGCGCCGTTGGGTCGATGTCGGCGGCTTCTATCCTAAGGGGTGACCCGGCTTGTAGTGGAGTGGGGATTGGAGGAATACGACGACGTCTATGGATAAGCGTGCTGTCATCGTCGTCGTCAGAGGAGTCGTCGCTCATTTGTTGGCGTTGAGGAGCGGGCGACGGCTGCCTCGTGGAGGGTGGTGGGGACGGTGGGCGTTGTATGGGCATCCCGTCTTCGCCGTCCGAGTCGGAGACGTCGCTCAACATTTGTCGTTGAAGATCACGCGACGTCGGCGGGATGGGCGATGTGCGGCTGACAGGAGATGGTGGTGGGATGGGTGTGATGAGTGGTGGTGAGGGCTGTCGAACGGGTATTTGTTGTTCGACAGGTGTTGGTGGTGTGGATGATTGGGTAATTGATGGAATGGCTGGTTGGTGAGTGTATGACTGAGGAATGGATGAGGAAGCTGCCTCCGGCCTGGTTCTAGGACCTTCATCGGCAGAGTGGGAGGCCCCGGGGTTAGGTTCGAGGGGGTTTTCTCGAACCATGGGGGCGTATACATTGTACTGGCGGCAGTAGTCTTCTATCATGTGCTGCTCCGCCAGTGACAAGAGGGATGAAGGGATGGGCATCGGCCGCCGCGTATTTCTCATCGACCTTCCCCTTCTGGAGGTACCTGAGTTTTGGCGGGGTGACATATTCGTCGGCGGGCCGGGTTGGTATCCCAGGCAGTGATTGCATAAAGTGGTGGATCATTAGCCCGAACCACCTGGAATATGGAAGGTACTGCGTCTTCTTGCCCTTCGTTCGCTGCATCATTTGGTCGTCGAGGTCCAACATGATGAGCTTGGCATAATCTACGTTTTTGTTGAAGGCAATGCCGTGGAAGATCCGCAGTATCGTGATGTTGCACCTGTCGTGCCCTGAGTGCTTTGGTGAGAAGCACTTATTGACAAGCGCAAAAAGTGTCCGCCATGGATGCGGGATCATGGACTGTTGGATCTGAGAGAGGACTTTGACGGGCGTGAAGTAGCCCATTCTTTGAATGTCCTCGAGAAGCTCATCCTCAGAAGCCTCATACTCATTCTCCGGTCGGCTGGGCAGGCGGAGAACATGGCGGATTAATTCGCGGGTGACCTCGACCGTCTGGCCCGCGAGTTTTGCTTCGTAGTATAAGCTATTGTCTGGTGCCACCTTCGTCTGCAGCGTCCCCCAAAATTGTTGAAGGTAAACGGAGGGGACTGGTACAGCGGCCGAGAAGGCGTACCAGAGGTGATGGTGTCTCAATATCGCAGGAATAATGGGTTCCTTCCCTTTGAAGACTTCCAAGTCGAGTTGGAAGTTATTGTCCTTCGGAATGACCCATTTGGACGTTGGGTATATCAGATCTGTTGGTGTCGTATTCATATTTTTTTTGAGTGGGGCGACTCTTCTTTTTTTTTTTTTTTTTTTTTTTTTTTTGTTTGCCCTCTTCTTTTTTTGTTGTTCCGAACACCTGGATTCGTTAAACCTGCGATGATAGAGTAACCATTAGTTTATACAGTAATAAGAAGCAGAAGGTAACATGATTTGAATAGGTGAAAACAAGTTAGAGTTCAAAATTGTTCAAGTGTTTTGGGCTTTAAAAATTTAATGTTTGATTTTGGGCCCAAAAACAGTTTCAGCCCATTTAAATCATGAGTTTGATACTTAGAAAATTTCTTAAGTGGAGAGTTCGCGCATTAGTTAAAAATTTTCAAAGTCTTTATGTCGCGAAGTGAAAAGTGAGAGTGCGTTAAGAAAATTCTAAGTAAAGGTTCGCGAAACAGATGATAAAACAATTAAGTGTGGATCGCGATATGAGAGTTTGGTAAGTTCGCTAAAAGCTTTACGAATCCTAGTTTCGCGAATGTTAGAAAGGGTTCGAGAACTGAAATACTTTGCGAATTGAGATTGTGTTCTCGAATTGAAGTGAAATTGAGTTCGCGAAACATGAAGGGATTCGCGAAAGACCATGGGGTTCGCGATCTGGAAGTTTGCGAATTGAGAAATAAGTTCGCGATTTTAAAATGATTACGAATTTAGAGTGGTTCGCGAACTTGAGGGTTTGGCGAATTTGAAAGAGGTTCGCGATTTTGAGTTTTGCGAATGCGGAACAAGTTCGCGAACTTTGAAGAGTTCGCGAATCATGGAGAACTTCGTGGGCTAAGACAAATGCGCGAAAAACAGGTTGGAGACTTCGAAAGTCGCGCTTTAAAGATCAAAAAGGGCTGAGTTCGCGAATCATGAAGATTCATCGTGTTCATCATCCGCGAAGTGCAGAAAGTTCCAGATTCGCCAAAATCATCATCAGATAAGTATAGAACTGCTTGAAAATGAAGATTCAACGTTATTCTTACCACAGCAACGCACGAGAGAAGAAGATTTGGAAGCTAAGGAGCAGGTTTCGTCGTGATTTGAGTGGCTTTATCTTGCGGATGAACAGTAGATCGAGAGAATTTTGAACAGTGTAAACCCTAATTTATGAATTGACGGCGACTGTAACTTCGTGAAACTTAGGGTTTTAAGAGGTAAAAAGTTCGCGGGCTCAAAAAGGTTTGGGCCTCGAAGGTAAGATGGGCCCGTTTGAGGTTCGCGAAGCGTGCGTGAGTTCGCGAAGTAGCATTGAGTACGCGAAGTAGAGTTGAATCAAACTGGGCCAGGAAGATGAAAGGAGCCCAACATTGATAATTCGCGAATCACCCTAAATTCACGAATCAAAATGAAGTTGAAGAACTGGGCCGAAAAATGAGAAAAGAAGGCCCAATACTGGTTTTTGAATTTTGCGAATTGGCTCAAATGCTTTAGTGATTGTGGGCTCAATTTTTAACTTAGACTCCCCCTCAAAATATGCACTCTTAGAAAATGCATTTCAAGTTAAATATAACAAGAAGACTAAAAATTACTCCCCCTAAATTTTTGGAATGGTGATCATCTTTTAAACTTTATAAAAGGTTGAAATAGGCAAAAATCACGTTATGCTTCCCGATTCAACATGCCTAACTTTGAAACGAGAAACATGAAACGTTTTTCATCCAAAGCCTTTGTGAAAAGATCGGCAAGTTGAACTTCGGTGTTGACGAAGTACATTGTGATTGTGCCTTTTTCGACATGATCTTTTATAAAGTGATATCGAAGGTCTATATGTTTAGTGCGGGAATGATGGACGGGATTACAGGTAATGGCAATAGCGCTCTTCGAGTCGCTGTAAATTGGAATGTTATTGAAAACAAACCCGTAATCCTGCAATTGCGTTCGCAACCACAGGATTTGAGAGCAGCAACTGGCCGCAGCAACGTACTCTGCTTCGGCGGTTGACGTGGACACACAGTTTTTTTCTTAGACGACCAACTTACTAGTTTGTCACCTAGGAACTGTATTCCACCCGAGGTGCTCTTCCTGTCCATCCTACAACCTGCAAAATCGGCATCCGTAAAGCCAAGTAATTGAAAGTTAGAGTTCTTGGGATACCAGAGTCCGAGTGTCGGTGTTCCCTTGAGATAGCGTAAGATCCTCTTCACTGCAAGCATGTGCGACTCCTTCGGATCGGCTTGAAAGCGCGCGCACAGGCAAGTGGAGAAGACAATATCCGGCCGACTTGCTGTCAGATACAGAAGCGATCCTATCATTCCTCTGTATGTAGACGGGTTGACTGATTTGCCCGATGGATCTGCGGCTAATTTGCACGAAGTCGACATCG
This sequence comes from Lindernia subracemosa, assembly GCA_028392965.1. NCBI lineage: Eukaryota > Viridiplantae > Streptophyta > Magnoliopsida > Lamiales > Linderniaceae > Vandellia > Vandellia subracemosa. Next base: position 697,784 of record JAQPCC010000065.1, read on the forward strand.
GGGTACTTTTAGATGGGGAATTTTCCATGTTGTACTTCTTAAGTATGTCTTGAATGTACTTCGATTGACTGATGAAGATTCCTTCTGGGAGTTGCTTGACTTGCAGTCCAAGGAAGAAGTTGAGCTCTCCCATCATGCTCATTTCAAACTTTGTCTTCATCAGTTCCCCGAACTCCTTGCACAACATGGGGTTTGTGGATCCAAAAATAATGTCGTCAACGTAAATCTGAATAAGTAGAATTTCAGACTTGCGTCGCTTGATGAAGAGGGTGGTGTCGATTTGCCCTTTAGTGAAGCCTGACTCGATCAGAAAGTCAGATAGCACCTCGTACCATGCTCGGGGTGCTTGCTTAAGTCCGTAAAGTGCCTTCTCGAGGAAGTACACATAGTCAGGGTGGGCTTGGCTTACGAATCCTTCAGGCTGTGCCACGTAGACTTCTTCTTTCAAGACGCCGTTGAGGAAGGCTGTCTTGACGTCCATCTGATACACCGTGAAGTCTTTGTGGGCTGCGAAGGCTAGGAAAATCCGAATTGCTTCGATTCGCGCTACGGGTGCGAAGGTCTCGTCGTAGTCGATTCCCTCTTGCTGGTTGTAGCCCTTCGCGACTAGCCTTGCCTTGTTGCGAATTACGACACCGTCTTCATCTTTCTTATTCTTGAATACCCACTTCGTACCGATAATCGTCTTTCCTTGAGGTCTCGGTACGAGTTTCCACACTTTCAGTCTTTCGAACTGATGGATTTCCTCTTGCATTGCGTTTACCCAGTCTGGGTCTTTTAGCGCGTCTCCAACTTTGCTCGGCTCAGCCTGGCTGAGAAAGCAGGCATATAGATTTTCATTTATTGTTGATGATCTTGTACTAACTCCTTGGTCTGGATTTCCAATAATTTGAGACGTCGGATGGGCTCGAGTCCACTTCCTTTGATGAGGGAGAGGTTGTTCTTGCTCGTCCTGTGCGGGTTCTTCACCTGTTGTCTCGGGAGTGCTGGAAATTTCGATCGGGGAGTGAGGCTCTATGTCTGGGGAAATGTCTTCATCGTCTTCTTCAGTTGAGGCTTCAGGGGAAATAGTGACTTCTATATGTGACGTTGAGGGAGATGCATCAGCTTCGTGTTGGCCTACGGGAGAAGCTGGTGCGTCACTATTTTGGGGTTGGTGAGGAGGTTGAGCTGATCGACGATCGTGGATGGCTAGATCTTCGAAAAGCAGCTCCCATGCGTCGTCGCTCTTGTGGGATGTCGATGCTACCTCCTCGAATGTAGGACTGGGCTGATCGTCTGTCAGCACTCTAATTAGTCCCGGTTCTGGCCTGATTTGGACAGAAGCGTTCGGTTGTAGTACGGGTCCTGAACTGATGTATTCAGAAGCCACTGGCGCTTCGTCGAAAGTAACGTTTATGCTTTCCATAACAGTCCTTCTATCTTTGAGATAGACTCTATAGGCCTTCGAAGTAGCCGAAATCCAATGAACACTCCTTCGATGGCCTTCGGGTCGAGCTTCCCTCGATCAACTCGGTCATTAGCTACAAAGCACTTGCAGCCGAAAATCCGTAGATATTTGATGTTTGGGACCCTTTGGTTGATTAGCTCGTATGGAGTCTTCCCAAATCTCTTGTGAATGCTCGTTCGGTTTTGCGTGTAACACGCCGTGTTTACTGCCTCGGCCCATAGAAAGTGTGGAAGTCCTGATTGAATTAGCATTGTCCGGGCTGCTTCGATAAGGGTCCGGTTCTTCCTTTCCACTACTCCATTTTGTTGAGGGGTTTTTGCGGCCGAGAACTGCTGAGAGATTCCTAACGAGGTGTAGAAGTCACTGAGGACCTTGTTCTTGAACTCAGTGCCATTATCTGTGCGGATCACTTGGATGTTGCTCTCAAGCAGGTTCTGAGTCGTCTTCACAAAAGAGATGATGATTTCAGGGGTCTCGTCCTTCGTTTTAAGATATCTCGTCCATGTGTACCTCGAGTAGTCATCTACAATGACTAATACGTATTTTCTTCCATTTATGCTTTGTATCCTCATTGGCCCGCATAAATCCATGTGTAGCAGCTCCAGTGGGCGAGAGGTCGAGGCCACGTGTTTTGATGAATGAGATGCCTTCTTCATCTTTCCCATTTCGCACGCCGAACATAGATGCTCTTTGTGGTACTTCAATGCTGGGAGTCCTGTGACTAGCTTATCTTTGTATAGTTTATTCAGCGTTTTGAAGTTGATATGGGACATCCGTCTGTGCCAAAGATCATTTTGCTGGTGTGATGCCTTTGTCATCAGACAGATGGCGGATGAAGGTCGAAGGGTCTTCAGATTGATTGTGTAGAGATTTGTCTTCCTCGTGCCTGTGAGGAGTTCCCTACCCTGCTCGTTGCTGATGGTGCATTCGTCAGACTGGAAGGTGACCGTCAGCCTTCTATCGCAGAACTGGCCAATGCTGAAGAGGTTGTGTCCAAGTCCTTCGACGAGCGAGACATCCCTGATTGTGAGGTTGTCATGGATGAGGTCTCCGTGTCCTATGATCGGAGCCGCGTGATTATTTCCGAAGCGCACGTTACCGCCAAAGCGGGCTTTGTAGTTGCTCAGCAGCTCTTTTCTCCCTGTCATGTGTGTGGAGCAACCTGAATCGAGATACCACACATGACAGATCTGCAAAAATAATCAAGAGAGGTCAGTAACCCGATAACGGTCGGGTTCCCCTTGGTTATTTTCGACACGCAAGCATAGATGAAATAGAGAATCAGCTAAGTAGTCTACTATGCTTGGACTTGTTTTGGGAACCCAAATCTGGCGTGTGCCTGATTTGGTCGTGATGGATTCGAGTTCCCTTTTTGTGACCCAAATTTGTTTCGTTTTGAGCGGTTGCGTTTTGATTTTGGGCACGTAATGCTTGGGCTCGGTTTTCTTCTTGTTTTTGCGAGATATTTGATCTGGCTTTTTCTCGAGCCTTGAAGCATTTTGTGGTCTCGCCTTTGGTTGGGGATTTGAGCTTGCAACCTTCTTGGCTTTTACTTCGGGGAAGTGTGCAAAGAGAGGGTTAGTTCGCGAGTTAGGTATAGAAATCAAAGTTCGCGACTTTGATGTGTGCCTTTTAGTTTGCGAGTCTAGTGTGTGTGTGTGGGTTTGCGAAATAAGTTGCCTGCTAAGTTTCGGGTCTGAAATCCTTTTCGACTTAGAAATAAAACTAGCAGCATTTTTCAACACATTAACACACTCAAGACGATTCTTACAAAACAAAAAGGGAGACATTTTAGTTTTCGTTTTCATTTGCTCCTTTTTGTGAACAGCAACGTCTCCTTTTGTCTCGTCTTGTCTTGCCCTCCACTTCACGCTCTTTTCCCAAGATGCTTTTCCTGTCGATGCAGAAGAGGTCTTGTTAGTGATCTTCGTGGTGCGACCTATAACCGGCTTATTTAATTCTTTATTCTTGAAGAGTTTTGTGTGTGACGTTGTCAAAATGAAAGGAGTAGTGTAGGGATCGTGTGGGGTCTAGTGCTTATTTGATCCTTAAATGATGAAATTACTGCGAGTAAAATGTCTTTCTCTAGTTGAGAGAGTTGCTCGAGTGATTCCATCGATGCTCGTAATTTGAAATTTTCTTTATGCGAAAAAGGGATGTAAGCTCTAGGCAACGTTCCCATATGCTTCGAATTCTTCGGTGCTTCTTCAACGACCTTTTGAGAGGGCGGTGCACTAGCCTGGAGACAGTTATCAATCGAGGGTTTTTCCTTTGTCTTGTAACTTTCGTTCAGGCTAAGGTAATCGAACGGTTTTTCGGCCCGATCGCTCCCTTCTCCTGTCGTTGGTTCGCTTTTTGACGACTGAAAGAAGCGTATGAGCGATAGATCCAGATAACTATCATCGTAGCGAATGGGAGTTTTCTTGGCTTCAGGTATGATGGTCTTAACGAAGCCTAACCCCCCTCGTGGATTGTAGAACCTAGTATCTTTGGGCTGACTCAGAAACATGGTTCGTTCTAATACCTGTTCTGATAGCCCTCGTTTCGTGATAATGTCTTCTAGGCTCTTTATCTTAGCATATAGCCCAGCGCGTTCGCTATTCATCAGATTATACTCGCTAGTTTTATTTATTCGCTCATTCTCACTCTTCCTATAATTCGCCGTCAACTCTTCAAGTTTTTATTTAGTTTAGCAATTTCCTCATCTCGACTAGCTACCCTAAGATTTGCAGCTTCTAATCGACAATTCAGGGAACCAATATCGCTTAGTCGATTAATGAGGGATGCACGGTTGTTAGCTAATTGGGCTTCTAGTTCTCTAATTCTATCATTATTGCTAGAAGTTTCGTTTCTATCGCATTCTAGGGTCGCTATCCTATTCATTAATTCACTAATTTATCATTTGATTTTCCTAAGTCTTGTTCTGACGTACTCAAGCTATTTTCTAATCTTTCTATTCTTCTAGGGTCATGGTTAGAATAGCTTGAGTTTTTGCTAATTTCTTTTCTAAAGACTTAGTATTTTTACGTTCTTTACTTAGGACCTCTATTTTATTTTGTAGATTTAAAAGCATACTCTCGTTGAAAGAATATACCTCCTCGCCGTTGCACGATTTGTCTACCTCGTTCGTGCTGGTGCTGGTGCTAGCTTCCGACTGCTCCTCCTCGTCTGATCCGTCTCCTTCCAGCCGTGCCATCAGGGCAAGGTTCTCGGGCTCACTTTCCGTGGAGTCCTCGAGCCAGTGGTCCTGCTCGGCCACTAGTGCTTTGCCTTGATTCTTCTGCCTGATCAACTGCAGCTTCCTGAGATAATACTCTTCGTCCTTCTTTTTCTTCGGAAGGGGACAGTCATTGGCAAAGTGCCCTGGTTTGCCACAGTTGTAGCATTTTCTTGGTTCGGCTGGGGCCTTGGTTTCAGCTGGCTGAAATGGTCGGGTCTGAGGATTGGGTCCTGACGAGATCCTTTGTCTGTTGGACGAGGATGATGATTTCTTGAAGAACTTTTTGTTCATCATCTTCGTTACCAGAGCCAAGTGCTTCTGGAGCTCCTTCATCTCCGGATCGGAGTCCGAGCCTGAGTCATCTTCGGAGGTGGAGGGGCTCGGGATCTTGACGGCTTTGCCTTTACTCAGCTTTGCGCTCTTCTTGTCCGTCACTAAGGCTAGTGAGTCGGCCACAGCCTTATTCTTCTGCTCCTCCACCCCCTCGTTTACGTCATCTGAATGCTGCTCGAGGCTCTCGTAGATGCTGTGGATGTCAATTTCATCGAGGTCCTTGTTCTGCCTGAAATTTGTGGCAATCTTCTTCCACTCAGGCTGTAATGATGTAAGGAATCTTACATTTAGCTCCAAGTTGGACTTCATGATGCTGATCTTCCGCAGCTCATTGGTTTGGATCATAAACCTACGATAGGTTTCACCAATTGGCTCGCCCTGTCGAGCCTTGAAGGAGTCGTAAGCCGCCAGTGTGTTGGCTTTCTTGGCTCTTAAACCGATATCAGTGCCCTGCATCAATTTAGAGATCTCGTCGAACATTTCCTTGGCAGTCTGGAAGCTATCTACCTGAATGTAGATTTCATTTGGCATGGCTTGTAGGAGGTAGGTCTTAGACATGAGGTCTGCCCTAACGCTTCGTCTCTCAAATCAGTGTAGTCGGCTGGAGACTTGGGTACTATCTGTGGAAGGACGGGAGGAGTCACGGTGTTGTCCCCGGGGAGTGTGGTCGTAAATGTTTCGGGGCCGCTTTGGAGTGATCGGATCATTTCCTCTCCGTTGTTTTGATCTCCAGGAAGTTAAAGAATCTGTTCTTCCAGATAGAGAACTCGCCTCTTCGCAGCACTGGTGGTCTGACGTCGCTTCCCATGGCGAGTGTGTCCATCCTATATTAGATGTGGGTGATCTTTAAACGTGTGTGGAACTTTGAAGTGTTGAAACTTGAAGTTAGTGAGGTTCGCGAACTGAGCTGGATTCGTGAAATCGAAGGGTTCGCGAACTTGAGCTGGATTCGTGAAGTCGAAGGGTTCGCGAACTTGAGCTGGATAAGTGAAATCGAAGGGTTCGTGAAATGGCTGGTTCGCGAATTGAAGACCGGTTCGTGATCTACTTTGGCGAAGTGAGATCACGGGTTGGCTAATTGATTCGCGAAGCTGAACTGACGGTTGGCGAATCGAAAGATCGCGGATGAAGCGGGGTTCGTGAAGTGGCCTGAGCTTCGTGATCCTTGTTCGCGTGTTGAGGTTCGCGGATGTAGCGGAACACTTCGCGAATTGAAGTTCGCGAGAGTGGCGGTTCGCAAAGCAGAGAGGTTCGCGAATTCTTTGTCTGTTCCGCGAATGATGAACAGGATGAAGATCTTCAAGCTGAAACCCAGAAAAATCCGAAAATCTTGCTGTAAATGCCCAAAATCTGCCCAGAAATGCTGTTTTTGCTGGAAAAAGTTCCCCAAAACCAGAAAAAGGCCGAGAAACCCCAAAAACAGCTCAGAAAAGGCAGAAAAACAGCCAAAGTAGCTCAAAAACAGCCTAAAAAGTGACGAAAATAGCTCAAAAAACTCCAAAAATGGCTTCAAAGTTCCCTCACGCTTGCTCTGATACCACTTGTAAGTCCCTTTTCATCTAATATAATGCAAGCAATAAAGAAAGCAACCTAGAATGATTTTAGCTTGAGAGTATTTAGGTTAGCTTGTTCAAGGAGGCACAATACTTGCAAGGAGGAACACCTTGAAACTAGGGCTTGGTGGGTCTTTATATACCACATTAGTTGGTATATTAAAGCCCATCAAGCCCAAAACCTAATTAGCCCAAACAACTAATACTTATAATAAAGTAAATTACAAACTCAAATAACATCTAAACCAAAGACCTAAATACACTAAAGACGGAAGCATCTAAAATATAAAGAACACAATAAATGATCCTAACAGTAATAGAGGATCAATTAATAAAACGCGAACAGTGTGAGTTACTTGTAAAATTTAATAAACCCAAAGATAAAAGATTCTATGATCCAAGAGCAGGATTAGGATTTCAACAGCATGAAAATCAAGATGAAAAAAACAAGTGACTCCAAATCTATGAATACTGAACTACCAAAACCAATATTATTCACTAGGAAAACTGAGACTGAAGAAAAAGGAGAAGACATGAAAAAGGCAGAAATCCATATAGACTATTCAGTATTAAATGAAAAGCAATTGAAAATTCAACAGGTAATAATCCCCAAGAAGGAACTCGAAAGCCCTCAAAAGAAAAAAGATGAAGTCCCAATAATCACTGATAAGCCAATAAACAACATATATATACCAGAAAAAGTCTTGAGAACGGATAATATACAACAAGTTCTAAATACTGAAAGACTAAGATTTAAAATAGAAAAACAATTACTTCTTAAAGAAATATCTACTCTTAAGAACAATAATATGTCTTCTTCATCTAATACTCCTACTTTATCTACAGATCGACATCTAAAGAATCAAAAGAAAAAACTTGAGGAAAAGACGTATCCAAAGATAGGAACGAAAGACATATCCTATTATGAGAATTCTTTTAAGAAAAATTCTAGCCAATCTATAAAGCAGCATGTAACGAAATATTCCTTTCAATATAATACAAAGTTTCTCAAAAAGGAAGGAAATATAGGTTCCAGATTTAACATCCAACGAATTAAGATGAACTTGAACTTGAGAATTAAGATCGATTGACTCACCTTTGTAATTAGCGCGCGGAAGCAATAGATAATCATCAATCAATCTTCATTTAATCCAATAGCTTTCTCTACAAGCAATCCATATACCTCTCCACAATTAAGCCTAATCTACTGTGATGAAGAGAGAGATATTAAAATGAGAGAGAGCCTCGCTCAAGGTGTGCTCAAGTTGTGTGTAAAATACACACACTTGCCCTATATATACCAAAGCATACTTTGGTATATATCACATCAGTCCCTATTTATCATAAACTACAATTTGGTCCCTAGACAAAGAAAACATGACATTTGAGCACTAGAAATGGATTCCTAACAATCTCCCCCTTAGTGTTCAAATGTCATTGGAGCGCCAATAGTCTTTGTCCTTAATGATCTTCAGTCTTCATCATCGATTGAACACAAGAAAGGATTCCTAACAATCTCCCCCTTTGTGTTCAATTGTGGATTAGACACGTTCTTCGTTGCTTCTTGAAGAAAAGGTTGAGGGCTTCTGGAGAATCTTCTTTCTCCCCCTATGTACATGCTCCCCCTTTCTTCTTTGCAACTTTGAATTTTTATCACCTTCTTGCATAGATCAGAGTTGTGCAGATCTAAGGACATTGACTCTTCGTTTATGCTTATGCCATGGAGAGAGGTCGTGTTTGTTGTGGTTCAGCATGTGCGGTGTAAGCTCGGCTTCTTTAATGATATCACGTGCTTTGCCTCCTTGATATACTTCTCCCCCTCATGGCGATTCAATTGTATCGTCATGCCTACGGATCAAGGTGATTCCTCGTGTAAGCGCGGAGCGTGTTGATGTTGAAGTCCGGATGAAGTAACCTGAAAACGGGACCGACGACCAATCATCGTGAGACATCCCTAGATGTCACTCTTGGTCGTTGATGCAAAGTCACAAAGACTTGCATTTGAAGGGACTACGGGGCCACATAGGCAACCCGTTGACATCGTTCTAGAGTCGTGCTCCAGAAGATGGCCTGCTACCGTTGTTGTTTTGATGTTGCAACGACAGGACTTCCTTCTGATCATAGAAGCACATTTGTCAGAAATGTGTCTACAGAAGTTCGGGCTAGGTCACATAGACCTGCATAGTATGTGTAAAAATAATGTATGTGTCCTAAAAAAAATAGAAAACTTTTTAGGCTATGGGACACACTAGACGTTTAAGTGCATAGAATAAAGTCGTGGTGTGGGGCTGTGGACCACTAGATTCAATATCTCCCGCTTCAAAGTGAAACGGTGATAGCATATGCGGTTCCCCGTGAGATATTGAAACACTTGTCTTTAGGGAGACAAATGAGTAGCTAGAAGGGTTGTGCATGCGCCTTTGGACCCGATGAGGCGTCTTCTACCCGGGATCTGAAAAATCAGTCCTGTACCTATAATGGTTATGGCCCGGATAGTTTGTGGTTGAGGTGTAATGATTATATCGTGATTCGCTCAAAACCCTCACATACACTCGGGGTTGTTCCTGGGATAGGTACAGTTTGGGATTAACTGAACCATGGGAACAGGTATGTGAACACCTCTTTTTGTGTCTTTGCGCTTTTTGGGTTGAGGTAGCACTCCCCGTCAAAGTACGAAAGTTGTCTTCAGGGCATCCCCTTTTTTTTTAAGCTCTTGCGCCGTTTTAGGTAACTCTCCCCCTAAAATGGTGCGCTTGAACAATATGATGCCCCTGCTCCCCCTAAATAGATGCGCTTTTTGAGGATTGCATATTACAAAGATCAAGCGCCCTTTATACATGGAGTAACACTCCCCCTTAAATGTGCCTTCTGCACTCATAAGTATCACTCCCCCTAAACCATATACGCTTGTTATATGAGAACTATAGTAATGTGCTCTTTTGAAGTTCATGCGCCTTGTCTATCTGTCTATCCACTCCCCATCTAAATATATAAAGAATGTAAAGACGACATAGACAAATTTTTAGGTACTAAGAATGATACATTAGACTTCCTTTGAAACTCAATACTAAAGATGAAGTCTAATATCTAGGACAGTAATGTACCTATTTTGACAATGAAATTCAAGTCATCTTCTTTTAGCAATGAAGCTCAGAGTTTTTTTTTTTTTTTTTTTGGCCATCTTTTTCTTTTCTTTTTTTTATTTTGATGGCCTTCCTTTTTTTTTTTTTTTTTTTATCTCTTTTTCAGGCCTATATATTTATATATGTATATATTTATATATGTATATATTTATATATGTATATATTTTCTTTTTAAAGGAATTGGCGAAAACTAAAAAAAACTTATAATGTGGCGAAAACAATTAGCGAAAAAAAAAGGTTCTCGCTAAAAAAAATTCGCTGAGTGTTGGCGAAAAGTAAAAGTTTTCGCTAAAAATGTTTTCGCTGAAATTGTTAGCGAAACGTTTGAGGTTTTCGCTAGACTTTTCAGCGAAAAGTTTTTTTTATTATTATTTATTATTATTTTTTATTATACCTATATATATATATATTTATATATAAAAAAATGGCGAAAACAGTTAGCGAAAAGAGAAGGTTTTCGCTGAAAACTGTTTTCGCTGAAATAGTGAGCGAAAAGTTAGCGAAAAGTTTTTTTTTTTTTTAATGTAAAATCTAAAAAAATATTTATTTATATAGTATGATTGCTCACATTTCATACCGATCACGGGTGTGGAGCAATCTCGGATACCACACGTGTCGGGAATTGGTGGTTGCCTGCAGCTCATATCGATTATGCGTGTGAAGCAACCCGAGGACCTACGCATAATCGGGATCCTGCAAAACAAATTAGCAGGACTTTGGTACCCATTTTGGACGGGTCCTCCCTGATTAGCAGTAATCTTATAAAGCTCATAAGGTTCAAATTTGGAATTAAAATTAGCAGATAAAGTAGTCATAGGAAGCCACGTTTGTTTAGGACTACTTATTTCCATTTCTAGCTTAGTTTCCAAATTTGTACCGTTCTGAAATTATCATTTTTAGCACGGGTGAATGTGTGTCTATTGTTAGTTGAGAAAATTTTCTCTTTCGCCAGTCGTTGAAGATGTTTTTCAGATTTGACTTTGACTGGGTACTTGAGATAGGAATACGAACTAATAGAATCAATAGCATTCAATATAGAATTGTCGTATTTCCTATTAGGAAGAATCACATCATTCACATAGGTGTTTTCATAAAATGAGTTACTTTTATTTGTCAGACAATTATTATTTTTGGATATTTCAGTTTTAGTAAAAAATGTAGAATTGTCTGTTTTAATATTTGTAGCTTCTTTCTTTATTCTTTCTTTCTTTATCTTTTGAATGACTTTAGAAATTACCTTTTTAGAAATAGAGGAGGAAACATTTTCGCTTGTTTTGATAAAAAATGATTTATCTTCCTCAATTCTTTCTTTCTTGATAGCTTTAGTCATTCGTGGTGTTTTCTTATTCTGTTTTGGAGATATGTTTTTTAATGGTTCGCTTTTAACAGAGTAAGAAGTTGAGGTTGCGCCTATTTTGTAGGAATTTTTGAGAAATGTATTCTCCTTTTGAAGTTCATCAATTTTAGCTTGAAACCCTTTTTGCTGCGATTCCAGAAGAGAATTTAACTCGGCAATTTTGCGTTCGGTTTCTGGATTTTCACAATTAAATTCGGGTTTTATAGTTTGTATAGAATGTTCCTTTTTGATAGGCATTGTCTCATTTGTTTGAGTGGATTTATTTTGAGACAATTTTAGCTCAGTTTCTTTCTTTGCAATAAGTATTTCGAGTTCTTTATTTTTAATGCGTAATTTATTGCATTCTTCTGAAAGACATTTATTCTGAGCTTGATGATTTTTAATTTCTTCTTTATAGGCAGCTATGTTTGTTATTAATTCAGATATGTTCGGTTCATTATTTTCTGCCTTAAATTTTAATTTCACAAGCTCATCTTTAACATTGGTCAATTGACATTCAAGACTAGCTTCAACTTCTAAATGTTTTCTTAAAACACGCTCGTTATTAGCTAGCCTTGCTTCTAATTTATTGACCATTTCCTTTTCATTGTTTGTGGATGAGAATTTTTGTAAAAGTCCTTGTTTTTCTTCCTCGCACGCAGATAAAGTAGTTTTTAATTCACATATTTTTGTTTCTTGTGAGTCTGCCTTAGTTGTTTTCGCTAAAATGAAGTTTTCGCTGGAACAGTATATAGCGAAAAGCTTTGAGGTTTTCGCGAAGTGGTGAAAAGTTCTAGGTTTTCGCTAAGAAGTCTAGCGAAAAGCTTAGGTTTTCGCTGAAACAGTATGTAGCGAAAAACTTTGAGGTTTTCGCTAAGTGGCGAAAAGATTAGGTTTTCGCTAAGTTGTGAACTCTAAAACTTCTCGTGTGAACAGTGTTTGGCGAAAAGTTTTAAGTTTTCGCTGGCCACTGGTTTCCCTAGGAATGAACTTTTCGCTAAGAAATGTAGCGAAAAGTTTAGGTTTTCGCTGAAACAGTATATATAGCGAAAAGTTATAGGTTTTCGCTGAGTGTCTGGCGAAAACTTTTGAGGTTTTCGCTGAAACAGTATATGGCGAAAAGCTTTAAGGTTTTCGCCAATAAATCTAGCAAAAACTGGTTTTCGCTGAAAAGGTTTGGTTTTCGCTAATAAGTCAAATCAGCTAAAAAACACGTAATTAAACAAGTAAACACCGATTTAGCTTATAAAATACTAGTTTATGTAGCGAAAACCGCTGTTCATGTAGCGAAAACAGCTGTTCAACTGGCGAAAACAGCTGTTCAACTGGCGAAAACTGCCATTCATCTGGCAAAAACCAGCAAACTGTCCTATTTTTCACTGAAATCCTAATTTCTGCTTAATCAGAACACAATTATCGAACAATAGGCATCGACGCAGCTTACCTATCACTCGATTAACACAATTAACACTGGATTAACACAGAAATCAGGCGAAAATCAGATAGAACAGTGTCGAACCAAAGTCACTTCAAACATTAGCGATTCAACTCAAATCAGCAAATTAAGCTCAATCAAAGCAGATTTAACACAGAATCAACAAACAAGTTTGCTCTGATACCAATTATAGGTTCCAGATTTAACATCCAACGAATTAAGATGAACTTGAACTTGAGAATTAAGATCGATTGACTCACCTTTGTAATTAGCGCGCGGAAGCAATAGATAATCATCAATCAATCTTCATTTAATCCAATAGCTTTCTCTACAAGCAATCCATATACCTCTCCACAATTAAGCCTAATCTACTGTGATGAAGAGAGAGATATTAAAATGAGAGAGAGCCTCGCTCAAGGTGTGCTCAAGTTGTGTGTAAAATACACACACTTGCCCTATATATACCAAAGCATACTTTGGTATATATCACATCAGTCCCTATTTATCATAAACTACAATTTGGTCCCTAGACAAAGATAACATGACATTTGAGCACTAGAAATGGATTCCTAACAGGAAAGCATACTAAGACATTAAAAGATGAATCCAAAAGAACAAACTTATGTTGGAAACAAAATATTGTATCTTCAAATTCCAAAATAAACACTAGTAACATTTGGATACCCAAAAAATCCCATAAGATTAATAAACAAAAACAAGAATGGCGACCTAAGAACTATTCCAAAAGGGAAAATCCAAACCTAAAACAACTCCCTAGGTCTAGGACGAATCAAAACATTTGGATACCTAAAAGCCTCCCAAAAATAACAAAAACAAAATGGGTACCAAAAATTCGTTCATCTAGCAAAAGCCAAGGTCATCAAAGCTTTACATTTCACAAAGAAGGACCCATTCAAAGATGGGTACCTAAAAGAAATTAATCTTTTCTTCTTCATGCAGCTCCATCATGTGTGGTATTTGGACTCGGGTTGCTCCACACACATGACAGGAAAGAAAGAACTGTTGAGCAACTACATCGAACAGTAAAGAGGTAAAGTACGATTCGGCAACAATAATCTAGCATATATTCGAGGCTACGGCGACATCCATCACAAAAATCTCACGATAAAGGATGTCTGCTACGTTGAAGGATTAAGCCACAACCTATTTAGTATCAGAAAATTCTGCGACAAAGACCTCCAAGTGCTCTTCAGAGCTAAAGTATGCAGCATTAGGAACCAAAAGGAGGAAGAGCTCTTAGTAGGATCAAGAAAATCCAATCTATATACGATCAACCTACGAACAGCTAAACCATCCTCAGCAGTCTGCCTGTTTTCTGACAATGTCCAACATCAAAACCATGTGTGGCATCAACGGTTTTCTCATCTAAACTACAGAGATCTCCGAAAATTAGCATCCAAAAACTTGGTAAAAGGATTGCCAAAATTGAAATTTAAAAAGGAGCATCTATGTCCTGCGTGTGAGTTAGGCAAAATAAGAAAAGCACCCCACAAGAGCAAACCGGTTCCATCAACTACTCAACCACTAGAATTACTACATATCGATCTATGTGGGCCCATGAGAGTTGAAAGCATAAGCCGAAAGCGGTATGTGCTCGTAATAGTAGATGACTATTCAAAATACACATGGACCAGGTTTCTAAAAACAAAAGATGAGACCGTTGAAATACTAATAAACTTTGTGAAAACAACACAGAATATGATGCAGAAGTCCATACAAATAATTCGCTCAGACAACGGCACTGAATTCAAAAACAAAGCTCTAAAGGACTTCTATGACTTCTTAGGAATTTCACAACAATTTTCAGCAGCACGAACTCCTCAACAAAATGGCGTAGTGGAGAGAAGGAACAGAACACTTGTCGAAGCAGCACGAACAATGCTGATCAACTCAAACCTTCCCTATTTTCTTTGGGCTGAAGCTGTCAATACCGCATGTTTTACACAAAACAGGACAAGCATCAACAAACGGTTTGACAAAACACCATACGAGCTGATCAACAAACGAATACCAAACGTCAAATTTCTCCGTATTTTTGGATGCAAATGTTTCTTTGTCAACGATAAGGCTGCCCGCGGAAAATTTGCCCCAAAAGGAATTGAGGCAATTTTCATCGGATACTCCTCCGTCTCCAAGGCATATCGAGTATACATCAAAACAGAACGACGTGTACAAGAAAGTATAAACGTCACGTTCGATGAATCAACGTTGGCTTTTGTACACAACAGTACAAGACCCGTGCTTACACCAGAAATGACTTCGGATCACAACAGATCAGGACTCGCACATCCACCAGAAAAAGCTTCTGAACACCCAACTTCAGAACCCGTACAAGAAAATAATTTCCAGATTTCTCCTACTTTAACAATGGGTTGGGATTACTTATTTGAGGAATAATTTTTCCAAACAATAGAACCCATACTCGAAGATCCTCAAATAGTCCAAGAAAACACAGAAGATATCCCACAAATAACAGAAGAAACTCAAAATTCTGAGACTTCACCTGTGACCGACAATAATCTGACAGAAGACATACCACTAGGTGAACCTTCGTCATCTCAAATAAATAACTCTCCAAATGAAGGTGAAGAATCCCCCCAGAATACTGATGAACAACAAACAAATCAAATTGAAGAAGAACAACAACATCCATCTACATCAGAATCACCTGAAGCACCGGTATCCAATACAAGAAAATGGACTCGTGCTCATCCAACAGATCTCATCATAGGAGATATTTCCACCGGAGTACGCACTCGATCATCTACAGCGAATGAGTGTCTGTACTCATGCTTCATAAGTCAGAGCGAACCAAGAAAAGTATCCGAAGCATTACAAGACCCTGATTGGATAAACGCGATGCAAGATGTTGGAAGTATTTTATAGTGTTCAATAATCAAGTTATCTTTGTCTAGGGACTTAATTGTAATATATGTATAGTTAGGGACTAGAATGCAAATATACCAATATTGATTGGTATATATAGGGCAAGTGTGTGTAAAATACACACAACTGGAGTTTAGCTTTCTCTCACTAGAAAAACTCTCTCATCATTATCTTAATTAGGGCTGAATTGTAGAGAGAGAAAGAGGTTAATTAGAGAGAAAGTGTGTGATTAATGAAGATTTGATTGAATATTACCCAAATGCTTCCGCTCAATCTTGTTCAAGGTAATTTCGATTAAATCTATGCTCGAGTTCTTCGTTGGATGTTAAAAACGGACCTAACAATTGGTATCAGAGCCAAAATCGTGTGAATTGATCAATTTTTTATTGCTGAAATTCAAGTTTTCGTATGAGTGTTCTTCGCGCCATATCATTTTTTTCGCATGATTATATACTATTTTGATTGTTGTTTTCGTATGATACTGAGCGAAATCTGTTTGCGAACGAATTGATATGTGTTAATTGCAATTATCTTCGATTAATTGAGCTTAATTTTCAAATCTGCGATCGAAATATTTTTTTTCTTCAAACTGTTCTTCACGCAAACTTGCTTAATTGGACTATATTTTGGATTCGATTGTGTTAATCGAGTGTTTTCTATGCTTACCAAATCAATTTCGATCGATTAACTGTGCTTAATGTGTTAATTTGAGTGTTATTTGAAGATTTCGCATATAAATTCGCATTTTTCGCACCAAATAAAAGTTTTCGCACCAAATAAAAGTTTTCGCACCATTCATAAGATTTTTTTCGTACCAAGTTTTCTTTCTCGCATTGACCTGGATTTCGTACCTCTCACATTTGCTGAATTTGTCGCATTGACTTTATAAATTTTCGTATACTGTAGCATACGAAAAACTGTAGATACGAAAAAATTTACATACGAAAATTTTATTCTCGACAACTTTCTGATTTCCATACGAAAAACTTGATTTTCGTACGAAAATCCATACGAAAATTTTTATCGCACGAAAATTTTCGAACGCTACAGTAATTCATACGAAAATTATTTCTTTTCTCGTACGAAAAAGTCCATACGAAAAACGAAAAAGTCTGACTTTCGTACGAAAATAATTGGATACGAAAATTTTTGAAATTTTTTCCACATACGAAAAACTTTCTATGCCTTGATACGAAAAACTTTCCATACGAAAAATTTTGAAGTACGAAAATATATTTTATCATACGAAAAACATTGTCAAAGTTTTCGAACGCTACAGTGACTAAGAAAACATTTATCATACGAAAACTTATACGAGAAAATTTCCATACGAAAAAGTTTGTGTATACGAAAAATATTTTGTCGTACGAAAACATATACGAAAAATATTTTGTCGTACGAAAACATATACGAAAAACATTTTTTTTGTCGTACGAAAACATATACGAAAAATATTTTTCGAAGTTTTCGAACGCTACTGTGAATACGAAAACTTTTATCGTACGAAAACCTATACGAAATCTTGCACAAATGGGAAAACGATTTTCGGAACACAAAATTTTCGATAGTTTTGGGTAACAAAATTTTAAATTTTTAGCTACGAGATTTTTTGCGTACCTGCTTCAAAAAGGTTCCCGGTTCATACGAAAAAATTTTGGGTAACAAAATTTTTTTGGACTGGTAAAATTTTTCGGTACAAAAATTATTTTCGGTATAAGTTTTTTTTCTTTTCTAATCATTTCAAAAGTTTTTTTTGATACCTAAACTTCTGACAACTTAATCATTCGAAAATCTATTCGAACACATTGATCCAAAATTTAATATCAATTCAAAAACACGATAACGATCAAAAACATCCAACCCAGAAAGTAAATTTGGAAGCCAACTACTTGATAAAAATCAAAGAATTAGAAGCTAGGCTAGAAAATAATTACAATTGCTTAGTTAAGAGTCTAGAAGAAAAATCTATTCTTAAAAATAAACTAACAATAGAACAAGAAAGGCTGACGAGCTTAAAGACAAGGGTCGCACAACAAGAATCAACTATAAACGAACTTACAAAAGAATTATCTACATGTAGAGACGAAAAAATAAATAGTGCAGCCCAAAATAAAAGTCTTCTTGAACAAAGAAATCAATTATATTCAAAAATTAAAGAATTAGAAGATGTTCTAGCTAAACGAGGACAAACAGAGCAACGCGAAATAAAAGAAACTATATTGTCTCTAAATAAGTCGACTCAAACAATTGAGTCCGTGCCAAACAAGGAACATTCTATACAATCTATAAAACCTGAATCTAAGAATTGCTCTATTCCAGAAAATACTTGCAAAATTGCTGAATTAAATTCTCTTCTGGAATCAGAACGTAAAGAGTTTCGAGCAAAAATGGATAAGCTTTTAAAGGAGAATTCATTTCTCAAATATTCCTTAGAAAAGGGCAAAACTACAACCATTCATCCTGTAAAACCTGAACCTTTAAACGATATATCTTCTAAACAGGATCAGAAAACTCAAATGACTAAACCTATAAAGCAGGAAAGAATAGAGCAAGACAATTCATTTTCTATTACAATAAACAAAACTGTTCCTAACTCTATTCTTCCTCCAAAAATTCCTAAAGTCATTCCAAAGATAAAGCAAGAAGCTACTAAAGCTAAAACAGACAATAAGTATACATTCTCTAATCAAGCTGAAATATCTAAAAATAACTTCTGTTTGAAGAACAAAGGTCGATCATCTAATACACATTACAAAGTGAATGATGTGAGTCTAGAAGGTAGGAAATACGACGCTTCTATTCTTAATGCCATTGATTCTATAAGCTCGTATTCCTCTCTCAAGTACCCGGTCAAAGTCAAATCCGAAAAGCATCTCAAACGACTGGCGAAAGAGAAAATTTTCTCATTTAACGCAAGACACACATTCAGATGCTGAAATTTTTAATTTTCATAAGGTTCAACAAGTTTGGAAACCTAAGCTAGAAATAGAAATAAGTAGTCCAAAACAACATTGGGTTCCTCAGTTCAAGACTACTTTATATGCAAATTCCATACTTGAACCATTTGTGCTTAAATATTTATCTGCTAATCAAGGAGGACCCGTCCAAAAATGGGTACCAAAGTCCCGATAATTTGTTTTGCAGGATCCCGATCGTACATGGTAAATAGACGACGATTGCTCCACATGTATGGTCGGTATGCGATGATGAGCAGTCGCACGAGACCCCGACACGTGTGGTATTCGGTTTGCTCCACACACGTGATCGGTATGAGACGTGAGCAAACACACCAAATCAAGACTATTCCAAAGCTCTTGATTTGACATTGTTTCTATTTTCATTTTTAAAAAAAAAAAAAAAAACAACAAAAAAAAAACAAAAAAAAAAAGGCCATAAAAAAAACGGACATAAAAAAAAAAAAAAGAAAAAGAAGGCCATTAAAAAAAAAAAGAAAGAAAAATAAGCCCATAAAAAAAAAAAAAAGGGGAGAAAAAGAAAAATAAGGCCAAAAAAAAAATAAAATAAAATAAAATAAAAAATAAAAATAAAAAAAAAAATTTTGAGCTTCAATGTTTAAAGAAGGCCGAGCCAATTTTAAATTGCAAAAGGCACTTGAATTTTATTTTGGGGGAGTCAAACTCTATATTTACCGAATATTCGGTCTTCATATTCTATATTGTTTTTATTTAGGGGGAGTGGATCGATAGAAAAGGTGCAAGAGCTCCAAAAGAGCGTATTACCGTAGTTTTATTATCAAAAGCGCCTATGTTTTAGGGGAAGTGATACTCATAAGCGCATACTTAAAAGGCGCACATTTTAAAGGGGGAGTGATACTTCATTTAGTAAAGGCGCTTGACCTGAAAGAAAGTAATATGCAAATTTCTACAAGAGCGCACATGTTTAGGGGGAGCAAGAGCATCATATTTGAAATAGCACATCTATTTAGGGGGAGCAAGGGCATCACATTAGGAATAGCGCAATAATTTAGGGGGAGCGTTACCTAAAAAGGCGCAAGAGATAAAAGAGAATGCCGGAAGACAAACTTCAATCTTTGAGGGAGTGTCAACATCAACTAGCGCATGGACAATACGAGGTGTTCACATATCTGTTCCCATGGTTCAGTTCATCCCAACTGCACCTATCCCAGGAACAAACCCCGAGTGTATGTGAGGGTATTCGAGCGAATAACGATGAAATCATTACACATCAACCACAAACTATCCGGACCATAACCATATAGGTACATGACTGATTTATCAGATCCCGGGTAGAAGACGCTTCATCTGGTCCAAAGGCGCATGCACAACCCTTCCTAGCTACTCATTTGTCTCCCTAAAGACAGATGTTTCAATATCTCACAGGGAACGCATAAGCCATCACCGTTTCATTTGGAAGCGGGAGATATTGAACAAAGTGGTCCATAGCCCCACACCGCTGAATTTTTTTTTATCACGTAAATGTCTAGTGTGTCCTCATAGCCTAAATATTTTTAAATTTTCTAGGACACAAACATTATTTTACACATACTATGCAGGTCTACGTGACCTAGCCAGAACTTCTGTAGACACATTTATCGCAAAAATGTGCTTCTATGATCAGAAGGAAGTCCTGCCGTTGCAACATCAAAACAACAACGGTAGCAGGCCATCTTCTGGAGCACGACTCTAGAATGATGTCAACGGGTTGCCTATGTGGCCTCGTAGTCCCTTCAAATGCAAGTCTGTGTGACTTTGCATCAACGACCAAGAGTGACATCGAGGGATGTTTCACGATGATTGGTCGTCTGTCCCGTTTTCAGGTACTTCATCCGGAATTCAACGCCAACACGTTCAGCGAACACTCTGGTTCACCTTGATCACACAGCATGACGATACAAATGAATCGCAATGAGGGGGAGAAGTATATCAAGAAGGCCAAGCACGTGAACTCATTAAAGAAGCCAAGCTTTCAATGCACGTGCTGAACCACAACAAACAAGACCTCTCTCCATGGTTCGAGCATACACGACAAGTCAATGCTGATGATCCGCGCGACTCTGATATATGCAAGAAGGTGACGAATATTCAAGTTGCAAAGAAGAAAATGAGGGTGCATTTAAATAGGGGGAGACTGAAGATTCTCCAGACGCTCTCAGATATTTCTTCAAACAGCAACAAAGACCGTGTCAAATTCAAAGTTGAGCACAAAGAGGGAGATTGTTGGAAATTATTCTGTTGTGTTCAACTGATGATGAAGACTGAAGATTCGAGAGACAAAGACAACTGAAGCTTCAATTATAATTGAACACTAAGGGGGAGATTGTTGGAAGTATTTTATAGTGTTCAATAATCAAGTTATCTTTGTCTAGGGACTTAATTGTAATATATGTATAGTTAGGGACTAGAATGCAAATATACCAATATTGATTGGTATATATAGGGCAAGTGTGTGTAAAATACACACAACTGGAGTTTAGCTTTCTCTCACTAGAAAAACTCTCTCATCATTATCTTAATTAGGGCTGAATTGTAGAGAGAGAAAGAGGTTAATTAGAGAGAAAGTATGTGATTAATGAAGATTTTATTGAATATTACCCAAATGCTTCCGCTCAATCTTGTTCAAGGTAATTTCGATTAAATCTATGCTCGAGTTCTTCGTTGGATGTTAAAAACGGACCTAACACAAGACGAACTCAACCAATTTGAAAGACTGCAAGTATGGCGTCTGGTGCCTCGACCCGATCACAAAACTATAATAGGCACCAAATGGATATTCAAAAATAAACGAGATGAAAATGGCGTTATAATCAGGAATAAGGCGCGACTAGTTGCAAAGGGTTACAATCAACAGGAAGGAATCGATTACGATGAAACATTCGCTCCTGTTGCACGCATAGAAGCCATTAGAATATTTCTAGCCTATGCAGCTCACCAAAACTTCTTAGTATACCAAATGGATGTCAAAACTGCCTTTCTCAACGGCGTTTTAAAAGAAGAAGTTTTTGTCGCTCAACCTGAAGGGTTTCAAAATAGTAAATTCCCTGATCACGTCTACCAACTCAAAAAGGCACTATACGGACTCAAACAAGCCCCACGAGCGTGGTACGACGTACTTACTGAATTTCTACTATATTCAGGATTTACCAAAGGAACCATCGATACAACTCTTTTCATAAAAAGACACAGACAAGAGATCTTAGTCGTCCAAATCTACGTCGACGATATAAGTTTTGGTTCGACAGACGAATGATTATGCAAAAAGTTTGGCAAACTCATGACCACAAAATTTGAAATGAGCATGGTTGGCGAAATGTCATTCTTCTTAGGATTACAAGTCCGCCAAATGCAAGACGGGATATTCATCAGTCAATCGAAGTACATTCAAGACATCCTGAAACGATACGGAATGGACTCGAGCTCATCAATGCCAACTCCGATGTCTCCAAGTTGTAAACTCGATGCGGATATTACGGGAAAATCAGTAAACGAAACAGAATATAGAGGCATCATAGGATCACTTTTGTATCTCACCTCAAGTCGACCAGACATAGTCTTCTCCACGTGTCTCTGTGCTCGTTTTCAAGCCAAACCAAAGGAGTTGCATTTGCTCGCAGTGAAGCGTATCCTTCGATATCTCAAAGGAACACAAAATTTAGGATTGTGGTATCCAAAAAATGCCAATTTTAACCTAATTGGATACACTGACTCTGACTATGCATGTTAGGAACCCTTTGTAGTGTCCTTTGATAATTATATGTCTTGGGTCTATTTTGTAATTAGTGGTTTTGGGACTAGTTTGGGATTTTGTAATAGTTTAGGTAAGAGCCTCAATATACCAACAAATGTGGTATATAAGGCTCCATTTGCCCTTCTAGGGTTTTTATCAAAAGAATTCCAAAAGCAAGCCACCTTGTACTTTCAAAGTAAGAAACACACACTTTCACACACACTCAAGGTGTAGCTCGAGTCTTATGTTTAACCATTTCTTTTGATCCTTGTTTGGTAACAAGAGGACCAACAAGTGGTATCAGAGCCTAACGTGGATCGATCACATGATTTGAATCCAGTTTCGTTCGATTCCGACGTGATTTGAAAGAGTATTTGCATGAAAACCATTTTCGATTTTTTTTTTGTCCTTTTCGGGTGATTTTGAGCCTTTCTTGCTGTCTTTGTGCCTTTAGGGACTTGATAAATCGTTCTTGAGTGATTCTCTATTCTTTTCAATCGATTTCAGACAAGTTTGAGTAAGATTTGAGTCAAAATCGTGTATGAAACTCGTGTTTTTCTGGTACAGAGGTATTTTTCGGGTAGATGAATGTAACAGTACCCAGAAATTCGGCCCATCTTCCCGAAATATCTTCAACCAGCCGAAAAGTCAGTCAAAAATAGTCATTTTCGGGTAACTAAACTTTAAAATCCATCCGAATTTTGAAAACTCTCGGCGAATTTGAACTTTCGGTCAAAGTTCACCCGATTTTCAAATCTCAGTCAAATTCACCCGATTTTCAAATATCGGTCAAAGCTTACCCGACTTTCAGATTTCTGTCAAAGTTCTACTTTCTCTTAAAGTTTATCCGACTTTCAAATTTCGGTCAACGCTCTATTTTCGGTCAAAGTATACCCGATTTTTAAATTTCGGCCAAGACTTTCAATTCTCAAATTTCGATCAAGGACTACCCGATTCTTGAAATTCGGATTATTATGCACGATTCATTCCTGCCCGAACAATATCTTGCCTGAATTAGACACAATTGCCATAGAATACCCGAATTCCACACTTATTCGATTTTCAGTAGCACTACTAACTAAACTGTTGACCTAAAAGTCAATACTCGAATTTCACTACTCTCGTTATTTGACACATTCAATTTACTTAAATTGATAATAATCTTATTCGGTCAAATATATCTTACACAAACTTTTCTAAACTCTCAAAATACAATCGTTCGAAACTAACTATTCATATCGCAGATCACCTACACGTTACGATCATTACCAAACAACAACATGGACGCCTACGCGATAGGATCTGACATTCGTCCCCCAGTGCTAAGATGGGGCGAATATGGCATCTGGAAAAACCGTTTCATCAACTTCATTGAAATCAAGGACGGCGACCTCGCCGATGATATGCTCTCTTCGATCTACGACGGACCAGCCCAATTCTGGACCGTTGTTGAAGCTCAGCCAAATGCAGTCCCTCCAATCTTGGAGAGAAAAACCCTCAAGCATCCCAGTCGCTACACCGACGCTGAAAAAGTACGAGCTCGAGCTGACAAACTCGCCAGAAACTATCTCCTCCAATCCCTTACAAATGATGTATACATCCAGGTGGACATCATGTCCACTGCCAAAGAGATTTGGGACGAAGTCTCAAAGATGATGGTTGGGACGGAAGTCAGCAACTTGTCCAAGAGATCGAGCACTCTCACAGCCTATGACTCCTTCAGAGCCAAAGACGGGGAAGAACTTCGAAGTACCTACCTTCGTTTCCTCACCATCATTAATGAGATGAGGAAGATCAACATCCAACGATCGAACTTCGAACACAACATCAAGTTCCTCTCCACACTTCAACCCGAGTGGGGCAGAATTGCTGTTCTGATCAAGCAACAAAACAAAGATCTGGATGCCATGGACATACACTCCCTTCACGACAATCTCTCCCAATACATCGAATACGCGAAGGAAAGGAAAAAACTGAGGTGGAGCCTGTTGCTCTCGTGACCAACAAATCCACCAACAGAAGCTCGAAAGGATCTAAGGGAAAACAAGTCGTCTTATCCGACTCCTCAGACAGTGCTGACTCTGACTCTAGCTCTGACGAAGAACTCAATGACCTCAAAAAGCAGATGGCTATGCTGTCGAAGATGATGAACAAGAAATTTCCCAAGAAATCATCATCATCCTACAATCGACAACGAACATCCAGCACAAAACAAAAGGCCATCGCTCCCAAGGAACATGAGACCAAGGAAGCCGAAGCCCCAAAGAAATGCTTCAACTGTGGGAAGCTAGGTCACTTTGCTAAGGACTGTTACAGACCTAAAACAAAGGACTCTGAGTACTACAAGAGAAAGCTTCAGTTCTCTCAAAAGAAAGATGCGGGGATTGTGCTAGTCGCTGAAGAAGAGGAATGGCTTGAGGACATGTCAGACGAGGAGACGGATGAGAAAGCCTTCATGGTGAAGATCAAAGACGGTGACTCGGAGGATGAAGCAGTTGGCCCCAGCTCCAATGGCTCCGATCTCCCCAACTCTGACTGGGAGGTATACACTCCATCCCTAATTGATTTCACTGAATTGAACCATAGGACATGCAACCTTTCCATGCAATGTAGGGATTACATAGAACTAAAACGAAAATTTGATAATAATTATTCCTTACTAAACACGCAACAGGAAGATATAGCTATTCTTAGGGAGTCATTAGCTAATGCAGAGTCCATAGTTAAAATCTTAACAATCAAGGTGGAAGAAAGCGAAAAACAGATTAGCAATGTTAGTAAAAATTTGAAGGAAAGCGAAGAAGAACGCGTAAACGTCTCTTCTCAATATGACTTGATCACCAAAGAAAGGGTTAGACTCTATAAAAAGATCAAAGAATTGGAAGACCTCCTCACCAAAAGAGGTCAGACCGATCAAACCATCCTTCTCAACCAACCGAAGGATGTAGAATTCTACGACCCTCGTGAAGGTATAGGATTCCGAAGTAAACATAACCCTTCGAAAGATGCTGTATATTTCCTATATAACATCAGACATCTAGATCTAACTCTGGAAACACTTATGCCTTTCATCGAGTCATCAGAAGCGAATGAGACGGAAGATAAGAAACGAAGAAACAAAGAATGGACCCAAATTGCATTTAAGTATGCAGAGCTGAACGATAGCTATAAAACTAGAATCATTCCGCTGACTACAGACTTTGTCTCACCTTTCGGCATTGGACGTTTCTGTGACAAAGGATTTCAAGTTCTCTTCGAATCCAACCAGTGCAGCGTCATCGATGATAAAGGGTCAAAGCTGCTCACTGGTCACAGGAAGACAAATCTCTACTCCAGCGACCTGAAGACAATACGACCAACCTGCCTCATCTCTCGCGCATCTCTGCATCAGAATGATCTTTGGCATCAGCGGCTCTCACATCTCAACTTCAAGGATCTGA
Source organism: Lindernia subracemosa (assembly GCA_028392965.1). Classification (NCBI taxonomy): domain Eukaryota; kingdom Viridiplantae; phylum Streptophyta; class Magnoliopsida; order Lamiales; family Linderniaceae; genus Vandellia; species Vandellia subracemosa. The sequence continues at coordinate 723,306 of JAQPCC010000065.1, forward strand.
ACAAGCTCCGCTCAGACAACTTGGTCGAAGGACTTCCCTCATTCAGATATCACAAAGAGCATCTTTGCTCGGCGTGCGAAATGGGAAAAATGAGGAAAGCATCTCATCACACCAAACACACAGCTTCGACCACAAGACCTCTTGAGCTTATTCATATGGACTTGTGCGGACCAATGCGCACTCAAACTATCAATGGACGAAGATATGTCTTGGTGATAGTGGACGACTTCTCGCGCTTCACTTGGACCAAGTTTCTCCGATCGAAAGACGAAACAGCAGATCTTATTATCGAATTCGTGAAGACAGTCCAGAACCTTCACCAGCTAAACATCCAGATAATCAGAACTGACAATGGGACTGAATTTAAGAACAGGAAACTCAGCGATTTTTATGCATCGCTAGGTATCACCCAACAGTTCTCAGCAGCAAAGACACCCCAACAAAATGGTGTTGTCGAACGCAAAAACAGGACCCTAGTTGAGGCAACAAGAACTCTACTAGTCCACTCTGGACTACCGCACTTCTTGTGGGCTGAAGCTCTAAACACAGCATGCTTCACTCAGAATCGTGCATCGCTTCACAAGAGATTCAACCGAACTCCATACGAGATGATAAACGGCAGAGTGCCAGACGTCTCATTCCTCAGAATCTTCGGATGCAAGTGCTATGTTGCCAACGAACGAGAAAATAGGGGCAAACTTAATCCGAAGGCATTCGAGGGCGTACTTGTAGGATACTCGACAAACTCTAAAGCTTATCGAGTATACCTACAAGAGAGAAGGACTATCATGGAAAGCATCAACGTCACATTTGACGAAGTAGATCAAGTGGCTTCTGTACCCATTAGTCCAGAACCCGGACTTCTACGAGAGTTGACTAAAGATCAACCTAGCACCTCTTCAGTGGGCCCGTCTGCAAAGACCCATACCTCTAGCGATGAGGATCTTGATATGCTATTTGAGCACCTGTGCCCAAGACCTCCGCTACCCACACCTACTGTTCCTTCTGAAGCCCCAGGCAACGAAAGCTCTCCTCCAACAATAGAAAATCTTCACATCGGAGACGATACTGAACCGACGACTGACACAGACATCATTGTTAGCTCAGATGCTGACACCTTTCCAGCAATTGAATTTCAAAGTGGAGCATCTTCAGAAGAAATAGGATCCCAACCTAATGAGCCCACGGAACCTCAAATCACACTGGATTCAGAAGATCCCACGGGTGAAGATACTGCTGAATCTTCACACACGCACGCAAGCAAATGGACCCGGGCTCATCCGAATTCGCAAATCATTGGGGATCCCTCAAGTGGCGTCACAACTCGGGCCTCAACAGTTAATGAAAGTCTCTACTCGTGCTTCCTAAGTCAAAAGGAACCAACTAAAGTAGCTGACGCTCTTATCGACCCAGATTGGATTATGGCCATGCAGGAAGAAATCAGTCAATTTGACAGGTTAAATGTCTGGAAACTAGTACCTAGACCGCAAGGGAAAACCATTATTGGTACTAAGTGGGTCTTAAAAAACAAGAAGGATGAACAAGGGGTCGTGATCAGAAATAAGGCAAGACTAGTAGCGAAATGATACAATCAACAGGAAGGAATCGACTACGACGAGACCTATGCACCTGTTGCCAGAATTGAAGCCATCAGGATCTTCCTCGCCTTTGCCGCGCACAAAAACTTCACCGTATATCAAATGGACGTCAAAACAGCCTTCCTCAATGGAATATTAAAGGAAGAAGTTTTCGTTTCTCAGCCTGAAGGTTTTGTGAGTAGAGACAACCCCGACTACGTGTACCGGTTAGACAAAGCTCTATATGGCCTCAAACAAGCACCTCGAGCTTGGTATGAGGTCCTCTCTGATTTCCTCATTTCCTCCGGTTTCACGAAAGGGAAAATCGACACGACTCTCTTCACTAAAAGAAGCGGATCAGATATTATGCTAGTACAGATTTATGTCGACGATATTATCTTTGGCTCGACGGACGCAAGACTCTGCAGCAACTTTGGAGATTTGATGAAGCAAAAGTTCGAAATGAATTTGATGGGAGAGCTAAACTTCTTCTTAGGCCTTCAAGTCAAACAACTCCATGATGGAATCTTCATCAACCAGTCCATGTTCGTTCATGATATCCTCAAGAAGTACAGCTTGGACAACTCCAACACTGCCAGTACTCCTATGTCTCCATCATGCAAACTAGATGTAGATACTTCAGGGAAACCCGTCGACCAAACCACGTATCGAGGCACGATCGGATCATTACTCTACCTCACGTCCAGTCGCCCAGATATTATGTTTGCGACATGTCTGTGCACCCGGTTTCAAGCTGATCCAAAGGAATCTCACATGCTGGCCGTAAAGAGAATCTTCAAGTACCTCAAAGGAACCACAAACCTCAGCCTATGGTACCCCAAGGACTCAGACTTCCATCTTGTTGGCTACACGGATGCAGATTATGCGGGATGCAAGCTGGACAGAAAAAGCACCTCCGGAACTGCTCAATTTCTAGGGGGTAAACTCGTAAGCTGGTCATCTCGAAAGCAAAACTGCGTATCAACTTCTACGGCAGAGGCAGAATATGTCGCTGCTGCGAGTTGTTGTTCGCAAATTTTGTGGATGAGAACCCAGTTACGAGACTTTGGCATTTTACTTAATAACATTCCCATTTTTAGCGACTCTAAGAGTGCAATAGCTATAACTTGCAATCCCGTACATCATTCACGCACAAAACATATAGACATTAGGTATCACTTTATTAAGGAACATGTGGAGCAAGGCACAATCGAAATGCATTTTGTAAACACCGAACTTCAACTTGCTGACCTATTCACGAAAGCATTGAATGAGAAACGATTCCAATTCCTCGTGTCTAAGTTGGGCATGTTGAATCGGGATCCATAATCGATTGTGCTTCCAAGAACCTTATTTAGTGTACATAGATGCCATTCATGATTTTCACTAGTTCTTTTATGTTTTTGTAGTGTGCATAAATTGAGGGGGAGTTTCTTTACTTTATTCAGGGGCGTGTTCGACAGATAGGCTTAAATTGAGGGGGAGTTTAGAATTTTCAAAATGTCGTACAAAAATTCGCATATCTTTAAACATTTTTGAAACTTTGAAAAATACCAATTTTCGGGTAAAACAAATACTTTTCGGGCCAACTTTTCGGGCTTAACTTACACAGTAATTTTTGTCCGAATTTTACCTAGGCGAAAATTGACTTGCCCGACTTTTTAAAATGAAATAGCCGCTGATTTTCCCGAATTTAACATTCAATCGAAAATTTGCTAAGTCATTTCTTCTCTAAGTCCAAAACTGGCTCTTTAAGTCCATTCGAAAATATTACTAAGTACAAAATTTTTTTTTGGGTAAAATCCAAATCTCACAGTCTCAGCTCAAAACTTATTTAAAAGATTCCTTCCTCTGGATTCTGAGATGCTATGGGCCATATTAAGTTAATTATATGTTCTATGCGCTAACAACTTTTCATATCTATTTCAGAACAAAAATGGTGCGTACGATTGACGAGATATTCCCACAAGTGAACTGGGCCCCACGTCTACCGAACAACCTTCAACTCGATTTTGAGACGGCAAGCTGTCCTGATCCCATCGTCCTCCACATCCTACGCAACCACCCTCTCAACACCGCACTCACCATAACAGAGTTCGTCCCAGAGGTGTACGTTCAGCAATTCTGGGACACTCTAACAAATCTCACACCAAGACCAAATCCATCAACACTCACAGCCCAAATCGACCGAACCCCAGTTGTTCTCACCCAAAATCTCATCCGATCCCTCTTCAACCTACCCTTCACTATAAACGTCGACCCTCACCCCAATGAAGAGGACCTCAAACGAGATTTCCTCTTCATGGGCTACAAACCAAATGCCCATAACAGCATCCACCTTCCAGACTTCACCGCCAAGGATATTCCCCAACCTTGGCGGACCCTCTTTCTTATAACCAACAAATGCCTCTCACCAAAACACAGTGGTCCCGACAGATGCAACCGCAACATTCTCCTAATCTTCCACGGCATCGTATTCAACAAACGATACGATGTCGTCCAACTAATATGGGCGGACCTGCTGGACCAACTACAAAAACGGGACCTCCCATCAACAAAGAAAGTTCTGCCTTATCTACGGTGGTTGCCGGTTTTCGTCAGGCACTTCATGGACATGCTTCCCGAGATTGAGAGACGGGACCCTTCTGAAGGCTACCAACCGCCAAAGCTCGGCTCTCTCCAATCCTCAAAGACAAAATTCGATAGAGAAGCGATGGCTATCCCAGACGACTTGCTGCAGCTAGCCGACTCCAACCACCCTATCGTCGCTGCCTACCTTCGAGAGCACGCGACTGAAGACATTCCTACGGTCCAACAAATCCCAGTTAGACCTAACCCGGGAATTAGCCAATCTGCAGCCTCAAGTCTAGGTCTAGGTAGCGCCGCATCCTCCGCTCGCAAAAAGAAGAAAACGTCCAAGCGGGATGACGTAAGCCGCCAAGAGGAGCGTCGCAAGAAACAAAGAAGCGACAGAGCTCTTCCGCCCCTCAGTCCACAAATCACCCGGACCGAACCATTAGGTACAGGAGATGACCTTGTCGTCTCCCGAGTAGAAGTCGCGGCATCGGGTCCAACCGCGCACATACCCAAGCCTAGCCACTCAACCATCTCTCAACAGATGGTTGTTTCACTTGCTCACGAGGAGCCGCGCATGCCATCACCTCCTCGCTCGGAGGCGGTTGATGTTGAAATAAGCAGTCCCTCGCCTCAGACTGCATCTTTTTTGAGCACATTCGGTCTAGTGTCCTCACCACCCATAATTTTTCCATTTTCTAGGACACATACACCTTTTACTGCACCTCCAGATCTTGGTGATCTGGACAGAACGCCCCTTGATGTCTCCTGGCTGGATACCAGTCAGGGACAGAGCGGAAGTCCCTCAGCAGCCAACATACCTACAGCTGCTATGGGCCATCAACCCGAGTCCATCTCGGTTTCGATGCCAACGGTGAGCCTGAGTGGCCCCGGTTCTTCGGTTATCATGACGACGGAACGCCTTCGTGGCTCCGTCCCGTCATTTTCTCGGTTCGTGACGGCAGCCAGCCTCGAGACCAGACTGGAGGACTTTGCCCAAACCATTGAAGACAGAATCCTCAGCAAAGTCCACCAGGTGCTCGAGGGTACATCACGCGACAAAGGCAAGGCCCCAGTCACTGAAGAACCACCTGCTGCGTCACCTCCGCCCGAAACAGCAGCCCCCCCTGCAGAACCCGGCCCGTGGGATGTCCCAACTGAAGAACTCCACGACATCCTCCTGGCCCGGCTTCAGAGCGCCACTCAGCTGAATGAGCGGGAGCTGGAGATCAAACGGCGGCTCGAGACCCCGCTATCCTGCCGTGGCGAGAGAGAGGCGTCGGCCCGACCACGCGATGACCCAAATGACGGGGGTCATCCCGAGGGGGAGAAGAGACCAAGCCCGACGCAGACGCAGCAGCTCAGTCAAACCACTACCACCCAAACTACATCCACTATCCAAACCACTCAAAAGGGGGCTTCTTCATCTCAAAAAGAAGCTTCCTCACCAGCCCACACTACCCCAGCCACTACAAGCCTCTCATCACCTCAATCCTCAGCCAGAAAAAGACCACCCCTGCCTCATCAACCAGCTACCATCCAAAGTCCATCAGTTGACGCGCCAAGAGCAATCGAAGAACTCTACAACCCTCATGATGCGGTTGAGAGATACATTCTCAATGAAGATTGGTTGCGTAAACCGACCACTCCCGAACTGACCAAGAGCTTAATGGAAAATGCCAGACACTTCCTGAAGAAGGCGGCCATAAGTTTAGTTCGAATAGAGGAGGAGGAACTCGAGGAAGGCGAAGACTACAACGCTGATATTCCAGAGCTTCCCGAGCTCCTCCAACACAGAGTAGTGGACGTGGACGATCCTCCAATGAAATCCAGAATAGGAGAAGACCTGAACCTGCCTTGGAAGAATGCCAAGATCGTGGCACCATTCCAAGAAGAAATCCGTAAAAGAATCTGGAGAAAGGAGGATCAGCTCAAGAAGTTGAATGAGCTGGAGCTGAGGGGCATGACCCATCTCTCGGAGCAAAGAGCCAACTTGTACCTGCTAACCCTCCGTCGAAAGCTCTTGTTCGACGGAAAAGGCGATGATTTGGAGGCTCTCCGAAGAGAAGAGAAGAAGAGGCCAAGGATCTCGAAGATGACGGGTGTTCGGACGGACCATCTCTGCTCCATAGCCTTCCCAGTTTATCAAATTCAAAGGCATGACGGCACCGTGGAAGAACTTAATGAAGCAGATCTCGCCTATCTCAGATCAGAAGACATCGATAGGATGGTCGGGACCTTCCAGATGATAGGCACCCTCCAGAACCCTGACTTCAGACTGGGCTACAACACACTGAAGAGATTCATGCTGCGCCAAATAAAGTACACAGCATCACATGATCTACAAATGGCGCTTGAAAGCAACCTGAAGAAGGTGAATCTCACAAAGCCCTCCTTCGAGAGCCCCGAATCTGAAAATTTCGGTGAAGGCCACATCTTTGATGGAGAAGATCCATCAGTGGTCTACATCAACTACAAGGGCAACAAGAGGTTGATGAAGACGTCGGAAATTTCGAAATTTTCCGACGGAACCCTCCTGGTCATACGAGATAAGCTGAAGAGAATTATGGAGGGGTTGAGTGATGAAGAGTATGAAGTCCTAGCAAAGTTCAATAAGATGATAGAGATAATATCTGACAAGCTTGGACATCGTAGATGGATACGCACGTACGAGTACAAATTAGGATTCAGAAGATCCGTCTACGAGCTGGTGAGACCCAAGAAGAAGAAGAGATCTATGCGGAAAGAACACTAAGGGGGAGATTGTTAGGAACCCTTTGTAGTGTCCTTTGATAATTATAAGTTTTGGGTCTATTTTGTAATTAGTGGTTTTGGGACTAGTTTGGGATTTTGTAATAGTTTACGTAAGAGCCTCAATATGTGGTATATAAGGCTCGGCTCCATTTGCCCTTCTAGGGTTTTTATCAAAAGAATTCCAAAAGCAAGCCACCTTGTACTTTCAAAGTAAGAAACACACACTTTCACACACACTCAAGGTGTAGCTCGAGTCTTATGTTTAACCATTTCTTTTGATCCTTGTTTGGTAACAAGAGGACCAACAATGCAGGATGCAAATTAGACAGAAAAAGCACTTCAGGAAGCGCTCAATACTTAGGCGATAAGTTGGTCTGTTGGTCTTCCAAAAAACAGAATTGCGTGTCCACATCTACAGCTGAAGCAGAATACGTTGCTGCTGCTAGCTGTTGCTCACAGATACTATGGATGCGGACTCAACTTCGCGACTATGGGTTTGATTTAAATAATATTCCCATTTATAGTGATTCTAAAAGTGCTATAGCCGTTACATGCAATCATGTGCACCACTCACGTACGAAACACATAGATATTCGCTATCATGTCATTAAAGATTGTGTTGAAAAAGGAATCATTGATATACATTTTGTGAAAACTGAGCTACAGCTTGCCGATTTATTTACCAAGGCTTTGGATGAAAAACGCTTCCAATTCCTTGTCTCTAAAATCGGCATGCTAAACCTCAGTTAGATTACCTTCATGATTTTTTTCATAAATCCTTTGTGTTTTTTCCTAAAAACTATGCTTTAATTGAGGGGGAGAATTTTTCGTAGTATCTTATATAAATAAGTGTAACGAATTAAGGGGGAGAATATTTTTTTTGAAAAATTTATAATGCTGAAATTGAGAGGGAGAAAGTTTAACAAAAATATGTGCATTTGTACCTATTTGCAGAATAAAAATATGATTTAAAGTCAAAACGAAAATATTTCTTTTTCGGTGCCTATTCTGCGATTTACCATAATTACTGTGCATACGAAAAAAATATAAAGAGATCAGTTTTCGCATCAGTCGATACGAAAACCCAAATCTCTATTTTTCTCTCTATTTTCGCACAACAAACACTTTTTCGCACGATTCATCGTCGATTTCTCGAACCCAAGCCTCAGAAAAACCGCAAATCGTCATCACTTGGTAAGAAGATTAAATGTTTTCTTCAAATTTTACTTGATTTGATACTCGGATTTTCGATTTCAAGATTAAAACCTAGGTTTCGATTTCAAAATCGCGTTTTGATTTAGCATTCAAATGATTTCAATATATGTTTTAATCAATGCCAGTCTATTGAAAATGCTGTGATTCTATGCGAATCTCATCGTCTCTGAGTTTGAACTTTAATCGAAAGATAAATCGAAAATAAGTTTTCGCATCGCATGTTCTTCGTGAAATTGTTTTTCGTACGCAGCTTTCGTATCAAAGCTTTAAGAAGTTTTCGTATCCGTCGCCGTTTTACTCTGTTTACCCTGTTTTCACTCTGTTTTGCTCTGTTTTTTCGATCAAAATCACCGCTTTTAGTACGAAAATATCTTGCCTCAAAGATTTCGTATGCGAACTTTGAAGGAGCGATTTCGTACGCAAAGTCAAACACGACAAACGACTTTCGTACAAAAATGTTTAACACTTTTCGTATGAATATTTTAATATTTGTCGTATATTCTTTTCGAATGAAACGGTGGATACGACAAAATTTATGAATGTTTCCGAACGACAACGTTTTTATCGGACGCTACAGTAACTTTACACGAAAACTTCTGCATTTAAATTTTCGGACGCTACATTGTCTTAATGATACGAAAACATTTATAAACAGATTTTCGAACGATAACTATTTTTCGAATGCTACAGTTCTACACGAAAACATTTATAAAGTTTTTCGAAAGAACTTTTCGAATGCTAGTCCTTCTACACAAAAAAGTTTATGAAAAATATTTTCGAACGCTGTAGTATTTCCATACCAAAAAAAAAAAAAAAAATATTTCGAACGAAATTTTTTATCGAATGGTTGTGTTCGACACGAAAACTCTTATCTACAGTTTTTCGCACGACAACATTTCTCGCGAATGACTGTTTCTCTGATACGAAAATCTCTTTATAACACTTTTCGAACGAAAAATGTTTTCGAATGCTATAGTAGCAATTTTACGAAAACAATTTTAAACCAATTTTCGAACGCTACAGAACATTAATACTTAGGAAATTTTTTTCGGACTTAACATTTTCATAAATCAAAAAGGTGTACTAAATTTCTACTTTTGTTTGACAGATTCAAAATGGCTTCCATCGACGATACATATCCAACACACACATGGCTGGATATTCGGGACAACAATTTTTAATTAGATCCCGACACACTCAAATGTCCTGATCCCATCATCATATCAATTCTCCGAGGACATCCCTTATGGCCGGCGTTCACCATGACGGCACCTGTCCCCACGGTGTACCTACAACAATTTTGGGCCACCATGCAATGAAGAATTGAACGGGACAATACTATTTTCTTCGAAGCCCAACTTGCCAACACAACAGTGGTGATAACTCAAGATCTGATTCAACGGGTACTTCAACTTCCAATCTATGAAGAATATCAGGAGGTTCCCACTGAGCAAGAGCTTCTACGAGACATGTTGCTGATGGGCCATGCACCTCCACTAGCCAGCCTTTCAGCATTTCAATTGGGAAAAATCCCATATCCCTGGAAGACTCTTTTCGGGCTGGTCAACAAGTGCTTATCAGCAAAACACACCGGCTTCGACAAAGGGAATCTCACGATACTGCGCATCTTCCACGGCCTGGTCTTCTACAAACGCTACAACTTCACGAATCTTCTATGGAGCGATCTAGACGACCAAGTCCACACGAGGGGGCAAGCCAAACGCACCAAATGCGTTCCATACCTCCGATGGTTTCCCCTCCTCATCAAGCACTTCATGGCACTCCATCCAGAGATCCCAACACGATCGAGCGAAGAAGATTACAACTCGCCAAAGCTCAAATTTCTCCAGAAAGCAAAGGCGGAGCCAAAATGCATGAGTCGCCCAATGCCGATCCCCGAGTCGCTTCTTCAACTGGCCTCGAGGGACGCAATTTTGTTCTACTGCGCTGCAAATCAGCGCTCACTCCCTACGTTTCTGGACAACCCCCCAGAAACCAACCCCGGGACAAGCCTATGAGTGAGTTAGGGTCCTGAGAGAACATCTGACCCGGCCCCACATCCTTCGACACCCTCTTCAGAACATACCCAATCTGAAGAGTTGGTGACTCAAACGGCCGTGGTCACCACTCCTTCCTCACAAAACATCCCGTCCCCAACCCCTATAGGAACAGAGGCTGATACGTTCAGCCTCCGGGTAGAAGTCGCCGCATCTGGGGCAACGGCACAAGCACAACCGAACCTTGCCCATTCGATCGTCTCCCAACAGACGATCGTCTTAGAAACTCACGGGGACCCACGTACGCTATCTATGCTTCCTTCTGAAGCAGCAGATATTGAAGAAGGTGGAACGCAGCCCCCATCCACCACCATTCCTTCGCTCACATCGAGTCTAGTGTCCACCATCCAAACATTTTCAGATTTTTCTAGGACACCGACACTTTTGACCCCGTCCACACTTGGTCTTCGTGATCAAGTCAGAACTTCTGTAGCCACATTCACTGAGGATGTGCCGCGAGGATCGGAAGGAAGCCCCGACACGGTCAACATCGAAACAGCCGTGCCATCGGGCCATTTGCAAGAGATATTATCTCGGCGAATGTCAACGGGAAGCCTAGGTGGCCCCGTCTTCAAAAGTCTTCTTGTCACCTCGGTGACAACAGGCCACACATCAGACATCTTTTCTGATGTTGTGATGACAGAACGCCTTGGTGGCTCTGTCAGGTTACCTTTTGTAACACAGGACTATCTTCACCAGTGCCTGGAGTCCGCCTTTTCCAAATTTTCCGAAAAACTAGACGAAACCATTTCGGAAAAGGTCCAAAGCGCCGTTCTGGCTGCTACAAGGGACAAAGGGAAAGCCCCACTGGTCGAAGACCCTGTGTTACCCCTCCCCATATCTCCGATAGAACAACCTGCCGAAACACCACCAAACCCATACACCATGCCCATAAGAGAGCTCTATGACCTGTTTCTGTCCCGACTTCTTTCCGGGACAGAAACCCTAGATGAAGAAATGCAAGAGCTACTCCACCTTCTGACCCACCGACCAACCGGTTGCCGTGAGGACCCCCCTGCTCGAAGACGAAGACATGACGATCCTGATGATCGCCCTGAGGAGGAGAGCAGCAAATGAGCCAGGGTCACACCCCAACCTACCCCACCAGTCACAAGGTCGAGACGAGGACGATCATCAGCAACCACCTCGTCGTCTCGACCTTCCTCATCATCACAACCGCCACCATCTCAATCACTACCACCACTTCACTCATCTCAACCTTCATCACCTCCACTCCCATCACCACCCATCATTCCATCATCATCTATTCTACCACCTCCACCCACAGATAACCTACCTCCACCAATTCCTTCAACAACCAATCCAAAAGAGTTTGTCGACGAGTATATCTTAAGAGATTGGATTGGGTTAAGTGAAGAAGAAGAAGCTGCCTTCCACCGAATCTACAATGCAAGAACATTTCTAAGGCAGTCTGCAGTACAGATGTTCAGAATCTCAAATGACGAACTTAACAGTAGCGAAGTCTACAACTGGAACTCACCGGAACTGACACGGGCAATGAAGATGCTTCACGAAGACAAGACATCAGAACTTAAAAAGAAAACAGTCCCGTGGGAGAATAAGAAAGTCATGGCTCCGTTCCAGGAAGCGATTCGCAAAAGGATATGGCGTCACGAGAAGAACATCAAGAAACTTGACGAACTGGACCTAAGAGGCTTGAGTCATCTCAAGGGGACCGAAGCAATTGGACATATATACATGCTCACCAAGACCAAGGTCGGCCCTCCGAGAGACAAGAGCAACAGGATAATTATGAGGTCTAAATCCAGAATCGAAGACATTGTGGAAGTCGAGCACCACAATGTTGGAAAGACAAATTATCCAATATATAATGTGGTTCGTCAAGACAGCACCCAGGAAAGAATCTCCGAAGCAGATCTAGCAGATATCGAACCAAACGACATTCTCCAAATGTTTGAAGTTTACAGGAAATTCACCCTCAAAGAGTTCAGATACCGTTTGGGGTTCGACACCATCAAAAGATATATGCTGCGTCAGATCAAGTACTTCATCGCTCAAGACCTTCAGATTGCTCTTGAGAGCAACATGAAGAAGGTAAATCTCGTCAAACCACGTGTCCTAGGCTCAGATCAGGACCTAGAAAGTTATCCAGACTACCACATCTTTGAAGAACCTGAGCTCAGCCTAGTGTATAAAAGTCTCGATGGTTCAAAGAGGTTGATGTTTCTTTCAGAAGTTGATAAATTTTCTGATGGAACGCTGAAGATCATCCTCAAGAACCTGAGAAAGATCATTGACGAGATTACTGAGACCGGAGAAATTTCCATGCCGGAGGTTGCTGAACATGTTAGAACGATTAAGACTCTGACCGAGACGGTGATATCCAAGATTGTCGAAAGGCTTGACCTTCGAAACACGCTCAGAGGCTATGAAGTAGCCCTCGGATTCAGAAAGTCGTTCTATTCCCGACAAAGATAGCGAAGCTCATCAGAGAAGAACACAAAGGGGGAGATTGTAGAAGATGTTTTAGTTGTGTTCTATTAGTAAGCTATCTTTAGTATTGGGCAAGTGTGTAATATTATAATAGATTAGGGACCTATTTTGTAAATATACCACAAGTATGGTATATATAGCTAAGTAGCTCATTTGGTCCATGTACGTTTTGACTTCCAAGCTTAATGATACACACTTAGTTTTTACTCTTAGCTTGAAGAACACTCCACTCTTTCTCTCCCAATTACCTTCAAACCCAAATTTCTAAATCCTCTAGGTAATTCATCATTATTGAGTGTTATCATCCTTAGATTGATAAAAACGGACCTAACAAACCTCATAGAAAAGGGGTGTGAAATGACATGATCGATTAATACTGAAGAAAAGGTCTCGAAATTGGAATCTCAAGGTGTACATCTTGAGACCCATATTAGAGATCTAATCAAAAGCCTAGATACCTCTGAGTGTGAGCGAGGTGCGTGGTCTGCAAAATATAATTGGCTCTATGAGGTGAAATTACTCTCCAAAATTCAATTATTGGAGGACAATCTCTCATATAGAGCAAATGAGTTTAATAATTCTCTAACTGCCGAGACAAGTGCTTCCGCTCCATATATTCTGGCAATTACTGAGAAATTTGCAGACCGCAGCATAACTTTGGAGTCTGAACGACAAAGTTTTGCAGCTGAAAGGAGAGCTTTAATAGAACAAAATAGGTAACTTCTTGATCAGATTTCCGAGATGAAGAATCTTTCAGCAACTGAGAAAACTCCAAAGTCCATTTAGATAGAGTATTTTTAACTCCAAAACGGGAGGAAATGGACGAGGAAGAATTCCTTTTAAAGAAGAACGCATTGTCTTCTAAGTCCACTACTTCAAAATTTTTTTGAAAAACACTCCGAGCTTTCAACGCCTTCTCCCTGCGACTTTTCAAGTGATTAATTCTTTTCAGGGAGATTATCTTTTAAACAAGAACACGACTATTGCCATGACTCTTCTTTTTCAAAACTTTTATTTGAAAGCAATAGTCGTGATGAAAATATTGAAAATTTTGAAATTCTTCATCCTTCTTCTCACTCGTTTAACAAATTTGATCACTCACGAAGAAGTGATGAAAAGACTGCATTACAACGCATCTTTCCAAGATCAAACTCACTGTCTTCACACTCGGCCAAACAAAACGACATGTGGATTCCTATGAATACACAAAGGCAAGTGTGGATGCCTAAATCAAAGACTTCCGTAAAGGTTGACGTCAAATTTGATTTGGTCTCCTCATCTAGAATTTGCATTTATACTAACAACGATAAAGGACCCACTCAAAAATGGGTACCAAAAACTTAGTTCCAAACAAGGATCAAAAGAAAGGATTAAACCTAAAACTCGAGCTACACCTTGAGTGTGTGTGAAAGTGTGTGTTTCTTACTTTGAAAGTACAAGGTGGCTTGCTTTTGAAATTCTTTTGATGAAAACCCTAGAAGGGTAAATGGAGCCTTATATACCACATTTGTTGGTATATTGAGGCTCTTACCTAAACTATTACAAAATCTCAAACTAGTCCCAAAACCACTAATTACAAAATAGACCCAAGACTTAAAATTATAAAAGGACACTACAAAAGATTTCTAACAATCTCCCCCTTAGTGTCCTTTCCGCTTAGACGTCTTCTTCTTCTTGGGTCTCACCAGCTCGTAGACGGATCTTCTGAATTCTAATTTGTATTCGTACGTGCGTATCCATCTACGATGTCCAAGCTTGTCAGATATTATCTCTATCATCTTATTGAACTTCGCTTGGACTTCATACTCTTCATCACTCAACCCCTCCATAATTCTCTTCAACTTATCTCGTATGATCAGGATGAATCTCTTCAACCCCTCCAGATGCTGTGTACTTTATTTGGCGCAGCATGAATCTCTTCAGTGTGTTGTAGCCCAGTCTGAAGTCAGGGTTCTGGAGGGTGCCTATCATCTGGAAGGTCCCCACCATCCTATCGACGTCTTCTGATCTGAGATAGGCGAGATCTGCTTCATTAAGCTCTTCCACCGTGCCGTCATGCCTTTGAATTTGATAAACTGGGAAGGCTATGGAGCAGAGATGGTCCGTCCGAACACCCGTCATCTTCGCGATCCCTGGCCTCTTCTTCTCTTCTCTTCGGAGAGCCTTCAAATCATCGCCTTTTCCGTCGAACAAGAGCTTTCGACGGAGGGTTAGCAGGTACAAGTTGGCTCTTTGCTCCGAGAGATGAGTCATGCCCCTTAGCTCCAGCTCATTCAACTTCTTGAGCTGATCCTCCTTTCTCCAGATTCTTTTACGAATTTCTTCTTGGAATGGTACCACGATCTTGGCATTCTTCCAAGGCAGGTTCAGGTCTTCTCCTATTCTGGATTTCATTGGAGGATTGTCCACGTCCACTACTCTGTGTTGGAGGAGCTCGGGAAGTTCTAGAATATCAGCGTTGTAGTCTTCGCCTTCCTCGAGTTCCTCCTCCTCTATCCGAACTAAACTTATGGCTGCCTTCTTCAGGAAGTGTCTGGCATTTTCCATTAAGCTCTTGGTCAGTTCGGGAGTGGTCGGTTTACGCAGCCAGTCTTCATTGAGAATGTATCTCTCAACCGCATCATGAGGGTTGTAGAGTTTTTCGATTGTTCTTGGCGCGTCAACTGATGGACTTTGGAAGGTAGCTGGTTGATGAGGCAGGGGTGGGCTTTTTCTGGCTGAGGATTGAGGTGATGAGAGTCTTGTAGTGGCTGGGGTAGTATGGGCTGGTGAGGAAGCTTCTTTTTTGAGATGAAAAAGCCCCCTTTTGAGTGGTTTGGGTAGTGGATGTAGTTTGGGTGGTGGTGGTTTGAGTGAGCTGCTGCGTCAACGTCTGCGTCGGGCTTGGTCTCTTCTCCCCCTCGGGATGACCCCCGTTGGTTGGTGAGGAAGCTTCTTTTTTAGATGAAGAAGCCCCCTTTTGAGTGGTTTGGGTAGTGGATGTAGTTTGGGTGGTGGTGGTTTAAGTGAGATGCTGCGTCTGCGTCTGCGTCGGGCTTGGTCTCTTCTCCCCCTCGGGATGACCCCCGTCGTCTTGGTCATCGCGTGGTCGGGCCGACGCCTCTGCCTCGCCACGGCAGGATAGCGGTGTCTCGAGCCGCCATTTGATCTCCAGCTCCCGCTCATTCAGGTGAGTGGCGCTCTGAAGCCGGGCCAGGAGGATGTCGTGGAGTTCTTCGGTTGGGACATCCCACGGGCCGGGTTCTGCAGTGGGGGCTGCTGTTTCGGGCGGAGGTGAGGCAGCAGGTGGTTCTTCAGTGACTGGGGCCTTGCCTTTGTCGCGTGATGTACCCTCGAGCACCTGATAGACTTTGCTGAGGATTCTGTCTTCAATGTTTTGGGCAAAATTCTCCAGTCTGGTCTCGAGGCTGGCCGCCGTCACGAACCGGGAAAATGACGGGACGGAGCCATGAAGGCGTTCCGTCGTCATAATAACCGAAGAATCGGGGCAACTCAGGCTCACCGTTGGCATCGAAACTGGGATGGACTCGGTTTGATGGCCCATAGCAGCTGTAGGTATGTTGGCTGCTGAGGGACTTCCGCTCTGTCCCTGACTAGTATCCAGTGAGGAGACATCAAGGAGCGTTCTATCCAGATCACCAAGATCACCGAGCGAGGAGGTGATGGCATACGTGGCTCCTCGTGAGCAAGTGAAACAACCATCTGTTGAGAGATGGTTGAGTGGCTAAGCTCGGGTATGTGCGCGGTTGGACCTGATGTCGCGACTTCTACTCGGGAAACGACAAGGTCGTCTCCTGTACCTAAGGGTTCGGTCCGGGTGATATGTGGACTGATGGGCGGAGGAGTTCGGTTGTTACGTTGTTTCTTGCGACGCTCCTGTTGGCGGCTTAAGTCATCCCGCTTGGACATTTTCTTCTGTTTGCGAGACCTAGACTTGCGACGCTCCTGTTGGCGGCGCTTCCTAGACCTAGACTTGAGGCTGCAGGATGGCTAATTCCCGGGTTAGGTCCAACTGGGATTTGTTGGACCGTAGGAATGTCTTCAGTCGCGTGCTCTCGGAGGTAGGCAGCGACGATTAGGTGGTTGGAATCGGCTAGCTGCAGCAAGTCGTCTGGGACAGCCATCGGTTCTCTATCGAATTTTGTCCTTGAGGATTGGAGAGAGCCGAGCTTTGGTGGTTGGTAGCCTTCAGAAGGGTCCCGTCTCTCAATCTCGGAAAGCGTGTCCATGAAATGCCTGACGAAGACCGGGAACCACCGTAGATATGGCCGAACTTTCTTTGTTGATGGGAGGTCCCGTTTTCGTAGTTGGTCCAGCAGGTCCGCCCATATTAGTTGGACGACATCGTATCGTTTGTTGAATACGATGCCGTGGAAGATTAGGAGAATGTTGCGGTTGCATCTGTCGGGACCACTGTGTTTTGGTGAGAGGCATTTGTTGATTATGAGAAAGAGGGTCCGCCAAGGTTGGGGAATGTCCTTGGCGGTGAAGTCTGGAAGGTGGATGCTGTTTTGGGCATTTGGTTTGTAGCCCATGAAGAGGAAATCTCGTTTGAGGTCCTCTTCACTGGGGTGAGGGTCGACGTTTATGGTGAAGGGTAGGTTGAAGAGGGATCGGATGAGATTTTGGGTGAGAGCAACTTGGGTTTGGTCAATTTGGGCTGTGAGTGTGGATGGATTTGGTCTTGGTGTGGGATTTGTCAGAGTGTCCCAAAATTGTTGAACGTACACTTCTGGGACGAACTCTGTTATGGTGAGTGCGGTGTTGAGAGGGTGGTTGCGTAGAATGTGGAGGATGATGGGATCAGGGCAGCTTGCTGTCTCAAAATCGAGTTGAAGGTTGTTTGGGAGACGTGGGGCCTAGTTTACTTGTGGGAATATCTCGTCAATTGTACGCACCATTTTTGTTCTGAAAAGATAAGAAAAAAATTGTTAGCGCATAGAACATATAATTAACTTAATATGGCCCGATTGCGTCTCAGAGTCCAGAGAGAGAAAAAAAAATTTAAACAGAGACTATGAGAGTTCGACTTTAGATAAAAATTTTTGTATCAAGTAATATTTTGGACTTAGAAAAAAAATGACTTAGCATATTCGCGATGCATTGATAAAATCGGGAAAATCAGCGACGATTTTGTTTGTAAAATTTGGGCAAGTCAATTTTCGCCTAAGTATTATTCGGGCAAGTTTGAAAGTCGGGTAAGCATCCGATTTTCGGTCAAAAAGTTAAACAGTCAACATGCAAAAAGTCGTCTCCGATGTTAAGTGCAGATTCGGGTAACGAAAATCGGGTATAATTTGGGCGAAATAAAGTGTTTGCGACAGTGAGGTTTTTCGCCGAAAGTTTTAACGTGAAATTCGGGTAGATTTAGAGATCATCTACAGTGAAGATTCGCCGAGTTTAAAATCGGGTAAATGAATTTCGGCGAAACACACTGTGAGTCTACAGAGGATTTTCGGGTAGAAATTCAAATTTCTCCCGAATGTCGAAGTCTCTTTTGCTAAAATCTGCAGAAATCAAGAGAAAACAGCGTAAAATATGCAGAAATGAGTTCGTTCTTACCGAATAGGAGTGGGTAAATGTAGGAATTTTGACGAAAAATGATTTGGGATTGAGAATCGAAAGCTTTTATTTTGAAATCGGGGAGATTTTCGTGTCGTACTATGCAAGATTCGGGGGTTTTGGAGAGTGAACACTGAAATTCGGGCGCTCTGGCATATTTAATACTTTCACTGTGTATTTTCGGGTGTTTGAAGATTCGGGCACAGTTGAGGAAAATTCGCCGTGCTAATATTCGGACAAAAGTTACTTGTAAGTTAAGCCCGAAAAGTTGGCCCGAAAAGTATTTATTTGACCCGAAAATTACTGTTAAAGATGGCCCGAAAAGTATAAAAGTATTTGTTTGACCCGAAAATCAGTATTTTTCAAAGTTTCAAAATGCTTAATGATATACGAATTTTTGTACGGAACATTTTGAAAATTCCAAACTCCCCCTCAATTTAAGCCTATCTGTCAAACACTCCCCCTGAATAAAGTAAAGAAACTCCCCCTCAATTTATGCACACTACAAAAACATAAAAGAATTAATGAAAATCATGAATGGCATCTATGTACACTATATAAGGTTCTTGGAAGCGCAATCGATTATGGATCCCGATTCAACATGCCCAACTTAGACACGAGGAATTGGAATCGTTTCTCATCCAATGCTTTCGTGAATAGGTCAGCAAGTTGAAGTTCGGTGTTTACAAAATGCATTTCGATTGTGCCTTGCTCCACATGTTCCTTAATAAAGTGATACCTAATGTCTATATGTTTTGTGCGTGAATGATGTACAGGATTGCAGGTAATAGCTATTGCACTCTTAGAGTCGCTAAAAATGGGAATGTTATTTAATGAAATGCCAAAATCTCGTAGCTGGCTTTTCATCCATAAAACTTGCGAGCAACAACTTGCAGCGGCGACATATTCTGCCTCCGCTGTAGAAGTTGATACGCAGTTTTGCTTTCGAGATGACCAGCTTACGAGTTTACCCCCTAGAAATTGAGCGGTTCCGGAGGTGCTTTTTCTGTCCAGCTTGCATCCCGCATAATCTGCATCCGTGTAGCCAACAAGGCGTAAGTCTGAGTCCTTGGGGTACCATAGGCCGAGGTTTGGGGTTCCTTTGAGGTACTTGAAGATCCTCTTTACTGCTAGCATGTGGGATTCCTTTGGATCAGCTTGAAAGTGGGAGCACAGACATGTCGCGAACATAATATCTGGGCGACTGGACGTGAGGTAGAGTAATGAGCCTATCATGCCTCGATACGTGGTTTGGTTGACGGGTTTCCCTGAGGTATCTGCATCGAGCTTGCATGAAGGAGACATAGGAGTACTGGCAGTGTTGGAGTTGTCCAAGCTGTACTTCTTGAGGATGTCATGAACGTACTTGGACTGGTTGATGAAGATTCCATCATGGAGTTGTTTGACTTGAAGGCCTAAGAAGAAACTTAGCT
Source organism: Lindernia subracemosa (assembly GCA_028392965.1). NCBI lineage: Eukaryota > Viridiplantae > Streptophyta > Magnoliopsida > Lamiales > Linderniaceae > Vandellia > Vandellia subracemosa. The sequence goes on from JAQPCC010000065.1 coordinate 742,953, forward strand.
CTCCCATCAAACTCATTTCGAACTTTTGCTTCATCAAATCTCCAAAGTTTCTGCAGAGTCTTGCATCCGTTGAGCCAAAGATAATGTCGTCGACATATATCTGTACTAGCAAAATATCTGATCCGCTTCTTTTGGTGAAGAGAGTCGTGTCGATTGTCCCTTTCGTGAAACCGGAGGAAATGAGGAAATCAGAGAGGACCTCATACCAAGCTCGAGGTGCTTGTTTGAGGCCATACAGAGCTTTGTCCAACCGGTACACGTAGTCGGGATTGTCTCTGCTCACAAAACCTTCAGGCTGAGAAACGAAAACTTCTTCCTTCAGTATTCCATTGAGGAAGGCTGTTTTGACGTCCATTTGATATACGGTGAAGTTTTTGTGCGCGGCAAAGGCTAGGAAGATCCTGATGGCTTCAATTCTGGTGACAGGTGCATAGGTCTCGTCGTAGTCGATTCCTTCCTGTTGATTGTATCCTTTCGCCACTAGTCTTGCCTTATTTCTGATCACGACCCCTTGTTCATCCTTCTTATTTTTGAAGACCCACTTTGTTGGAAATTATTCTGTTGTGTTCAACTGATGATGAAGACTGAAGATTCGAGAGACAAAGACAACCGAAGGTTCAATTATAATTGAACACTAAGGGGGAGATTGTTGGAAGTATTTTATAGTGTTAAATAATGTTGTTATCTTTGTCTAGGGACTAAATTGTAATATATGTATAGTTAGGGACTAGAATGCAAATATACCAATATTGATTGGTATATATAGGGCAAGTATGTGTGATTAGCACACAACTTGAGTTGAACTTTCTCTCACTAGAAAAACTCTCTCATCATTATCTTTATTAGGGTTGGTTTGTAGAGAGAGAAAGGTTAATTGTAGAGAGAAGGTTGAGGTTTAATGAAGGTCTAATTGAATATTATCCAAATGCTTCCGCTCGATCATCTTCAAGGTAATTTCGATTAGATCTATGCTCGAGTTCATCGTTGGATGTTAAAAAACGGACCTAAGAATTGGTATCAGAGCCAAAATCGTGTGAATTGATCGACTTTTTGTTTGCTGAAAATTTTTTTCGTATGGCATGTTCTTCGCACGAAAAAGGTCATTTGCTTTGATTTAGATTTCGTATGATGATTGCCTGCTGTTTTCACATGATATTAAGCTGAATATCTTTCGCAATATCAAATATGTGCTTAATTGATTGATCAATTGTGATTAGAACTGAAAAATTAGAATTTACGATCAAAATGATACTTTCGATATTTATACTATTCATCTTTCGAAAACTTTGAAATCTGATATATTATGCTCTTGATTGTGTTAATCGAGTGTTTTCAGTGATTGCCCAACATATTTCGATCGATTAACTGTGTTTAAACTGATAATTTGAGTGTTATTTGAAGATTTCACATATAAAATCGCGTTTTCGTACCATACATAAACTTTTCGCACTACTGTTCATTTTTTCGCACGAAGTTACTCTAAGGCCTAGATAATCCAACTAAACATATATTTAAACGATCTTACCACGATTTGAAGGTCGGAAGAATTCGAGCTCGCGTCGGGTGTTGTGTGTTCTTGAGAGGTTGGGGGCTCACTTTGATTTTCACACAATACACATTATTATGTGTTAGGGTTTTAGTATTTATACCACAAGTTGGTATATAATACTTGGGCCCCCTAACAAAGCCCAATTACACTAAGCCTCTTATAAAGAGAATCTTTATAAATACACAACAAAGATAATTATAATTAATTGAACACAATAAAATATTCCTAACAATCTCCCCCTTTGTGTTCAATCGTCAATTCGGCATGGATTATCTTTGTGGGGCTTAGTGCATTTGCGTGAGTCCTAAAGGAATTTCCTCCTTGTCTTGTCTTTTGACCTCTTCTTTTTGGAGATCTTCAAGCTCACCGTGTCTTGATCTTCGCTTCTCGGCACCGTCTCTTCTTAATCTTCTTTGTAAGCTCGACTCGTAAATGCCGGAAGGGATTTGAAGTCGCTTGCCGGATTTCTTCTTTTTGTGTTCGATCTCTCCTTTCGATAATAGCGCAACTCCCCCTACTTTTGGTCAACCTTATGTTGGGATTGGGAAGTTCTCTTTGAAATTTTGAGAGACGCACACGAGGCAGCAACTTCGATCTTTGTAGTCCATGGTGTTCGCTTGATTATTTGACGACGTTTGAGGATTTAGCGTTTCTGATCTATCTTGCACTTTCGTCGTGGTGTTGCTCCCATTTTGCTTTAGTACTACTCCCCCTCATGAAGATCGAGTTGGGGAGATCGCCATGCGATGGGTCAAAATGAGGCATTATCTTTGGCAAGAAGATCACGTCGTCGGGACATGAGGATGGCGTTGGTAGGAACTCAGGTTAGGTAATAACCTGACGTAGCCACCAAGGCAGTCGTCAAGTCTTCTCCAATCTTCTTCTTCTCGGCGCCGGATTCGTCTTCTTCGAAGGAAGTTGTCTGGTTCAGCCTCGAGGAAGCTTGTCTGGCTCCGGAAGAAGGTACGCGTGGGGTGTTAGGCTCCTTTGGAATGTTCCATTCAAGTGCAGAGGAGCCCGACTTCAGAGTGGTGAGCGCGGCAGAGATTGGTGGGTGGTCCGACCTGTTTGTTTATGCGTGTCCCCTTCTCCCCCTCATGGCGATTCGTGTTAACGATATCGGCATGCTTGTGTAGGAAGATTAGGAGGACACAAACGACAGGTCGGTGATGGTAATAACCAGACGGAGCCACAAAGGCAATCCGTCGTGTAAGAAACCGGGGTCACGAAGACTTCCCGTTAACATCGATCTAGGAGCTATGCTCGTAGACGATGGCCTGAAACCGTTGTTGCTTTGATGTTGCAACGGCAGGACTTTCTTCCAATCCTCGAATCATGTCGAAGCAAGACATGTGTGGCGACCCTCATTTTCTAAATATTATTATTGGCGGATTTCCGCCACGAAGGCCGCGGAAGACCCATTTTACAAAAACGTTTTCGCAAAATAACATAATTTACAAAGTTGTATATTTACAAAGGCCGTAGCCCCATAATATTCAAAATATTAAAACGCCCTAATGCCGCTCCACAGGACTTCATCCATGTACAACCTCGCTCTCAAAAGTCCGTGGAGTCACCGCCATCAGCCTGCCTCAGTCGCGACGTACCTCGACGTCGGACTCTGTCGTACCTACAACACATAAAACTGAGCGATTGCCCAGTAGGTGAAAACATGCATGAATGCAGCGTGCGCTCACCCATCATCCCAAAATATCTCACCATAAATGCACGCTCGACTTTTACCTCTCAATCCATCTTATCATATCTCAACACAGGGCCCTTGATTACTAGGACCTCTGCCAAAGAATTGGCGTTTACGATCACCCCCTGTTCCTTGCTGATTCTCTCTTCTTCTTTTCGCCTCTTGAGCCTCGACAATCTGCGCCTCCGCTTGCTCGGCAATCATCGCCCGCTCTGCCACTTGTGTGAATTCCATCTGTCGGGCTCCCACTATACTTAAGTCTCGATAGATTTCGGGTTTGAGGCCCAATATAAACCTCGTTACCTTCAAGAGATTAGTTGTCACCATATGAGGGGCAAAACGAGACAGCTCCTCAAATTTGCGGATATACTCCGCGACTGTCATCCCTCCTTGTTTTAAGCACATAAACTCGTGCATTCTCCTTTCTTGTTCGTGGGCTGTGAAGTATTTGCTGTGGAATAATTCACTGAATCGTTCCCACAACATTGTCATTGGATTCTCCAAGACCTTAACTGTGTCCCACCAGAACCTAGCGTTTCCCCTTAGCATGGAAACGGCACAAAGGACCTTTTCATCCTCCGGCACCCGACTATAGATAAACATATCTTCAATTGTACGCATCCAATCTTCTGCCACTGCAGGATCAGTGGCATCCGCAAACGTTGGGGGGTTTAGTTTTCTGAATCTCTCCCCTATAATCTCCACACGCTCCGGTTGTGGAGACTGACGATGTTCAGAGGAATTCCTACTATGGATAAGCTCATTGATCTGGTCCGATTGTCGTTGGACCAGTTCAGTAAGTCGTAAGATGGTAGAGTCCCGCTCATTAGTAGGGGACTCGGGTTCGTCCCTACGACTAGATTCACCCGCGTCTCTTTTTCTTCCTCTCGGCATTCTTACTATTATCTACAATTATTCATACAAGTAGGCATATTACTTCTACATTCAGTTATACTTAAAACATAAAAGCTCACAGGCAAAGGCTGATCCTCCAGACTTTTGAGTCGCCGTACATGGACAGTCTTCAGAATCTCTAACCTAAGCTCTGATACCACCTGTGGCGACCCTCATTTTCTAAATATTATTATTGGCGGATTTCCGCAACGAAGGCCGCGGAAGACCCATTTTACAAAAACTTTTTCGCAAAATAACATAATTTACAAAGTTGTATATTTACAAAGGCCGTAGCCCCAAAATATTCAAAATATTAAAACGCCCTAATGCCGCTCCACAGATCTTCATCCATGTACAACCTCGCTCTCAAAAGTCCGTGGAGTCACCGCCATCAGCCTGCCTCAGTCGCGACGTACCTCGACGTCGGACTCGGTCGTACCTACAACACATAAAACTGAGCGATTGCCCAGTAGGTGAAAACATGCATGAATGCAGCGTGCGCTCACCCATCATCCCAAAATATCTCACCATAAATGCACGCTCGACTTTTACCTCTCAATCCATCTTATCATATCTCAACACAGGGCCCTAGGTTAGACTCGACACCTCGCGCGCCCATAACAATCACGGTAGCCTACACTGATAGCGTTTAGACGTTCACGCTACTGCCCTACCAGGTCGCTTCTTCCGCGAAAATAATATAAAAGACGGTAGCCTACACTGATAGCGTTTAGACGTTCACGCTACTGCCCTACCAGGTCGTTCCTTCCGCGAAAATAATATAAAAGACGGTTTTGCACCTCGGGACGTTCACGCCCGAGTAGACAGATCGATCACGCCTGTCTGCCGTCAGGTGTCATATATGAGTACTAACCTCGATTCTTCTACGAATCATCAACGCGATCACGATCTACCCCACTCGTTGACACTATAAAGTGTCACCGTGTCCACACGGTCATCACTCACTCGTACTGATATGAAATGCATGTGTGATATACAAATGAAATGCCACAGTACACATTAAAACTACCTTCCCTGAAAATATTATTTTGAACCTGGAAATAGTTCCGCATCCTTGGGTACATACAAACTGTTCTGGTATTGTAGACTCCCGTCTTCGCGTATTTTAAGGTCGGATGATGTTTCTTCTGGTTGCGCGCCTTTCGCTTTCAAGTACAGCTCGTCTCTCCCCTGGGCCTTCTTGATTCTCTCTAATAATGTGGGTTGAAGAGTCAGTGTAGCCAGTTTTGTTTCGACTTCGCCTATATTAACTATTTCCACCCCGAGTCGATAAAACTCTGTGTTCACAGCTTTTCGGCTCAATGCGTCAGCAACTACGTTTGCTTTGCCTGGATGGTAGTTGATTACGCAGTCGTAGTCCTTAACAAGTTCTAGCCAACGTCGTTGCCTCATATATTTCGCATCTTTCTCCATAAAGGTACTGCTGCGAGTTCCAGATCGTGTGTTGGGTAATTCTTCTCGTACTCTTTCAATTGTCGAGAAGCATATGCGATAACCTTCCCATTTTGCATCAACACGCATCCCAAGCCATTCTTCGATGCGTCGCTATAGACCGAAAATCCTCCGGTTCCCGATGGTATCGTCAAAATTGGGGCTGAAGTAAGCCGTCTCTTCAGTTCCTGGAAGCTCTGCTCACATGATTCCGTCCATACGAACGGTATATTCTTCCTTGTCAGATTCGTCAGGGTTGAGGCAATACTAGAGAAGTCCGCAATGAACTTACGGTAGTATCCTGCAAGTCCTAGAAAACTCCGTACTTCAGTAGGAGTAGTGGGTCGTGACCAGTTATTCACTGCTTCGATCTTACTGGGATCCACCGAGATTCCATTTCCATGTCTGGCCCCACTGTATCACCACTAGCCTTCCAGCGTGCTTTGTCCTCACTCGCACACACCCTGAGCTACTTCTCAGGGGGTCACCCATCCCAGTGTTACTTCAAGTCAAGCACGCTTAACTTTGAAGTTTTTATGGATGAGCTCCCGAAAAGGAAGGTGCACCTTGGTGATATGAGTAGCACAATCAATTCTCTTATATCATTCTTTTTTGACTTGACACGCCCATACATTGCCAGTCTCAGAATACCTCTCATTCGGATGTGGAATCGGTTCATTCATGTATCCCTCCGCCTAGAAGCCTCGTCGGGAGCCGCTCCTTGTCCGTGCTCCTCTTTGGCACCGGCGATCACTCCCCGCCCTCATCGGCCCCGGGTGTTACATGCCCACCAGCTTCCGCTTGGTTCGTCCCCGAACCACATCGTACTGGAAGAGGTTGTGCTCTGATACCATTTGTAACAGCCCGCTCACGGGACCTGTGGGGTTGGGCCCACTGCACTTCATTGATTGTCTGGCCCCACTGTATCACCACTAGCCTTCCAGCGTGCTTTGTCCTCACTCGCACACACCCTGAGCTACTTCCCAGGGGGTCACCCATCCCAGTGTTACTTCAAGTCAAGCACGCTTAACTTTGAAGTTTTTATGGATGAGCTCCCGAAAAGGAAGGTGCACCTTGGTGATATGAGTAGCACAATCAATTCTCTTATATCATTCTTTTTTGACTTGACACGCCCATACATTGCTAGTCTCAGAATCCCTCTCATTCGGATGTGGAATCGGTTCATTCATGTATCCCTCCGCCTAGAAGCCTCGTCGGGAGCCGCTCCTTGTCCGTGCTCCTCTTTGGCACCGGCGATCACTCCCCGCCCTCATCGGCCCCGGGTGTTACATGCCCACCAGCTTCCGCTTGGTTCGTCCCCGAACCACATCGTACTGGAAGAGGTTGTGCTCTGATACCATTTGTAACAGCCCGCTCACGGGACCTGTGGGGTTGGGCCCACTGCACTTCATTGATTGTCTGGCCCCACTGTATCACCAGCCTTCCAGCGTGCTTTGTCCTCACTCGCACACACCCTGAGCTACTTCCCAGGGGGTCACCCATCCCAGTGTTACTTCAAGTCAAGCACGCTTAACTTTGAAGTTTTTATGGATGAGCTCCCGAAAAGGAAGGTGCACCTTGGTGATATGAGTAGCACAATCAATTCTCTTATATCATTCTTTTTTGACTTGACACGCCCATACATTGCCAGTCTCAGAATCCCTCTCATTCGGATGTGGAATCGGTTCATTCATGTATCCCTCCGCCTAGAAGCCTCGTCGGGAGCCGCTCCTTGTCCGTGCTCCTCTTTGGCACCGGCGATCACTCCCCGCCCTCATCGGCCCCGGGTGTTACAGGCTACTTGCTCCAACCAGAATTCACACTTCTTAAATTTGGCATAGAGCTGTTTCTCCCGCATAATTCCTAAGACAGTGCGTAGATGGGTTGCGTGTTCTTCTTTCGTCTTAGAATATATGAGAATATCGTCGATGAAGACGATAACAAAGCGATCAAGAAAGTCTTTGAAAACCCGATTCATCAGGTCCATAAAAGCGGCTGGTGCATTTGTCAGCCCGAAAGGCAGGACCAAAAACTCGTAATGGCCGTACCTCGTGCTGAACGCGGTTTTCGGAATATCTGACTCCCTGATCTTCAGTTGATGGTATCCAGAACGGAGGTCGATTTTCGAGAATATCGTAGCACCTTGCAATTGGTCGAATAAATCGTCGATCCTCGACAACGGATATTTATTCTTGATCGTGCTTTTATTCAGCTCTCTGTAGTCGATGCACAGCCTCATCGATCCATTCTTCTTCCGCACAAAAAGAACTGGTGCTCCCCACGGTGAGAAGCTGGGCTGAATGAACCCCTTTTGCAACAGTTCCTCCAGCTGTTCTTTCAACTCTCGTAGTTCATTAGGCGCTAGACGGTAAGGGGCTTTAGAGATTGGGGCTACTCCTGGCACTAGATCTATCGTGAACTGTATTTCTCGATCAGGGGGTAACCCCGGGAGATCATCAGGAAATACATCGGCGTATTCGTTGACTATTGGCACGTGTTTTAGTCCTGGAGGAGATAACTCATCTGCTTTCACCGCGTATACTAGAAAAGACTCACAACCTGACATCAGAAGTCGTTGAGCCTTTAAAGCAGAAATTCGAGGGGTACTGTTCTGATTTACCTTACCCGAAAAAGTGAACACCTCTTCCTCGGGTAATTGGAATCTTACTATCTTTCTATTACAGTCAATGATGGCTCCATATCTTGAAAGCCAATCCATCCCGAAGATAACATCGTAGTCGTTCATCGGGATTACGATCAAATCGACTCTCAACTTTCTACCATCTATGATCACGGAGCATCCTTCCAACACTTGATTAGTGTGTGTCGGATCACCGTGTGGTAAGCTTACTACATAGTTACACTCAGATAAGGTAGGAGATATTCCCACCTTTGCGACATATTTAGCCGACACAAACGAATGTGTGGCTCCCGAATCAATGAGCACAGATGTAGGTGTGTTATAGATAGTTAACGTACCCGTCACTACTGAGGGGTTTGCTTCTGCCTCCTCGTTCGTCAAGGTGAAAACTCGAGCTGGAACGGGTAGAGGTCGGACCGGTGGTTGGGTCGAGTTCTGCGGAAAATTTTCTTGACAATTTCTGGCATAATGGCCTAATCTCCCGCATCGGAAGCACTGGGGATTTGGATTTGGCCCCGTTCTGACACAAGCTCCAACATGCCCGCATTTTGGGCATTGGGGCGTAAAGTTTGGGGGTTTATTCGGGAAGCTAGTCGGTCCTTGATTAGGCATTGACTTTGGACGCCAGTTTTGTTGACCCTGGCGGTTTCCTTGATTACTAGGACCTCTGCCAAAGAATTGGCGTTTACGATCACCCCCTGTTCCTTGCTGATTCTCTCTTCTTCTTTTCGCCTCTTGAGCCTCGACAATCTGCGCCTCCGCTTGCTCGGCAATCATCGCCCGCTCTGCCACTTGTGTGAATTCCATCTGTCGGGCTCCCGCTATACTTAAGTCTCGATAGATTTCGGGTTTGAGGCCCATTATAAACCTCGTTACCTTCAAGAGATTAGTTGTCACCATATGAGGGGCAAAACGAGACAGCTCCTCAAATTTGCGGATATACTCCGCGACTGTCATCCCTCCTTGTTTTAAGCACATAAACTCGTGCATTCTCCTTTCTTGTTCGTGGGCTGTGAAGTATTTGCTGTGGAATAATTCTCTGAATCGTTCCCACAACATTGTCATTGGATTCTCCAAGACCTTAACTGTGTCCCACCAGAACCTAGCGTTTCCCCTTAGCATGGAAACGGCACAAAGGACCTTTTCATCCTCCGGCACCCGACTATAGATAAACATATCTTCAATTGTACGCATCCAATCTTCTGCCACTGCAGGATCAGTGGCATCCGCAAACGTTGGGGGGTTTAGTTTTCTTAATCTCTCCCCTATAATCTACACACGCTCCGGTTGTGGAGACTGACGATGTTCAGAGGAATTCCTACTATGGATAAGCTCATTGATCTGGTCCGATTGTCGTTGGACCAGTTCAGTAAGTCGTAAGATGGTAGAGTCCCGCTCATTAGTAGGGGACTCGGGTTCGACCCTACGACTAGATTCACCCGCGTCTCTTTTTCTTCCTCTCGGCATTCTTACTATTATCTACAATTATTCATACAAGTAGGCATATTACTTCTACATTCAGTTATACTTAAAACATAAAAGCTCACAGGCAAAGGCTGATCCTCCAGACTTTTGAGTGGCCGTACATGGACAGTCTTCAGAATCTCTAACCTAAGCTCTGATACCACCTGTGGCGACCCTCATTTTCTAAATATTATTATTGGCGGATTTCCGCAACGAAGGCCGCGGAAGACCCATTTTACAAAACCTTTTTCGCAAAATAACATAATTTACAAAGTTGTATATTTACAAAGGCCGTAGCCCCAAAATATTCAAAATATTAAAACGCCCTAATGCCGCTCCACAGGTCTTCATCCATGTACAACCTCGCTCTCAAAAGTCCGTGGAGTCACCGACATCAGCCTGCCTCAGTCGCGACGTACCTCGACGTCGGACTCGGTCGTACCTACAACACATAAAACTGAGCGATTGCCCAGTAGGTGAAAACATGCATGAATGCAGCGTGCGCTCACCCATCATCCCAAAATATCTCACCATAAATGCACGCTCGACTTTTACCTCTCAATCCATCTTATCATATCTCAACACAGGGCCCTAGGTTAGACTCGACACCTCGCGCGCCCATAACAATCACGGTAGCCTACACTGATAGCGTTTAGACGTTCACGCTACTGCCCTACCAGGTCGCTTCTTCCGCGAAAATAATATAAAAGACGGTAGCCTACACTGATAGCGTTTAGACGTTCACGCTACTGCCCTACCAGGTCGTTCCTTCCGCGAAAATAATATAAAAGACGGTTTTGCACCTCGGGACGTTCACGCCCGAGTAGACAGATCGATCACGCCTGTCTGCCGTCAGGTGTCATATATGAGTACTAACCTCGATTCTTCTACGAATCATCAACGCGATCACGATCTACCCCACTCGTTGACACTATAAAGTGTCACCGTGTCCACACGGTCATCACTCACTCGTACTGATATGAAATGCATGTGTGATATACAAATGAAATGCCACAGTACACATTAAAACTACCTTCCCTGAAAATATTATTTTGAACCTGGAAAATTTATTTCGAAAACTTTTAATCGGGCGTTAGAATAGACTATGCCCGTTGAACTCAGAACATTTTTCTCATTCAATGATGTAAAAATAATTTTTCTCCAAAAGACTTTTTTTTTTTTTTTTTTTTTTTTAAAGACCCGAATTTTATTCAAGCCCGAAAGTTGCTGCCCGAAAATGAGTCTGACGCCGAAAATGTTTTGACCCGAAAAATGTGGCCCGAAAGTTCCACCCGAAAAATCTTAATTTTAAACGCCGAAAACTTGAGCCCGAATATCTTTCTAAGGCCCGAAACTCTTTACCCGAAAATAAACATAATTCGTCGAATTTCCTTTCTGACTCAGAATATTTAAAAGACCCGAAAATACTTTGTCCGAAAGTATTAAAGACCCAGAAACGTATACCTATCCGAATTTATATAAATTCCAGTCTACAGTACAAAGTATTATGCCCAAAAACTATTCAAACACCCGAAAACATTCAAGTGCCCGAATAACATCTACCCGAAAACATTCCTAACTCATTCAACTTCCATGTAAATACAACTATAACACGTAACATAGATTCAAACCCAAAAATCTGGGTTTTTAACGCATATAGCCACCCGAAAATTCACCTCATCATCATGTAAGTCACGTAAGATCATAACAAAATACGTTATCACATAAAACACATAATATTTACGTGTTTGTAGATGAAAGATTTCACCTACCTCACGTCCGAAGCTTTGAAGTTTTAGGATTTTCTCGAGCTCCCTAATCTTTTGTTAGCCAAGTTCTTTGTGCGATTCTTTCCTTCTCTTTTCTTGGTTTCGAAAATGTTCCCTGTTTTTCACTTAATGGGGTGTAGATATACTTTGAGGTAAATGATGATAAGTAGGTGACAAGGAGGTGACGAGTTTTTCCTCTTAGGTTAAGAAATGTCTTGCCCGAAAGTTATTTACACTTCACCCGAATTTCACTTTGTCTTTACCCGAATTCTTCCCTTTGTTCTTGCCCGAAAATTGCTTCACCTGAATTTATTTGGGCTTCACCTTAATGCTGCCATCACCCGAATTTTAGCCCTCTTTTGTCCAAACATAACATTTTCGGGTGTTCCTTCTATTTAGTTGTCTATGTTTACCCGAATTTTTGAGATTCTTCACCTAAATAAAATTTCTAAGTCACATAATCATATAGTTAAATACATCAAAATCCCGTATTAAATTTTACGGGTATTACATCCTCCCCCCCTTAAAAGAATTTCGTCCCCGAAATTACGCCAATTGGAATAATTCGGGATAACGATTTCTCATATCGTCCTCTCGCTCCCAAGTGGCTTCTTCAATTGCTTGATTCCGCCACAATACTTTGACTAACGGAATGTTTTTATTCCGAAGTTGTTTTATTTCCTGCATCAAAATCTCTACCGGCTTTTCTTCATAACTTAGGTCTGGCCTCAACTGCTGATAAGAAAACTTGTTCTCCACCACCTGGCTTGGGTTCGCGAAGTATTTTCGTAATGTTGATACGTGGAATACATCGTGGACCTGTGACAGTGAAGCTGGTAATTCTAACTGATACGCGACCTCGCCGACTCGTTTAATAATTTTAAATGGGCCTATATATCTTGGACTCAGCTTGCCTTTTCGTCCGTATCGCTTTACGCCTTTCATCGGGGATATCTTCAAAAATACCCAGTCGTCTTCTACGAATTCCAATGGCCTCCGTCTCTGATCCGCATAGCTCTTTTGTCTACTTTGAGCCGTTCGCATTTTCTCCCGAATTTTCTCTATGGCTTCCGTGATTTCACGTATCATGTCGGGGCCTAATAATGTTCGCTCGTCGACTTCATCCCAGTGTACTGGAGATCGGCATTTACGCCCGTATAAGGCCTCGTACGGTGCCATCCTAATCGTCGCGTGATAGCTATTATTGTATGAGAACTCGATCAGTGGGAGGTATTTGCTCCAATTTCCCTTGAAGTCTAGTACGCATTCACGTAACATATCCTCAAGGGTTTGGATTGTTCGTTCGGATTGCCCATCAGTCTGAGGATGGTATGCGGTACTAAATGATAGCTTAGTCCCCATCGCCTTCTGCAAGCTCTTCCAGAAATTGGATAGAAATCTCGAATCTCGATCCGAAACGATTGATATCGGAATCCCGTGGAGTCGAATTATCTCCTGAATGTATAACTCCGCGTAACGTTCCAGAGAGAAAGTCGAACCAATTGGTAGGAAGTGAGCTGACTTGGTGAGACGGTCGACAATCACCCATATGGCGTCGTGGCCTTTTACCGTCTTTGGTAAGCCGACGACAAAATCCATTGTAATGTGGTCCCACTTCCATTCGGGAATTGGTAGGGGTTGTAAGGTCCCTGCCGGTCGTTGGTGTTCTGCCTTAATTTGCTGACAAGTTAGACATTGGCTTACGAAGGTTGCAATGTCCTTCTTCATCCCCGGCCACCAGTAGGTCGTTCGCAAATCTTGATACATCTTTGTGGCGCCTGGATGTACTGAGTACGCTGTGGTATGTGCTTCCGTCATTATAGTTTGTCGTAGTTCCGCATCCTTGGGTACATACAAACTGTTCTGGTATTGTAGACTCCCGTCTTCGCGTATTTTAAGGTCGGATGATGTTTCTTCTGGTTGCGCGCCTTTCGCTTTCAAGTACAGCTCGTCTCTCCCCTGGGCCTTCTTGATTCTCTCTAATAATGTGGGTTGAAGAGTCAGTGTAGCCAGTTTTGTTTCGACTTCGCCTATATTAACTATTTCCACCCCGAGTCGATAAAACTCTGTGTTCACAGCTTTTCGGCTCAATGCGTCAGCAACTACGTTTGCTTTGCCTGGATGGTAGTTGATTACGCAGTCGTAGTCCTTAACAAGTTCTAGCCAACGTCGTTGCCTCATATATTTCGCATCTTTCTCCATAAAGGTACTGCTGCGAGTTCCAGATCGTGTGTTGGGTAATTCTTCTCGTACTCTTTCAATTGTCGAGAAGCATATGCGATAACCTTCCCATTTTGCATCAACACGCATCCCAAGCCATTCTTCGATGCGTCGCTATAGACCGAAAATCCTCCGGTTCCCGATGGTATCGTCAAAATTGGGGCTGAAGTAAGCCGTCTCTTCAGTTCCTGGAAGCTCTGCTCACATGATTCCGTCCATACGAACGGTATATTCTTCCTTGTCAGATTCGTCAGGGTTGAGGCAATACTAGAGAAGTCCGCAATGAACTTACGGTAGTATCCTGCAAGTCCTAGAAAACTCCGTACTTCAGTAGGAGTAGTGGGTCGTGACCAGTTATTCACTGCTTCGATCTTACTGGGATCCACCGAGATTCCATTTCCATGTCTGGCCCCACTGTATCACCACTAGCCTTCCAGCGTGCTTTGTCCTCACTCGCACACACCCTGAGCTACTTCTCAGGGGGTCACCCATCCCAGTGTTACTTCAAGTCAAGCACGCTTAACTTTGAAGTTTTTATGGATGAGCTCCCGAAAAGGAAGGTGCACCTTGGTGATATGAGTAGCACAATCAATTCTCTTATATCATTCTTTTTTGACTTGACACGCCCATACATTGCCAGTCTCAGAATACCTCTCATTCGGATGTGGAATCGGTTCATTCATGTATCCCTCCGCCTAGAAGCCTCGTCGGGAGCCGCTCCTTGTCCGTGCTCCTCTTTGGCACCGGCGATCACTCCCCGCCCTCATCGGCCCCGGGTGTTACATGCCCACCAGCTTCCGCTTGGTTCGTCCCCGAACCACATCGTACTGGAAGAGGTTGTGCTCTGATACCATTTGTAACAGCCCGCTCACGGGACCTGTGGGGTTGGGCCCACTGCACTTCATTGATTGTCTGGCCCCACTGTATCACCACTAGCCTTCCAGCGTGCTTTGTCCTCACTCGCACACACCCTGAGCTACTTCCCAGGGGGTCACCCATCCCAGTGTTACTTCAAGTCAAGCACGCTTAACTTTGAAGTTTTTATGGATGAGCTCCCGAAAAGGAAGGTGCACCTTGGTGATATGAGTAGCACAATCAATTCTCTTATATCATTCTTTTTTGACTTGACACGCCCATACATTGCTAGTCTCAGAATCCCTCTCATTCGGATGTGGAATCGGTTCATTCATGTATCCCTCCGCCTAGAAGCCTCGTCGGGAGCCGCTCCTTGTCCGTGCTCCTCTTTGGCACCGGCGATCACTCCCCGCCCTCATCGGCCCCGGGTGTTACATGCCCACCAGCTTCCGCTTGGTTCGTCCCCGAACCACATCGTACTGGAAGAGGTTGTGCTCTGATACCATTTGTAACAGCCCGCTCACGGGACCTGTGGGGTTGGGCCCACTGCACTTCATTGATTGTCTGGCCCCACTGTATCACCAGCCTTCCAGCGTGCTTTGTCCTCACTCGCACACACCCTGAGCTACTTCCCAGGGGGTCACCCATCCCAGTGTTACTTCAAGTCAAGCACGCTTAACTTTGAAGTTTTTATGGATGAGCTCCCGAAAAGGAAGGTGCACCTTGGTGATATGAGTAGCACAATCAATTCTCTTATATCATTCTTTTTTGACTTGACACGCCCATACATTGCCAGTCTCAGAATCCCTCTCATTCGGATGTGGAATCGGTTCATTCATGTATCCCTCCGCCTAGAAGCCTCGTCGGGAGCCGCTCCTTGTCCGTGCTCCTCTTTGGCACCGGCGATCACTCCCCGCCCTCATCGGCCCCGGGTGTTACAGGCTACTTGCTCCAACCAGAATTCACACTTCTTAAATTTGGCATAGAGCTGTTTCTCCCGCATAATTCCTAAGACAGTGCGTAGATGGGTTGCGTGTTCTTCTTTCGTCTTAGAATATATGAGAATATCGTCGATGAAGACGATAACAAAGCGATCAAGAAAGTCTTTGAAAACCCGATTCATCAGGTCCATAAAAGCGGCTGGTGCATTTGTCAGCCCGAAAGGCAGGACCAAAAACTCGTAATGGCCGTACCTCGTGCTGAACGCGGTTTTCGGAATATCTGACTCCCTGATCTTCAGTTGATGGTATCCAGAACGGAGGTCGATTTTCGAGAATATCGTAGCACCTTGCAATTGGTCGAATAAATCGTCGATCCTCGACAACGGATATTTATTCTTGATCGTGCTTTTATTCAGCTCTCTGTAGTCGATGCACAGCCTCATCGATCCATTCTTCTTCCGCACAAAAAGAACTGGTGCTCCCCACGGTGAGAAGCTGGGCTGAATGAACCCCTTTTGCAACAGTTCCTCCAGCTGTTCTTTCAACTCTCGTAGTTCATTAGGCGCTAGACGGTAAGGGGCTTTAGAGATTGGGGCTACTCCTGGCACCAGATCTATCGTGAACTGTATTTCTCGATCAGGGGGTAACCCCGGGAGATCATCAGGAAATACATCGGCGTATTCGTTGACTATTGGCACGTGTTTTAGTCCTGGAGGAGATAACTCATCTGCTTTCACCGCGTATACTAGAAAAGACTCACAACCTGACATCAGAAGTCGTTGAGCCTTTAAAGCAGAAATTCGAGGGGTACTGTTCTGATTTACCTTACCCGAAAAAGTGAACACCTCTTCCTCGGGTAATTGGAATCTTACTATCTTTCTATTACAGTCAATGATGGCTCCATATCTTGAAAGCCAATCCATCCCGAAGATAACATCGTAGTCGTTCATCGGGATTACGATCAAATCGACTCTCAACTTTCTACCATCTATGATCACGGAGCATCCTTCCAACACTTGATTAGTGTGTGTCGGATCACCGTGTGGTAAGCTTACTACATAGTTACACTCAGATAAGGTAGGAGATATTCCCACCTTTGCGACATATTTAGCCGACACAAACGAATGTGTGGCTCCCGAATCAATGAGCACAGATGTAGGTGTGTTATAGATAGTTAACGTACCCGTCACTACTGAGGGGTTTGCTTCTGCCTCCTCGTTCGTCAAGGTGAAAACTCGAGCTGGAACGGGTAGAGGTCGGACCGGTGGTTGGGTCGAGTTCTGCGGAAAATTTTCTTGACAATTTCTGGCATAATGGCCTAATCTCCCGCATCGGAAGCACTGGGGATTTGGATTTGGCCCCGTTCTGACACAAGCTCCAACATGCCCGCATTTTGGGCATTGGGGCGTAAAGTTTGGGGGTTTATTCGGGAAGCTAGTCGGTCCTTGATTAGGCATTGACTTTGGACGCCAGTTTTGTTGACCCTGGCGGTTTCCTTGATTACTAGGACCTCTGCCAAAGAATTGGCGTTTACGATCACCCCCTGTTCCTTGCTGATTCTCTCTTCTTCTTTTCGCCTCTTGAGCCTCGACAATCTGCGCCTCCGCTTGCTCGGCAATCATCGCCCGCTCTGCCACTTGTGTGAATTCCATCTGTCGGGCTCCCGCTATACTTAAGTCTCGATAGATTTCGGGTTTGAGGCCCATTATAAACCTCGTTACCTTCAAGAGATTAGTTGTCACCATATGAGGGGCAAAACGAGACAGCTCCTCAAATTTGCGGATATACTCCGCGACTGTCATCCCTCCTTGTTTTAAGCACATAAACTCGTGCATTCTCCTTTCTTGTTCGTGGGCTGTGAAGTATTTGCTGTGGAATAATTCTCTGAATCGTTCCCACAACATTGTCATTGGATTCTCCAAGACCTTAACTGTGTCCCACCAGAACCTAGCGTTTCCCCTTAGCATGGAAACGGCACAAAGGACCTTTTCATCCTCCGGCACCCGACTATAGATAAACATATCTTCAATTGTACGCATCCAATCTTCTGCCACTGCAGGATCAGTGGCATCCGCAAACGTTGGGGGGTTTAGTTTTCTTAATCTCTCCCCTATAATCTACACACGCTCCGGTTGTGGAGACTGACGATGTTCAGAGGAATTCCTACTATGGATAAGCTCATTGATCTGGTCCGATTGTCGTTGGACCAGTTCAGTAAGTCGTAAGATGGTAGAGTCCCGCTCATTAGTAGGGGACTCGGGTTCGACCCTACGACTAGATTCACCCGCGTCTCTTTTTCTTCCTCTCGGCATTCTTACTATTATCTACAATTATTCATACAAGTAGGCATATTACTTCTACATTCAGTTATACTTAAAACATAAAAGCTCACAGGCAAAGGCTGATCCTCCAGACTTTTGAGTGGCCGTACATGGACAGTCTTCAGAATCTCTAACCTAAGCTCTGATACCACCTGTGGCGACCCTCATTTTCTAAATATTATTATTGGCGGATTTCCGCAACGAAGGCCGCGGAAGACCCATTTTACAAAACCTTTTTCGCAAAATAACATAATTTACAAAGTTGTATATTTACAAAGGCCGTAGCCCCAAAATATTCAAAATATTAAAACGCCCTAATGCCGCTCCACAGGTCTTCATCCATGTACAACCTCGCTCTCAAAAGTCCGTGGAGTCACCGACATCAGCCTGCCTCAGTCGCGACGTACCTCGACGTCGGACTCGGTCGTACCTACAACACATAAAACTGAGCGATTGCCCAGTAGGTGAAAACATGCATGAATGCAGCGTGCGCTCACCCATCATCCCAAAATATCTCACCATAAATGCACGCTCGACTTTTACCTCTCAATCCATCTTATCATATCTCAACACAGGGCCCTAGGTTAGACTCGACACCTCGCGCGCCCATAACAATCACGGTAGCCTACACTGATAGCGTTTAGACGTTCACGCTACTGCCCTACCAGGTCGCTTCTTCCGCGAAAATAATATAAAAGACGGTAGCCTACACTGATAGCGTTTAGACGTTCACGCTACTGCCCTACCAGGTCGTTCCTTCCGCGAAAATAATATAAAAGACGGTTTTGCACCTCGGGACGTTCACGCCCGAGTAGACAGATCGATCACGCCTGTCTGCCGTCAGGTGTCATATATGAGTACTAACCTCGATTCTTCTACGAATCATCAACGCGATCACGATCTACCCCACTCGTTGACACTATAAAGTGTCACCGTGTCCACACGGTCATCACTCACTCGTACTGATATGAAATGCATGTGTGATATACAAATGAAATGCCACAGTACACATTAAAACTACCTTCCCTGAAAATATTATTTTGAACCTGGAAAATTTATTTCGAAAACTTTTAATCGGGCGTTAGAATAGACTATGCCCGTTGAACTCAGAACATTTTTCTCATTCAATGATGTAAAAATAATTTTTCTCCAAAAGACTTTTTTTTTTTTTTTTTTTTTTTAAAGACCCGAATTTTATTCAAGCCCGAAAGTTGCTGCCCGAAAATGAGTCTGACGCCGAAAATGTTTTGACCCGAAAAATGTGGCCCGAAAGTTCCACCCGAAAAATCTTAATTTTAAACGCCGAAAACTTGAGCCCGAATATCTTTCTAAGGCCCGAAACTCTTTACCCGAAAATAAACATAATTCGTCGAATTTCCTTTCTGACTCAGAATATTTAAAAGACCCGAAAATACTTTGTCCGAAAGTATTAAAGACCCAGAAACGTATACCTATCCGAATTTATATAAATTCCAGTCTACAGTACAAAGTATTATGCCCAAAAACTATTCAAACACCCGAAAACATTCAAGTGCCCGAATAACATCTACCCGAAAACATTCCTAACTCATTCAACTTCCATGTAAATACAACTATAACACGTAACATAGATTCAAACCCAAAAATCTGGGTTTTTAACGCATATAGCCACCCGAAAATTCACCTCATCATCATGTAAGTCACGTAAGATCATAACAAAATACGTTATCACATAAAACACATAATATTTACGTGTTTGTAGATGAAAGATTTCACCTACCTCACGTCCGAAGCTTTGAAGTTTTAGGATTTTCTCGAGCTCCCTAATCTTTTGTTAGCCAAGTTCTTTGTGCGATTCTTTCCTTCTCTTTTCTTGGTTTCGAAAATGTTCCCTGTTTTTCACTTAATGGGGTGTAGATATACTTTGAGGTAAATGATGATAAGTAGGTGACAAGGAGGTGACGAGTTTTTCCTCTTAGGTTAAGAAATGTCTTGCCCGAAAGTTATTTACACTTCACCCGAATTTCACTTTGTCTTTACCCGAATTCTTCCCTTTGTTCTTGCCCGAAAATTGCTTCACCTGAATTTATTTGGGCTTCACCTTAATGCTGCCATCACCCGAATTTTAGCCCTCTTTTGTCCAAACATAACATTTTCGGGTGTTCCTTCTATTTAGTTGTCTATGTTTACCCGAATTTTTGAGATTCTTCACCTAAATAAAATTTCTAAGTCACATAATCATATAGTTAAATACATCAAAATCCCGTATTAAATTTTACGGGTATTACAACATGTCTATGGAAGTTCTAACTTGATCACAAAGATCAGGTGTTTAAAAGTGTATGTGTCCTAGAAAATATAAAAATATATGAAAAAGTGAGGACACATTAGACTCGAGTGCGCAAGGAAGTGTGGTGGTGGGGCTGAGTACCACATAATTCAATATCTCCCGCTTCCGAGTGAAGCGGTGATAGAAGACGTGGTTCCCCGTGATTTCTGAAACACCTGTCTTTTGTGAGACAGACGAGTGGGTAAGGCTCGGTTGTGCACGCGCCGTTGGACCTATTGCCACAACTTCTACCCGGGAGCTAATAAAATTAGCACCTGTACCTATGGGGGTTGGTCCGAATAATTTGTGAGTTGAGGAAATTATGTAGCGTCGGTCTTTTCAAAAGGTTTTAGTAGACGTGGCTGTTTCTTCGTGATTCGACTGAATCTCGGTGATGTTCCGGGGTTAGATTCAGTTGGGTTTGACTGAATCGTAGGAACGAAGTATCCATGCATCCGGTAGGAAGTGGTGAGTGCTGCTTTATTTTTCAGCAAGCCAGAGCATGTCGGTTGAAGCGAGCACCGAGATTTGCATTTTTAACCACCGTCGCCTTTTGAAAAGAGTTGACCGTTGTAGGCTCGAGATTCTTCTTTTGAGGTCCATCTTCGGAGGTCGGAGGTAATCTCCATGAAGCTTGATGAAGAGGAGAGAACATTTTTTTTTTTTTTTTATTATGGCCCCTTTTTTTTTTTAAATACTGATGGCCTTTTTTTTTTTTGTATATATATATATTAATCGTTATTAGTAAAATATATTTTTATACTATATATTATATCCATATAATATATATATTAATCGTTATTAGTAAAATATATTTTTATACTATATATTATATTGATATAATATATATTGTATTAGTAATATATATTAGTATATATATAATATAGTATATGCATATTATATATATTTTGTTATTCCTCCCCCTCAAAACATGCTTCCAAAAATAAAATTGCTCCCCCTCAAAAGATGCGTGGAAAGTTCGAAAGATCTGTGAATCTCTTTCCCTAAATTCACATATTTGAAGTTCGCTCCCCCTCAAAAATATAATTATAGCTCCCTTCTAAAGAAATAAGGGTCACTTCCCTTTTAAAAAAAAGTAGCTCCCCCTCAAATTAAGCTTATTTTACAAAAATGATATTTTTTATTTCCGTGCGTAATATGCATTTAGAATTTAAAGTTTTGAAAAATGCATATTTAAAATGTACCATTTTGAAAAATAGGTAATTTTTGCAATTCAACGTATATGCATTCTTGAAAGTTTAAGCTCGAAAATCTTAAAATTGTATGCATGATGATAATGTACCTATAAAATAGAGTATTTTGCATTTCGGCTCATGTATGCACGCATGCAAAAATTTGAAAGTAAAAGTCCTTTTGAAGCATGCATAGCTATATTGTACTCTATTATTTTTAAAGTAGGTATATTGTCTTTTCAGCTCGATATGCATGCCAAAGTTTACTATGGAATGCATATATAGAATTTACCTACGGTGTAGTTGCTCACCGTGCTTCCCTTTATAACGTATGTGGAGCAACTTCAAAGTACCATACGTGAGGGATGCGGTTGCTCGCGTCTCTTACCAGTCATGCATGTGGAGCAACCCGAGTACCGTGCATGCTGGAATGTGTGGCTGCTCTCGTCTCGTACCGATCATGAGTATGGAGCAACTATCTTCTAATTACTACTCATGATCGGGGTTTTGTGGTTGCTCTCGTCTCATACCAATCACGCGTGTGGAGCAACCATCGTCGAATTACCACACGTGATTGGGCTCCTGCAAAACATTATCGGGACTTTGGTACCCATTTTTGGATGGGTCCTCCCATATTAGCAGAAAACAATTTATGCACATTTGGTTCAGATATACATCCTAAATCATCCTTTAAAGTTCTATTTAATTTGATTTCTGATTTAGGAATCCAAGTTTGGTGAACTTTAGAGGGAAATGACAATTCAGCGCCGGTGAACGTGTGTCTAGGTTTAGAAGATCTGAAGATCTTCTCCCTAGCCAGTCGCAGAAGGTGTCTTTCAGACTTAATCTGGACCGGGTATTTCAAGTATGAATACGAGCTTATCGCACTATATGCGTCATCAGATGATGAGTCGTATTGCCTACAAGAATTAACATCATTCACTCTATAATGATGGTTTTTGATGGACTTTTGTTTACTAGAATAATAAGCATTTTTGTGCGTGTAAGCAATTTCATCTCTATCATTCTTTAAAGAATGAGAAATTTTGGAAGTTTGAGAAGTTCGCCTGCTTGAGCTTGGAACTTCTTCTTTAGGAACTTCCTTTTTGATAGGAGCGGGAGAAGGAGAATCTTTAGCAATGTCGTCCTTGGTTTTGGAAAATAATGTCGATTTTCCTTTCTCCTTCCTAATATTCTTTTGTTCCTTAGCATTTTTACATGTATTGCTTTTACTTTTCGTTTCTGCGCCAGTCAAAGTTGACTTAGAATTATTAGTAAAAGTCTTTTTAATTTTAGGAACGAAGGCGTCGGTTTGTGTGCCCATATCCTGCTTAAAAGAAGATTTTTCTGTATAGAGTTCATTTAAGACGGGTAGGCACGGGGAATTTTTGAGATTAGAAATCTCCTCTAGAAGTTTTTGCTTTTCTGCTCGGAAACCTACTCTTTCCGATTCCAGGGTTGCGTTCAATTCTACAATTTTACTAGCAACCTCTGGAATTTCCCAACAAGAGATAGGTTTATTAGAATGTAAACTATTTTCCCCGTTGGACGCTAAGTCTTTAGAGGAACTTTGGTCTGTTTGACCCTTTTTCGCAAGGATGCCCTCTAAGTGATGAACTTTAGAGTGCAATTTACTGCGTTCCTCAAATAAAAGTTTAAAACTACTCCGCGAATTGCTCAAATCAGACAGATAATTATTGCGTTCGAGTTCGCAATTGTTTAATTTATTTGTTAGTTCACTAATTTGAGCTTTTAATTTTACTTCTTGAGATTCAAGATTAGTGATTTTCTCACGCGCGTTTTCTAAATGGCAAGTAAGACTACCTCTTTCTTCTAAACTCTTGACTAAGCATTTGTAATTATTATCTAGTCTACTCTCTAACTCACTTATAGTCTTTTCGTGACTTATAAGTTGAGTTTGGCCTAGCTTAGAGGAATTTAGGTTCTTGGTTAGCTCACAAACGTTAGTTTCTGAGCTAGCTAATTTTGATTCAAGACTAGAAATAGTTTCTAGTGCACTAGCTAACTTAGTTTCTAACGCTTGGGTAGTCCTACGTTCGTGTTTATGTTCACGACGCATGGTTTTATAATCTTCCTTCAAAGAAAGAAAAGCTTTATATAAATCACTCTCGTCAAAGCTCATCTCAGAAGTTGCGGAAGTAGAATCCATAATTTTTAAAATTTTAAAATATTACTATTTTTTTTAATTTAGTTGGATACGCGATCGTTAACGCGTTGTGTAGATTTGATAATTTTTGGCTTTTGAAAAATTCAGTTCCGAAAAGTTTTGGTGTGTCGATAAAAGTCGTGAAGTTTCGAAAATTTTAAGTGTCGAAAACTTTTTGGGGTGTACCGAAAAGTTTTGAAGAAATGTCGAAGAACTTCAAAAATATCACCAAGAACTTTTTCTACAATATGCCAAAAATATTTTGGAATAAAAAAAAATTGGCTTTTAAAAATTTCTGCACCGAAAAGTTTGATTTATCTAGAAATATTGTGAAGTATCGAGAATTTTGGGTACCGAAAAGATTTTTGGTATATACCGAAAAACTTTTGAGGTGATTTCGAAAACTTCGGAAATTTATCAAACTTATCTATAATTTGCCAAAAATGTTTTGATGTGATATGATGCGAAAATAAATTTCTTGTTAGGAGTGCGAAAATAGATTTTCGAAGTGGGGGTTTTTGAAGTGTTCAGTGCGAAAACATGGCTGCGAAAACCTTTTTATTATTTTTATTTATTTATTATTATTATTATTTTTTTGAATGCGCAAACTTTAAGTTGATGCGAAAACTGATTTTTTTTTTCTTTTAAGTTGGGTGCGAAAATTGATTTGCAAACCCCTTTTTTTTTTTTTAAGGATGCGAAAACTGGATTCGCAAACTTAGTTTTTTTTTTTTTTTTTTTTTTTTTAACCTGGATGCGAAAACCTGAAATTTAATTTAATTTAATTTTTTTTTTTTCAGGGTGCGAAAACCTGAACAGTAACTATAATAAAATAATAATTTTTTATTTTTTATTTTTTTAATTGGGTTTGCAAAGGTGTTTGCGAAGCCACGTAACAAAAGGTTTGCGAAGCTAGCTAACAAAAGGTATGCGAAGCAAAAAAAAGTTTGCGAAGTGGGTTTGCGAACCAACTTTGCGAAGCAGCTTTTCGCAGTGAAGGTTTGCGAACTGGGTTTTCGAACCAACTTTTCGCAGTGAGTTTTCGCAGTGGTTTTCAGTCCGAAAACTTTTCTGCGAAAACACTGAACCCACTTTTCGATCCCCAAACACAAAATTAATCAAATTAGCCCTGGGTAAAGATCGAAACACTTATATCCTAACTCCTAAACACTCAATCAAGCATCTAAACACCAAAACATGTCAAATTTTTCGAAAATTTTGAAGAACATGCGATGAACACAGAAAAATAAAAACGAAAAATTTGACTCAAATCTTAACGCGCGTGGCTCTGATACCACTTGTAAGGCCTAGATAATCCAACTAAACATATATTTAAACGATCTTACCACGATTTGAAGGTCGGAAGAATTCGAGCTCGCGTCGGGTGTTGTGTGTTCTTGAGAGGTTGGGGGCTCACTTTGATTTTCACACAATACACATTATTATGTGTTAGGGTTTTAGTATTTATACCACAAGTTGGTATATAATACTTGGGCCCCCTAACAAAGCCCAATTACACTAAGCCTCTTATAAAGAGAATCTTTATAAATACACAACAAAGATAATTATAATTAATTGAACACAATAAAATATTCCTAACAGTTACTGTTCATTTTTCGCACGAAGTTACTGTTCATCGCGAAATTACTGTTCATTCGCAAAACTTTTGCGAACACTGTCTATAAAAAGTTTGTCGAACCCAACATGTTTCTCGAACTGTCTGTAAAACAAAAAAAAATATTATTATAATAAAAGTTTGTCGAATCAGAGATAGAGAAAAATAAAAAAAAAATTTAAAAAAAATTAAAAAATATTATTCTAATGAAGTTTGTCGAATCAGTTACTAAAAAAAATAATAATAAAAAATTATAATAATAAAAAAAAAATTGAAGTTTGTCGAATCAGCATAAAAATAAAAAAAATAAAAAAAATAAAAATCGCAAAAGTGAGAGAGAATAGTTTGTCGCAATATTGAAGAGTTTGTCGCAACAAAACAAAATATAAAATAAATCTCTCGAAGACTTTCTCGAACCCAAAGATTTGTCGAACCGAAAAAATAATAATAATAATAAATAAATAAATAATAAAAAAATAACTTAAAATAAATAAAATAATAATAATAAAACTTTCTCGAACTGACTTCATAATAAAAAAATAATAATAATAAAAAAACAAAGCAAAGTTTGCGAACTTTCTTAAACAAAAATATTATTATAATATTAAGTTTTTGTTACTACTGTTTTGCATAATACATTCGCACCCTATTTCATATTCGCATTTGTGATACACAAAACTGACTTTCGTACGAAAACTATTTGTTATACGAAAAGGATTTGGAATCAATTGTCCTCGTACGAAAAGTCTTCCATACGAAAACTTTGGCACGAAAAATAAATTTTTTTCGCACGCTACTGCATCCGAGAAAAAACAATTCATATACGAAAAAT
The DNA here is from genome assembly GCA_028392965.1 of Lindernia subracemosa. Taxonomy (NCBI): domain Eukaryota; kingdom Viridiplantae; phylum Streptophyta; class Magnoliopsida; order Lamiales; family Linderniaceae; genus Vandellia; species Vandellia subracemosa. Next base: position 768,876 of record JAQPCC010000065.1, read on the forward strand.
ATTTTTCTCGTTCGAAAAAGTCTATACGAAAAACTATTCTATACACATACGAAAACTTATGATGGGTAAAAGATTTTCGATGCCGCAAAGCCTTCGATAGTTTTAGGTAGCAAAAAAAAAAAAAAAAAAATTTAAATTTTTAGCTACGAGATTTTTTGCGTACCTGCTTCAAAAAGGTTTCCGGTTCATACGAAAAAGTTTTGGGTAACAAAATTTTTTTTGGACTGGTAAAATTTTTCGGTACAAAAATTATTCTCGGTATAAGTTTTTTTCTTTTCTAATCATTTCAAAAGTTTTTTTGATACCTAAACTTCTGCAAACTTAATCATTCGAAAATCTATTCGAACACATTGATCCAAAATTTAATATCAATTCAAACACACGATAATGATCAATAAGCATCCAACATAATTGAAATTAAAATCCAACATTCTATAGAAACCAATTAAAAATTTTCAAACTTAAATTGGTCTGAACTGAAACGTCAAAAATGGATTCTTATATGAACGCTCAAAGAAAAACTATTAAAGAGTTAGAAGACATGTTAGCTAATAATGTACGTGTTCTTAGACAATATCTTGATAAAGCATCTAGTCTTCAATATATTTTAGCTACTGCACAAGCAAAAATCACAGACCTTGAATTAAAATTAGGAAGTTCTGAAATAAAAGTCTGTGAACTTACAAAAGAACTGTCTGATTGTAAAAATGACAATAAAACTTCTTTAGCTACATATAATTCTCTTTGAAGAACGCAAGTCACTATATTCAAAAATTAAAGAACTAGAAGATATTCTTGCAAAGAAAAGACAAGCTAAAAAGCCTATGTTTAGCAATATGTCAACTCAGACAGATGAGCAAGTGCCAAACACAACTGAAAAGGAACATTCTATACAATCTATAAAACCCGAATCTAAGGATTGCTCTATTCCAGAAAATACTTGCAAAATTGCTGAATTACATTCTCTTCTGGATTCCGAACGAAATGGGTTTCGAGCTCAAATGGATAAGCTTTTAAAGGATAATTCAATTCTCAAACATTCCTTAGAAAAGGGCGCAACCTCAACTTCCTATTCTGTTAAAAACGAACCATTAAAAGACATATCCGCAAAACAGAATAAGAACACATCACGAATGAGTAAAGCTGTCAAGAAAGAAAGAATAGAGGAAGATAAATCATTCTTTACTAAAACAAGCGAAAATGTTTCTACCTCTATTCCTACAAAGAAAATTATTAGAGTCATTCCTAAACTTCCAAAGTTGGAAAAAGCAACAACAAATATTTCTAAAAACAATTGTTATACATTCTCTATACACACTGAACCTTCTAAAAATAACAATTGTCCAAATCTTTCTTATGTGAATGCTCCTAATTGTGCTGTGAATGATGTGATTCTTCAATATAGGAAATACGATTCTTTTATCCATGATTCTATTAATGCTATTAGCTCGTATTCTTACTTACAATACCCAGTAAAAGTTAAATCCGAAAAACATCTTATGCGACTGGCTCAAGAGAAAATATTCTCAAATAGACACACATTCACCGAATCAACTTTGTCTCAACCATATAGGGATAATCAAGTATGGACTCCAAAATTGCAAATGACAATAAGTAATCCAAAACGGATTTGGGTTCCTAAGTTAAAGACAACTTTACATGATGATTTCATACTTGATCCTATTATGCCTAAATGTTTATCTGCTAATAAGGGAGGACCCGTCCAAAAGTGGGTACCAAAGTCCCGATAATTTGTTTTGCAGGATCCCGATCATACATGGTAACTTGGCGATGACTGCTCCACATGTATGGTCGGTATGCGACGATGAGCAGTCACACACATCCCCGACACGTGTGGTATTTGGTTTGCTCCACACTCGTGATCGGTATGTGACGTGAGCAAACACACCAAATCAAGACTATTCCAAAGCTCTTGATTTGACATTTTTTTCTTTTTTTCTTTTTCTGTTATAAAAATAAAAAAAAACAGGAAAAAGTGTTAGGTCCGTTTTTATCATCCAACGAAGAACTCGAGCATAGATTTAATCGAAATTACCTTGAACAAGATTGAGCGGAAGCATTTGGGTAATATTCAATCAAATCTTCATTAATCACACACTTTCTCTCTAATTAACCTCTTTCTCTCTCTACAATTCAACCCTAATTATGATAATGATGAGAGAGTTTTTCTAGTGAGAGAAAGCTAAACTCAAGTTGTGTGTATTTTACACACACTTGCCCTATATATATCAATCAGTATTGGTATATTTGCATTCTAGTCCCTAACTATACATATATTACAATTAAGTCCCTAGACAAAGATAACTTGATTATTGAACACTATAAAATACTTCCAACAATCTCCCCCTTAGTGTTCAATTATAATTGAAGCTTCGGTTGTCTTTGTCTCTCGAATCTTCAGTCTTCATCATCAGTTGAACACAACAGAATAATTTCCAACAATCTCCCCCTTTGTGCTCAACTTTGAATTTGACACGGTCTTTGTTGCTGTTTGAACAAATATCTGAGAGCGTCTGGAGAATCTTCAGTCTCTCCCTATTTACATGCACCCTCAGTTTCTTCTTTGCAACTTGAATATTCGTCACCTTCTTGCATATATCAGAGTCGCGCGGATCATCAGCATTGACTTGTCGTGTATGCTCGAACCATGGAGAGAGGTCTTGTTTGTTGTGGTTCAGCACGTGCATTGAAAGCTTGGCTTCTTTAATGAGTTCACGTGCTTGGCCTTCTTGATATACTTCTCCCCCTCATGGCGATTCATTTGTATCGTCATGCTGTGTGATCAAGGTGAACCAGAGTGTTCGCTGAACGTGTTGGCGTTGAATTCCGGATGAAGTACCTGAAAACGGGACAGACGACCGATCATCGTGAAACATCCCTAGATGTCACTCTTGGTCGTTGATGCAAAGTCACACAGACTTGCATTTGAAGGGACTACGGCGCCACATAGGCAACCCGTTGACATCATTCTAGAGTCGTGCTCCAGAAGATGGCCTGCTACCGTTGTTGTTTTGATGTTGCAACGACAGGACTTCCTTCTGATCATAGAAGCACATCATTTAATGATGCGTCTACAGAAGTTCTGGCAAGGTCACGTAGACCAGCAATATGTGTGTAAAAGAATGTATGTGTCCTAGAAAATGTAAAAAAATTTAGGTTATGAGGACACACTAGACATTAAAGTGTTCAAGAAAGTCGTGGTATGGGGTTGTAGACCACTTAGTTCAATATCTCTCGTTTCCAAATGAAACGGTGATAGCAGATGCGGTTCCCCGTGAGATATTGAAACATGTCTTTTGGGAGACAAATGAGTAGCGGAGGAAGGTTGTGCATGCGCCTTTGGACCAGATGAGGCGTCTTCTACCCGGGATCTGATAAATCAGTCATGTACCTATATTTGTTGTAGTCCGGATAGTTTGTGGTTGAGTTGTAAAGATGTCATCGTGATACGTTCAATACCCTCACATACACTCGGGGTTTGTTCCTGGGTTAGGATCAGTTGGGTCGACTGAACCTTTGGAACAGGTATGTGAACAACTCTTTTGTGTCCATGCGTTTTATTGACATTTAGGTAGCACTCCCTCTTAAAAGCATGAAGTTTGTATTCTGGGCTTCCCTTAAGCTCTAGCGCCTTTTCATTGTAACACTCCCCCTAAATAGTTGCGCTATTTCTAATATGATGCCCTTGCTCCCCCTAAAGTTGTGCGCTCTTGTAGATTTTTGCCTATTACTTTCTTTCAAGTTATGCGCCTTTTGTGATTGAAGCACACTCCCCTTTTGAACATTTCGCGCCTTTTTGATATTGCGCTTATGAGTATTACTTCCCCTAAAACATATGCGCTTTTTACAATAAACTATGGTAATACGCTCTTTTGAAACTCTTGCACCTTTTCTATCCACTCCCCCTAAATAAAAACAATATAGAATATGAAGACCGAATATTCTGTAAATATAGAGTTTGACTCCCCCAAAATAAAACTCAAGTGCATTTTGCAATTTGAAATTGGCTCGGCCTTCTTTAAACATTGAAGCTCAAAAGTTTTTTTTTTTTTTGTTTTTTTTTTTTTTATTATTTTTTTATTTTTTTTTTTTATGGCCTTAATTTTTTTTTTTTTAATGGCCTTCTTTTTCTTTTTTTTTTTTTTTTATGAATAAAAATAGAAACAATGTCAAATCAAGAGCATTAGAATAGTCTTGATTTGGTGTGTTTGCTCACGTCACATACCGATCACGTGTGTGGAGCAAACCGAATACCACACGTGTCGGGGTCTTGTGCGACTACTCATCATCCCATACCGACCATACATTTGGAGCAATCGTCGTCTATTTACCATGTACGATCGGGATCCTGCAAAAACAAATTATCGGGACTTTGGTACCCATTTTTGGACGGGTCCTCCCTTATTAGCAGTGAAACAATTATGCATATAAGGTTCAAATTTGAAAGCAAAATTATCACATAAAGCAGTCATAGGAATCCACATTTGTCGAGGACTACTTATTTCCATTTGTAGCTTAGGTTTCCAAATTTGTTGAACCTTATTGAAATTTAACATTTCAGCATCGGTGAATGTGCGTCTTTTTGTAGAAGAAAAAAATTTTCTCTTTCGCCAGTCGCTTAAGATGTAATTCGGATTTGACTTTGACCGGGTACTTGAGAGAGGAATACGAGCTTATAGAATCAATAGCATTAAGTATAGAAGTGTCGTATTTCCTACCTTCTAGACTCACATCATTCACTTTGTAATGTGTACTAAATGAGCTACTTTTGTTTAGACAATTATTACTTTTGGAAGTTTCAGTTTTAATAGAGAATGTGTAATTATCGTCTGTTTTAGCTTTAGTAGCTTCTTGCTTTATCTTTGGAATGACTTTAGAAATTTTTGGAGGAAGAATAGAGTTAGGAACAATTTTGTTTATTGTAATAGAAAATGAATTGTCTTGCTCTATTCTTTCCTGCTTTATAGGTTTAGTCATTTGAGTTTTCTGATCCTGTTTAGAAGATATATCATTTAAAGGTTCAGGTTTTACAGGATGAATGGTTGTAGTTGTGCCCTTTTCTAAAGAATTAGAAGATGTTCTAGCTAAACGAGGACAAACTGAGCAACGCGAAATAAAAGAAACTATATTGTCTCTAAATAAGTCGACTCAAACAATTGAGTCCGTGCCAAACAAGGAACATTCTATACAATCAACAAAACCAAACTCTAAAGATTGTGATATTCTAGAAAATGAACGCAAAATTGCTGAATTACATTCTCTTCTGGAATCAGAACGTAAAGAGTTTCGAGCAAAAATGGATAAGCTTTTTGAATATAATTGATTTCTTTGTTCAAGAAGACTTTTATTTTGGGCTGCACTATTTATTTTTTCGTCTCTACATGTAGATAAGTCTTTTGTAAGTTCTCTTATAGTTGATTCTTGTTGTGCGACCCTTGTCTTTAAGCTCGTCAGCCTTTCTTGTTCTATTGTTAGTTTATTTTTAAGAATAGATTTTTCTTCTAGACTCTTAACTAAGCAGTTGTAATTATTTTCTAGCTTAGCTTCTAATTCTTTGATTTTTATCAAGTAGTTGGCTTCCATATTTGCTTTCTGGGTTGGATGTTTTTTGATCGTTATCGTGTTTTCGAATTGATATTAAATTTTGGATCAATGTGTTCGAATAGATTTTCGAAGGATTAAGTTTTCAGAAGTTTAGGTATCAAAAAAAATTTGAAATTATTAGAAAAAAAACTTATACCGAGAATAATTTTTGTACCGAAAAATTTTACCAGTCCAACAAAATTTTGTTACCCAAAAAAAAAAATTTTTCGTATGAACCGGAAACCTTTTTGAAGCAGGTACGCAAAACATCTCGTAGCTAAAAACTTAAATTTTTTTTTTTTTTTGCTACCTAAAACTATCGAAAGCTTTGCGGTATCGAAAATCTTTTTCCCATTTGTGCTAGTTTTCGTATAGGTTTTCGTATGATAAAAGTTTTCGTATTCACTGTAGCGTTCGAAAACTTTGAAAAATGTTTTTCGTATATGTTTTCGTACGACAAAAAAAATGTTTTTCGTATGTTTTCGTACGACAATATATTTTTCGTATCAAAGCATTTTTCGTACGAGAAAAAAAAATTATTTTTCGTATACACAAACTTTTTCGTATGGAAATTTTCTCGTACGACAAAAAGTAGATGACACTAGTTTTTCGTAATGAGGTTTTGCGTACTTAATAGAGGTTTTTCGTACTGATACGAAGAAAAAAAACCTTATCGATTGCTACAGTATACGAAAATTTAGTAGTCAATGCGAAAAACTTATGACTTTTTCTCGTACGCACTCTTTTTCGTATTGAAAAAAATTGGTTTTCGTACCACAAATTTTTCGTATAGGATTTTTCGTATGGAATATCAAAGTCTTTTTCGTACGAGAATCAGTTTTCGTATGTGAATTTTTCGTATCTACAGTTTTTCTTATGCTACAGTATACGAAAATGCAAAGTCAATGCAAAAAATTTATGTGTATGTGAGAGATACGAAAACTTTGGTCAATGCGAAAATATCTTGATACGAAAACTTTCTTATGAATGGTGCGAAAATATTTTTGGTGCGAAAACTTTTGTTTGGTGCGAAAAACGTGATTTTATATGCGAAATCTTCAAATAACACTCAAATTATCACTTTAAGCACAGTTAATCGATCGAAATTGACTGGGTAATCATATAAAACACTCGATTAACACGATCGAATCCAAAATATAGTCCAATTAAGCAATTTTGCGTGAAGAACAGTTTGAAGATAAAAACAATTTTCGATCGCTGATTTGAAGATTAAGCTCAATTAATCGAAGATAATCGCAATTAACATACAACAAATGATTCGCAAACAGATTTCGTTCAATATCATGCGAAAAACAGCAATCAACATATGAAAATCAAAATCAACGTGATCACTGTAGCATGCGAAATTAAAATTTGGCGTGAAGAACACCATACGAAAACTGCAATATATCGAACTAAATTCATCAATTCAACAACGATTCGGCTCTGATACCAATTGTTAGGTCCGTTTTTATCATCCAACGAAGAACTCGAGCATAGATTTAATCGAAATTACCTTGAACAAGATTGAGCGGAAGCATTTGGGTAATATTCAATCAAATCTTCATTAATCACACACTTTCTCTCTAATTAACCTCTTTCTCTCTCTACAATTCAACCCTAATTAAGATAATGATGAGAGAGTTTTTCTAGTGAGAGAAAGCTAAACTCAAGTTGTGTGTATTTTACACACACTTGCCCTATATATACCAATCAGTATTGGTATATTTGCATTCTAGTCCCTAACTATACATATATTACAATTAAGTCCCTAGACAAAGATAACTTGATTATTGAACACTATAAAATACTTCCAACAATCTCCCCCTTAGTGTTCAATTATAATTGAAGCTTCGGTTGTCTTTGTCTCTCGAATCTTCAGTCTTCATCATCAGTTGAACACAACAGAATAATTTCCAACAAAAAGCCATAAAAAAAAAGAGGCCAATAAATAAAAAAAAGAAAAGGCCATAAAAAAAAAAAGAGAAAGAAAAGGCCATAAAAAAAAAAAAAATTTGAGCTACAATGTTAAAAGAAGGCCGAGCCGATTTCAAAATTCAAAGTGCGCTTGAATTTCAGGGGAGTCAGACTCTATATCTTAAGTTCTTGATTTTCATAGGGAGTTCGACTTATTATAAAGAGCGCTTACCTTTACAGAATATTCGGTCTTCATATTCTATATTCTTTTTGGGGGAGTGGATAGATAGATAGATTAGGCGCGTGAATTTCAAAAGAGCATATTACCATATTTCTAATATAAAAAGCGTATATGTTCGATAGGGAGTGATACTTATAAGTGCAAAAGGGCACATTTATTGGGGAGTGTCACTTCAAATACAAAAGGCGCTTGATTTCTTCGTAATATGCAATTTCTCAAAAAGCGCATCTATTTAGGGGGAGCACGTGCATCACATTAGAATTAGCGCAAGTATTTAGGGGGAGTGTTACCTAAAAACAGCGCTAGAGCTTAAAAGGGAATACCCTGAAGACAACCTTCATGCTTTGAAGAGGGAGAGCTACCTAAATGCCAACAAGCGCATGGACACAAAAGAGTTGTTCACATACCTGTTCCAAAGGTTCAGTTGACCCAATTGATCCTAACCCAGGAACAAACCCCGAGTGTATGTGAGGGTATTGAGCGTATCACGATGACATCCTTACAACTCAACCACAAACTATCCGGGCCATAACCATATAGGTACAGGACTGATTTATCAGATCCCGGGTAGAAGACGCTTCATCTGGTCCAAAGGCGCATGCACGACCCTTCCTAGCTACTCAATTACCTCCCTAAAGACAGATGTTTCAATATCTCACGGGGAACCGCATATGCTATCACCGTTTCATTTGGAAGCGGGAGATATTGAACAAAGTGGTCCACAGCCCCACACCACGACTTTCTTGAACACGTAAATGTCTAGTATGTCCTCTGTAATACTCGAGCCCTTGAATATTTTGGTTGGCCAATATACTTCATGCATTATACTTGCTGACTGATATGATTATGTGTTTGTTTATATATGCATAACTCATATGACTCTTACGTGTTGCATATGACGTGCATTTTTATATTTTGCATAGTTTATTTGATTTATTTGTTAACGTAAGACTTTAATATTTGACATCATTCTAGGAATAAATAAATAAATAAATTACATGAATTATAATTATTTAGGAATCCTTATCTAATAAATTGTGTCAATATTATAGTAAAATACGTGTTGATCAATAGAAGCGACTAGATACACGTGTATAAGTAGTATGTGTTCGAAACATAAATATTCATAATCTCTAAAATTTCATTGGATTGTTTATTATTTTCTAGGGATATTATTAATTCTACCATGAGATTATATTAGAATATTATTACTTAATGGCCAAGAAATGAGAAAATGAGACTTCTTACGTGTATTGATTATTTTAATTCTTGAAGGGACAATTATCTCAAACTAACCGCCATTACTTTACGTCACTCTCACAAAACCTACATAATTAAACTATTAGAAAGTGCAACCACAAAAAGGAATACCAAACAGCAAGAAACGAAGAAAAAAAAATAATAAAAGAGAGAGGATGAAGGAAAAGAAAATAAGGTTAGAAATGAGAGAAACTTGGTGACAAAACCCAGCTTTAGGTTCCTTGTTGGTTTATCCTTCACGGTAGCAACAATAGGTGTGTACACTTCATATTTCTTGTTGTTCAATGATCCATCTATATAAGAATCATCAAGCTCACTCATATATATTACGTGATAATATGTGTTTCAGCATCTACATCATCACTACATTGTTGGAAACATAACTAACGCGACATTTAAACAAAAAGTCGATCTTGGAGTATATCAAATCCATTTTCAAAGATTCAAGGTTACAGGTAAGTGAAAATCCAACTACGACGCATGGACATAGTATTCGGTGTTTTATAATATACATGCTTCGATGTTTCGATGATTTTATGTGAAGGTGTTATATTTGTTTGATTGATATTTGAATATGAGCTATATGAATTCATGAGCATACCATTCACGTCATATACATGTGCATGCATATTATTGGGTACTGTTGAGTGTTGGCATGCATAGTCGTAATCGCCGGGGAGCGATGTATATGTGCCGATTATTGGCATGCAGTTGAGGTGTATGTGGTTATTACTAGTGCACCATTGACGGAAGGGGCGACCTGGGCAGGGGCGACCTAGGGTATGTGACCCTAGTGTAGGCTACCCAGAGTAGGCTACCGTCATATGTTGAGGCAGAAGGGGCGACCTAGGAAGGAGCGACCTAGGGAGACCTAGCGTAGGCTACCTGGAGTGGGCCACTGCCATATTATTGATGCGGTAGGAGTGACCTGGACGGGGCGACCTGGATGGGGCAACCTAGGGAAACCTAGCGTAGGCTACCAACGTGGGCTACCAGCGTAGGCGACCGCGACAGAAGGGGCGACCTGGGAAGGAGCGACCTAGGGAGACCTAGCGTTGGCTACCCGGAGTGGGCCACTGTCAGATGATTTATTGAGCTCTTGATGGTGCATAGTATTTTAGCCACGGGCCCAGACAGAGGATGAGAGAGATGATTCATTTTGAGATGTCGAGTCACATGTAGTTTATGCATATGATGAAGATTCGCATATTCACGAGCATGCATGATTTTTACTTACTGAGCTTCTAGCTCATATAGTTCATGCGTTGTATGTGAGCGGGATGACATTGCTTAAGTGACTTAGATGGCGAGGCTGGTCGTTGGAGCTTCCACGGGCTTTTGAGGTGGACTGTACATGGATGACGACCTGTGTGGCGGGCTAGTCTCTTTTGCTGCATCTGATGTGTATGTTTTGGTTGTATGTGATCGTGAGGTTGTGTAAATTTGTCTTGACGTATGGTTTTGTTTGAGTCTACGTATATCTTGTGTTGGTCGAGTCAGGATGTGTATGTGGGATTCGTGATTAGTTTGGTGCTTGTCTTGTTGAGACGTTATTTGGTTTTATGATGCCCGTGATGTGAGTATCTTTTGATTTACTTCAGGGGTTGTTGACGAGTTTTAAACGAAACTCACAAAATTTATTTTCTCGAGTTAGTGTCGTTAGAGTCACTTTAGGTGTGTGTTTGGGGTGGTCGCCACAGTTTGGTATCAGAGCCACGGTCACAGGTTCTGTAGACTATCCATGTACAGGAACTCAAAAGTGTGGAAGTGCAGCCTTGCTCGTAAGTTTTATGATATTGCGTGAATAATTTTCTGTTACATGAATTTATTGGCTATATTATTCGAAAGGGGTTAACAGGGTAAAGTGTGAGCATCATGGTACGTACTAGAGGTGAAAGCAGCGGAGGATGTAGTCAGGGTAGGGAGACTGTGAACCCTACTGATGAGCGAGATACTGCCATTATCCGACTTACTGAACTTGTTCAACGTCAATCCGAGCAAATTCAAGAGTTGATCCAACAACGGAATTCAAATGAGAAGCAGAATCCATCTCAAGCTGAAAGGGTAGAGATCATTGGTGAAAGATTTCGAAAACTCAATCCGCCAGTTTTCGAAGATGCTATTGACCCAACAGCTGCCGAGGACTGGCTTAGAACCCTTGAAAATATGTTCCAGTACAGCCGAGTTCCCGAGCAAGACAAAGTCCTCTGTGCTACTTTTATGCTTCGGGGTAGTGCGGGGCATTGGTGGGACACAATGAAAGCCATCGAAAATCAAATCACGATGACTTGGGAACGCTTCAAAGAAATCTTCCGAAACAAATACTTCACAGCCCCTGTGCGTGCTATGAGGATGAATGAATTCATAAACTTACGACAGGGAGCCATGGCAGTTGCAGAGTACATTCGCAAATTTGAGCGGCTATCGAGGTTCGCAACACATATGGTGAGTACTGACGCCCTGAAAGTGGAGCGATTTCTTGAAGGCCTGAAACCGGAACTTTACCGAGATGTCAACATGGCTGGTATTCAAGGAATCACGTACGCTCAAGTTGCGGAAAGGGCATTAGTTGCGGAGCAAGCTGAGATGAGAATTGTACGTGCCGAAGAAGCAAAACGCAAATTTGTGCAAGGTCAAAAATGGGCCGAAGGCGACAGAAAGAGGCAGTTCGTAGTCAAAGGCCAGAAACTGAATTTTCAAGGAAGGCCTGGACCTCAGCGATGGGAGCCGAACACGAAGCCGAATCCAAATCAGGAGAGATCCCAAATCCCGATGCCCATATGCCCAAGGTGCGGACGTCAACACACCGGCAACTGTTTCAACCAAACTATCAAGTGCTTCATATGCGGGAAATTGGGTCACATCGCAAGAACATGTCCGGCAAAGCCACAGACAGTACCTGCTAGAGTTTTCACCATTACGAGCGATGAAGCAGAGGCTAATCCATCAGTGGTGACAGGTACACTCTCTATATACAATGTTCCGACATCCATACTAATAGATTCGGGAGCCACGCATTCATTTGCATCATCTAAGTACATAACGAGGCTCGGTATAACACCTCTTCTATCCAAGCTCAATTATAATGTGACGATTCCTCATGGAGCTTCAACTCAGACAAATCAGATTCTGCAAGAGTGTGCGGTACCGATTGAAGATAGGAAATTATATGCTGATCTGATCGTAATCCCAATGAATGATTACGATATCATCCTTGGTATGGATTGGTTATCGAAGTATGGAGCGGTGATTGACTGCAACAAAAAGATCGTTACTTTCCATTTACCGGGAGAAAAGCCTTTTTCTTTCTCAGGAGTTGTAAATGGCAGCAGGATTTCGAAAATATCAGCGTTAAAGGCTCAACGATTGATAGATGTTGGTTGTGAAGCTTATCTCATTTATGCAATAAAAGCAGAGGAACAACCTCAACCCGATCTCAGTGAAGTACCTATTGTGAAGGACTATCAAGACGTATTTCCTGATGATCTTTCTGGATTACCACCTGACAGGGAGATAGAATTTTCGATTGAACTACGTCCGGGTACACCTCCAATATCTAAAGCTCCATATCGAATGGCTCCGACCGAGCTGAAAGAATTGAAGGTACAACTACAAGATCTACTCGATAAAGGTTTTATTCAACCTAGCGTTTCACCATGGGGTGCACCAGTTCTATTCGTACGAAAGAAAGATGGTTCAATGAGATTGTGCATTGATTACCGGGAATTGAACAAGGTTACCATCAAGAATAAATATCCTTTGCCTCGAATTGATGATCTTTTCGATCAACTCCAAGGTGCAGCTGTATTCTCGAAGATCGATCTACGTTCAGGTTATCATCAGTTAAAGATAAAGGTGGAGGACATTCCGAAGACGGCGTTCAGCACTCGATATGGACACTACGAGTTTCTAGTGATGCCATTTGGGTTGACTAATGCACCTGCTGCGTTCATGGATTTGATGAATCGTGTCTTCAAGGAGTTTCTTGATAAGTTCGTTATCATGTTTATCGATGATATTCTCATTTATTCCAAGACAAGGGAGGAACACGAGATACACTTGAAGATCGTATTGGAGATATTAAGAAAGAAACAACTCTATGCAAAATTCAAGAAATGTGAGTTTTGGCTAGATAGAGTTGTGTTCTTAGGACATGTTATTTCTGGAGCAGGAATATCAGTAGACCCAAGCAAAGTTGAAGCAATCAATAATTGGCCCCAGCCAACAAATCCTTCAGAGGTACGGAGTTTTCTTGGCTTAGCGGGATATTATCGCAGATTCATTGAGGGATTCTCAAAAATCGCTTCGTCATTGACAAAGTTGACTCGGAAGAATATTCCATTTCAATGGACCGATTCGTGTGAATGGAGTTTTCAGGAGTTGAAGAAGCGACTTACTTCGGCACCTGTCTTAACAATTCCAACTGGAAGCATGGGTTTTTCAGTATACAGCGATGCATCGAAGAACGGCTTAGGTTGTGTATTGATGCAAAATGGGAAGGTTGTTGCATATGCTTCCAGACAACTGAAGGAATATGAGAAGAATTATCCCACTCATGATTTGGAGCTTGCAGCCGTGGTATTTGCATTGAAGATATGGCGACACTATCTAGACGGTGAACGATGCGAGATCTATACAGATCATAAGAGCTTGAAATACTTTTTCACTCAGAAGGAACTGAATATGCGACAACGAAGATGGTTAGAGCTCGTCAAGGATTACGACTGCGTAATCAACTACCACCCGGGAAAAGCTAATGTTGTTGCTGATGCTCTAAGCCGGAAGACAACTCAGAGTTCTATAGCTGCTATGTCGATTCAAAAATCTGCAATCACTGACTTACAAAAGATGAACGTGGAAGTCATCAACGTTGGTGAGATTGAAGTAAAATTAGCAGCTTTGACGCTTCAACCTACAATTTTGGACAGAATCAAACAAACACAACCGACTGATGAATACTATCAGAAGGTAAAGAAAGATGCCAGGGAAGATACATCTTCGGAGTTAAAAATATTTGAAGATGGTGTTCTGCGATTTAGAAATCGTCTATACGTACCCGGGAATGATGAGATTCGAAGAGACATTTTATTTGAAGCACATTCCACGCCATACTCAGTACATCCTGGAACAACAAAGATGTATCGAGACCTTCAGAAATTTTATTGGTGGCCAGGGATGAAGAAAGACATAGCGCAATTTGTGGATCAATGCCTGACCTGTCAACAAGTAAAAGCGGAACATCAAAGGCCAGCGGGAATGTTACAACCGCTATCAATTCCAGAATGGAAATGGGAACAAATATCGATGGACTTCGTCGTTGGCTTGCCAAAGACTTTAAAGGGACACGATGCTATCTGGGTAATCGTTGACAGATTAACCAAATCTGCTCATTTTCTACCCATTAGTTCGACATACACCATTGATCGATATGCGGAAATTTACATTCAAGAAATAGTTCGACTTCATGGCGTTCCTCTATCGATAGTTTCAGATCGAGACTCGAGGTTCTTGTCTAACTTTTGGAGAAGCTTACAGAAGGCGATGGGGACAAAATTATCTTTTAGCACAGCCTATCATCCTCAAACAGATGGGCAATCAGAACGAACAATTCAGACCTTGGAAGACATGCTTCGTGCTTGCGTATTAGATTTTAAAGGTCATTGGAGTAAATTTCTACCATTGATCGAATTCTCGTATAATAACAGCTATCATGCCACTATTGGAATGGCACCGTATGAGGCCTTGTATGGGAGAAAATGTAGATCGCCTGTTCATTGGGATGAAATTGGCGAGAAAACATTGCTTGGACCTGACATGGTGCGAGAAATGACAGAGGCAGTAGCGCAAATTCGAGAGAGAATGCAAACTGCTCAGAGTCGACAGAAAAGCTATGCTGACCAAAAACGAAGGCCGTTAGAATTTGAAGTTGATGAACTGGTGTTCCTAAAAGTTTCCCCGATGAAAGGTGTGATGCGATTTGGAAAGAAAGGAAAGTTAAGTCCCAGATACATTGGACCTTTCAAAATTTCAGAAAAGATTGGTGATGTTGCTTACAGACTCGATTTGCCTTCCTCGTTGTCTCAAATACATGACGTGTTTCATATTTCTATGTTGCGGAAATACATTGCAGATCCTACCCGTATTTTGAAGAGTGAACCGATCGACTTAAAACCCGATTTGAGCTATGAAGAAAAACCAGTTGAGATTCTATTACATGAAGTGAAGCAACTTAGGAATAAAACAATTCCGCTGGTGAAAGTTTTGTGGAAGAATCAATCGATAGAAGAAGCAACATGGGAAAGAGAAGATGATATGCGAGCTAAATACCCTGACCTATTTTGGTAAGTTGAATTTCGAGGACGAAATTCTTTTAAGGAGGGGAGGATGTAATACTCGAGCCCTTGAATATTTTGGTTGGCCAATATACTTCATGCATTATACTTGCTGACTGATATGATTATGTGTTTGTTTATATATGCATAACTCATATGACTCTTACGTGTTGCATATGACGTGCATTTTTATATTTTGCATAGTTTATTTGATTTATTTGTTAACGTAAGACTTTAATATTTGACATCATTCTAGGAATAAATAAATAAATAAATTACATGAATTATAATTATTTAGGAATCCTTATCTAATAAATTGTGTCAATATTATAGTAAAATACGTGTTGATCAATAGAAGCGACTAGATACACGTGTATAAGTAGTATGTGTTCGAAACATAAATATTCATAATCTCTAAAATTTCATTGGATTGTTTATTATTTTCTAGGGATATTATTAATTCTACCATGAGATTATATTAGAATATTATTACTTAATGGCCAAGAAATGAGAAAATGAGACTTCTTACGTGTATTGATTATTTTAATTCTTGAAGGGACAATTATCTCAAACTAACCGCCATTACTTTACGTCACTCTCACAAAACCTACATAATTAAACTATTAGAAAGTGCAACCACAAAAAGGAATACCAAACAGCAAGAAACGAAGAAAAAAAAAATAATAAAAGAGAGAGGATGAAGGAAAAGAAAATAAGGTTAGAAATGAGAGAAACTTGGTGACAAAACCCAGCTTTAGGTTCCTTGTTGGTTTATCCTTCACGGTAGCAACAATAGGTGTGTACACTTCATATTTCTTGTTGTTCAATGATCCATCTATATAAGAATCATCAAGCTCACTCATATATATTACGTGATAATATGTGTTTCAGCATCTACATCATCACTACATTGTTGGAAACATAACTAACGTGACATTTAAACAAAAAGTCGATCTTGGAGTATATCAAATCCATTTTCAAAGATTCAAGGTTACAGGTAAGTGAAAATCCAACTACGACGCATGGACATAGTATTCGGTGTTTTATAATATACATGCTTCGATGTTTCGATGATTTTATGTGAAGGTGTTATATTTGTTTGATTGATATTTGAATATGAGCTATATGAATTCATGAGCATACCATTCACGTCATATACATGTGCATGCATATTATTGGGTACTGTTGAGTGTTGGCATGCATAGTCGTAATCGCCGGGGAGCGATGTATATGTGCCGATTATTGGCATGCAGTTGAGGTGTATGTGGTTATTACTAGTGCACCATTGACGGAAGGGGCGACCTGGGCAGGGGCGACCTAGGGTATGTGACCCTAGTGTAGGCTACCCAGAGTAGGCTACCGTCATATGTTGAGGCAGAAGGGGCGACCTAGGAAGGAGCGACCTAGGGAGACCTAGCGTAGGCTACCTGGAGTGGGCCACTGCCATATTATTGATGCGGTAGGAGCGACCTTGACGGGGCGACCTGGATGGGGCGACCTAGGGAAACCTAGCGTAGGCTACCAGCGTGGGCTACCAGCGTAGGCGACCGCGACAGAAGGGGCGACCTGGGAAGGAGCGACCTAGGGAGACCTAGCGTTGGCTACCCGGAGTGGGCCACTGTCAGATGATTTATTGAGCTCTTGATGGTGCATAGTATTTTAGCCACGGGCCCAGACAGAGGATGAGAGAGATGATTCATTTTGAGATGTCGAGTCACATGTAGTTTATGCATATGATGAAGATTCGCATATTCACGAGCATGCATGATTTTTACTTACTGAGCTTCTAGCTCATATAGTTCATGCGTTGTAGGTGAGCGGGATGACATTGCTTAAGTGACTTAGATGGCGAGGCTGGTCGTTGGAGCTTCCACGGGCTTTTGAGGTGGACTGTACATGGATGACGACCTGTGTGGCGGGCTAGTCTCTTTTGCTGCATCTGATGTGTATGTTTTGGTTGTATGTGATCGTGAGGTTGTGTAAATTTGTCTTGACGTATGGTTTTGTTTGAGTCTACGTATATCTTGTGTTGGTCGAGTCAGGATGTGTATGTGGGATTCGTGATTAGTTTGGTGCTTGTCTTGTTGAGACGTTATTTGGTTTTATGATGCCCGTGATGTGAGTATCTTTTGATTTACTTCAGGGGTTGTTGACGAGTTTTAAACGAAACTCACAAAATTTATTTTCTCGAGTTAGTGTCGTTAGAGTCACTTTAGGTGTGTGTTTGGGGTGGTCGCCACATCCTCATAGCCTAAATATTTTTTCAATTTTTCTAGGACACATACATTATTTTACACACATATTGCAGGTCTACGTGACCATGCCAGAACTTCTGTAGACGCATCATTAAATGATGTGCTTCTATGATCAGAAGGAAGTCCTGCCGTTGCAACATAAAAACAACAACGGTAGCAGGCCATCTTCTGGAGCACGACTCTAGAACGATGTCAACGGGATGCCTATGTGGCCCCGTAGTCCCTTCAAATGCAAGTCTGTGTGACTTTGCATCAACGACCAAGAGTGACATCAAGGGATGTCTCACGATGATCGGTCGTCTGTCCCGTTTTCAGGTACTTCATCTGAAATTCAACGCCAACACGTTCAGCGAACACTCTGTTTCACCTTGATCACCCAGCATGACGATACAAAAGCATCGCCATGAGGGGGAGAAGTATATCAAGGAGGCCAAGCACGTGAACTCATTAAAGAAGCCAAGCTTTCAACACACGTGCTGAACCACAACAAACAAGACCTCTCTCCATGTTTCAAGCATACACGACAAGTTAATGCTGATGATCCGCGCGACTCTGATATATGCAAGAAGGTGACGAATATTCAAGTTGCAAAGAAGAAAAAGAGAGTGCATGTAAATAGGGGGAGACTGAAGATTCTCCAGTAGCTCGCAGCTATTTCTTCAAACAGCAACAAAGACCGTGTCAAATTCACAGTTGAGCACAAAGGGGGAGATTGGTTGAAATTATTCTGTTGTGTTCAACTGATGATGAAGACTGAAGATTCGAGAGACAAAGACAACCGAAGCTTCAATTATAATTGAACACTAAGGGGGAGATTGTTGGAAGTATTTTATAGTGTTCAATAATGTTGTTATCTTTGTCTAGGGACTAAATTGTAATATATGTATAGTTAGGGACTAGAATGCAAATATACCAATATTGATTGGTATATATAGGGCAAGTATGTGTGATTAGCACACAACTTGAGTTGAACTTTCTCTCACTAGAAAAACTCTCTCATAATTATCTTAATTAGGGTTGGTTTGTAGAGAAAGAAAGGTTAATTGTAGAGAGAAGGTTGAGGTTTAATGAAGGTTTAATTGAATATTACCCAAATGCTTCCGCTCGATCATCTTCAAGGTAATTTCGATTAGATCTATGCTCGAGTTCATCGTTGGATGTTAAAAACGGACCTAATACACTTAGTACCAATAATGGTTTTCCCTTGCGGTCTAGGTACTAGTCTCCAGACATTCAACCTTTCAAATTGACTGATTTCTTCCTGCATGGCCATAATCCAATCTGGGTCGGTAAGAGCGTCAGCTACTTTAGTTGGTTCCTTTTGACTTAGGAAGCACGAGTAGAGACTTTCATTAACTGTTGAGGCCCGAGTTGTGACACCACTTGAGGGATCCCCAATGATTTGCGAATTCGGATGAGCCCGGGTCCATTTTCTTGCGTGCGTGTGTGAAGATTCAGCAGTATCTTCACCCGTAGGATCTTCTGAATCCAGTGTGATTTGAGGTTCCGTGGGCTCATTAGGTTGGGATCCTATTCCTTCTGAAGATGCTCCACCTTGAAATTCAATAGCTGGAAAGGTGTCGGCTTCTGAGCTAGCACTGATGTCTGTGTCAGTCGTCGGTTCAGTATCGTCTCCGATGTGAAGATTTTCCATTGTTGGAGGAGAGCTATCATTGCCTGGGGCTTCAGAAGGAGCAGTAGGTGTGGGTAGCGGAGGTCTTGGGCACAGGTGCTCAAATAGCAGATCAAGATCCTCGTCGCTAGAGGTATGGGTCTTTGCAGACGGGCCCACTGAAGAGGTGCTGGGTTGATCTTTAGTCAACTCTCGTAGAAGTCCGCGTTCTGGACTAATGGGTACAGAAGCCACTTGATCTACTTCGTCAAATGTGACGTTGATGTTTTCCATGATAGTCCTTCTCTCTTTTAGGTATACTCGATAGGCCTTAGAGTTTGTCGAGTATCCTACAAGTACGCCCTCGAATGCCTTCGGGTCAAGTTTGCCCCTATTTTTTCGTTCGTTGGCAACATAGCACTTGCATCCGAAGACTCTGAGAAATGAGACGTCTGGCACTCTGCGGTTTATCATCGCGTATGGAGTTCGGTTGAATCTTTTGTGAAGCGATGCACGATTCTGAGTGAAGCATGCTATGTTTAGTGCTTCAGCCCACAAGAAGTGCGGCAGTCCAGAGTGGATTAGGAGACTTCTTGTTGCCTCAACCAGGGTCCTGTTTTTGCGCTCGACAACACCATTTTGTTGGGGTGTCTTCGCTGCTGAGAACTGTTGGGTGATACCCAGCGATGCATAAAAATCGTTGAGTTTCCTGTTCTTAAATTCAGTCCCATTGTCAGTTCTGATTATCTAGATGTTTAGCTGGTAGAGGTTCTGGACTGTCTTCACAAATTCGATAATAAGATCTACTGTTTCGTCTTTCGTTCGGAGAAACTTGGTCCAAGTGAAGCGCGAGAAGTCGTCCACTATCACCAATACATATCTTCGTCCATTGATGGTCTGAGTGCGCATTGGTCCGCACAAGTCCATATGAATGAGCTCAAGAGGTCTTGTGGTCGAAGCTGTGTGTTTGTGTGATGGGATGCTTTCCTCATTTTCCCCATTTCGCACGCTGAGCAAAGATGCTCTTTGTGATATCTGAATGAGGGAAGTCCTTTGACCAGGTTGTCTGAGCGGAGCTTGTTCAGATCCTTGAAGTTGAGATGTGAGAGCCGCTGATGCCAAAGATCATTCTGATGCAGAGATGCACGAGAGATGAGACAGGTTGGTCGTATTGTCTTCAGGTCGATGGAGTAAAGATTTGTCTTTCTGTGACCAGTGAGCAGCTTTGACCCTTTATCATCGATCACGCTGCACTTGTTGGATTCGAAGAGAACTTGAAATCCTTTGTCACAGAAACGTCCAATCCTGAATAGGTTGTAGCTTAGCCCTTCGACATACGATACTCCCTTGATGGTGAGTCTGTCATGGATGAGGTTGCCTGTTCCTAGCATGGGTGCAGAGTCGCCGTTTCCGAAGTAGACCTTTTCGAGATAGCCCTCGGTGAAGTTGCTCAACAGTTCTTTATTTCCAGTCATGTGTGAGGAGCAACCTGAGTCTAAGTACCACACATGACGGACCTGCAAAATAAATTAGGTTAGCTTACGAACCCGTTTGAGCACGGGTTCAGTATTCACGGCAGGAAATGGATCCAATCTTATTGATGTTATATGAAGTATCAAGTCGGTTTGATTGATGATTGACTTTGGGACCCAGCCTTGATTATTGCCTATTTGGTGTAGTAAACACTTAGGAATCCATAGTTGCTTGCGTTTGGGCTCTTTATTGTGTTTGTTTTTGTTCTCATTTTCGGGTGAGACGTATCTCTTCCTTTTTGTTTTTCGCGATGGCTTATGTCGCGTGGGTGATACAGAATTGGAGAGGGGGGAAGTGATAGTATGCGCCTTTTTGCGAGATCGATTGTAATGAGAACGTGGAGATGCATCAAGATAGTCCGGACTATTCCTAGGAGTTTTGGTGGAAAATAGAGAATTACAGTCTGCGATATTACAAGACAATCGCTTAGGAAAGTTAAAATAGTTAGAAACTGGAGAGACAGGCTTTGAAGGTAGCTTCTTCTTCTGAGCCCAGAGATTTTTTTTCTTCACTCGTTCCGGAGCAACCTTCCTCGTCTTTCTGTCTCTCAAATTTTTGCCTGTTGTCATAAGCTTAACAGAGTTAGTACAAGTGATTAAGTGAGACGGGGGAGACTTGATTTCTGTACTCTTATCTACATGCGTAGAAATTTTGGGTACAGAATTAGAAGTGGAAGGTTTGTGAACATCAGGAAAGTTTTCAAGAGTGTAAATTTTACTTAAGAGAATGGTTCTTTCTTCCGAAAAGGCTTTCCTTTCAGATTCCATAGTAGCAGTTAGATCGCCTATTTTGCGAATTATTTCTGGAATGTAGATGGATGAATAAATGGGTTTGGCCTGTTCGGAAGTGCTTTCCTGATTTTCGGGACCGAAAGGTGAGACAAAGTCTGTAGTCAGCGGAATGATTCTAGTTTTATAGCTATCGTTCAGCTCTGCATACTTAAATGCAATTTGGGTCCATTCTTTGTTTCTTCGTTTCTTATCTTCCGTCTCATTCGCTTCTGATGACTCGATGAAAGGCGATGAAAGGCATAAGTATTTCCAGAGTTAGATCTAGATGTCTGATGTCATATAGGAAATATACAGCATCTTTCGAAGGGTTATGTTTACTTCGGAATCCTATACCTTCACGAGGGTCGTAGAATTCTACATCCTTCGGTTGGTTGAGAAAGATGGTTTGATCGGTCTGACCTCTTTTGGTGAGGAGGTCTTCCAATTCTTTGATCTTTTTATAGAGTCTAACCCTTTCTTTGGTGATCAAGTCATATTGAGAAGAGACGTTTACGCGTTCTTCTTCGCTTTCCTTCAAATTTTTACTAACATTGCTAATCTGTTTTTCGCTATCTTCCACCTTAATTGTTAAGATTTTAGCTATGGACTCTGCATTAGCTAAAGACTCCCTAAGAATAGCTATATCTTCCTGTTGCGTGTTTAGTAAGGAATAATTATTATCGAATTTTCGTTTTAGTTCTATGTAATCCCTACATTGCATGGAAAGGTTGCATGTCCTATGGTTCAATTCAGTGAAATCAATTGGGGATGGTGTGTATACCTCCGAGTCAGAGTCGGGGAGATCGGAGCCATTGGAGCTGGGGCCAACTGCTTCATCCTCCGAGTCACCGTCCTTGATCTTGACCATGAAAGCTTTCTCATCCGTCTCCTCGTCTGAAGGGTCCTCAAGCCATTCCTCTTCTTCAGCAACCAGCACAATCCCCGCATCTTTCTTTTGGGAGAACTGAAGCTTTTTCTTGTAGTACTCAGAGTCCTTTGTTTTAGGTCTGTAGCAGTCCTTAGCAAAGTGACCTAGCTTCCCACAGTTGAAGCATTTCTTTGGGGCTTCAGCTTCCTTGGTCTCATGTTCCTTGGGAGCGATGGCTTTTTGTTTCATGCTGGATGTTCGTTGTCGATTGTAGGATGATGATGATTTCTTGGGAAATTTCTTGTTCATCATCTTTGACAGCATAGCCATTTGCTTCTTGAGGGCATTGAGTTCCTCGTCAGAGCCAGAGTCAGAATCAGCGTTGTCTGAGGAGTCAGATAAGACGACTTCTATTCCCTTAGATGCTTTCGAGCTTCTGTTGGTGGATTTGTTGGTCACGAGAGCAACAGGTTCCACTTCAGTCTTTGCCTTTCCTTCGTTTTCGATTTCCTTCGCGTATTCGATGTATTGAGAGAGATTGTCGTGAAGGGAATGTATGTCCATGACATCCAGATCTTTGTTCTGTTGTTTGATCAGAACAGCAATTCTGCCCCACTCGGGTTGAAGTGTGGAGAGAAATTTGATGTTGTGTTCGAAGTTCGATCGTTGGATGTTGATCTTCCTCATCTCATTAATTATGGTGAGGAAACGAAGGTAAGTGCCTCGAAGTTCTTCCCCTTCTTTGGCCCTGAAGGAGTCATAGGCTGTGAGAGTGCTCGATCTCTTGGACAAGTTGCTGATTTTTGTCCCAACCATCATCTTTGAGACTTCGTCCCAAATCTCTTTGGCAATGGACATGCTGTCCACCTGGATGTATACATCATTTGGAAGGGATTGGAGGAGATAATTTCTGGCGAGTTTGTCAGCTCTGGCTCGTACTTTTTCAGCGTCGGTGTAGCGACTGGGATGCTTGAGGGTTCTTCTCTCCAAGATTGGAGGGACTGCATTAGGCTGAGCTTCAACAACGGTCCAGAATTGGGCTGGTCCGTCGTAGATTGAAGAGAGCATATCATCGGCGAGGTCGCCGTCTTTGATTTCAATGAAATTGATGAAACGGTTTTTCCAGATGCCATATTCGCCCCATCTTAGCACTGGGGGACGAATGTCAGATCCTATCGCGTAGGCGTCCATGTTGTTGTTTGGTAATGATCGTAACGCGTAGGTGATCTGCGATATGAATAGTTAGTTTCGAACGATTGTATTTTGAGAGTTTAGAAAAGTTTGTGCAAGATATATTTGACCGAATAAGATTATTATCAATTTAAGTAAATTGAATATGTCAAATAACGAGAGTAGTGAAATTCGAGTATTGACTTTTAGGTCAACAGTTTAGTTGGGAATTCGTGTAGTGCTACTGAAAATCGAATAAGTATGGAATTCGGGTATTCTATGGCAATTGTGTCTATCTGTCCGAGAATTGTAAAATTTTCGGGCAGATACCAAGTAAAGCAGAGTTCGGGCAGGACAAAATTCGGGCAGGAATGAAGAGAAAATTCGTGCAAAATAGTCCGAATTTCAAGAATCGGGTAGTCCTTGATCGAAATTTCAGAATTGAAAGTCTTGGCCGAAATTTAAAAATCGGGTATACTTTGACCGAAAATAGAACGTTGACCGAAATTTGAAAATCGGGTAAACTTTGACCGAAAGTTGAAAATCGGGTGAACTTTAACCGAAAGTTGGTCTTGACCGAAAGTGTAAATTCGCCGAGAGTTTTCCAAATTCGGATGGATTTTAAAGTTTAGTTGCCCGAAAGTGACTATTTTCGACTAACTTTTCGGCTCGTGGTGAACTTTGACCGAAAGTTGGTCTTGACCGAAAGTGTAAATTCACCGAGAGTTTTCCAAATTCGGATGGATTTTAAAGTTTAGTTGCCCGAAAGTGACTATTTTCGACTAACGTTTCGGCTCGTTGAAGATATTTCGGGAAGATGAGCCGAATTTCTGGGCACTGTTACATTCATCTACCCGAAAAATACCTCTGTACCAGAAAATACGAGTTTCATACACGATTTTGACTCAAATCTTACTCAAACTTGGCTGAAATCGATTTAAAAGAGTAGAGAATCATTCAAGAACAATTTATCAAGTCCCTAAGGGCACAAAAACACCAAGAAGAGCTCAAAATCACCCGAAAAGGACAAAGCAAATCGAAAATGGTTTTCATGCAAATACTCTTTCAAATCACGTCGGAATCGAACAAAACTGGATTCAAATCATGTGATCGATCCACGTTAGGCTCTGATACCACTTGTTGGTCCTCTTTATACCAAACAAGGATCAAAAGAAAGGATTAAACCTAAAATTCGAGCTACACCTTGAGTGTATGTGAAAGTGTGTGTTTCTTACTTTGAAAGTACAAGGTGGCTTGCTTTTGAAATTCTTTTGATGAAAACCCTAGAAGGGCAAATGGAGCCTTATATACCACATTTGTTGGTATATTGAGGCTCTTACCTAAACTATTACAAAATCTCAAACTAGTCCCAAAACCACTAATTACAAAATAGACACAAGACTTAAAATTATAAAAGGACACTACAAAAGATTTCTAACAGTTTTGCAGTCCCATCAGGTGTGGTAACAGAGGTTGCTCCACATGCATGGTGGGTATGAGATGACGAGCAACCGCGAGGCTCCCGGATACAACAGTTCGGGACCCGTCCGTTCACGATGCAGGCTTCTACACGAAAGCGGTGTAGGACCCGAGCGTACTCGTGCAAAGCTTCTGAACATGTCAATTCAGAACCTGGTCTGGTAACGCGTATTTTATTTTATTTTCAATAAATAAAAGTTTTTAAAATAAAGCTCAAGTAAAGGGTATGAATTTTTGTTTACGAGATATGCTTTAACGTAGGGGGAGAAACCTCGATTATGTGCGTCGAGAAAATTTATAAAAGTTTTAAAATAATACTTCTTAAAACTCGGGGACATTAATCGAGGGGGAGTAAAATTAACATCAAAATATTGTTGGGGAATATTATTTTGAAAATGTTTAAAATATTGAGGGGGAGCAAGATTGAACTTAAAATTCGAACTTTTCATTCAGGGGGAGTTTTCGAAATTACTGTGATTTATTTTTTTTAAAAAAAATTCCCTATATGTTTTTAAATAATTTTGAATCTTGCCACCTATCAAAAAAATTAATACCGGAAAAATTTTGCACTTCAAATCTCACAGTTACACATATTTCATGTTTAAAATATTTTCGTAACTGTAACATTTAAAGTTTTCGGTGTTTTCACAACACAAAGGTATATTCTAATTATGCGTATGAAAAAAAAAATAATATATTTCCGATAAATTTAAAATTGCATACGCGTACGAGCTGAATTAAAAAATACCTTTTTCACAATGGTACATTTTAAATATGCATTTTTCAAAACTTTAAATTCAAAATGCATATTGCGCACGTAATTGAAAAATACCATTTTAACAAAGACCGATTTGAATTTCACAAAGCGCATAAATTTCTAAGGAGTCAGACTTCATATTCCTTAGTCTTGCTTTTCACAGGAAGTCAGACTTATTTTCACTCGAGCTTACATTTAAGGGTAGTCGGTCTTCCTATTCTTTTCTGATTTTAGTTAGCGGAGTGGAAAAAGAGCGCAAAAAATTTAAAAGAGCGTATTACTCAAAAAAAAAACAAAAGAGAGAGAGCGCATACATTTCAGGGGGAGTGATAGTCATTAGCGCAATACGCGCATATAAAGGGGAGTATCACATCAATCATAAGGCGCCTGATTTGAAGGGTAGTAATATTCAATTTCTCAAAAAGCGCATAAATTTGGGGGGAGTAAAGACATGGTATTAAGAATAGCGCAACTGTTTAGAGGGAGTGATACCTAAATAGCGCCTAAGCTTCAAAGAGAGTGTCTTACACAACTTCATGCTTTGAGGGGGAGTGTCATCTTAGGAAATTAGTGCATGGACAACAATGAGTTGTTCACATACTTGTTCCATGGTTCAGTAAATCCCAACTGCTCCTATCCCAAGAACAACCCCGAGTGTATGTGAGGGTATTTGAGCGCATTACGATGAAATCCTTACAACTCAACCACAAACTATCCGGACCACAACCAATATAGGAACATGACTGAATTGTTCAGATCCCGGGTAGAAGACGCCTCATAAGGTCCAAAGGCGCATGCACAACCCTTCCTAGCTACTCATTTGTCTCCTTAAAGACAAGTGTTTCAATATCTCACGGGGAACCGCATATGCTATCACCGTTTCATTCGGAGGCGGGAGATATTGAACTCAGTGGTCCACAGCCCCATACCACGTATTTCTTGAGCACTTTAACGTCTAGCGTGTCCTCATTGCCTAAATGTTTTCCATTTTTCTAGGACACATACATTATTTTATACACACAGTGCAGGTCTACGCGACCATGCATGAACTTCTGTAGACGCATCTTTTATTGATGTGCTTCTATGATCAGAAGAAAGTCCTGCCGTTGCAACATCAATTACAACAACGGTATCAGGCCATCTTCTGGAGCACGACTCTAGAATGATGTCAACGGGAAGCCTAAGTGGCCTCGGTTTTACACCTCCCCCGGTAAGTCTGTGTGATTTACCGTCAACGACCAGAGTGTCTACCCAAATGGGTGGATTACGAGGATCGGTCGGAAATCTTGAACCAAGTTCAAGCCACACTTCGTGTGCAAACGGAGCGCCTTAGTGGCCCCGGAGGTGATACCCGCTTTGTGACGGAGGAGCGCTTCAACCAAGCCCTGGAGTCCGTCGCCACAAAATTCAAAGAAGATATTGTGGTGCCCGTTCGGGACAACAGGACGAACCCAGTCGAAGACACACTCTCCTCCGTTCCTGAGCAAACGCCAAACCATCTCCACCACCCTATCCACCTTGATCTTTCTCATCCACAAACTACCCAAACCACTCCACCACCACCATATCACCTCTGGTACTTCAAACGGAACCTGCTCCACATATCCCACATCCCCGAACATTCGCTCGCTTTATCGATCCCAACCATACCTCTTCACGAGCTACAACTTGCTTCCTCATGCGATTGAAGACTGCCGACACTTTAACGGAGGGTCAACAACTGATTCTCGAATACCTCTGCAGTTTCAACGGCCCCAGGAGAACGAATCTATCAGACATGTGCCAAGATGATCATCCCTCTTCAAAAGAAGACACGACGACCGTGATGACTGTTGGGAATCCCCGTAGGGGCCCGAGGCCCTCGTTCCTTGAACGGCGGAATTTTAAAACTTTAAGCGATTCCCGCCTTCCCTTGGACCGCTCGGTAAAACACGAGAACGTAAGAACACGAAAGAAAGGGTTTTAGCCATTATACCTTGACGAAGACAAGAAGATGGCGAGCTACGAACCCTTCGAATCCCCGGGATGTAGTATCCCTCTCCTAGCACCAATAAGCGCACGAACGGGGCAAGATCGTCACGCCGGCACCAACACACGTCGCGGGGCTGCCCTTGCTGTAGGCGGCTAGGCCAAGAACACCCCGAGCCTCCTTGTCACACGCGGCCGAGTGAGAGAGATGGCGAGAGAGATGAGAGACGAGAGAGAGAGGGTGAATGAAACCCTAGTTTCTTTCTTTTTCTTTTCCGAAAAATGACATAGAATAACTTAGGGTTTTGATTTTTGAATCAAAACCCTTTTATACTTGTTAGGGTGGCCGAAAATTCAAGTAAGGTGGGTGAGAAAAATTCTCACCCACTTAAGCATACCAAGTCACTTGTTGACTTGGTCTTTCCCTTTTGAATTCAAACTCAAAATTGAAATTCAATTAAATAAATAAATAAATAAATATTTATTCTATATTTAGTATATTTAAATATAATATCCAATATATATATTTAATTAATTTTCGAAATTTTTATCAAATAAAAAATCGATTATTATATATATCTATCTAATATATATATTTTATTTAATTCTAAATTAAATATTATTAATTTTCTAAAACAATAATAAAGATTTAAATCATATACTAAATATTAAATATCCAATATAATAATTCCAAAATATTTCGTGAGGTGAAAAGACCATTTTGCCCCTCACGCGATTTTACTACGTTTTCGGCCATTTAGGGTTTTGGCCAAGCCCCAAACCCTAATCTCTCAATCCATGCCCCAGCCTGCTCTATTCTCATATAGACGTTGTGTCGGTTGCCCTTTTTAAGCCCGACTCTCTTGGTTCGTCTCAACCGGCTCTGGGAGGAATCCAGGAGTTCGGTATTCACCTAGCCAGCCCCGTGGTACCGAACCGATCCCGAGTTGAGTACGAATAGGAATTATTCACGAACCGACTATAGATTATCGTACTACGTATAAACCCTTTACGTTTGTCCCGGTCGAGTGAAAGTCACGCGTAGTCAAACTTAAAGGACTCGACGCTATGATGTTCGTGTCGGTGACATTTACCAAAACTGCCCTCCACGACTCGTGAGTCAGTTATATGCTCTGGCCAGAGGCTTAGGTAAATTCCCGCACATCGAAAACTGCATAGGACGTTAACCTTGAATTTAATCAAGGCCGTAAATCCCGCTCAGCGGTATAACCGGCAATCACGTCGAAAAGTCAAGACCGCATTTCGCCGCTGACCCTTGCTTCATGCAATTGGGCCTAGCAAACTAGTGACAAATCAAGACCTTAAGACCAACCCCGGTTAAACCCTTTCGGTCTAAGGTTCACGTAGACTACTATAGTCAATCGATCGATCAGCGACTTTACCAGCGTGTGATCGTTCGATTACGAGTCAGTGTCCAAATACAGACAATCCCCTGATTCGTCTTGTATCAATGTCACGAGCTCCCACTTCCCAAGTGAATGGTTGGCACAACCACTTTGGACCCGTCGACAAACAAGTCGTACTCGTCAATCCAGTCACCCTACTGGAGACTAAGACTTGTGGACTTAATTTAATATTACAGTATGTCAGCTTACTGGTGCCCCCTCTCTGTCCCCACAGAATCAGTAACTGAACTGTAAATATTGGGGTTTTATTAATTCGTCTTATTACCCGACTGCAAGGTTAATTTATTTAGACGAAATAATAATCTGCCTTTGTATTGTTTGTCATGCTAATTTCGACAATAAACAAACAATAATAATTTCATTATCAAATAATTCAATTACAAATGTTAAACACATCAAAATTACACTAATGCCCTCGTACGGCATCTAGGGCATAAACCTCAACAATATCCCACTTGCACTAATGCCACGCGCTATAGTATCTCAACCCCATTTTATCGAGGTGACGATTTAGCACTGCCTGAGACAGTGGCTCGTGAACGGGTCCGCCACATTTTCTGCTGAGGCGATCTTCTGCACGGCTATAGAGCCATTCTCAACGAACCCACGTAACACGTGGTATTTTCTCTCTATGTGCTTGGACTTACTGTGAGCACGGGGTTCCTTAGCTTGTGCGATCGCTCCGCTATTGTCGCACCACAATGGTAACGGGCGATCCACTATGCTTGGTACCACCTGCAGTTCTTCTAAGAACTTGCGTATCCAAACACCCTCCTTGGCAGCTTCTGAAGCCGCTATATACTCCGCCTCAGTGGTGGAATCAGCAGTCGTGCTTTGCTTGGAACTCTTCCAAGTTACTGCGCCACCATTGAGCGTATATACAAAACCCGAAGTAGACTTTCGGTCATCCACATCTGATTGGAAGTCCGAATCCGTATAACCATCTACCTCTAATTCTCCTGGGCCGTAAATCAGTATCAAGTCCTTAGTCCGTCTAAGGTACTTCAGGACTGTCTTTACCGCCGCCCAGTGTTCCTTAACAGGGTTGGCCTGAAACCTACTCACTACGCTCACAGCGTACGCTATGTCTGGTCGCGTGCAAAGCATCGCGTCCATCAGGCTACCCACAGCTGAAGCATAGGGGACTCCAATCATCTCTTGTCTTTGTACCTCGTTGCGAGGAGACATAGCCTTTGAGAGATGAATTCCATGCCTCATAGGTAGGATCCCTTTCTTAGAGTCGTCCATCTTAAACCTTTTAAGGACTTTATCTAAGTAAAGGGCCTGAGATAAGCCAATTGACCGTTTTGCCCTATCTCTAAATAGGCGTATTCCTAGAATATAGGTCGCTTCTCCCAGGTCTTTCATAGAGAATTCGGTGGAAAGCCAAGCTTTGACCTCTGAAAGCATCCCAATGTCGTTTCCTATCAAAAGGATATCATCTACGTACAATACTAGAAACGACACCTTGCTCCCACTGGCCTTCTTGTAAACACACGGCTCATCTTCGTTCTTTATGAATCCGTAGTTCTTAACTACTTCATCGAATCGAAGATTCCAACTCCTTGAAGCTTGTTTCAGTCCATAAATGGACCGATTCAGCTTGCATACCTTCTGAGCATCTGCATCTGACGCAAAACCTTTGGGTTGTTCCATATAGATCTCCTCCTGGAGGAATCCATTCAGGAACGCGGTCTTTACGTCCATCTGCCAGATCTCGTAGTCATAGTATGCTGCTATCGCAAGCATAATGCGAATGGACTTAATCATCGCGACTGGTGAAAAGGTCTCCTCAAAGTCAATACCCTCTTTTTGACTATACCCTTTCGCTACAAGCCTAGCTTTGTACGTTTCCACCTGTCCGTCAGATCCAATCCTCTTCTTGTAGATCCATTTGTTTCCGATCGGTCTGAAACCATTGGGTAGGTCTACAAGTGTCCAAACCTGGTTTGAATACATAGAGTCCATTTCGGCTTGCATAGCCTCAAGCCACTTGAAGGAGTCTGTACCGATAATTGCCTGGTCGTAGGTGACGGGATCATCCCCGATGCATCCCTCAATCGCAGCATCCCCATGCTCGACGTGTACCATACCATATCTCTCAGGCATTTGAGATATCCTACTAGACCTGCGCAATTGCGGCTGAGCCGGGTTTTCTGGAACGTCGTCTAACGACTCTGTAGCAACTGGAGTTGATTCGTCGCTTAACTCACCAAGAGTTATTTCACGTCCTTTACCGCCTTCGCTAATGAACTCTTCTTCCATGAAGGTTGCGCGTAAAGCGACAAGCACCCTGTGTTCGTCTGGAACGTAAAAGTAGTACCCCATGAGTCCTCGGGGTATCCGACGAATCTGGCCATAATCGACCTTGATTTTAACTTGTCTACCTGTAACTTTTTCACAAAGGCGGGGCAACCCCAAATCCTAGTGTGATTCAGGCTTGCCTTACGATTATGCCAAGCTTCGTAAGGGATCCTGTCGGCAGAACGGGTAGGTATCCTGTTAAGGATATAGGCTGCTGTCTCTAAAGCATAACCCCATAACGAAATGGAGAGATCTGTGTAACTCATCATCGACCGAACCATATCCAAAAGTGTTCGGTTTCTTCGCTCGGCTACGCCATTTAATTGTGGCGTACCGGGAGGTGAGAACTGTATAACGATGTCATTTTCTCTGAGAAATGCATCGAACTCAAGGCTCATGTACTCGCCGCCTCGATCTGATCGAACGGCTTTAATGACCTTGTCAGTTTGCTTCTCCACTAACGCCTTATACTCTTTGAACATTTCAAGAGCTTCGGACTTTTGTCTCATCAAATAGACAGTCCCGTAGCGGGACTGATCGTCCGTAAACGTAATGAAGTAGCGGCAATTACCTCGGGCCGTCACCCTGAACGGTCCACATACATCAGTGTGGATCAAACCTAACACTTCTGCGGCCCTAATAAAAGTCCCTGTGAAGGGTGATTTGGTCATTTTGCCTAGGATGCAAGACTGACAAGTTGGGATCGGGCCTGACTTAGCTATGCGAATCAGGCCGTCCTTTTCCATCTTGTCAATCTTTGCTTCCCCAGCGTGACCTAGTCGAAGGTGCCAGATGTATCGTTCGTTTGACCCCGTCGACGAGTTGGTAATTGCATTTACAGTTTCCACCTTATCTCTTAGGTTGACGTAATATAAACCATTTATTAACGTCGCATTTCCAACGTTTTCATTTCTAAAATAAATATGGCAAACATTATCAATAAATCGAAATTCATAACCAAGTCTGCTCAAAACAGGAATCGAAATAATGTTCTTAAGCCCCTTGGGCAAAACCAAAACATCAGAAAGTACTAAACTATGCAAAGATGATAAAAGCAAAGTCTTCGATCCCACGTGCGTCGCTGCAACACTATGTCCACTGCCAACGTTGATCGAGATCTCACCAGCTCGAAGCTTCCTACTTCGTTCCAGACCCTGGTTCAAAACACAAATATGGGAGATAGCCCCTGAGTCAAGTATCCATGAAGTAGAATACACAGAACAATTAGCTTCGAAAACTAATTGCTTACCTGAAGCGTCAGAAGACGCCTTCAGCTTAGGACAGTCGCGCTTCCAGTGACCCAGCTGCTGGCAATGGAGGCACTTGTCAGTGGGCTTCGCGTCCGACTTTACAGCCTTCTTGGATTTTGCCTTCTTGGCGATTCTACCCTTTGGCCCGCTGTGTTTGCTCGGCTTCCTCTTCGACCCCTTGGACCGAGTAGTCGCAACAAGCGCCACCTCCTTGCCCTTATCCTTATCGCTGCAATACTGAGTACTGGCTGCAACCAACTGATTGATCAGGTCAGGTATCGAATACGCCCGATTGTTCAGGTTGCAGTTCACCATGAACTGGTGGAAGGACGGTGGGAGGGCCTGTAGTATTACAACCCGGGGGGGACCTTGTCACCCTTAACATATCACCCGATAAAAAACAGAACCTAATCCCCAATCAATCACCACGTAATTCACATATTACATGCATCACGACAATTTTACACAGATTCGAGCCTAAATCCACATTTGGGCTTTTATCAGATTTGGGCCAAGCCCATTGGGCTTCGAGGCTTAACCACGCAACCCTAGTTGCGACAGAGCCGGCACCGCCCACGCGGCCCGACCAAGTGCCGCGCGCGCGGCCAGCCAAGTGCACCGCGTGCGCTGTGCGTGCTGCCAGAGCAGCGCCGTGCGCTGTGCGCACGGCCAGGCCTGTGTGCCGCGCGCCTGCGCGCGCGGCCTGCCTTGCATGCCGCACGCTGAGCGCACGGCCCTGCCCAAGGTGCCGCGCGCTGCGCGCGGCTGTGCCCCTTGTGCCGCGCGCCCATGCGCGCGGCTAGGGCTGGCCAGACCAACGCCTACGCGTGGCCGGCCAGCGCCGCGCGCCCCTCCGCGCGGTCAAGGCAGCGTGCCGCGCGCTCCACGTGCGCGGCCAGCTCTTCTAAAAGCTTTCGTTCGGGCTTCGTGGTCATAGTCCCATGACTTAACCGAGCCTAAGGCTCTGATACCACTGTTGGGAATCCCCGAAGGGGCCCGAGGCCCTCGTTCCTTGAACGGCGAAATTTTAAAACTTTTGGGATTTCCGCCTTTCCCTTGGACCGCTCGGTAATAACACTAGAAGATAAACACGAAATAGAAAGGGTTTTACAGCCATGATACCTTGACGAATACAAGAAGATGGCGAGCTACGAACCCTTCGAATCCCCGGGATGTAGTATCCCTCTCCTAGCACCTTTACGCGCACGAACGGGGCAAGAGCGTCACGCCGGCACCTTTACAACGTCACGACCGAACCTTGCTTGAGACGGCTAGGCCAAGGCTCGGGCAGCACCTCCTCGCACACACACACGCCGCGCGCGCTGCCGAGGGAGAGAGTGAGAGAGAACTCGAGAGAGATGAGAGAGGGAGGAGAAAACTAGGGTTTTTTCTCTTTTCTTTCCAAGAAATGACTTAGAATAACTTAGGGTTTTGTTTCAAAAATCAAACCCTATTTATACTAGGGTATAGTGGCCGAAAATAGTAAGTTGGGTGGAGAAAAAATCTCACCCACTTATTCATACCAAGTCTCTTTGCTTACTTGTTTTTTCTCTTTTGAATTTAAATTCAAAATTCAAATTCAAATTAATATTAAAATAAATTAATATTTAATTCTATATTTAGTATATTTAAATATAATATCCAATATATATATTTAATTAATTTTTCGAAATTTTTATGAAATAAAAAATCGATTATTATATATATCTAATATATATATTTTATTTCATTCTAAATTAAATATTATTATTTTTCTAAAACAATAATTAAGATTTAAATCATATTTAAATCATATACTAAATATTAAATATCCAATATAATATTTCCAAAATATTTCGTGAGGTGAAAAGACCATTTAGCCCCTCACGCGATTTTACTACGTTTTCGGCCATTTAGGATTTTGGCCAAGCCCCAAACCCTAATCTCTCAATCCAGGCCCCAGCCTGCTCTATTCTCATATAGACGTTGTGTCGGTTGCCCTTTTTAAGCCCGACTCTCTTGGTTCGTCTCAAACGGCTCTGGGAGGAATCCAGGAGTTCGGTATTCACCTAGCCAGCCCCGTGGTACCGAACCGATCCCGAGTTGGATACGAATAGGAATTATTCACGAACCGACTATAGATTATCGTACTACGTATAAACCCTTTACGTTTGTCCCGGTCGAGTGAAAGTCACGCGTAGTCGAACTTAAAGGACTCGACGCTATGATGTTCGTGTCGGTGACATTTACCAAAACTGCCCTCCACGACACTCGTGAGTCAGTTATATGCTCTGGCCAGAGGCTTAGGTAAATTCCCGCACATCGAAAACTGCATAGGACGTTAACCTTGAATTTAATCAAGGCCGTAAATCCCGCTCAGCGGTATAACCGGCAATCACGTCGAAAAGTCAAGACCGCATTTCGCCGCTGACCCTTGCTTCATGCAATCTGGGCCTAGCAAACTAGTGACAAATCAAGACCTTAAGACCAACCCCGGGTTAAACCCTTTCGGTCTAAGGTTCACGTAGACTACTATAGTCAATCGATCGATCAGCGACTTTACCAGCGTGTGATCGTTCGATTACGAGTCAGTGTCCAAATACAGACAATCCCCTGATTCGTCTTGTATCAATGTCACGAGCTCCCACTTCCCAAGTGAATGGTTGGCACAATCACTTTGGACCCGTCGACAAACAAGTCGTACTCGTCAATCCAGTCACCCTACTGGAGACTAAGACTTGTGGACTTAATTTAATATTACAGTATGTCAGCTTACTGGTGCCCCCTCTCTGTCCCCACAGAATCAGTAATTGAACTGTAAATATTGGGGTTTTATTAATTCGTCTTATTACCCGACTGGAAGGTTAATTTATTTAGACGAAATAATAATCTGTCTTTGTATTGTTTGTCATGCTAATTTCGACAATAAACAAACAATAATAATTTCATTATCAAATAATTCAATTACAAATGTTAAACACATCAAAATTACACTAATGCCCTCGTACTATCTAATCCTCGTACGGCATCTAGGGCATAAACCTCAACAGTGCCAACCGAGGAACATTCTATACTATCGATAAAACTCGAACCTAAGGATTGCTACATTCCAGAAAGTACTCGCAAAATTGCTGCAATTACATTCTCTTCTGGATTCCGAACGAAACGGGTTTTGAGCTCAAATGGATAATCTTTTAAAGGAGAATTTAATTCTAAAAAATTCCTCTCAAAAGGGCACAAGAATGACTAAAGCTATCAAGAAAGAAAAAATAGAGGAAGACAAATCATCTTCTATTGCCACGACTAAATTTCGTTTTACCTCTAATCCTAATCCAAAAATGACTAAAGTCATTCTAAAATCAAAATTAAAGGAAGAAGCTACTAAAGCTAAAGCAGACAATAATTATACATTCTCTATTAAAGCTAAAACGTCTAAAAATAATAATTGTCTAAATAAAAGTAGCTCATTTAATACACATTACAAAGTGAATGATGTGAGTCTAGAAGGTAGGAAATACGACACTTCTATACATAATGCTATTGATTCTATAAGCTCGTATTCCTCTCTCAAGTACCCGGTCAAAGTCAAATCCGAAATGCATCTTAAGCGACTGGCGAAAGAGAAAATTTTCTCTTCTACAAAAAGACGCACATTCACCGATGTTGAAACGTTAAATTTCAATAAGGTTCAACAAATTTGGAAACCTAAGCTACAAATGGAAATAAGTAGTCCTCAACAAATGTGGATTCCTATGACTACTTTATGTGATAATTTTGATTCCAAATTTGAACCTTCTATGCTTAAAATGTTATCTACTAATCAGGGATGACCCGTCCAAAAATGGGTACCAAAGTCCCGATAATTTGTTTTGCAGGTCCCGATCATACATGGTAAATAGACGACGATTGCTCCACATGTATGGTCGGTATGCGCTGATGAGCAGTCGTACAAAACTCCGACACGTGTGGTATTCGGTTTGCTCCACATGCGTGATCGGTATGAGATGTGAGCAACCACACTTAGTAAACAAATAAATATTTTCGAACTTTAGGTTTTCATCCGCAAAACAGCTTTTACTACTTTACATTTTCTTTTAAAACTTTAAAATTTCCTTATACAATCTTACTGTTTGCGGATACTATTTTACTGTTTGCGGATATTGTAATACCCGTAAAAATTTAATACGGGGATTTCGCAAAACTTCGAAATTGCTGAAGATAAGTTTGGGCAGGCTTGAAATTGAGCCCAAATAATAATTGGGCCCAAGCCCGATAAAGAAGGAAAAACTTTGAGGGACTGAAAAATAATTAGACCCAAAAGGACTGAATGGCCTAATAACCAAAATCGTGTGCAATGAAGAAAGAGACAAAAGGAGGAAAATTACAAAAAAAAAGAACCTTTCTTAGCTTAAGAGGAAAAACACGTCCATGCTTCATCACCTGCTGAACAAAAGCAGTAAAAAACCATCATTAGAGATAAATAAGAGGAGGAAGAGAGAAAGGAGAAGAGAAGAAGGCGAGAGAAAAAGAAGGAGGAGACAAAGGAAATTTGGAAAAGGCTCCTTCCAATCTTCATCAACAAAAATCTGCTCAAAACACTGCTTAGGACGTGAGGTAGGTGAAATCTACAAACCCAAAAACTGATGTTTTAAACTGTATATCTATGGTGAAACGATCACCATCGTTTTTGGTGTGATTAAATGCGATGTGTGATGATTGATGTTTAACAACCCAAAATATGGGTTTTAATTATGTTATGAGTTTCTGGAATTTGTTGAAGATATGAAGATTTAAAGAACACTGTGTTTTTCGTATACTGTTCTTTATTTTCGTATGATTCTTGTTTTCGCGGGCCGCAAACCAGTTTTCGCGGGCTGAGGTATTTCGCGAACTGTGAGACATCACGGGCCGAAAACCATTTTCGCGGGCCATTTCAAGTTTTTTCGCGGGCCAGTTATTTTGAGAACTGTGAGAGGAAAAAGTTTTCGCGGGCCGAAAAATCAGTTTTCGCGGGCCTAAGATTTTCGGTATGTGAGAGGAAAAAGTTTTCGCGGGCCGCAAACCAGTTTTCGCGGGCTGAGGTATTTCGCGAACTGTGAGACATCACGGGCCGAAAACCAGTTTTCGCGGGCCGAAAGCCAGTTTTCGCGAACTGAGCTTTTCGCCACTCTTTATTAGATTTCGCGAACCAAAGCTTTTCGTCACTGACAGTTCGCGAATTGAGCTTTTCGCTAGTCACTGTTCAAAATAAACAGGGTTTTCGAACCAAAGCTTTTCGCCACTGTTTTCGAACTAAAGCTTTTCGCCACTGTTTTCGAACCAAAGCTTTTCGCCACTTTTGTTAGGTTTTCACGAACAAAACTTTTCGCTAATTAATATAAGTTTTCGCTAGCTACTGTTCAAAACGAAAAAGCTTTTCGCCACTTCCACAGTTTTCGCCAGGTCAACTTTTATAAAATATTTTCGAACTTGGACCCCATTTTCGGGTCAACTGATAGAGGAGTATTGGGTCTTAAATAATTCACTATTCTTGGGATTTTAAGTATTTGAACCAAAAGTACGTTTTAAATATTCTAATGATTTTTGAGTTTTTTCGAATATACTTGATATGTTCTGCGATTAATTGTTCATGCATCCACGGCATGTCATGACAAGAGTGTTGATCGCATTTGTGCGATGGGGGGAGTGTATGCCTTTCTTTGGCTGAGATTTGTGAGGTTAAGACTCGTAGTTGCACCTGACGGGAGACAGACGTGATCGATCTGTCTACTCAGGCTTGAGCAACCTGAGGTGCCCACCGTCGTAGGATGGCTCGACTTGACGGGAGATAGACGTGATCGTTCTATCTACCCGGGTACAGCGTGGGAGCGCGACTCGGGGTGCCTACCGTCATGAGATGAGATTAGGCGGGAGATAGACGTGATCGATCTATCTACCCGGGTACAGCATGAAAACGCGACTCGGGGTGCCCACCGCCATGAAATGTGATTTCCGAGTCTGTGTGACCGGATGATTGATGTGATGTTGCGCGCGAGGTGCCGAGTCTAACCTAGGGCCCTGAGTATTGAGATATGAGAAAAATGAGCGTGCATTTGTCATGTGAGATATTGGGATTTGGGGACATGTGCACGCATGCATCGCATTATTTTGCTGTTCACCTACTGGGCAATTTTGCTCAGGGTTGCATATTTTATAGGTACGGGTGAGTAGCGGCTGGTGGCGGTGACTCCACGGGCTTTTGGGGGCGGATGCAGTACATGGGACGCGACCTGTGGAGGCGTAGGATTGTTTTGATATTTTGGGGCTTCGGCCCGTTGTAAAGACTAGCACGGATTTTGTAAAACAACTCTTTTATATATTGTATAATATACTATGTTGTTTTTGTAAAATGGGCTTTCCGCGGCTTTCGTTGCGAAAACCCGCCAACTATTTATATTTAAAAAGTGGGGTCGCCACAAGGTGGTATCAGAGCATAGGTTTTAGATTCTGAAGACTGTCCATGTACTGCTACCCAAAAGCCGGGAGAACCAGCCGCGCCTATAAGTTTTAATTTTTAACAATAGTATGTGGTACATGACTATGTGTTTGTATGTATCTGTGAACGAAGAATAGTTACAAAATGCCGAGAGGGGGACGTAAAAACGTTGGGGAGTCGAGCCGAAGAGGCGAGCCCGAATCTCCAACGCACGAACATAATACTATCGATAGACTGACCGAACTAATTCAGCATCAGTCGGAGCAAATTAGTGACCTTATACACCATCGGAGCTCGTCGGAGCATCGTCCTTCCCCACAGCCCGATCATGTACAAATAATCGGGGAGCGCTTCCGAAAATTGAATCCTCCCATCTTTACCGAGGCCGCCAACCCTGCGATGGCTGAGGACTGGATAGGCACTATAGAGGACATGTTCATCTATAGCAGAGTGCCTGATAATGAAAAGGTACTTTGCGCCGTTTCCCTCCTACGGGAGAACGCGCGCTATTGGTGGAATACTGTAAAGGTGTTGGAAGACCCAATCACTATGATGTGGGACAGGTTCAAGGAGCTGTTCTTCACCAAATATTTCACCGCTCATGAACAGGAGCAGCGTATGCTCCAATTCATGAATTTACGACAAGGAAGCATGCCAGTGGCGGAATACATCCGTCGTTTTGAAGAATTGTCCCGTTTTGCCCCGTTTCTTGTGCCAACCAACACCCTGAAGGTGACTCGATTTATTCAGGGACTCAAGCTCGAAATCTATCGGGATTTGAGCATAGCCGGCGCGCGATAGTTGGAGTTCATGCAAGTTACCGAACGCGCCTTAATTGCCGAACAAGCAGAGCGGGTAGTTGTGGAAGCCCAGGAAGCGAGGAAAAGAAGATAAAATCAACAAGGCAG
Source organism: Lindernia subracemosa (assembly GCA_028392965.1). Lineage (NCBI taxonomy): Eukaryota > Viridiplantae > Streptophyta > Magnoliopsida > Lamiales > Linderniaceae > Vandellia > Vandellia subracemosa. The sequence continues at coordinate 808,985 of JAQPCC010000065.1, forward strand.
AGGGGGAAACAAAAAGCGCCAATTCTTTGGCAAAGGGCGGTCTAGCCAAGGAAACCGACCGGGCCAACAAAACTGGCGCCCGAGGCCGAATCAAGGGCCGACAAATATCTCTAATCGACCTCAGAATGTTACGCCCCAATGCCAGCAATGCGGACGCTATCACTTTGGGGTCTGCTATGGAGTAAGGCAACCTCCGCAGTGCTACCAGTGTGGAAAGGTGGGGCATTATGCCAGGGCATGCACGGAGAGACAACCCCTGATGCAGAATCAACCCCAACCGTTGATCCGACCTCCACCTGTACCAGCACGGGTCTTTACATTAACAAAAGAGGAGGCGGAGACAAACCCCGATGTGGTAACGGGTACGTTAAATATTTACCATGTCCCGACTTCTATTTTAATTGACTCGGGAGCCACACATTCTTTTGTGTCGGCTGATTTTGTGACAAGGGTCGGAATATATCCTACCCATTCTAAGAAGGATTATTTAGTTAGTTTGCCACATGGGAACCCGACCCGAACCAATTTAGTGATAGAAAAGTACCCAATAAATATGGAGGGTAGAGAATTGTTAGTCGATCTAATTGTAATCCCGATGAATGATTACGACATCATATTCGGGATGGATTGGCTTTCGAAATACGGAGCCATGATTGACTGTTCTAAGAAAATCGTAAGGTTCCAATCACCCGAGGGAGGAGAGTTCGTCTTTTGGGGAAAGGCGAGCAAAGATAGAATTCCTCAAATATCTGTCCTGAAGGCCCGACGACTTGTTAACTCAGGTTGCGAATTCTATTTTTGTTCTGCCATGAAGGCCGAAGAATCTCCTCTTTTGAGACTCGAGGAGGTTCCGATTGCGAATGAATACCCCGACGTGTTTCCCGACGACCTTCCAGGTTTACCTCCTAATAGAGAGATCGAATTCAAAATCGATCTTGTGCCTGGGGCTGCCCCGATATCGAAAGCTCCATATCGATTAGCGCCGAACGAGCTACGGGAACTGAAAGAACAGTTGGAAGAGTTGTTGCAAAAGGGATTCATCCAACCGAGCTTCTCTCCATGGGGAGCACCGGTTCTTTTCGTTCGAAAGAAAGACGGGTCGATGAGATTGTGCATCGATTATCGTGAGCTAAATAAGATCACGATAAAGAATAAGTATCCGTTGCCAAGGATTGATGACTTGTTTGACCAATTGCAAGGAGCAACGGTATTCTCTAAGATCGACATGCGCTCTGGGTATCATCAGTTAAAGATCCGTGAGGCAGACGTTCCTAAAACCGCATTCAGCACAAGATACGGCCATTACGAGTTTTTGGTCATGCCTTTCGGGTTAACAAATGCACCAGCTGCTTTCATGGATCTGATGAATCGGGTATTCAAGAATTTCCTAGACTGCTTCGTGATCGTCTTTATAGATGATATCCTTATTTATTCAAAGACGAAAGATGAACATGAAGAACACCTAAAAACAATTCTAGGAATTTTACGGGAGAAGCAGTTATTCGCAAAATTCAAGAAATGCGAATTTTGGTTGACAGAAGTGGCCTTTCTGGGACACATTATCTCTGGAAACGGGATTTCGGTGGATCCTAGTAAGATTGAGGCAATTAAGAGTTGGCCACGACCAACCACTCCCACGGAAATTAGAAGTTCTCTCGCGCTTGCTGGATATTATCGGAAGTTCATCAAAGATTTTTCCAGCATTGCCTCAACACTCACCAATTTGACGAAGAAGAATGTTCCGTTTAAATGGACGGAATCATGTGAGCAAAGCTTCCAAGAACTGAAAAAGAGACTAACGACCGCTCCGGTTTTAGCAATATCGTCAGGAACTGAAGGATTTTCGGTGTATACGGATGCCTCGAAGAGTGGCTTGGGATGCGTGCTAATGCAGAACGGGAAGGTAATTGCCTATGCCTCCCGACAACTAAAGGAGTACGAGAAAAACTACCCCACGCACGATCTAGAACTAGCAGCCGTGGTATTCGCCCTGAAGATCTGGCGACATTACCTCTACGGAGAAAGGTGCGAAATTTTTACGGATCACAAGAGCTTGAAGTACTTCTTCACCCAAAAGGAGTTAAATATGAGGCAACGACGATGGCTTGAGTTGGTGAACGATTACGAATGCGTGATCAATTATCATCCGGGTAAAGCCAACGTAGTCGCAGATGCTTTGAGTCGTAAAGCCATGAGTGCGGAGCTGTGCCAGATTGAAGTTAGATAATCAACTTCGGTGAAGTTGAAGCGAGAATGGAAGCACTAACGCTCAAACCAACATTGTTGGAACAAATCACTAAGGCCCAAAAGGAAGATGATCTTTATGTGAAGATTAAAAGGGAACAAAACAAAAATACTACGGTGGATTTTGAAATCCGAGGAGACGGGAGCTTACGATACAACAGCCGTTTGTATGTGCCAAATAAGGAAGAACTCCGATTTAAAGTATTGACAGAGGCACATACTACACCATACTCTGTACATCCTGGTACGACGAAAATGTATCAAGATTTACGAGTTAACTATTGGTGGCCGGGGATAAAGAAAGATGTTGCCGCCTATGTAAATCAATGCCTGACTTGCCAACAGATTAAGGCGGAACACCAAAGGCCGGCAGGAATGTTACAACCATTAACCATTCCTGAATGGAAATGGGACCATATAACAATGGATTTCGTCGTTGGACTGCCAAAGACTGTGAAAGGCCACGACGCAATTTGGGTAATTGTCGATAGATTGACAAAATCTGCCCATTTCCTGCCAATCAATAAAACATATTCCATGGAGAAGTATGCGGAATTATATATTCAAGAGATTGTTCGACTCCATGGAATCCCAATTTCGATCATTTCAGATCGGGACTCGAGGTTTCTGTCTAACTTCTGGGGAAGTTTACAAAAGGCTATGGGGACCAAGTTGTCTTTCAGTTCAGCTTATCATCCCCAGACAGATGGACAATCTGAACGGACGATCCAAACACTGGAAGATATGTTACGAGCATGCGTGCTAGATTTTAAAGGAAATTGGAGCAAATACCTTCCGCTGATCGAATTCTCGTACAACAACAGCTTTCAGGCTACGATCGGAGTGGCGCCGTATGAAGCTTTGTAAGGGCGTAAATGTCGATCCCCAGTTCATTGGGACGAGATCGGTGAGCGAGCGCTACTAGGTCCCGAAATGGTTCGAGAAATGACGGAAGCTGTTGCAAAGATTCGAGAGAGAATGCAAACAGCCCAAAGTCGTCAGAAAAGCTACGCTGATAAACGACGAAGACCATTAAAATTCGCGGAGGATGATTGGGTATTCTTGAAGATATCCCCAATGAAGGGCGTGAAGCGATTTGGACGCAAAGGGAAGTTGAGTCCGAGGTATATAGGCCCTTTCAGAATCCTGAAACGAATCGGCGAGGTCGCTTATCAACTTGAATTACCGACGTCTTTAGATCAGGTTCACGACGTCTTTCACGTGTCAACATTGCGAAAATACGTCGCCGACCCAAACCATGTGTTACAAAATGAAACCCTTCATCAACGGTTGAAACCGGACTTAAGTTACGAGGAAAAGCCGGTAGAAATCTTGGTATATGAAGTAAAGCAACTTCGAAATAAAAATATTCCGTTGGTTAAAGTTCGGTGGCGTAATCAGGCAATTGAGGAAGCAACGTGGGAACGAGAAGACGAAATGCGGCAGAAGTACCCCGAATTATTTCCGACTGCCTAAATTTCGAGGACGAAATTCTTGAAGGGGGGGAGGATGTAATACCCGTAAAAACTTAATACGGGGATTTCGCAAAACTTCGAAATTGGTGAAGATAAGTTTGGGCAGGCTTGAAATTGAGCCCAAATAATAATTGGGCCCAAGCCCGATAAAGAAGGAAAAACTTTGAGGGACTGAAAAATAATTAGGCCCAAAAGGACTGAATGGCCTAATAACCAAAATCGTGTGCAATGAAGAAAGAGACAAAAGGAGGAAAATTACAAAAAAAAAGAACCTTTCTTAGCTTAAGAGGAAAAACACGTCCATGCTTCATCACCTGCTGAACAAAAGCAGTAAAAAACCATCATTAGAGATAAATAAGAGGAGGAATAGAGAAAGGAGAAGAGAAGAAGGCGAGAGAAAAAGAAGGAGGAGACAAAGGAAATTTGGAAAAGGCTCCTTCCAATCTTCATCAACAAAAATCTGCTCAAAACACTGCTTAGGACGTGAGGTAGGTGAAATCTACAAACCCAAAAACTGATGTTTTAAACTGTATATCTATGGTGAAAGGATCACCATCGTTTTTGGTGTGATTAAATGCGATGTGTGATGATTGATGTTTAACAACCCAAAATATGGGTTTTAATTATGTTATGAGTTTCTGGAATTTGTTGAAGATATGAAGATTTAAAGAACACTGTGTTTTTCGTATACTGTTCTTTATTTTCGTATGATTCTTGTTTTCGCGGGCCGCAAACCAGTTTTCGCGGGCTGAGGTATTTCGCGAACTGTGAGACATCACGGGCCGAAAACCATTTTCGCGGGCCATTTCAAGTTTTTTCGCGGGCCAGTTATTTTGCGAACTGTGAGAGGAAAAAGTTTTCGCGGGCCGAAAAATCAGTTCTCGCGGGCCTAAGATTTTCGGTATGTGAGAGGAAAAAGTTTTCGCGGGCCGCAAACCAGTTTTCGCGGGCTGAGGTATTTCGCGAACTGTGAGACATCACGGGCCGAACACCAGTTTTCGCGGGCCGAAAGCCAGTTTTCGCGAACTGAGCTTTTCGCCACTCTTTATTAGATTTCGCGAACCAAAGCTTTTCGTCACTGACAGTTCGCGAATTGAGCTTTTCGCTAGTCACTGTTCAAAATAAACAGGGTTTTCGAACCAAAGCTTTTCGCCACTGTTTTCGAACTAAAGCTTTTCGCCACTGTTTTCGAACCAAAGCTTTTCGCCACTTTTGTTAGGTTTTCACGAACAAAACTTTTCGCTAATTAATATAAGTTTTTCGCTAGCTACTGTTCAAAACGAAAAAGCTTTTCGCCACTTCCACAGTTTTCGCCAGGTCAACTTTTATAAAATATTTTCGAACTTGGACCCCATTTTCGGGTCAACTGATAGAGGAGTATTGGGTCTTAAATAATTCACTATTCTTGGGATTTTAAGTATTTGAACCAAAAGTACGTTTTAAATATTCTAATGATTTTTGAGTTTTTTCGAATATACTTGATATGTTCTGCGATTAATTGTTCATGCATCCACGGCATGTCATGACGAGAGTGTTGATCGCATTTGTGCGATGGGGGGAGTGTATGCCTTTCTTTGGCTGAGATTTGTGAGGTTAAGACTCGTAGTTGCACCTGACGGGAGACAGACGTGATCGATCTGTCTACTCAGGCTTGAGCAACCTGAGGTGCCCACCGTCGTAGGATGGCTCGACTTGACGGGAGATAGACGTGATCGTTCTATCTACCCGGGTACAGCGTGGGAGCGCGACTCGGGGTGCCTACCGTCATGAGATGAGATTAGGCGGGAGATAGACGTGATCGATCTATCTACCCGGGTACAGCGTGAAAACGCGACTCGGGGTGCCCACCGCCATGAAATGTGATTTCCGAGTCTGTGTGACCGGATGATTGATGTGATGTTGCGCGCGAGGTGCCGAGTCTAACCTAGGGCCCTGAGTATTGAGATATGAGAAAAATGAGCATGCATTTGTCATGTGAGATATTGTGATTTGGGGACATATGCACACATGCATCGCATTATTTTGGTGTTCACCTACTGGGCAATTTTGCTCAGGGTTGCATATTTTATAGGTACGGGTGAGTAGCGGCTGGTGGCGGTGACTCCACGGGCTTTTGGGGGCGGATGCAGTACATGGGACGCGACCTGTGGAGGCGTAGGATTGTTTTGATATTTTGGGGCTTCGGCCCGTTGTAAAGACTAGCACGGCTTTTGTAAAACAACTCTTTTATATATTGTATAATATACTATGTTGTTTTTGTAAAATGGGCTTTCCGCGGCTTTCGTTGCGAAAACCCGCCAACTATTTATATTTAAAAAGTGGGGTCGCCACAGATATTACTTCATTTTTTTTCTTTCTTATTTTCTTTCACTATTTACGGATACAAATCTGCCGTAAACCCAAGCTTTCTTTTCCATCCGCAAACTTCTTTCTCCACTGTTTACGAACTCTACTCTACCATAAATAATTTTTTCTTTTCAATTTTCTTTTTCTTCTGTTTACGATTCCTTTCATTCGTAAATTTTTTTTAAATTTACTGTTTGCGATGATATTTCATCCGCAAACTTATAAATACATATATATAATAAAAAAAGGGCCATAAAAAAAAAAGAAAAGGCCCAAAAAAAAAAAAAACCGAGAAGAACATTTGATCTACAATGTTCAAAGAAGGCCGAGCCGATTGCAAAATTCAAAATGCGCTTGAATTTCAGGGGAGTCAAACTCTATATGTTAAGTTTTTTATTTTCATAAGGAGTTCGACTTATTATAAATAGCGCTTACCTTTACAGAATATTCGGTCTTCATATTCTATATTCTTTTTGGGGGGACTTGATAGATAGATAGACAAGGCGCATGAATTTCAAAAGAGCATATTACCATAGTTCTAATGTAAAAAGCGCATATATTTTAGGGGGAGTGAGACTTATAAGTGCAAAAGACACATTTATTGGGGAGTATCACTTCAAATACAAAAGGCGCTTGATTTTTTTGTAATATGCACTTTCACAAAAAGCGCATCTATTTAGAGGGATCAAGGGCATCACATTAGAAATAGCGCAACAATTTAGGGGGAGCATTACCGAAAAAAAAAGGCGCAAGAAGTTAAAAGAGAATGCCATGAAGACAAACTTCAAGCTTTGAAGGAGCATCAACGTCAATTAGCGCATGGACAACACGAGTTGTTCACATACATGTTCCCATGGTTCAGTTCATCCCAACTGCACCTATCCCAGGAACAACCCCGAGCGTATGTGAGGGTTTTGAGCGAATCTCGATGCAATTATCACAACTCAACCACAAACTATCCGGGCCACAACCAATATAGGTACATGACTGATTTATCAGATCCCGGGTAGAAGACGCCTCATCTGGTCCAAAGGCGCATGCACACCCTTCCTCAGCTACTCATTTGTCTCTCTAAAGACAGATGTTTCAATATCTCACGGGAAACCGCATATGCTATCACCGTTTCACTCGGAAGCGGGAGATATTGAATTTAGTGGTCCACAGCCCCACACCACGACTTTTATTGATCACGCTTAATGTCTAGTGTGTCCTCACAGCCTAAATATTTTTAAATTTTCTAGGACACATACATTATTTTACACATACTATGCAGGTCTACGTGACCTAGCCAGAACTTCTGTAGACATATTTATAGCAAAAATGTGCTTCTATGATCAGAAGGAAGTCCTGCCGTTGCAACATCAAAACAACAACGGTAGCAGGCCATCTTCTGGAGCACGACTCTAGAACGATGTCAACGGGATGCCTCTGTGGCCCCGTAGTCCCTTCAAATGCAAGTCTGTGTGACTTTACATCAACGACCAAGAGTGACATCAAGGGATGTTTCACAATGATTGGTCGTCTGTCCCGTTTTCAGGTACTTCATCCGGATTCAACGCCAACACGTTCCGCGAAAACTCTGGTTCACCTTGATCACACAGCATGACGATACGAATGAATCGCCATGAGGGGGAGAAGTATATTAAGGAGGCAAAGTACGTGAACTCATTTAAAGAAGCCAAGCTTTTAATGCACGTGTTGAACCACAACAAACAAGACTTCTCTCCATGGTTTGAGTAGACACGACAAGTCAATGCTGACGATCCGCGCGACTCTGATATATGCAAGAAGGTGACGAATACTCAAGTTGTAAAGAAGAAAAAGAGGGTGCATATAAATAGGGGAGACTGAAGATTCTCCAAAAGTCCTCAGCCATTTCTTCAGACAGCAACAAAGACCGTGTCAAATTCAAAGTTGAACACAAAGGGGGAGATTGTTAGGAATCCTTCTGTTGTGTTCAAATAATGATGAAGACTGAAGATTATCAACGACAAAGACAACCGGTGCTTCAATGATAATTGAACATTAAGGGGGAGATTGTTAGGAATATTTTCTAGTGTTCAATAATCATGTTATCTTTGTCTAGGGACTTTATTGTATTTTATGTAAATATAGGGACTAAAGTGTAAATATACCAAAGTATGTTTTGGTATATATAGGGCAAGTGTGTGTAGAATACACACAACTTGAGGTTTAGCTTTCTCTCACTAGAATATTTCTCTCATCATTATAGTAATTAGGGCTTAATTGTAGAGAGAGGAAGGGATTACTTGTAGAGAAAGTTTGGTGATTAATGGAAGATTGATTGATAATTACCCAAAGTCTTCCGCGCGTTAATTACAAGGTAATTCTTCATCGATCTATTCTCAAGTTCTTCGTTGGATGTTAAATCTGTGACCTACATTTTGTTAAGAAAGGCTTTGAAAGATGTGACTATGAGCATACTCATTTTGTTAACAAAGAAAGAGGGAGCATGCCTATGTTGAGTTTATATGTTTATGATCTTTGTTTACAGAAAATAATTAGTTTATCTTTTTTAAGAAGTTGATGATGATTGAGTTAGACGTGACTGATCTTGGTAAAATGAAGTATTTTTTGGGCCTTGAAGTCTTGTAGAAAATGGGTGGAATCATTGTTTGTTAAAGAAGGTATATATTGAGGAAATGTTGCAATGTTTTAAAAGAGTCGGAGAAACTCATTTCAAACTTCAATTGTTCGTGAGTTCAAGAATTGCGGCGATGAAGGAAGGATTAAAGTGGTTGAGATTTCATGCAAATAGTGGGTTATCTTATGTATCTCACATGTATATTACTCCAGAGTTGTAAGTGATTTAAGCAGGTATATGGAGAATCCTACTCCTCCATCTACGATTAGCGAATATGTTGCTGAGTTATATACAAGGAACAACAGCGATTAGAATTTTTTACAAAACGAAGGAATTGATGAACTTATAGCATATACTGATAGTGATTACGTTGATGACGTGCACAATTGAAAATGTATAACTGGAGATGTCTGCCTTTTTGGACCTGGACCTATCATTGTGATAAATAAGCAACCAATTGTAAGTTTATCAACCACAAATGTAGAGTTCATCGCGACGACATTACTCTTGGGGAAAAATACAAATTCGAATGCAGCGGTAGTTGTATGTGGACATCAAAACAATCTGTCAGGATATTTATGAAAACCTAAATGACACCAAGAGGACACGAGATATTTACGTGGTTCGCCCAATACCGTCTACCCCACTGAGAGACAATAGTTATATTATATTGACAATATTACACTATAAATTAACGCTCTTGTGTAACCCAATCCGAGACCACTTACCCATCCGAGTAGTGTATTTGTACATACTATCAAAAATTCCAATAAAACTATATCCGCTCTCACATTTATCCTCCGGATAAGATTTTTTATCTCTCTCACTCTCCACTCACTAGCACTCTTTGTTTTAGGGTGCATTACAACTGAAGATTCTATGCCTTTAATATGCCAAACCAAGCTCGGACAATGACCCATTAGTTCTCCATCATCATTCTATTAATTGTGTAGTTGGCTGCCTTCAGAAGATAACCACTCATACTGCCTTGTAGGTGTTAGCTGGACAATGACCCATTAGTTCTCTCCCTCCAGCCACATCCAACATCTGCCTCACCATCACAAAGCGTTCACCCAACGAGTCTGATCATAAAAGTTGTTCGTCTGGTCCTGGAGATACCACAAATGATTCATTGATTTTTGGCTCGACTTCTTGCTTGGCTTCTGGCTAAACTTCTGGCTCAACTTCTAGCAAGTCTAACGTAAGAATCTCAATTGAAACATTTTCCAGCCCTCTCGTAACTGTGATTATATCAGGTATCTCTGGACAAGCATAACTCCATGAACCAAATCCAAATTGATTAAACCTACTTTGTCTTCAAAATTCCGATCTGACTCTTCATTGAGATCAAAATTGGTGTATTCATTTTTTTTCAATAAAAACCTCAAAATGATTGAATTCAGAATCATGATGTATGAAAAAAGATAAGTCGCTGTCGTTAGAAATTTATAGTAGCCGATAAATATGCGAGAATGTTGAAAGTATTTATTCTTGCCATAAACAGTCAACGAGTAAGAACTGCTATCAGCACCCATAATTTCAAACAACACTGACAGAAATTCAGAAAAATTGATACAACGACGAATTCGTCGGTATCCTATACGACCAATACTGTATTTGATGATTGAATTGGATGTGTGAATGATTTCACCACCGAAAAAAATTAACATTTGTATATGATTGGACATCATTTCTGTATTTGATGTGAGTGATTTCAACCGTGAATTAAAATGACATAATAATACGTTCAACGACGTGGAATTTATAGATGATCGGACTCGTATAATTCGTTTCTTGTAGATACGAGGTAGTATAACTCGTATGTTAGAGAACGAGTTATGTAGGACTCGTATCTCCCACATATGAGTTTGCAGAGTTTGGTTGCAGAGTTTGTCGGTGTCGGTGGATCTAACTCGTATCTTAAAGATACGAATTATAACTCATAACAACAACTCGTATGTAATATATACGAAAATATTTATTTTATTAATAGATATTATTTTTCACTTATTTTATAAATAAAAATTAAAAAATTATTTATTAAATAAAAAAGTCCAATTTTACGCTCATTTTCCACACCCAAAGCTGTACCTTCTTTAAAATCCACGAGGAATAGCAAACCCCTTGAACGTACAACTGATGCAGCGTAGAGCACAAGTCCGATGGGGGATAGTCAAAGCATAGTTCTTCCTGAGCAGCAATAAGACCTAACCCAATCAAAGCTTCACCATTTTCCAAAAACTTCTAAAAATAGCGTTTCTGATTACCTAAAATTGATAACCGTTGATGTGTGTTGTTGATATGCGCCCCTTCACTGTCAGCTGATCGATCGTTGTCAGCATTTTCAGGTCAGTCGTTTCTGATTCGGTGAATTTCATTATCCATAGATCAGTCCTCAAGATTTTCAGGACATTTTTTGCTTTTTATATTAATCTTTTCGTGTTTAAGAGTTCTCGTTTAAGGCGCTTTTATGTGGATTCTAAAGATGGAAGTTATATATATATATTAATGTCTGTCGGCAGGAATTGCCTCTCGAACTGCTTTTGACAGTTCAATAATTTTACAGATTCGTTTGTTAGGGATGGTGTTATATGTTTGGGATGGGAATTAATATATTTTATATCAGAAACTAGTCATTGATCATTTAAACCATCCATGGAGATGCAAGTTTTACATCTTTTAATCAGAATGATCACAAAAGTCTAAACTTAAAGGTGAAAGACAAGGATAGATTACTTGCTGGAGCATTTATTATGGTTGAATGAATCAAGTTATTTCTGAAGACTAAACGATTTGATGATTGATTTTAGGACTATTAATGGCTCCATGACCTTATTAGACCTGCAGAATCATTATCCAGTCAATACGATAGAGGACATGAATCAACATAGTAGTGAGTAAAAGTTGCGGACTGGCTTTTAGGTGTATTGAATTAAATTGTCTTGTGAATACCCTTTTCATTCCATTTATATCGAAATCAAATTAGTCGCGTTGTGATTTTAAGCCGCCTATTGACTTTATGTAATTTTATCCACTCTATGCAGTCTGAAGACCTCCTGACAAACTGGTTTCGTTCGTAATCGGAGTGTGTGGGATATGCTATCTTAGTCCTTTTCTAAGTCAACCATAATGGCTTCAAGAACAATATTGCGGAAGAGAAATTATTTTGTTGGTTCTGTTAAGAAGCATAGTTGCTTGTTTCAAGGCTGTTGGACTTCTCAGCAAGGGAACTCGTTAGAAAATCCTAATTTACAGCACTATTCATCTTCCCCGTTAAGTCATAATTCTAAAGAAACCACTGGTTTATTCTTGACGAGAAGATACGTCGGAACTGAGTTTTCTGGTGTTCATCCTTTGAGTAGTCAGACTGGAATACTTGGAGTTGGACATTCCTCCCATTTGTGGATTAGGGGAATTTCTCAGTATCAGTGTTATTTTTCCACAGCTGCTGCTAATCAGCCTCAATTAGGAGGCAATGACGAGAAAAACAAAGAAGCAGTCGTCAAACAGAAGAAGGAGCCATCTCCAGAAGAATGTGACCAGGCAGTTGAAGGTTTGAGTTCAGTGAAAGCCAAAGCTAAAGCCAAGCAGTTACAGGAAACACAGAAGGGTGTTAGCTATGTCATGAAGAGGATATGGGCCATGATTTTAGGGATTGGTCCAGCTTTGAGGGCCATTGCCTCCATGAGCAGGTCAACTTCTGCGTCTCTACATTTCTTTCCCGATTCATACTGTCGAGAATGTTATCCCAATGATTAAATACCCAAATCAAAATATAAATGAACGAGGCTAGTGCACCCAACATGTTTTCACGTGCGTTTGAGTTTTGGGCTTCCAATATCTAAATCAAGGATACCGTTCCACCTAAAACCATTTGATTTTAGGATAGCACCGTCTAGAATTTAATACTTAGATTTTCTCACTATATTCTCTTACCACAGGGAAGATTGGGCAAAAAAGTTGCGCCATTGGAAGGATGAATTTAAATCGACTTTGCAACATTACTGGTTGGGTACGAAACTACTATGGGCAGATGTTAGAATAAGCATGAGGCTGTTGCTTAAACTTGCTAGTGGGAAGACACTCTCTAGGAGAGAGCGGCAACAACTCACTCGAACAACAGCTGATATCTTCAGGCTCGTTCCTTTTGCCGTGTTCATTATAGTTCCATTTATGGAGTTCTTGCTGCCAGTAGCCCTGAAGTTGTTTCCCAACATGTTACCATCGACCTTCCAGGACAAGATGAAAGAACAGGTCAAGTTCTTTTGGTGTTTAGTTTATTAACATTTATCTTATGTATATTAGTGCACTAATTGCAATTGACAATTTGTTTTTTATGTTGTTTGGTTTTACTTGATGAGTTTCAATTTTCTGCTTTGATTAACAATTTAAAAATGCAGCTCTGCTGCTGCAATGTTCCTGATCTACAAAAGATTAGTTAAAATGTCAGTACGTATGGTAAATAATGTCGTTTTCTTCAGATTTGGTTTGTAATTGTGAGTGCAAAATGTTGATACTTAAGTTGTCATTGCACGCAGTACTGAAATTGGGCGAGCTGAAGCAATTATTTCCACTGCATATTTTCTTTGTTCCTCTTGATGGATAAACTTGACTTGAATGGATCTTCAGACTGTGGTTTAGGTCATGTCTTGATCATCATGACCTTGGTTCTATAGGCTTCCAAACAATACTTTATTGGCGTTCATCTGAAAAATATGGACATTGTAGAAGCTCGGTCACGATATCTGAACTAACTGTACTAGTCACTTAAGGAATCTCAAATTCCTAGATCTGTGCATTTTTTTAATGCAGTGTCTCCTCCTGCAATGGTTATGGCTCTTCCGCTCGACATTATTTTAGATCTAACCCAATATTTTGCAAATGGTTATTTTCTTTTGTGGTAATCTTTCCAACCACTTACAACCTTGTCCAAAATGATCAAACTTCAGGAAGCCCTTAAAAGGAGGCTAAATGCTAGGATAGAATATGCTAAGTTTCTTCAAGATACAGTTAAAGAAATGGCAAAGGAAGTTCAGAACTCTAGAAGTGGAGAGGTTAAGAAAACAGCGGAAGATCTTGATGAATTTATGAACAAGGTAAGGTTGATCGTAATGGTGCTGAATGAAATTAATACTATGAGAAACTGTCAGCAGTGTGATAAAGATTGTATCACTTCCTGATCATGCTTTCTTGTTTCAAAGGTAAGGACTGGGTCCCGTGTCTCTAATGACGAGATCTTGGGGTTTGCTAAGTTATTTAACGATGAGCTCACTCTGGATAACATCAGCCGGTAATTGCATATACCTCTATAAATTGAATATTTCTTCCGACATGTTTTCCAATAGTGGATGGTTATGAACTCACTTTTACATTAAAATTTCATTCTTCTTGTTGGATGCAGACCCCGCTTGATGACTATGTGCAAATATATGGGTATTCCCACATATGGGACCGATGCATATCTACGCTACTTGCTCCGTAATAGACTTCGAGAGTGAGTTATTTTACTTTATCTCGAGTACTAGCATGAAGTTGAATAAAGACTTGATGAAATGTCAAAGAAAATATTTTTCCTTTAATTATGTGTGTTTCGACCCAAATCCAGATTATTGTGGATTAGTGGTTAATATAATTTGCAATATCCTTTTCTTGTTTCAGAATAAAGAAAGATGATAAGATGATTCAAGCGGAGGGGATAGAATCGCTTTCAGAAGAAGAGCTTCGCCAAGCATGTCGAGATCGTGGATTGCTGGGACTTCTGTCAGTTGATGATATGCGAAAACAGGTTGTGTATTATGAATCATGCTCAATACATTTTTTTTCTGTGGACCACTGGAGCAATCTCTAATTTTGACCTTATCTGATGTGTTTCACCAATGTGTTTAAAAGCAGAGCAATCAATCTCTAAAAGTTTGCCTTCTGTATTTAGTGGGAAAAATAGGAGTTATGCTATTTTGAATTTTCACACGTCTGATTCCTGGGCTTTTCGAAACTAGTTAACGGTCTACTTTAAGATTTTCTTTCTCTGTCCTGTAGTGGATATCATATGTTCAAGATGTATTTACTTTTGTTAATGGGTGTTAATCACTTTCAGCTCCAAGATTGGCTGGACTTGTCTCTCAACCATTCAGTACCCTCATCCTTACTAATTCTTTCTCGGTAACCTGAGATACTTATCTACTTGGCGTTGTAATGTTATTGTCAAGAGTTAGTCTCTGAAATAAATTCTTCTTACAGAGCGTTTAGCGTATCTGGTAAAATAAGGCCTGAGGAAGCTGTTCAAGCTACACTCTCATCTCTGCCTGATGAAGTGGTGGACACCGTTGGAGTAACAGCTCTACCCTCTGAGGATTCCGTCTCAGAGAGAAAGAGGAAGTTAGAGTTCCTTGAGATGCAGGAAGAATTAATCAAGGTCTGATCATATTGTGCTCTTATCTGGAGTCTGTTTTTCTTTAGAAATCACAACGGGTCATAACGAGACTATCTTCCTATCTTGCTTATGATTCTGATAAATCATCGTGGACTGGTATCCATTACATTTATAATTATGATTTTCTGCTAGATAAACATCAGGCATGAAAGATGCTTACTCATTTCCATGAACTAGGATAATTTTTTTACTGTATATGACCTGCTGATATTACAAGGGGACACATTGAAATTTTCATGTTGTACTGATTTATATAAGCTACTAAATTATAATATCTGATGTTTTTATTTATGTCCTTTCCAGAAACTGATGGTGTTATTGTATTTAATTGTAAACCCAGACTCACTTCGTCCAATATTTGACTTTTGTCTTGACTAATTGATTTCTCTTGAATTTTAGTACCCCACATCTTTCCTTTTATATATGATATTCTCATTCATTAATTTGCTTCTCCCTCCCTCCCTCTGTGTGTGTGTGTGTTGTGTGTTACTAGTACTAAAGTTAGTGGTTACAACTTACAGGAAGAAGAGGAAAAAGAGGAGGAGCATGAAGCTAGGTTGAAGAAGGAATCTGTCTCAGAACAGAAGGATATTGCCTTGGAAGAGATGATGTCAGCAACTGCAAAAGAAGCAGAAGAGCTTGAGAAAGCAAAGGCTTTGGATAAGAAGGAGCAGCTTTGTGAGCTTAGTCGTGCATTGGCTGTTTTAGCATCTGCATCGGTAGGCCTAGTATCTTTTGAGTATAATTGTTTTTTCCCTGTTAACCTTACAGATGAGTTCACATGTTATGTTTGTTGCTATTAGTCGGTGAGCAGAGAACGGGAGGAGTTCTTGAGACTTGTCAATAAAGAGGTGACTATATCCTTTCTAAAACCTTTTACGCAATGTGTTTGTGTGATATTGATATAGAATGTTCGTGCATGTAACTTATTTTCAGTCGATGGCAATCTTCTATTATTCTCCATGATTTCTTGTTTTACCTTTTGATGCATCTGCACCATATTATACTTCTATTCTAAAATAGTCAGTAATTATCCCTGTTTTATTTTCACTTTGAAGTAGATTCCTCTGCAACTTTGTGATCATGATCTCTGCTATATTTATATGTTGATTGTGTCCCTTTTTTCATTTGCTTTGACATCTGTTCTATTTTCCATTATGTAATGTTCAGATAGAGCTGTACAATAGCGTGGTGGAGAAAGAGGGCACTGATGGCGAAGAAGAAGCGAAAAAGGCATATAAAGCTGCCAGAGAAGAGAGTGACAATGCTGCTGAGAGAGCTGCTGGTGAGAAGATCTCCTCCGCTCTCATAAACAGGGTAAGCGTTAGGCAATGTATGTCCATAATACAAGGTTTAATGCTTTTTTTGAGTTGCTTTGGATAAATATAATTGTATGTTCATCTATTATTTATCTGTTAAGGTGGATGCTATGCTTCAAAAACTTGAAAAAGAGATTGATGATGTTGATGCCAAAATTGGGGACAGGTGGCGGTTGCTCGATAGGTAACAGCCAAATTTAATATTAGCTACCTGTACATATTATCCGATTCAAAGTTTGTTCTCATTTATTGAACAACTCACTTTAGTTCAACAACCTTATTCAGTGTAGGGTTATCACATCACTAGATCGCATATTTCCATTTAGGTCGGGAATATGGTTTATTTGTTGTATGCTTCTATTTTCTGATTCTTGGGATGAAATTTGGAATTCTATATAAGTTCCCTCATCGCCATGCGATTTGGTTACAAGTCATTGGTGTCTGACAAATTTTAGGTGTCTTAATCGACTGATTTCTTGCACCTTCAGACATGATGACGTATTTTCATCAACTATCTGCACTTTTTTTTTCAAGGGATTATGATGGGAAAGTGACTCCCGAAGAGGTTGCATCTGCTGCTATGTATCTCAAAGACACCTTAGATAAGGAGGGAATTCAAGAACTTATCAGCAACCTGTCCAAGGACAAAGGTTCATTTCTCAACTTCGTTCTTTCGTTAGGAAGTTGAACTTGTCCCTGATTGCTATATTTTCCCCCAACTCCGTGGACAACTGATCTTCCCATTTAAAAGCTCCTCAAAACATCTTAGCTTAGAAATTCGTCAAAAGTACGTGATATCTTAGCTGGGAAAAGATCTTACTGTTCTTCGAGCTCTCATAAAATGGATACTGGACAACACATGTTTAACGTCTTTACCTTACCAAACACTCCAAACAAATGAATCTTACAGTCCTTCTATCAAACACGCAACATATTATTTCCTAGAAACCTTATAAGTTTAGCTTATAAGCTAATAAGACAAACAGGCCCTTTAAAACGTTGTTGAGCCGAAGTATATTTGTGGATAGGTGAGAAGATAATTCCTTATATCTCTTGTTTCACCATAAATTGACTTCTTAACTAGAGTATGTTGACAGTGATTAACTTGATTAGCTTCTTCATAAACTACATCAGGTTTAACTTGTTTCTGGTTCTGTTTTATGACAGATGGCAAAATTCTTGTGGAAGATATCATTAAATTATCCGAGGTGGCGCAGGAAGAAGAAGAAGACACAGAAACAGCTGAAGCAGGAAAGAAATGAGAAAATTCACATTAACATCTCTCAACTATTAACATAAGGAGAGGTGAGAACTCAAAATCTCAGGCAGTTTGTTAATATATTGCCCCACGTAGCAAGGAGTTACAACATATAGCTTCTTTTTATTATTCAATAATTATTATTATTTACTTTCCGAAAATCATAGGAGGGCGATATGCTAGCCTTCATTTTTCGTGTCTGAGATTGATCTTAAATCGACGCATCTTTGCTACTCATTCTGAACGTTGTTGTATTGGCATTGATGAGTAGTATCTGCTTTGAACTTATGCCATGGTGAGTCTTGAGCCATGGACTCGTTGTATTGCTTAACGTTAGGAGAAAGACAATATTATTAAGATATTTTTTGCTGTGTTTTGAGAGTGAAACTGATTTCAAACATTCTGCTTTGACCCGAGCAAAATCGATTCATTTTATTTCGACTTGGGTTCTTTCGAGCATTTAGCTCGGCTTTTCATGACTCAACTATTTTGTTTTGGAACATTTTATTTTGGAATCTCGACCGTGTGAGTGGAATCTCGTGCCTTTAAAACGCCCTGCGTCAATTCATAAGACCCGAGATGAGGGTACTAACTGTGACTGAAATTTGAGGTACGAGGATGTGATGAAACTCGGGCAAGCACAGAAGTTTGTGAGTGATGGATCGGCAAGATTTTCATGGCAAACTATGTTTTGACTGCTGTTGTGAACTGATCGATTCTTGCATGAAAGAATTAATGAAACGCCCCTTTCGACAGGTCGGGGATTGTTTGTAGAGGACAGTGAATTTGAAAGATTTTTGCAGTACCTTTTTTCGGGTATGTGATTTATGCAATGAGAAATTTAGTCATTGAATGAATCAACAAGTTCTCACTTTGTGCATACGAATCTATATTACTATCCGAGGTGAGATTTAAGTAATAACCGAACTACCAACTCGAGAAGCTTACGATCTTTAACCAAAAGCTGCTACATTTGCTCATGTTACATTGCAGGGTCGCCATTTCTTGTGTTAATTTCTCGGATCTTCCAAACTAAGGATCATCGGAATTCCAATTTCATAACATCAATCCTTGATAATGGTGAATACGACGATGATGATGTGAAGAAGAAGAAGAAGATGAAAAACAACAAATTACAAACTAAAGTTCAAGTCTCGATTTCTTGTGGGGTTTTCTCAGAAAAATAATAAAATAAAAAAGAAAAAAAAATTATTAGATGGCTCATCATAAGCATCCATCGAAAACAGAACAGAAATCACCCAATGCAACAAATATGAGTCTACCATCTAACTAAAAGATCACAAAGGAGAGAAACTGTGGAGAGGATGTATACCTTTCTACAATAAATATGACTCAACAACAGTTCTTCCAAACTTTTCTTGAACATCTTTGGGAGTTTCAATCTGTGCAAAACACAAACGAGCGACAAGTCAAAATAGATCCGACTAAAACACATTTGCATGAAAAAGAGGTAATTTTTGCATACTGCATTCAGGGCTTTAAAGAGAGCCTTGACTGTGTTATGAGGATTCCTCGAACCAATAACCTACAACGCAATCACATATGGAACGGGCAGTTGATAATTGAAAAAAATAAAAGGAAGAAGAAGAAGAAGCTTGTGATATATTTCTATACCTTTGACTTCACATTCTTGAAACCAGCTAAAGCAAGAACTGTTTGGACAGTTTTGCCTGCTTTCATACCTGTTTGAGTAGAAGCTGGCCAAAGATAAACCTATCAGCAAAACAAATCCCAGGTCAACTTATGGTAGTCATAGAAGCTCTTCATGTAGTATCTGACTCAATAAAACAAATACACAAGTAGCGGTAAAGTCCAAAACCTTGGTCTTTTTGTAGGATGTCTGGATTGCATGTGCAATTGTATGTTTCTCATGCCGTTCTACGTAGTGGAGATTCTGAAAGCACTTCTCATGTGCCTGAGGGTTTAGAAAACTCGAAATAAAGGATGGCACCAAGAGACAAATCCAATTTATCATATAATTGCTCAACGAACATATCCTGACTAATTACATAACTGTTAACTTCTCTACTCCCAAAAATTCAAGACTCCAGCTTCACAGTGCTAAAGAATAATCACCTTCACATATTAATCGTACCTTTTGAAGTGCAATTGGAATTGACGGACCCTTTGCTTTAGCAAAGCCAACAATACCATGATAGTTGCCACATGCTAGCATTGCAGTGTACTTCACTAATTGCCCACCCTACATCATATATAATTGAGTGAGACATGAAGCAAAAATGAAGAGGAAGACAAAATAATTAAAAAGTTATGGCATTATAGGAACCTTTGTCACTTTACAGGTTCGGTTGACATCAATAAGCTTCACATCAAAACCCTGCAGGGGCATACCAATTACAAACATTAAAAAGGACATACACAGAAGATTATAAGAGATCTCAGTATATTCATTTCAATGAATTAAGGCTTGCAAGGATTTTCTTTAACACCGAGACAAAATATGATGATAAGAGATCTGGGCATCTAATTAAACAAATTCTACATTTACAGGGAGATATACCACATCAATTAGTAAAATAAATCAGATAAATTAAAAGGGAAGTGGAGATTTTCAGTGTATATAAGATAAGACCTAAATACTGGCATATTAGAAACAATTGATGGAACAATCATTCATTTAGCATCAAACAAAGAAGAAAGCAAACTACTGACATTAATCTTACATTAGATCAATGTTCTTCAACGACTGGAAAATGTGGAACAATTCATATAAGTTGTCGGAAACATCAATCAAATTTCAAAAGCATACAGATATGTCATATATATGAGCTACAAAAAGGTTGACACAGCTAGGCCCATAAAAACACCAGCAACAACTGTCTTAGACAAGGTGTTTGACTGTCTACTCATGAAAAAAGCCAAAGCGATTTAGGCCTAAATACAACTGCATTCATACAGACTGCAACAATCACAACAGTTTCTAGATCAAGATAACAGTCAACAATATATGTGTGCTACCGTTTTTTCCCCCATTTTTATTTAGGATATACCGCAGTTTTCCAATTAGAGGAATAGAAAGATATCGACAAGCCCGCCCTTAATGCAAGATATGACAATATGGCAACCCTCGGTCTCTACTCGTTAAGTAAAACATAACATATGAATGTGGTTCTTACTTTTCTATACAGAGGCTTTCTCCTCTGCTCAGTCAACCAGTTCCGTTCCTCGGCAAGATCCCTAATTTCCTCCTCCAGTAGTTTCCCCTTTTTACCATAAGTATGTTCAAATTGCGCTAGTTTCTCTTCCAGTTTTTTGTCCAACTCCTTCAGTTTTTCCAATAATATTGTATCTTTCTCTTTTAGATCATGCAACTCTAATTCATCTTCATCCCGTTTAACTTCTTTTGTTTCCTCTTCATCCTCCTCATCAACATGATCCCGGATATCAACAGAAGCTCCAACTTCCTCTTGCTTAATGATCCCATAGTTGGTAGGATCATTAGGATCAAAAGCTTCCTTCCACTCCACGATCCTCAAAGCCCTATTTAGCTTCATCTGAAGGAGAAATTTCTCCTTGCCTTCCGCTGATTTAAGCCGATTCATCAATTCGCCTATCACCCTATATTCTGGCCTCAATCGAAAATGCTTCTCTTCAAACTTGTCAATTCTCTTCATCAGATTGAATGCTTCATCAAGATTATCTGCACAATATTGTTATGTCAGCCAAATATAGAATTACGTATTGAACACAAACATAAAAAATTTCAAAAACACAAATCAATACAAAATGTTAGGAGTTGATGATACATAAAGTGAAAATTAGCAAGACGTTATAATCAGACCCACAAAATGCTGAGGCACATCAACACCAGGGTATGATTCCATGTGCTTCAAAAGTTCATGTGCTCTCAACCACATTGTAACCTCAATAGCATTCAAAATAACCATGATTATATCAGTCAAAAAGCATATAACATAGCAACCTCACAATAACTCGTGATATGATGACAGTCAAATATAACCTTGATTCATCAGATAAACTACACTACATTCAAACAATCACACACAACCATGGGTATAACAAATAGCAAAACCAGGCTACATTCTCACCACACCAAGATACCCATACTGGTACAAGTGAAACATAATTAAGTAAAATCAAAGGTATAAAAATCTAAAAAAATCAAACAACATTTTGCAATCCACAATTGCAAGAACACACGAGATGGAAAACCAAATTAAACTTGCATATCCTAAAGTAACTCGGATAAAAGCTTCCACACTAATCAACAATGAGGAGCGTGATGGCCATGTGCCGGACTAAAGAAAAAAGGACAGACTTTCCCATATCGACACATACTCAACGCCGCAGAAAAGCCCGATACACACAGAGAATATTAAATTTACCGGTTTTAGTGAACATATCTAGCAACTCGTCGAACTTGTCGACTTTCGTCTCAAACCGAAAGTTCTCATACTTCTGATCCTTCGTGTTCTCGTCCTCGAAATCCGAGTCGGAATCACTCGGTGGCTCGACTTTGTTCAAATCCCGAGGCTCGCCTTTCTCCTTCTCCTTCTCGAGTTTTTCGATGAGCGGTCCAACGCCCATGTAATCCTCCTCCTCAGCATTATCCAAATCCGCCGTGCTTAGACCAGCTTTTACTCTCTCCTCCCTCTCCTTCGCTCGCTCTCGGTTGGCTTGGTTGGAAATGTCCTGCAACGCCCGTTCAGCTGCGGCTACGCGCGCGTTGAGGGACAGATCGGCGAAGTTGGAGCTGTAATTCCGCGTGAAACAAGGCTTTGGGACGGAGAGAGCGGTGTAATGTGGATTCGGAGGGTAATTTGGGAATTTTGGAGAGACTCGGTGGCGGAAGAGGAGGAGGCGGGTGATGAGTGACGACCGGTTCATGGTGGTCTGCGGTCGTGGCGCGGTGGTTGCAGTGGTGTTTGATAATAACTAGGGTTTTAAGGGAAGGTTTTGGGCAGTATCCGGTCAACGGTAGACTGTAAAATACGCTTGCGTCCAATGCGATTTTTGTGCATCGAGTAACGCCTCATGTAGAGCTTAAAGTTTGGCCGCCCGGATTTAGCGGGCTGCCCGAATGTTACGGACTCATGTGTTCTGCTGGTAAAAAATTCAAAAATAGTTCTTAATATTTACCTTGTAATCTATTTAGTCTCAATGTTTCGCCTAAACTAATTTAGTCTCCGATGTTGTCGATTTCATACCAATTTGTTCCTTCCGTCACGATTAACGTCAATCTTAGCGACAATCCCGCACGTGTCCCACACTAAATCATGTTTGGATCGAATTTTAGAATGTTTGTAGGATTTGGGGGTTCGTACTGTTTTCTTCTACTGTCAATGAAGCTCGACAAAACAGACGATATAGAGCATATTCGAATTTTGGAGGAAATTTTTTTAGTTTAGTACCCTAATTTCAGTAACCGTTTCAATTTTATCGATGCAGACAAGATTTATCGTGAGACACGTGTGAGATTTCCATTAAAATTGACATTTATCGTGACGGAATGACCAAATTGGTCCAAAATCGACAGCATCGGGGACTAAATTTGTTCATGCAAAACATCGGGGACCAAATTGATCCACAGGGTAAATATTGAGGACTATTGAAGAATATTTAGTTGTGTTCAACATGAAGTCTTCTTCTAGTCTTGTGTACTTTTTGTAATTATTCCATAGATTAGGACCCAATTGTAAATAGAACAAAAAACATGGTATATATAGATATGGAACACATAGAGAACACATAGAACACACACACGACATACACTCTAGGTTAGAGAGATCAGAATTGTAAAGTTGTGTGAGGATTGATTGGAGATTAAGAAAGTGCTTTTGATTGTGCTAATCAATATCGTGAAACATCTGAATTGCCAAACTGCTTCCGCTCCAAATCATCTAGGTAATTCGTATCAATTTGTGTTCTAGATCGTAAGTTGGAGAATCTATTACCTACAATTGGTATCAGAGCAGATTGTGTTGCGATTTTGGATTAGAATCGAGCTTGAATTGGTTGAATTTTGCTTCGAATTGCTTTTGTTGCTGTTAACTGCCGCGAGTTAAATTTTCGTAATTGCTTCATTGTTTGGATTAGATATTGTTAATTGAGTGTTAGACATTGATTTTCGATACCTAATTATCGATAATTTGAGGAGAATTAAGAGTATTAAGCTCTGTTTGATCGAATTCTGTGAAACCAGTGTGTTTACGGTAAATAAACACTGTTTTCGGGTGATGAACATGGTTTGCGGGCGTAGAACATAGTTTACAACGTTAATTTTGGGGTTTACATTTTTTAATTAGATGTTTACGATATATTTAGCACTGATTTAAAGTTTAAACTGCTAAGTCAAAGCGGTGAAAGTTTACGGTCAGCAAAAGTTTATGGCAATGTTAGATTCACAAACCTCATTTACGAATTCAACAGTGTTTTCGTCAACGTTTTTCATCGATCAAAGGCAAAAGTCAAATTTAAGTTTGACTAATACAGTGTGAAAAAGTTTTCGGTCAAACTCGAACCGAAAACTTTACGGTGAAAAGGGATCTTCTACTTGTAGTAGATAATTCTTCAAAATTATTTATTTCAATTAATGATTAAATATTAAAGGGTTTCACAATGCACTAACAAATTACTAAAAGATATTACGAGCTTGATTCCGGATTCTAATAGGCTGACTATTTTCATATTGCCATAAATGATTATTGCGGAGAATCGTAATTCTCACGGCTCGAGCTTCCCATTGTAATGACAATTGGCGCAGCGGTCTCATATGCGTAATATGATTTGAAGGGCTATTAGACACGCAATGATGTGTGTCCATAGTTGTTTCAAAGTGACTGACGATGTATGATATATAAAAGCATAGGATTTAATATGCAGAAGTTTATTAATCATTTATATTTTATTATATCTAGTGAAAGAAGTAATAAAAAGACCAGATGTTTGATATGTTATATGGAAAAAACATATATATGTATATCATGCACTCAATATCGCATATATATTAAATAATTCCTAATAGTAACAATCGACATGATGATGATATAATCACATGAAAAGGCATTATATTTATTTTATAGCATGATTAATGAAGAAAATATTATATGCCATAACATACGACATATGTCAAAAAATATAAAAATCATTTAAACATTGTATATTTATAATTGATTTTGATAGTACCTTTTTTACAATCCAGCTTTGATTTAAATTTATAGTTCCTGCTAATTGTTTTCCAAAACCTGCATATTTAAATTGAAGTTATTTTGTAAGAAATATTCATAAATAATATAAACAATTGAGATTATGTATGAGTTAACATAATTAAATGATATAAGCACTGGAACAAAATTTCTAAATATTCTATTAATTTGATGTGTTTATAAAAAAAAATGATAAAGACAGACTTGATTATTTTGTAACACAATAAATACCAAATATCCAAATGATTATATATATATAATATATATATTGACAATATCAAGTGATTTGGTAATTATTATGCATGTGAATATCTAATTATTTAAATCCTCTTAAGAATTCACATATGGAATATTAACTATTTAAATCATAAGTAACATGAAAAAATTATATATAACTGGCTAAAACATCTTATTTGGCTATATTCCTATCCTATAAACTGATCAATAAAATAAACTGAGTTAGCAAACATAAAAAATAAAAATTAAAAGCAATGAAAAAAAATATGCATATGGTTTAAAGTTTAGAAACTGAAAAATAAAATTAGCGTACCTCGATAAATAAAATCCATATTACTTTAAATTAGTTAGGTCCCGAAGATAACCCTGAATAGGAAAAAAATAAAATTTTAAGAAAAAACGGAAAAAAAAATCAAGAAATATTATTAAAAAAGAGATATATTGATGGATCACACAATTATGGCGATTAAAATTCAATAATGAAATTTAAAACTGGATTGTGGAATTAAATATCAATTTTGAAGGATATATTAAAAAAAAATACATTTAATACGTAGATTACATTTGTTAGGGGTATCTATCTAGAATACATTTATCACGTTGCAACCATAAAGAAAATTCATTGTTGAGTTTCAACTATGGTTATTAACAGAATCAAATTCTTGTCACCCTATTTATATGATGAAAAACACAGCAATATTCAATTGAAATATTAACCCATACAGGCAGAATTAAAAGGCTTGTAACAACAATTCGTAAAAAATAAGATTCAGGAAAAAATGGAAAAAAAAATTAAAATAAAATTCAACCTTTTATAATGAAAAGACTTGTATACTCCAATGGTTTCGACCTTTGACGATAAGCAACTGCAAAAATCAAAAGAAAATGGACAAAAAAATAATCTTAGAGATATTCATTAGAAGATATAATTGACAGCCAAAACGTAAATCAAATAAAAAAAAACATATAACACACAAAGATAAGATAAAATAACATATTGCATGTTAGAAATAAATCTCAAGCATTTAAAAGAAAATAAAAAGACAGAAAATTATGAATATTCCGATGGTTGCAAGCTTTGACGATAAGCAACTGTAAAAACAATAGAACTTGGACAAAACCCTAATCTTAGAGATATTTATTAGAAGATATAACCGATCGCCAAAACCCAAATCAAATAAAAACGCATATATGTCACAGAAATAAATTAAAAGAAGACATTGCATGTTACAAATAAATCCCAAGCATTTAAACGAAAAAAAAGAAAAAAAAATTAACAATTAATAAAGTAACAAAATCTCCGAATGTTGGAATTGTTATCTACAGCTACATTTAGAAAAAAAAAAATATTATCAAATGCTTTAGTCATACTTAGACCATCTCCAATCGAAACACTAATTTTCAAACCCGAACTCATTCTCAAACTCAGAATGCAGTAATTCATCTCCAACCGTTAAACTCATTCTCAAACTCAAAAGTATATTCTCGTAATATTCACTTCCATACCAATTTTTGTAACTTTTCAATTCTACCGACATATTTAATAACTTTACAAAATAATATTTAATTTTTGTATTATATATAAATGAAATATAAAAAAGAAATAATAAGATATAATATATCTTAATTATTAATAAATAACTAAGCAATATATTTTTATTTATTATTTTATTTTTATTTATGGTTGATTTAGTAATGAAAAATAAATAAAGGTCTCTAAAGCAACTATAAAAGTACAAACCCAAAATATGAGTTCAAACACAAAAATGGGTTTATATAGGAGAGAGAAAGTCAAAAAACTCATTTTGTTTTTGAGTTTCAAGTACGGTTGGGACCATTTTACCTCATTTTTTGAGTTTTGGAATACGGTTGAAGATGGTCTTAACTTATTTCTTGATTGATTAAGGAATCTATAATATATAAAAGTTGGATAGGGACCCTAATTTGTTGACAAGTCAGCAACGAAATGCTACATCTGCCCGACACGTCATAAAAAATATAGTTCTAACTTGCAAATATAACGTTAGAGGCGAACGATCATACAAGTGGTAGGGCAGGTCAACAGTCTTATAGCATAATGTTTATGTGGCAAGCAGTTGCATGTTCACAGTCACGTATGAGGCTCTTGACCTCCTTAGACTGTTGGGATGCCTACACACTCAGATGTATTATATATTCTAAGCTCAATAAATTACCATTAATCTATAATATATAAAAGTTGGATAGGGACCCTAATTTGTTGACACGTCAGCAACGAAATGCTACCTCTGCCCGACACGTCATCAAAAATATAGTTCTAACTTGCAAATATAACGTTAGAGGCGAACGATCATACAAGTGGTAGGGCAGGTCAACAGTCTTATAGCATAATGTTTATGTGGCAAGCAGTTGCATGTTCACAGTCACGTATGAGGCTCTTGACCTCCTTAGACTGTTGGGATGCCTACACACTCAGATGTATTATATATTCTAAGCTCAATAAATTACCATTAAATTAACGTGTGTATATGGCATAAAATTGGCAATATTCATTCACATCATTGCAACGTTTCAATCATAACTGTTCTGTCTGTTGGACTGACTTTGTTGTGAGTATTATGTAAGCTCAACAGTCTTGCATCAGTTCATTATCATCGTGTTTGATATTGCTATATAATGGACTCATGGTCCTCCTTATTGTTGAGGTTTATGCCCTAGATGCCGTACGAGGATTAGATAGTACGAGGGCATTAGTGTAATTTTGATGTGTTTAACATTTGTAATTGAATTATTTGATAATGAAATTATTATTGTTTGTTTATTGTCGATATTAGCATAACAAACAAAACAAAGACAGATTATTATTTCGTCTAAATAAATTAACCTTGCAGTCGGGTAATAAGACGAATTAATAAAACCCCAATATTTACAGTTCAGTTACTGATTCTGTGGGGACAGAGAGGGGGCACCGGTAAGCTGACATACTGTGATATTAAACTAAGTCCACAAGTCTTAGTCTCCAGTAGGGTGACTGGATTGACGAGTACGACTTGTTTGTCGATGAGTCCAAAATGGTTGTGCCAACCATTCACTTAGGAAGTGGGAGCTCATGACATTGATAGAAGACGAATCAGGGGATTGTCTGTATTTGGACACTGGCTCGTAATCGAACGATCACACGCTGGTAAAGTCGATGATCGATCGATTGACTATAGTAGTCTACGTGAACCTTAGACCGAAATGGTTTAACTCGGGGTTGGTCTTAAGGTCTTGATTTGTCACTAGTTTGCTAGGCCCAAATTGCATGAAGCAAGGGTCAGCGGCGAAATGCGGTCTTGACTTTTCGACGTGATTGCCGGTTTTACCGCTGAGCGGGATTTACGGCCTTGATTAAATTCAGGGTTAACGTCCTATGCAGTTTCGATGTGCGGGAATTTACCTAAGCCTCTGGCCAGAGCATATAACTGACTCACGAGTGTCGTGGAGGGCAGTTTTGGTAAATGTCACCGACACGAACATCATAGCGTCGAGTCCTGTAAGTTCGACTACGCGTGACTTTCACTCGACCGGGACAAATGTAAAGGGTTTATACGTAGTACGATAATCTATAGTCGGTTCGTGAATAATACCTATTCGTACTCAACTCGGGATCGGTTCGGTACCACGGGGCTGGCTAGGTGAATACCGAACTCCTGGATTCCTCCCAGAGCCGGTTGAGACGAACCAAGAGGGTCGGGCTTAAAAAGGGCAACCGACACAACGTCAATATGAGAATAGAGCATGCTGGGGCCTGGATTGAGAGATTAGGGTTTGGGGCTTGGCCGAAACCCTAAATGGCTGAAAACTTGGTAAAATCGCGTGAGGGGCAAAATGGTCTTTTCACCTCACGAAATATTTTGAAAATATTATATTGGATATTAAATGTTTAGTATATGATTTAAATGTGATTTAAATCTTTATTATTGTTTTAGAAAAATAATAATATTTAATTTGGAATTAAATAGAATATATATATTAGATATATATATGTATTTCGTTTTTAATATAGTATTAATTTCGAAAATTATAATTAAATATATATATTGGATATTATATTTAAATATACTAAATATAGAATAAATATTAATTTAATATTTAATTTAAATTTGAATTTTGAATTTGAATTTAAAAGAGAAAAACCAAGTAAGCAAAGGAGACTTGGTATGAAAAGTGGGTGAGAATTTTTCTCCACCCAACTTACTATTTTCGGCCAACCCTAGTGGGTATAAATAGGTTTTTGATTTTTGAAATCAAAACTAAGTCATTTTGGAAAAAGAGAAAACCCTAGAGCCGTAAAATCTCTCTCGTCTCTCATCTCTCTCGCGCACTCTCTCCCTCTCTCTCTCGAGGCACGCGCTGCCGCGTGTGAAGAGGAGACCCTGCTGCCCGAGCCTTGGCCTAGCCGTCTCAAGCAAGGTTCGGTCGTGAAGTTGTAAAGGTGCCGGCGTGACGCTCTTGCCCCGTTCGTGCGCGTAAAGGTGCTAGGAGAGGGATACTACATCCCGGGGATTCAAAGGATTCGTAGCTGGCCATCTTCTTGTACTCGTCAAGGTATCATGGCTGTAAAACCCTTTCTATTTCGTGTTTATCTTCTCGTGTTATTACCGAGCGGTCCAAGAAAAAGGCGGGAATCCCAAAAAGTTTTAAAATTCCGCCGTTCAAGTAACGAGGGCCTCGGGCCCCTTCGGGGATTCCCAACACTTATAAGTTGGATTTGGATTTCATAACCATGGGGCATGTAATGAATTGTTGTGATCTAAATGAACCGTAGGCGTTGGTCGGGCCAGGCCTGGCCGCGCGCATAGGCGCGCGGCGCTGCCGGCCGCGCGCAGCGCGCGGCGTTGGCTGGCCCCGTGGGGCGCGGGCCACGGGCACAGCCACGCGCGCAAGCGCGCGGCGCACAGGGCAGGCCGCGCGCAGCGTGCGGGCCTGGCCTGGCCGCACGCACCGGCGCGCGCGGCATCACGGGCACAGCCACGCGCGCAGAGCGCGACACCTTAGGCAGGGCCGCGCGAAGCGTGCGGCATGCGAGGCAGGCCGCGCGTGCTGGCGCGCGCGGCACACTGGCCAAGCCGCGCGCATGGCGCGCGCGGCGCTGGCCTGGCCGTGCGCGCAGCGCGCGCGGCACTTATGGCTGACCGCGCGCGCGCGCGCGCTTGGTCAGGCCGCGTAGGCGGTGCCGGCTCGGTCGCGATTGGGTTCGCGCGGTTAAGCCTCGAAGCCCAATGGGCCTGGCCCAAATCTGATAAAAGCCCAAATATGAATTTAGGCTCGAATCTGTGTAAAATTGTCGTGATGCATGTAATATTTGAATTACGTGGTGATTGATTAGGGATTAGGTTCTGTTTTTTGCCGGGTGATATGTTAAGGGTGACAAGACGGGCTTTGTTGTACTTTACAGTTTTTCTAGAAAGACGGGCTTTGTTGTTTTAGGGAAAGATCCCCCCGCCATAGGCTATAGTAGTACAGGAATGACGGCCGAACGAGAGACGATCGAGACGAGACGAACAAACAAGACGGTGGCCGAGGTGTCCGTTCGAGACGAGCCCGAAGACTTAGAGTTTTCTTTTTGTACAATAGGATAGAACTAGAAATATCCCCAGTCTTTCGCATTTACTTTAATAGGTTGAAACTAGGTTTACTATTAAAGTCTATTATGTGCGTGTTGGTTTCGAACGTGATATCGTGCATAATGTGCTCGTTCTTTAACTGTGAGGATTCTCCCGAAGTTAGACTTTAAAATATCAAGTGAGTAAAGGGCGGGGCTCCTGTCTTCTATCAAGTCCAAAAACGTTACGACTTAGGGGTACGGTTTTGGTTGACCGAGTTACGGCGCTAAAACCCTCGCCTTTGACGTGAACGTATTTGGATGCATTTTTTATAATGCCGCTCACCGACCACTCTTCGTCCTCCCGCAAAGTGTTATCCTACGGAGGCGAAGTTCACTGAAAAGTGGAAGGTTAGCAGGACGTTGATAGGTAGCATTTGTACAGTCATTCCCAAGACGTCTGAGTTACAGGCCGAGGGACCTTGACTGAGACAAATTCGTTGAACCTTCTGTGTGACAGAATCGTGTGGGACACGAGCCTGGCTGATCGAATATACCAATAAACTGTTAAGTTGAGGCTAGTTTGATTCAGTACGGGTAAATCAACGCCACTATGAAACTACTCAACGAGGTTTCCGAAATTCCTAACGGGAGACGGGATTTCGAGAAAAATAGTGGGAGTCAGACGAAAAATTAAAGTCCTGTTTTAGTCTGATTAAACACTTCAAATCCTAACTATCTGTTTTCTTTCTGCAGTTTATTTTCTTCTCTATTTATACGATGACAAACCCATTATCCGTACTTTTGGAAAAACATTGTTTGGTGGGACCAAACTAGGTTGATTGGCTAAGAAATCTGAGGATCGTCCTCAGATTGGAAAAATTGGAGTATGTCTTGGACATCGAGGAGCCTTTGACTCCCAATGCTGATTCGACAAAGCAAGACCTGCAGCTCCACGATAAGTGGGTTGACGATGCTGGCAAGGTCCACTCCTACATGCTATCGGCTATGAGCCCAGAGCTGCAGCGTCAGCATGAGTTCATGAGTGTTAAAGAGATACAGGTGCATTTAGCTGGGCTTTATGGTGAGTCGTCTAGGAGCGCTCGCTACGCCATCACGCATACTCTCTTCAACACCAAGCTCGCAGAGGGTGGTGATGTCCATGCTCATTTACTTAAGCTGAATGAGCATATGGAGCGATTGGATGCGCTGGCATTTGGTTTACCTCACGAGGTAAAGATTGACGTCATACTACAGTCCCTCCCACCGTCCTTCCACCAATTCGTGGTCAACTGCAACCTGAACAATCGGGAGTATTCGATACCTGACCTGATCAATCAGTTGGTTGCAGCCAGTACTCAGTATCGCAACGATAAGGGTAAGGGTAAGGAGGTGGCGCTTGTTGCGACTACTCGGTCCAAGGGGTCGAAGAAGAAGCCGAGCAAGCACAGCGGGCCAAAGGGTAGAATCGCCAAGAAGGCGAAATCCAAGAAGGCTGTAAAGTCGGGCGCGAAGCCCACTGAAAAGTGCCTCCATTGCCAGCAGCTGGGTCACTGGATGCGCGATTGTCCTAAGCTGAAGGCATCTTTTGACGCTTCAGGTAAGCAATTAGTTTTCGAAGCTAATTGTTCTGTGTATTCTACTTCATGGATACTTGACTCAGGGGCTAGCTCCCATATTTGTGTTTTGAACCAGGGTCTGGAACGAAGTAGGAAGCTTCGAG
Organism: Lindernia subracemosa; assembly: GCA_028392965.1. Lineage (NCBI taxonomy): Eukaryota > Viridiplantae > Streptophyta > Magnoliopsida > Lamiales > Linderniaceae > Vandellia > Vandellia subracemosa. The sequence goes on from JAQPCC010000065.1 coordinate 841,396, forward strand.
CTGGTGAGGTCTCGATCAACGTTGGCAGCGGACATAGTGTTGCAGCGACGAACATTGGATCGAAGACTTTGCTTTTATCATCTTTGCATAGTTTAGTACTTTCTGATGTTTTGATTTTGCCCAAAGGGCTTAAGAACATTATTTCGATTCCTGTTTTGAGCAGACTTGGTTATGAATTTCGATTTATTGATAATGTTTGCCATATTTATTTTAGAAATGAAAACGTTGGAAATGCGACGTTAATAAATGGTTTATATTACGTCAACCTAAGAGATAAGGTGGAAACTGTAAATGCAATAACCAACTCGTCGACGGGGTCGAACGAACGATACATCTGGCACCTTCGACTAGGTCACGCTGGGGAAGCAAAGATTGACAAGATGGAAAAGGACGGCCTGATTCGCATAGCTAAGTCAGGCCCGATCCCAATTTGTCAGTCTTGCATCCTAGGCAAAATGACCAAATCACCCTTCACAGGGACTTTTACTAGGGCCGCAGAAGTGTTGGGTTTGATCCACACTGATGTATGTGGACCGTTCAGGGTGACGGCCCGAGGTAATTGCCGCTACTTCATTACGTTTACGGACGATCAGTCCCGCTACGGGACTGTCTATTTGATGAGACAAAAGTCCGAAGCTCTTGAAATGTTCAAAGAATATAAGGCGTTAGTGGAGAAGCAAACTGGCAAGGTCATTAAAGCCGTTCGATCAGATCGAGGCGGCAAGTACATGAGCCTTGAGTTCGATGCATTTCTCAGAGAAAATGGCATCGTTATACAGTTCTCACCTCCCGGTACGCCACAATTAAATGGCGTAGCCGAGCGAAGAAACCGAACACTTTTGGATATGGTTCGGTCGATGATGAGTTACACAGATCTCCCCATTTCGTTATGGGGTTATGCTTTAGAGACAGCAGCCTATATCCTTAACAGGATACCTACCCGTTCTGCCGACAGGATCCCTTACGAAGCTTGGCATAATCGTAAGGCAAGCCTGAATCACACTAGGATTTGGGGTTGCCTCGCCTTTGTGAAAAAGTTACAGGCAGACAAGTTAGAATCAAGGTCGATTATGGCCAGATTCGTCGGATACCCCGAGGACTCAATGGGGTACTACTTTTACGTTCCAGACGAACACAGGGTGTTTGTCGCTTTACGCGCAACCTTCATGGAAGAAGAGTTCATTAGCGAAGGCGGTAAAGGACGTGAAATAACTCTTGGAGAGTTAAGCGACGAATCAACTTCAGTTGTTACAGAGTCGTTAGACGACGTTCCAGAAAACCCGGCTCAGCCGCAATTGCGCAGGTCTAGTAGGATATCTCAAATGCCTGAGAGATATGGTATGGTACACGTCGAGCATGGAGATGCTGCGATTGAGGGATGCGTCGGGGACGATCCCGTCACCTACGACCAGGCAATTACCGGTACAGACTCCCTCAAGTGGCTTGAGGCTATGCAGGCCGAAATGGACTCTATGTATTCAAACCAGGTTTGGACACTTGTAGACCTACCCAATGGTTTCAGACCGATTGGGAACAAATGGATCTACAAGAAGAAGATTGGATCTGACGGACAGGTGGAAACGTACAAAGCTAGGCTTGTAGCGAAAGGGTATAGTCAAAAAGAGGGTATTGACTATGAGGAGACCTTTTCACCAGTCGCGATGATTAAGTCCATTCGCATTATGCTTGCGATAGCAGCATACTATGACTACGAGATCTGGCAGATGGACGTAAAGACCGCGTTCCTGAATGGATTCCTCCAGGAGGAGATCTATATGGAACAACCCAAAGGTTTTGCGTCAGATGCAGATGCTCAGAAGGTATGCAAGCTGAATCGGTCCATTTATGGACTGAAACAAGCTTCAAGGAGTTGGAATCTTCGATTCGATGAAGTAGTTAAGAACTACGGATTCATAAAGAACGAAGATGAGCCGTGTGTTTACAAGAAGGCCAGTGGGAGCAATGTGTAGTTTCTAGTATTGTACGTAGATGATATCCTTTTGATAGGAAACGACATTGGGATGCTTTCAGAGGTCAAAGCTTGGCTTTCGACCGAATTCTCTATGAAAGACCTGGGAGAAGCGACCTATATTCTAGGAATACGCCTATTTAGAGATAGGGCGAAACGGTCAATTGGCTTATCTCAAGCCCTTTACTTAGATAAATTCCTAAAAAGGTTTAAGATGGACGACTCTAAGAAAGGGTTCCTACCTATGAGGCATGGGATTCATCTCTCAAAGGCTATGTCTCCTCGCAACGAGGTACAAAGACAAGAGATGATTGGAGTCCCCTATGCTTCAGCTGTGGGTAGCCTGATGTACGCGATGCTTTGCACGCGACCTGACATAGCGTACGCTGTGAGCGTAGTGAGTATGTTTCAGGCCAACCCTGGTAAGGAACACTGGGCGGCGGTAAAGACAGTCCTGAAGTACCTTAGACGGACTAAGGACTTGATACTGATTTACGGCCCAGGAGAATTAGAGGTGGATGGTTATACGGATTCGGACTTCCAATCAGATGTGGATGACCGAAAGTCTACTTCGAGTTTTGTTTATACGCTCAATGGTGGCGCAGTAACTTGGAAGAGTTCCAAGCAAAGCACGACTGCTGATTCCACCACTGAGGCGGAGTATATAGCGGCTTCAGAAGCTACCAAGGAGGGTGTTTGGATACGCAAGTTCTTAAAAGAACTGCAGGAGGTACCTAGCATAGTGGATCGCCCGTTACCATTGTGGTGCGACAATAGCGGAGCGATCGCACAAGCTAAGGAACCCCGTGCTCACAGTAAGTCCAAGCACATAGAGAGAAAATACCACGTGTTACGTGGGTTCGTTGAGAATGGCTCAATAGCCGTGCAGAAGATCGCCTCAGCAGAAAATGTGGTGGACCCGTTCACGAAGCCACTGTCTCAGGCAGTGCTAGATCGTCACCTCGATAAAATGGGGTTGAGATACTATAGCGCGTGGCATTAATGCAAGTGGGAGATTGTTGAGGTTTATGCCCTAGATGCCGTACGAGGATTAGATAGTACGAGGGCATTAGTGTAATTTTGATGTGTTTAACATTTGTAATTGAATTATTTGATAATGAAATTATTATTGTTTGTTTATTGTCGATATTAGCATAACAAACAAAACAAAGACAGATTATTATTTCGTCTAAATAAATTAACCTTGCAGTCGGGTAATAAGACGAATTAATAAAACCCCAATATTTACAGTTCAGTTACTGATTCTGTGGGGACAGAGAGGGGGCACCGTAAGCTGACATACTGTGATATTAAACTAAGTCCACAAGTCTTAGTCTCCAGTAGGGTGACTGGATTGACGAGTACGACTTGTTTGTCGATGAGTCCAAAATGGTTGTGCCAACCATTCACTTAGGAAGTGGGAGCTCATGACATTGATAGAAGACGAATCAGGGGATTGTCTGTATTTGGACACTGGCTCGTAATCGAACGATCACACGCTGGTAAAGTCGATGATCGATCGATTGACTATAGTAGTCTACGTGAACCTTAGACCGAAATGGTTTAACTCGGGGTTGGTCTTAAGGTCTTGATTTGTCACTAGTTTGCTAGGCCCAAATTGCATGAAGCAAGGGTCAGCGGCGAAATGCGGTCTTGACTTTTCGACGTGATTGCCGGTTTACCGCTGAGCGGGATTTACGGCCTTGATTAAATTCAGGGTTAACGTCCTATGCAGTTTCGATGTGCGGGAATTTACCTAAGCCTCTGGCCAGAGCATATAACTGACTCACGAGTGTCGTGGAGGGCAGTTTTGGTAAATGTCACCGACACGAACATCATAGCGTCGAGTCCTGTAAGTTCGACTACGCGTGACTTTCACTCGACCGGGACAAATGTAAAGGGTTTATACGTAGTACGATAATCTATAGTCGGTTCGTGAATAATACCTATTCGTACTCAACTCGGGATCGGTTCGGTACCACGGGGCTGGCTAGGTGAATACCGAACTCCTGGATTCCTCCCAGAGCCGGTTGAGACGAACCAAGAGGGTCGGGCTTAAAAAGGGCAACCGACACAACGTCAATATGAGAATAGAGCATGCTGGGGCCTGGATTGAGAGATTAGGGTTTGGGGCTTGGCCGAAACCCTAAATGGCTGAAAACTTGGTAAAATCGCGTGAGGGGCAAAATGGTCTTTTCACCTCACGAAATATTTTGAAATATTATATTGGATATTAAATGTTTAGTATATGATTTAAATGTGATTTAAATCTTTATTATTGTTTTAGAAAAATAATAATATTTAATTTGGAATTAAATAGAATATATATTAGATATATATGTATTTCGTTTTTAATATAGTATTAATTTCGAAAATTATAATTAATATATATATTGGATATTATATTTAAATATACTAAATATAGAATAAATATTAATTTAATATTTAATTTAAATTTGAATTTTGAATTTGAATTTAAAAGAGAAAACCAAGTAAGCAAAGGAGACTTGGTATGAAAAGTGGGTGAGAATTTTTCTCCACCCAACTTACTATTTTCGGCAACCCTAGTGGGTATAAATAGGTTTTTGATTTTTGAAATCAAAACTAAGTCATTTTGGAAAAAGAGAAAACCCTAGAGCCGTAAAATCTCTCTCGTCTCTCATCTCTCTCGCGCACTCTCTCCCTCTCTCTCTCGAGGCACGCGCTGCCGCGTGTGAAGAGGAGACCCTGCTGCCCGAGCCTTGGCCTAGCCGTCTCAAGCAAGGTTCGGTCGTGACGTTGTAAAGGTGCCGGCGTGACGCTCTTGCCCCGTTCGTGCGCGTAAAGGTGCTAGGAGAGGGATACTACATCCCGGGGATTCGAAGGGTTCGTAGCTGGCCATCTTCTTGTACTCGTCAAGGTATCATGGCTGTAAAACCCTTTCTATTTCGTGTTTATCTTCTCATGTTATTACCGAGCGGTCCAAGGGAAAAGCGGGAATCCCAAAAAGTTTTAAAATTCCGTCGTTCAAGGAACGAGGGCCTCGGGCCCCTTCGGGGATTCCCAACACTTATAAGTTGGATTTGGATTTCATAACCATGGGCATGTAATGAATTGTTGTGATCTAAATGAACCGAAGCCTCGATCTGAGTGTAGAACTGTTATCGTTCGCATGAGCCGCAGGAATCTCAAGAAGAATGGAGAACACATGAGGGTAGATCTCATGGTTTTGGACGAGAAGGTCAATTGCCTATTTATTTAATGGTTGTCGAAATTATTTGTTTTATATTTATTATTTGTATATTTACATATTTCCTTTATTTTGTGGTGGTGGAGGGAGGAGGGTGGCAAGATATGTTGATGCAGATGTTATCCATATTCGAAGGGCTGATCATTTCAGGATTGTCTTAAGGACGGGCATATTTTTTCCATATAAGATTTTGATGTTGTCGATGCTCCTACGAGCTATCGTATGACGGATCATCGATATATTCTAATGTTCACTGGTCGTACGATCATGGATGAGGTTTCTGGGAAATCGTATTTTATAGGTGTTGAGATGTTTAGATTTCGATCTTATGAGGCCTTACTTAAGATGGCTGGCCACGATCAGGAGTTACCGGGTATGTTGTTCCGTAAATCGTGCTTAGTCCGGCTGTCTATGGTTTTGTATGGTTGTTTTCTTAGTTTTTCCTAATTTAAAACTTAACTTCGGTGTTCCTAATTATTTTTTTTCTAATGTCGTTGGCGATGTTTAATTACATGGTGATGAAAAAGAAGGTGAATTGGCCAGCAATACTGACTATCTTCCTGGTAATGATCAACAAAGGGGGATGTGGTATGACAAAGAAAAGTTTGAAGAAGAAGAAGGGTGTTGCTGTTGAAGGTGTTTCTTATAAGAGGCGAAAGCCGAGTCTTAACTTAATTGAGACGTTGGTGGCTGCTTTCTTTCCTTATGGTCTTAAATAGAGCTGTTGGTGACTCATTTCTTATGGATGGATGCATTGCTTTAATAAATTAGTTGGACTAATGAATTAGTGCACATTACTCCTAACGAATATTTATCAATTTTAGTTGCTCTTACTATCAAGAGTTATATAACGCATATGACAATTATTCATTTGATCACTTACACAACACTGATAGGAACAACGCATCGCATCGTATTATATTTTATAGTTTTACAATTATTAGCATCACAAACTTTGTACGACTGCTCCCTATTTTGAATGTAATGCTTGATTATTATATTAAATATTTATTAATTGTTAGTTTTACATTGTATTCGTAAAACTGTTTGGATGGAATTAATGTTTTAAATTTTCTGTTAACAAAAATTTCAAATTTAATTACATGAATTTATATATTAGAATGTATAAGCTCAACAACTACATAAAGTGAGAAAAAGCAACATTTGCTTTTTTTTCCTTTTTAATATTAGGGCATTGATTTACTTCTTATTACATCATGAATATTAAGTTATTATTGTTACTAATCTTCCATATAGTTAAACTTAATAACAAGTAGTCCCCGTGCATCGCACAGGGGCTAAATCTAGTACTTGGAAAAGTTCTGACTGCTTAAATATTAAGTTGAAAGGCCAAATTATACACAAAGCAAAGCAATCACATAAAAAATCAGAACGAAATGTAGTCATAGAAGATGTTGGAAGTATTTTATAGTGTTCAATAATCAAGTTATCTTTGTCTAGGGACTTAATTGTAATATATGTATAGTTAGGGACTAGAATGCAAATATACCAATATTGATTGGTATATATAGGGCAAGTGTGTGTAAAATACACACAACTTGAGTTTAGCTTTTTCTCACTAGAAACACTCTCTCTAATCACTATCTAAGCTAGGGTTGAATTGTAGAGAGAGAAAGAGGTTAATTGGAGAGAAAGTTTGTGATTAATGAAGATTTGATTGAATATTACACAAATGCTTCCGCTCAATCTTGTTCAAGGTAAATCTATCAAATCTATGCTCGAGTTCTTCGTTGGATGATAAAAACGGACCTAACAATTGGTATCAGAGCTGAATCGTGTATGAATTGATTGATTTTTTTATCTGAAATTTTTTTTTCGTATGTGTTCTTCACGTCAAAAGCATTTTTCGCATGCTACAGTGCTGAAATGATGATTGATCTGTGATTTTTGTATGATACTGAGCGAAATCTATGTGCGAATGATTTGATATATGTTAATTGCGATTATCTTCCATTAATTGAGCCTGAGATTGAAATCTACGATCGGAAAATATTTTTTCATCTTCAAAGTGTTCTTCGCTGATTTTGCTTAATTGGACTATATTTTGGTTTCGATCATGTTAATCGAGTGTTTTAGGTGATTGCCCAACGTATTTCGATCGATTAACCGTGCTTAATGTGTTAAATTGGGTGTTATTTGAAAACTTCGCATATAAAATCACGTTTTTCGCACCAGTCATACTTTTTCGCACCAGTCATACTTTTTCGTATCAAGCTTAAATTTTCGCATGACACTGTTTTCGTACCTATTTTCGCATTGACCAAAATTTTCGTATCTCTCACATTATCAAATTTTCGTGTTGACTCTGTATTTTCGTATACTGTAGCAAATGAAAATTTTTTGCATTGACTATTTTTTTTGCATTGACTAAATTTTCGTACAAGTTTGTGCATTGACTTTGATTTTCGTATCAGTCACATTCTCAAAATTTTTCGCATTGATTTTTTTTCTTATCCTGTAGCATACGAAAAACTTTGGATACGAAAATTTTAATACAAACTATATTCTATTAGTGATACGAAAAACTTGATTTTCGTACGAAAATCCATACGAAAATTTTTATCGTACGAAAATTTTCGAACGCTACAGTAATTCATACGAAAATTATTTCTTTTCTCGTACGAAAATTATTTTCTATACGAAAAAGGTTTGAATACGAAATTTTGCGTACGAAATTATATAATACGAAAAACTATCATTGTTAACATACGAAAGTTTTTTTTCTTTTTCGTACGAAAAAAAAGTCCATACGAAAAACGATTTAGTCTGACTTTCGTACGAAAATAATTGGATACGAAAATTGTTGAAATTTTTCCACATACGAAAAACTTTCTATGCCTTGATACGAAAAAAACTTTCCATACGAAAAATTTTGAAGTACGAAAATATATTTTATCATACGAAAAACATTTGTCAAAATTTTCGAACGCTACAGTGACTAAGAAAATATTTATCATACGAAAACATATACGAAAACTTGCACAAATGAGAAAAAGATTTCCGGAACACAAAATTTTCGATAGTTTTAGGTAGCAAAAAAAAAAAAAAAAAAAAAAATCCTAAAATTTTAAGTTTTTAGCTACGAGATTTTTTGCGTACCTGCTTCAAAAAGGTTCCCGGTTCATACGAAAAAAAAAAATTTTGGGTAACAAAATTTTTTTTGGATTGGTAAAATTTTTCGGTACAAAAATTATTCTCGGTATAAGTTTTTTTCTTTTCTAATCATTTCAAATTTTTTTTGATACCTAAACTTCTGAAAACTTAATCATTCGAAAATCTATTCGAACACATTGATCCAAAATTTAATATCAATTCAAAAACACGATAACGATAAAAAACATCCAACCCAGAAAGTAAATATGGAAGCCAACTACTTGATAAAAATCAAAGAATTAGAAGCTAAGCTAGAAAATAATTACAACTGCTTAGTTAAGAGTCTAGAAGAAAAATCTATTCTTAAAAATAAACTAACAATAGAACAAGAAAGGCTGACGAGCTTAAAGACAAGGGTCGCACAACAAGAATCAACTATAAGCGAACTTACAAAAGAATTATCTACATGTAGAGACGAAGAAATAAACAGTGCAGCCCAAAATAAAAGTCTTCTTGAACAAAGAAATCAATTATATTCAAAAATTAAAGTATTAGAAGATGTTCTAGCTAAACGAGGACAAACTGAGCAACGCGAAATAAAAGAAATTATATTGTCTCTAAATAAGTCGACTCAAACAATTGAGTCCGTGCCAAACAACGAACATTCTATACAATCAACAAAACCAAACTCTAAAGATCATGATATTCTAGAAAATGAACGCAAAATTGCTGAATTACATTCTCTTCTGGAATCAGAACGTAAAGAGTTTCGAGCCAAAATGAATAAGCTTTTAAAGGAGAATTCATTTCTCAAATATTCCTTAGAAAAGGGCACAACTACAACCATTTATCCTGTAAAACCTGAACCTTTAAACGATATATCTTCTAAACAGGATCAGAAAACTCAAATGACTAAACCTATAAAGCAGGAAAGAATAGAGCAAGACAATTCATTTTCTATTACAATAAACAAAACTGTTCCTAACTCTATTCTTCCTCCAAAAATTCCTAAAGTCATTCCAAAGATAAAGCAAGAAGCTACTAAAGCTAAAACAGACAATAAGTATACATTCTCTAATCAAGCTGAAATATCTAAAAATAACTTTTGTTTGAAGAACAAAGGTAGATCATCTAATACACATTACAAAGTGAATGATGTGAGTCTAGAAGGTAGGAAATACGACACTTCTATTCTTAATGCCATTGATTCTATAAGCTCGTATTCCTCTCTCAAGTACCCGGTCAAAGTCAAATCCGAAAAGCATCTCAAACGACTGGCGAAAGAGAAAATTTTCTCATTTAACGCAAGACACACATTCACCGATGCTGAAATTTTTAATTTTCATAAGGTTCAACAAGTTTGGAAACCTAAGCTAGAAATAGAAATAAGTAGTCCAAAACAACATTGGGTTCCTCAGTTCAAGACTACTTTATATGCAAATTCCATACTTGAACCATTTGTGCTTAAATATTTATCTGCTAATCAGGGAGGACCCGTCCAAAAATGGGTACCAAAGTCCCGATAATTTGTTTTGCAGGATCCCGATCGTACATGGTAAATAGACGACGATTGCTCCACATGTATGGTCGGTATGAGATGATGAGCAGTCGCACAAGACCCCGACACGTGTGGTATTCGGTTTGCTCCACACTCGTGATCGGTATGTGACGTGAGCAAACACACCAAATCAAGACTATTCCAAAGCTCTTGATTTGACATTGTTTCTATTTTTATTTTTTTTAAAAAAAAAAGGCCATAAAAAAAAGGGACATAAAAAAAAAAAAGGAAAAAGAAGGCCATTAAAAAAAAAAAAATAAATAAAGGGGAAAAGCCATAAAAAAAAAAAAGAGAGGCCAATAAATAAAAAAAAGAAAAGGCCATAACAAAAAAAAAAAAGAGAAAGAAAAGGCCATAAAAAAAAATATGAAAAAAAAATAATAAAATAAAAAAAATTGAGCTACAATGTTCAAAGAAGGCCGAGCCGATTTCAAAATTCAAAGTGCGCTTGAATTTCAGGGGAGTCAAACTCTATATCTTAAGTTCTTGATTTTCATAGGGAGTTCGACTTATTATAAAGAGCGCTTACCTTTACAGAATATTCGGTCTTCATATTCTATATTCTTTTTGGGGGAGTGGATAGATAGATAGATTAGGCGCGTGAATTTCAAAAGAGCGTATTACCATAGTTTATTGTAAAAAGCGCATATGTTTTAGGGGAAGTAATACTCATAAGCGCAATATCAAAAAGGCGCGCAATGATCAAAAGGGGAGTGTGCTTCAATCACAAAAGGCGCATAACTTGAAAGAAAGTAATAGGCAAAAATCTACAAGAGCGCACAACTTTAGGGGGAGCAAGGGCATCATATTAGAAATAGCGCAACTATTTAGGGGGAGTGTTACAATGAAAAAGCGCTAGAGCTTAAGGGAAGAATGCCATGAATACAAACTTCATGCTTTTAAGAGGGAGTGCTACCTAAATGTCAATAAAACGCATGGACACAAAAGAGTTGTTCACATACCTGTTCCAAAGGATTAGTAGACCCAACTGATCCTAACCCAGGAACAAACCCCGAGTGTATGTGAGGGTATTGAGCGTATCACGATGCCATCCTTACAACTCAACCACAAACTATCCGGGCCATAACCATATAGGTACAGGACTGATTTATCAGATCCCGGGTAGAAGACGCTTCATCTGGTCCAAAAGCGCATGCACGACCCTTCCTAGCTACTCATTTGTCTCCCAAAAGACATGTTTCAATATCTCACGGGGAACCGCATATGCTATCACCGTTTCATTTGGAAACGGGAGATATTGAACTAAGTGGTCCAAAGCCCCATACCACGACTTTATTGAACACGTAAATGTCTAGTGTGTCCTCATAGCCTAAATGTTTTCCACTTTTCTAGGACACATACATTCTTTTACACACATATTGCTGGTCTACGTGACCTTGCCAGAACTTCTGTAGACGCATCATTAAATGGTGTGCTTCTATGATCAGAAGGAAGTCCTGCCGTTGCAACATCAAAACAACAACGGTAGCAGGCCATCTTCTGGAGGACGACTCTAGAATGATGTCAACGGGTTGCCTATGTGGCCCCGTAGTCCCTTCAAATGCAAGTCTGTGTGACTTTGCATCAACGACCAAGAGTGACATCGAGGGATGTTTCACGATGATTGGTCGTCTGTCCCGTTTTCAGGTACTTCATCCGGAATTCAACGCCAACACGTTCAGCGAACACTCTGGTTCACCTTGATCACACAGCATGACGATACAAATGAATCGCCATGAGGGGGAGAAGTATATCAAGAAGGCCGAGCATGTGAACTCATTAAAGAAGCCAAGCTTTCAATGCACGTGCTGAACCACAACAAACAAGACCTTTCTCCATGGTTCGAGCATACACGACAAGTCAATGCTGATGATCCGCGCGACTCTGATATATGCAAGAAGGTGACGAATATTCAAGTTGCAAAGAAGAAAATGAGGGTGCATGTAAATAGGGGGAGACTGAAGATTCTCCAGACGCTCTCAGATATTTCTTCAAACAGCAACAAAGACCGTGTCAAATTCAAAGTTGAGCACAAAGGGGGAGATTGTTGGAAATTATTCTGTTGTGTTCTACTGATGACGAAGACTGAAGATTCGAGAGACAAAGACAACCGAAGCTTCAATTATAATTGAACACTAAGGGGGAGATTGTTGGAAGTATTTTATAGTGTTCAATAATCAAGTTATCTTTGTCTAGGGACTTAATTGTAATATATGTATAGTTAGGGACTAGAATGCAAATATACCAATATTGATTGGTATATATAGGGCAAGTGTGTGTAAAATACACACAACTTGAGTTTAGCTTTCTCTCACTAGAAACACTCTCTCTAATCACTATCTAAGCTATGGTTGAATTGTAGAGAGAGAAAGAGGTTAATTGGAGAGAAAGTTTGTGATTAATGAAGATTTGATTGAATATTACCCAAATGCTTCCGCTCAATCTTGTTCAAGGTAAATCTATCAAATCTATGCTCGAGTTCTTCGTTGGATGATAAAAACGGACCTAACAGAAGAATAGCTAGTCTAACTACATACCTTAATTATGTCGGTTCAGAATAAATTGCAAAAATGCTCAAAATCACCGAAGAAAGAGCTTACCAAAAAATTTAAAACCTCAATGTGTAATTTAACTGAGATTGAACTCTCATCAACGTAAGTTATCCACTATGTTGATAGTGGGTGGTTTCTTCAGTGGAAAAATTAATCATTTTTTATTATTATTAAATAAGTTTAATGGACACGTGTCCTATTAAAAGGATCCATTAGTATATAAGATAAGATGTCGGTGACTTGAAAAATGTTAATTTTAAAAATAAAAATGGCACCGCTTGTTGGGAATTCCGGTAGGATCCCCGGGGCCTCGTTCCTTGAACGGCGGAAGTTTAAAATTTTTTGGGATTCCTTCATTTCCCTTGAACCAGAATATAATACACGAAAGGAAAGGTTTTAGCCATTATACCTTGACGAAAAACCAAGAAGGTGGCTAGCTATGAACCCTTCAAATTCTCGGGATGTCGTATCCCTTTCCTAGCACGACAAGCGCTCACAAACGGGCAAGATCGTCACGCCGGCACCTCACGAACGTCGCAGCCAAGACTTGCTATAGGCGGCTAGGCCGAGCTTGTGCTGCCTCCTCTTCACACGCGCGCGCCACCACCGAGGGAGAGAGAGTTTTCGAGAGAGAGAGATTGAGAGAGATAGAAACCCTAATTTATTTTGTTTTTGCCAAAGTGACATTAGGGTTTTTCAAAAATGAAAAACCCCTATTTATAATACAAGGGGTGGCCGAAATTTTCAAGTGAAGTGGGGAGGAAGTTTCTCACCCACTCCCAAGTAGACTTGGTCTCTTGACTAGGTCTTGTTGACTTGGTCATCTTTTCAAATTCGAACTCAAATTCAAATTCAAATTAATATTAAATAAATTAATATATATTTATATATTTAGTATATTTAAATATATAATATCCAATATATATTTAAATTAATTTTCGAAATTTATCTAATAAAATTAGAAAATTATATATATCTAATATATATTTTATTGAATTCCAAATTAAATATTATTATTTTTCTAAAACAATAATAAAGATTTAAATCATATTTAAATCATATACTAAATATTAAATATCCAATATTATATTTCAAAAATATTTCGTGAGGTGAAATGACCATTTTACCCCTCACTTGATTTAACCAAGTTTTCGGCCATCTAGGGTTTCGGCCAAGCCCCAAACCCTAATCTCTCAATCCAAGCCCCAGCCTGCTCTATTCTCATATAGACGTTGCGTCGGTTGCCCTTTTTAAGCCCGACTCTCTTGGTTCGCCTCAACCAGCTCTGGGAGGAATCTAGGAGTTCGGTATTCACCTAGCCAGCCCCGTGTTACCGAACCGATCCCGAGTTGAGTACGAATATGTGTAATTAATGAACCGACTATAGATTGCCGTCTTACGTATAAATCCTTTACGTTTGTCCCGGTCGAGTAAAAGTCACGCGTAGTCGAACTTACAGAACTCGACTCTATGATGTTCGTGTCGGTGACATTTACCAAACTGCCCTCCACGACACTCGTGAGTCAGTTATTTGCTCTGGTCAGAGACTTAGGTAAATTCCCGTACATCGAAACTGCATAGGACGTTAACCTCGAGTTTAATCAAGGACGTAAATCTCGCTCAACGATTCAACCGGCAATCACGTCGAAAAGTCAAGACCGCATTTCGCCGCTGACCCATGCTTTATGCAATTCGGGCCTAGCAAACTAGTGATTAATCAAGACCTTAAGACCAACCCCGAGTTAACCCTTTCGGTCTAAGGTTCACGTAGACTACTATAGTCAATCGATCGATCAGCGATTTTCCCAGCGTGTGATCGTTCGATTACGAGTCAGTGTCTAAATACAGACAATCCCCTGATTCATCTTGTATCAATGTCACGAACTCCCACTTCCCAAGTGAACAGTTGGCACAACTGTTTTGGACCCGTCGACAAACAAGTCATACTCGTCATATCCAGTCACCCTACTGGAGACTAAGACTTGTGGACTTAATTTAATATTACAGTATGTCAGTTTACTGGTGCCCCCTCTCTGTCCCCACAGAATCAGTAACTGAACTGTAAATATTGGGGTTTTATTAATTCGTTTTATCACCCGACTGCAAGGTTAATTTATTTAGACGAAGTAATAATTTGTCTTTTGTATTATTTGTCAAAACTCAAATCGACAATAATAAAAATGTAATTCCATTATCGAATAATCCAATTACAAAAGTTAAATACAACAAAATTACACTAATGCCCTCGTACTATCTAATTCTCGTACGGCATCTAGGGCATAAACCTCAACACCGCTGTCCAAACTCACGTTCGAAAATGTCTTACTTTGTGATATGAGGTACCGTCCTACCATTCATAGATTTTTCATTACCTAATTATTATCATCGTTCTAACTATTTGCTTATATGTTTTCAGCGCGAGTGTAATTAAACATTCCTTATGGGGAAATTATGCCACAAACAAATGTTATCAACTTTCATGTAATGCGAAAAAAATTCAAATTCTGGTTGTATCAAGAGTTTAAGTGAAGGGTTTCGATGGTGAGTTCGACAAGTTGGACACTTATTTTATTTTTAATTGCATTATAATGACAGTGACTTATTTTGTATCTGCTACGCTACATCCATTGATAATATGTGCTTCGATTTACGTGCATATATAAATACTACAAGATTTAGCAGAGTTTTTGTTGATCCAAACATCGACGGGGCACACAAGATTCGTCAATGATATGTTATTTTCTTAACAATTCGTTACACAAATATACTTATTCACGTGCAGATTATTTAGCTAAAACATTATTATATTTCAGGTATGATGGGGATAAGATTGCACATAAGCACATTTCATTGAATCATATAAGGGGAAAAACCCTACATCAATTACACAGTTTGCTTGATGCAGTTTCGATCAACTTAAATAATTATAGTATTATTGAAAACGTAAGATTTCCCATCATTTCTGCAAAATAGAATATTCAATCTTTTACATGTTAAAATATTCAAATCTTATTCATTGCATGCATGTACGATACTTTTGTGTACGTGCTTGTATAGTTCAAATAGATATGACAACTATTTGGTATGAATCGTGCCCGTTCTGTATGGTCAACAAGGTTACGGATGGTTATTGCATAGCTTGCAATAGGTTGGTCGCACACACTATCCCAAGGTAACTATTACGTCCATATGCAATTTTTATGTAATGTGTAATATTAAATTTACATTTCTTTTTTTTTTTTTCTTATCTTATTATATTATTATGTCTTTCAGGTATAGATTAAAGATAAAGATTAATGATAAATCATGTTTCAAACAGTTGACGTGCTGGAATGATCAGACAAAAATCATATTAGGCATATCATCATCGGATTTAAAGTGTACACTGAGGTAAAATTATTTATATGCTTCATATTAGTATGTCATCTTAAACTCATTAATTTTTTTCGACAATACTTTAGGGTGGAGATGATGGGTCATTCTTAATACAAGATTACATAATATAACAGTTTGATGTCAGGATTCGTTTTTATTCTGCGGGCGCCAAACACATGCGATAATGAAATTAAGGTGTCATATGTTTTTAGAGTTAATTGGGAGGAAGAGTTTAATTATTTACTCTTCAAACGACAACAAGTGTGATGCAATTTACTCATCAAATATACCAAATTGTTAGACATATTAGTTTTTCCGATATTTTTTACATTATTTTTACTTTACGATATGTTATGCTATATATTATAAAAGATCTGCGACGGATACAAAGTTTCGTTCGTATATATTAAAAAATAAACAACTATTATATTATTAGATGTTTTTAGTATAAATTAATATTATTCCTTCATGACATATACTTATTTTATATTATTAAATTACATTAATTAGCTATACTATTTATTAAGGAAGAACGATTTTTAAAAGCTGTCAATTTGGTCTGTCACCTATAAATGTGTAATTATTGTTTTACCTTTCAACTTTTTATTTATTATAATTATATCTTTATAAATAACTTTTTTTTTCATTTTTCTATACTTCAAATAATACATAATTAAATTTAAATTATAATTTTATATATTAATACGGTATCTTATAAATAACTCAAAATATAAAATAGTATTATATATTTGTGCATGCGCATCGAATGTGCATAAAATACTAGTATATAATTAAGACACGTGCAATGCACGGGCAAAAAACTAATTATGCGTTATTTAGATGATCCATCCCGTTATAAATCTGAGACGGATCATAAAACGTATATCTCAACTGGAGAAGAAGGGATAGCCAACCAAGCAAAGAATAAAATGACCTACTAACCTATCTTAATTATAAATTTGAGCGGTTTTTTCTTTTGGAGCATCTATACTATATATTATTCGTGATGTGTCTATAGTAACCACCATCAATTATATCGGCATGTCAAGCATAAGTTACTATTTCACCCTTCAAATGTTATTTTATTTCGTATATATCCTCATAAATTAATTTTTTATTTATTTACTTAAATATACAATTAAAATTAAGGATATAATTTCATTTATTAAAAATTTTGAATTATAAATAACCTAAAATATAAAAATTGATATTATACATATTTATATATTAGGGCATAAATATCGCGTGTGCGTAAAAACTAATTATTATTATTGTTACTATTATAATTTAGTGAAAGTACTATTAAAATTAGCAGACAAATTATAACAAATTTATTCTTACCTACCCACTTGGGTTCCCAAGTGGGTCAATCGTGTCACACATTTCCAATCCAAGGTGTTGATCTCAGCACCATTTTTTAGACGAGACACGTGTCATACTCTCAACCCACTTGGGTTATACCCAAGTAGGTAGCATAGCATAGACCTTGTTTTACCCAACCGAAAGGTCTCTCATTTATCATTTTAGTCGGCCGATGATTAAGAAGCAAAAATAAACACGCTGCTTGTACTCCTAAATTAATATACAGTTGTACCCCACTCATGAAATAGTTGTACACTCTATTTTCTTCTTTGACTCCAAGTTTATTTTACGGAGAGCAAAATCAGACCACCTCTCTCTCTCTCTCTCTCTCTCATCGTGGAGGTGAAATACATTCGAAGGCCCGATAAATTAAATCGTTATCGCTGATGGATTCTGATGACGAGATAAAGACGGTGACGGAAGATTCCAACGATGACGAGCTCTACGGCGATTGCGAGGATGAAGACGATTCCGACCTTGATGACGTCATCATGGACTATGATGGCTTCGTGGACCACGAGTCGGACGATTCCGATGACGTGTCGTCCTCTAATCGATACGGCCGTAATCATCGATCGCAGGTCGATTTTTCGTTTGTTATTTCTAAATTTGCGCCCTGATTGCTTTAATTCTTTGTCGGTAAGTGTAATTTAAGAATCGACACCGAGGCATTTGTGTAAATGTTACAGTGGCCTGTTTTCCTATTGATGTTCTCAATTTCAATGGCGACGCGGTTTTAGAATTGATAAGGGGCAATTGCATCAAGGTGTCTAGGTTAAATTTGATTTTGGATGTTGGTGGTGATTGCTTTAATGGAATCAGTAGCATAGCCAACCATTCACTTGGTTTTACCATTGGTATCACTGTTATGTAAAGATTAAAGAAGTCAGTTGGTTTTGAAAGTACTGTGTTTGGTATTGGTTATATGAAAATGGAGTTTTATGAATATTATTTGCAGTAATCGAGCCTATATCCAAGTCTCTGTGGTGACAATCACTGTGATAAATTTGATAATATCTCTTGGTGCTTTCTTGAGAGACAAAAATGACATGATAACTTGCTATTTGGGCTGGAGCGACTTTCCTGGAAGCAATCGTGGGAGTTATGAAAAGATAATTCGCTAAGATAATTCCATAAAATGTAATGATGGGTGAAAAGATTCAGTTATATGCTTTGACACTGGAAGATTATCCGTAATTTGTCTTGGATCATAAAAGTGGATGCTTGATGATTTGCTGTTGGGCTCCTTCAATATTCTTTTTCATTCTGAATATTTAACTCGTAAAATCATTGGCATGGAGTGCTAATTTAGAAATATCCAGTTGTGTTGCTCAGTGGAGATATTGACATTGTATTTCCTTGTTTTCACAGAGCTATACCATTTTATCTGACATTGATATTGGGCGATGTCAAGAGGAAGATATAACAAAGATATCCAGTGTACTGTCGATTTCAAGGGTTGAAGCAGGCATCTTGCTCCGGCACTATAACTGGTAAACTTGAGTTATTTACATTCTTCCTTTTTCAGTCTTTTTAAAATTATATTTTACATGTGAACTCGATCATCTGTGACGGTGGATTAAAAAAGGAATTTTCTACATAAATCATACATCAGTTTAACGTCAATTTAGTGTAGTGCAAAGGAAAGTAGAAGATGCTGTAATTACCATTAATTTTTCCGTTTCTTGTCAATTAGGTTCTCCTCTCCCCTGTATAAATAAGAAAACTCTGTTTGGACTGTTGTTTTGGATTCTAATTCATCAATCGTTTCATCTGGATTATGCCCTTACTTTATGCTCTAGAATCAAATATTGTAATCTTGCTTAATCTCGGGCGAGCTTAGACATTACTCGTGGATGTTTTTTTATTAACTTGCTGAAGATTTCTTCATTTGTTCTTGAACTACAGGAGTGTTAGTAAAGTGAATGACGAGTGGTTTGCAGATGAAGAAAAGGTCCGCAAGACTGTTGGGTTGTTGGAGAATTGCATTCCCCTTCCAGATGATACAGAGGTGACCATTAAATGTGGAACTCACTCAGTTTGATCTGGCCATAGTATTATGGGATGCTGTATTAATTTTCTTCTGAATTGAACATTAGTTTTATGCTTTACTTGCAGCTAACTTGTGGAATCTGCTTTGAGAATTATCCGCGTAGTAGGATGTCTGCGGCTCTGTGTGGCCATCCTTTTTGTGTCACATGTTGGCAAGGTTTGTATAACGGAATTTTCCAAGACTCAAGTTCTTTATGTTTCATTATTCTACTGTCTTTTTTCATTTTTTACCTTTATGGCCTCGTCTGCTTTTAATTCTGTTAACTTTTGTGTATATACTAGTTGCCTGCTTTTAAGTTTTAGCATTAAATTTTATCTGTTTCTAGTTAAAGCATAAACATTACTCAAGAGAGTCTATGGCATGCAGGATATATTGGCACAGCCATTAATGATGGTCCAGGATGCTTGATGTTACGTTGTCCTGATCCTTCTTGTGGTGCTGCTATTGGCCAGGATATGGTGAATAATTTGGCTTCTAATGAGGACAAAAAGAAATACAACCGTTACCTTTTGAGATCGTATGTCGAGGATAACAGGAAGGTGAATGGATACATGTTTCTTTGTTATGATTGCAAGGAATCATATACTTTGTTTTTCATTTCTGACAAAATATTGCATCCGAATAAGCAATTAAAACAACAATTTGTAGAAGATAACTGTAACGGCATAGGAAGGTAGAGAACAAGTAGATTTTTTTTGCTCTATCATTCAATTAAATGAAGGTTAGTTTTGCTTCTTAATCTTCACACCATTGTTGACAGACAAAGTGGTGTCCAGCACCTGGCTGCGACTATGCGGTGGATTTTGCTGTTGGCAGCGGAGGATATGATGTCCTTTGTCTTTGCTCCCACAGCTTTTGCTGGAATGTGAGACATACGTTTCTCTGAGGAACTTTTTTCCTTGCGCATTTCTTTTTGTTTGATTCGAAGCATATAGTTTAGAAAAAGTAATGGTAATAGCCAATTTCAGTGTGTTGAAGAAGCCCACCGCCCTGTTGATTGTGGTACTGTGTCGAAGTGGATAATGAAGAACAGCGCTGAATCAGAAAATATGAATTGGTAAGTTAGTTGCTTCTATTATGTTGGGACATCAAATGTCCTAATGCATTCTGAATTATAACGACATTTAAGTTCTAACAACTACACGCTTTAAGCATTCTTGGATCTCAGAGTTTGGTTTTATGCCCTTAAAGAAAGGTTTTATTTCGTGGTTGTCCAGGATATTGGCTAATTCCAAGCCTTGTCCGAAGTGTAAACGACCTATCGAGAAGAATCAAGGTTGTATGCATATTACATGTACACCACCTTGTAAATTTGAGTTTTGCTGGTACGTTATATCTTCTTTTATTTGAATGAAGGATCCGTGCTTTTTTCTATGACCGACATATTAGTTAACTCTTGCTATCTATAACCTCCAATTAAAAGAACAATTTATTCTGCACTGCTTCTTGCTGCTGAATTTAGTCTTGACTGCCTTTTCCCAATGAACTTTGATACATCTTCCTAACATACTTCCAACTGTATACTTCTAGGCTTTGCCTTGGTGCATGGTCAGAACATGGTGAAAGAACTGGTGGGTTCTACGCATGCAACCGCTATGAAGCTGCTAAGCAAGAGGGAGTGGTATATTTGTCTGGTGTGTAGTTTGTACCTTGAATATCGTTAAACTTATGTCACCTTACTTGCTTTCTGTCTCTCCAGTACAACGAAACTGAAAAACGAAGAGAAATGGCTAAGAATTCGCTGGAAAGATACACACATTATTATGAGAGATGGGCTACAAACCAGTCAGTATGTGTATTAATAATGTTGTCATGTTAATTGTATGGTGAACTGTTGTTTTAGTTGTCCACTAATTTAATCAAGTTTGTTGTAGAAATAAGTCATTCTATGCTTTACCATTTATCATGTCTTTCATGGGTTGTCTACATGCTACGCTAGTTGGTTTGCTTCTTCCACCTTTCTTCTTTTAGTTCAAAATCTTAGTTCTTACTTGTTTAATGTGATTGATGCATATCTATATCTAGCTCTTCTGTTCTATGCCGAGCTGAAGAGCAACATTACTGTAAGAAATCAACAACCTGGTTTATTCTATGCCTTTAGAAGTTTCCATAACTTACGGACTATCAATATTAGATATTGAAGGAAACCATCTAACTGTACTTGCGTGGACCATTACAAAATTACCAGATAACAAATTTTATATTACATGATTTCACCTAGATGAGATTATGTGCCACGTGTCTTTAACCAGCAAGGATTCAGGAGTATGCACCTGGCCACCTATTGCAATGAACATATCACCTGCCAATATTAAATGCGTAGTTTTTCTTGTATTGGAAAGTTTTTGGTGTTTCTATGTAAATTTATTATGCTCCGCACTGATTTTTTTTTTTTTCTATCTTGGTGGTTTATTGCAGTCAAGGCAACGAGCAACTGAAAATCTACACCAAATGCAATCAGTACATGTAAGAGGCATCCTTGCTGCCTGGAATATGACCGTCTTTGTGCATTTTCATTTTCCTCTATTGTCTATTAAACTTTCATGTTTGAGAATGCCAGTAAATTCCTTTTACATTGAAGAACTATCCATGTTTCAGTTTTAGAAAAAACTTATCTATTTCGTTCTTATCTTCATGCCCTCTTTCAGTTTATATATCAATTCTAGCGTTTAATGCTTTGTTGGTTGACCAAATGGCTGATGATCATATTTTCATTTGTCTGTTTGATCCATAAAATTATTCACTGCAAATGGTGCTTTAGTCTCTCAATATGCTTCACAAATATTGTAATCGTTTTTTTTTTTATCGTATAATCATTGTGTTTAACGTGCATTTTTTTTTTTGGGTTTCTGGTTTGAAAGATGAGCTAAGACTGGTTTACTTTAGCTTAATCGGGGTTATATCCGAATGTGTATGATATTAAATTATATGTTGGCGAAACTAAAACAGTATATAACATAACTTTTGTCACCTGGCATTGATGATGTCTGTCTTATGCAGCTGGAGAGGCTGAGTGATATACAGTGTCAACCTGAATCTCAGCTTAAGTTCATTATAGAGGCTTGGCAACAGGTGGAGCCTAGTCTCAACATAATTTTTTTGTTTTCATAACGACTAATCAAAGCTTTATGTATAGTGTTACTAAATATTTGTCTCGCATAAGTTTTGCCATGATAAATTATCATTTTACACGTATTGTAGGTAGCGAATCTTTCCGATTGGCTAATCTCTGATATAAACTTCATACTAGGTTTACGTGGACCAGTGTACATGAAAAATCAGTCTCTGCAATCACTTATATCTTTTTCCTCTTGCCTCAGCGCGTCAATAAGCTAGCTATGCATTTTGCTTTAAACTGTTCAATCTCCTTCCGCAGATTGTTGAATGCAGACGGGTTTTGAAATGGACATATGCATATGGATATTATCTACCCGAGCATGAACAAGCAAAGAAACAGTTCTTCGAGTATCTACAAGGTAAATGTCATTTCTTCAATTGCATCATAAGCCCTTTTTATTTTTTCTTTCTCTGTTTGCGTCACTGATTTATGTATTTTGCCCTGTAGGCGAGGCGGAATCAGGTTTGGAACGGCTTCATCAATGTGCCGAGAAGGAATTCCAGGGGTACCTTAATGCCGAAGGCCCTTCAAAGGACTTCAACGAGTTCCGCACTAAGTTAGCTGGACTCACTAGGTACATTTTCTATGAGCATTTTTTCTATCTAGGTGTTGATAGTTCATCACATTCCTGTTCAACTTTTATGAGCATTTTGTTAAGAGTTCTTTCACCTTTCCATTTATGTTATCTCACGAATCACATTTTCTCAGCTTTTCCAGCACAAATCGCCAACAATTTCAATTTCATTGGTCACTACAATTAAAACTTTAGTTAAGTCAACCTGAAAATTTGAACCATGCTATTACACCAGAGGTTGCATTCATTTCAGACTTTCACTTTCTTTCATTGAACAATGTTTTGAGATAACCTACTATGATTATCTATCTCAGTGTGACCAAGAATTACTTTGAGAACCTAGTCCGGGCCCTAGAGAATGGTCTCTCAGACGTGAACACACATGCTGGTTGTGCCAGGGCAGGGAGCTCGAAGTATCTAGGAGTTGGTGGTAAAGGCAAAGGTAGTAAGAACAAAGGAAGCAGTACCTCTCGATCGAGCAGCACTTCTCGTAACATAAGTGATACGTCTAGGTCAAACGTGAACTATACTGTAGAAGACTCGATCTATTGGTCATGCGAACACTGCACCTACGCCAATGTTAGGACCGCCACTGTCTGTGAAATGTGCCAGCAACGCCAATGACCTTTCGTGGTAGTTGGTTCCAAAGCGACGAGCAAATATTTATTTATGGACAAAAGATATGTGAAAGGGGGGAATACATTGAAATATTGTCCCTTACGTTTAATGTTATTTTGTATCGAGTTTTACAAACTTGAGTATGTATGTACATATATGTTAGTGGCTGTATGTGTTGTGATTTGTAGCTACACTACATATGATATATTGGCAACTATGAATGGGTTATGCCTTTGGGCGAGGTCGTGTTTGGAAAGGCTTAACGTTTGTGTTTTGTAATAAATTCATTTATTTGCAAATTGTGATCAATCTATTAATTCCAACGGGTCAACGTTTGTGTTTTGTAATATCTAGATACCGTAGAAGTTTGTGAGGAACATATATTTGTATAATTGATTAGTGTTTTGCCCACGAACATAATTTTCCATATAAGTTCTAGCTGCAATCACACATTATCATGTCATAGTATCTTCACTAAAGCGACTATGCAATCATCACGCAATGAGTCATTAACTGGAGCGACATACTAATATAATGTGTAATAATTCTTTCGAAGTTTTTGGGAGCAAATCTCCCCTTGACAGATAAACTACGGTCTTCTGAAAATGAAACCTAAACTCAAATAATCCTCCATTTTGCAGAGCCATGAAATAATAAAAAAAAAAATGGTTCTCTTGATTCCTTCACGAAGAACTTGAGGAGCCTTCGCCGATCTCCAGCATGCTCAGGATTATTCTCACGGAGGATATTGAACACCCATCCAAGAAGCTGTCCCCAAAATTAATGATTGACAACACATAAAAGTTAAATCAGAATTCTAAATTCATCACTATTATTTGTCCTATTAAACATATTAAGTTGCTTTGAACATCATATTTGAACACATAGCAAGCAAGCAAACCAATCACAATCACAACTATTACTAAAAGGATATCAAACTGGTACTGTTAGAAATTATTATTATAAGCAAAAATATGATTTCCCAAGCAGATGTAGTTAAACTGATGAAAAAATCACTCACCTCTTACTCATAATCCTGATCAGTCCCTTCCCATGGTTATTGTTGCAAAACAATTCCTTGCCCACCTTCATCTTCTTCAATTGTATCTATAATTAGAAACAAAGACTAATTACATAAACATCAGATTCAAAAGCCGATAATTGATTAAACATTAATAAAGAAATTTCAAAACGGCCTCATAATATATTACTCATATCACGTAATTTCTCTACCAACGATTCGTGCCTCAAGAACATCATGTCTCATACATTTATTTGATAGTAAGAATGATGATTTCCCTTCACCTTCTTCGGTTCCCAAGGGAATACACCCTTGAGGATGCATAACTTTCTGTAGCATAAAATATTGAAAGAAATTTCATCGGAGTAAAGATTAAAACATTAAATCAATAAACAAAAACCCCCATGAAAGCATGAATTTACTGAATCAAGACAAACACCACATAGTCACAAAAAACATCTGCAAAAGCCCATCTCATGTCCTTATATGTTTGAGAAAAGGGGGTTTACTTTCTATGCGAAATTAATTAACCAACTCTATATCATTTGAATTCAATCAACATTTAATCATGGATACAAAAAATAAGGTCGTTGAATCTGTTCTCTAGAATTTTCTAAATATGAACGAAAAAAAAAACACATTATCGAGATAGAATATAGAAAGTGCCAAACATAACAGCCCACGTTGATCTCCACCTCTCTCCCTTCCTCTGCCACTTTCGAATCTTCCACTGATATAACTGACACTTATGATTACGTAATGCAATTAATCAGAAATAAATAAGCAGAACATTCTATATATATAAGCATCCACATTTCTGAATATTATCATCATACTTGGCACAAAAACTCATACATAACAATTAAAATATTACACGGATCCAGAAATTAGAAATTATAAGACTTATACGAATATATGGAAATCTAAAAACGATTCTGTACCAATTTCAGCAACATACCTAAACTAAATCAACTCAATGCATATCTATCAATTCTATTCATTTCCAGCAAAATAACTAAACATAGTTAAGTCGAATAATTACAAATCACATGACCTAATAAATGAATCCTCATAAAAGCTCCAGCAGCACAAACAAAAAACTGATGTCGGAGAGCTGAAGGTTACTAATAAACAGATTAAGAAAATCATTACACAAATAGCATTAACAGCTGTCAAATCCAATTAACAATCCACGTCAAAGAATCAATTGCAAATCAGCAAACCATATAAGCACTCACAGACCTCAACCAAATAACAGACATGAAACTAGAAGTCCATCCTCAAACACAAATAAGGCAGATACATACACCTAATTCATTAAAATTCAATTCTCATACCTGAAGCAGAGTCATAGCGTAGGTAATGTAAAGAATAATGAAAAAAAATTCTCGCGAAAGCTACAAACTCAAAGAAATTAATGGAATCCAAAGCTATATGCTCCAGCGAAAGCAACAAATTCAAAGAAATTAGTGGAAAACCAAAGCTCTAGGTTGCATAGCGACAATTAAATCAGAAACGACAATATAGTTTAAAATTTCATTTGCAGTGCATCAGAAAATTAGTACATAGTCCTGACATCAATGTTAAGCGCAGAACTGATCAATGAACACAACGATTATTTAGCAAGAAAAAAAGAAGGTTTAATATATGTGATTGAGGAAACAATAGGAAACGAATAAATAACAAAAAAATCAGACGGCAGCAAGAGATCCATAATATATCTAATTATGGTGATGAGAACCGTATATGCCCCGCCTAAAGAAGACAATTCTTAGGCAACAGTTCAGCCACCTCCGACGGTAGAACCACATGCCTGTAAATTACACAAATTTCAAAAGCATCACTCCATTTTGACTGCTTTTTTAAAAAAAGTGAAATAAATTGCATGTACTCGTAGGTATCGTCGAAAGATTTATCCGAATACTTTTTCGCACCAATTTTCACTTCACTCAACACACAAATAAGCCTGCAATGATGAATCAAATGCTCTAAATCGAAAAAAAAGCATATATTCAACTAATCTAAAACAGAATGGAGTGATGAGTCATGATGCACGGCTTAACAGAATCGGAGGATAAAATCTGACCATATGAACTCGACCTGAGAATGTCCAATGGTGTGGCCAGCCGTTTACATGACTGTGGGTTTGTTTATGATTAGTGGGTGGTTTAAAAAATCATAAACCATAAAGTGCTCGTTTGGTACGCGGGTTTATATTTAGGAGGGTTTAAGTTAATAAGGTTTATATAAAACTAATTAGTGGGTATAAAATAAAATGTGTGTTTGGTTAGTGGGTTTAAATATAATATACTTGTTTGATTAGACATGAGTTTACTAGATGAGTATTTGATGAAATTCCAATTATGCCCTCAAACCCTTCATTTAGTTGTGTTTGACTATTCCTACAAAGTAGCAGAGCAGAGTCACTGAGGATCCAATCGTTTGAGAAATAGAATAAAATATGCGAACTACATATTTTTGGAGAAGAGGACATGACGTGTGATAATAGAAGAGGACATGACGTGTGATATGTGGAATTCAATTTTTAAGTGAAAACTATATTGAGGGGCAATATTGTAAAAATAATTGTGGGTTTTCTATAACCCACCCTTGAGGTGTGTTACCCTAAACCTATAGGTATGGGTTTAAAGTTAATTTATATAAATCAATGGCTTATATAAACATACCAACCAAACATATCAATATCTATTAAACCCATGTTTAAAATTCCTAAACATATCAACCACAAAGAGTTATATAGTCAGAACTCTCTCTCTCACAATCTCTCTAGGGTTTAAAAACCTTCCCACAACCTCCTTCTCCAACAGCCGCCTCAACAAACAGCCGCCGTCTCTTCCTTCTCCCCCTCCTCCATTTGTTGAGGTTTATGCCCTAGATGCCGTACGAGGATTAGATAGTACGAGGGCATTAGTGTAATTTTGATGTGTTTAACATTTGTAATTGAATTATTTGATAATGAAATTATTATTGTTTGTTTATTGTCGAAATTAGCATAACAAACAATACAAAGGCAGATTATTATTTCGTCTAAATAAATTAACCTTGCAGTCGGGTAATAAGACGAATTAATAAAACCCCAATATTTACAGTTCAGTTACTGATTCTGTGGGGACAGAGAGGGGGCACCAATAAGCTGACATACTGTAATATTAAATTAAGTCCACAAGTCTTAGTCTCGAGTAGGGTGACTGGATTGACGAGTACGACTTGTTTGTCGACGGGTCCAAAGTGGTTGTGCCAACCATTCACTTGGGAAGTGGGAGCTCATGACATTGATACAAGACGAATCAGGGGATTGTCTGTATTTGGACACTGACTCGTAATCGAACGATCACACGCTGGTAAAGTCGCTGATCGATCGATTGACTATAGTAGTCTACGTGAACCTTAGACCGAAAGGGTTTAACCCGGGGTTGGTCTTAAGGTCTTGATTTGTCACTAGTTTGCTAGGCCCAAATTGCATGAAGCATGGGTCAGCGGCGAAATGCGGTCTTGACTTTTCGACGTGATTGCCGGTTATACCGCTGAGCGGAATTTACGGCCTTGATTAAATTCAGGGTTAACGTCCTATGCAGTTTTGATGTGCGGGAATTTACCTAAGCCTCTGGCCAGAGCATATAACTGACTCACGAGTGTCGTGGAGGGCAGTTTTGGTAAATGTCACCGACACGAACATCATAGAGTCGAGTCCTGTAAGTTCGACTACGCGTGACTTTCACTCGACCGGGACAAACGTAAAGGGTTTATACGTAGTACGATAATCTATAGTCGGTTCGTGAATAATACCTATTCGTACTCAACTCGGGATCGGATCGGTACCACGGGGCTGGCTAGGTGAATACCGAACTCCTGGATTCCTCCCAGAGCCGGTTGAGACGAACCAAGAGGGTCGGGCTTAAAAAGGGCAACCGACACAACGTCAACATGAGAATAGAGCAGGCTGGGGCCTGGATTGAGAGATTAGGGTTTGGGGCTTGGCCGAAACCCTAAATGGCTGAAAACTTGGTAAAATCGCGTGAGGGGCAAAATGGTCTTTTCACCTCACGAAATATTTTGGAAATATTATATTGGATATTAAATGTTTAGTATATGATTTAAATGTGATTTAAATCTTTATTATTGTTTTAGAAAAATAATAATATTTAATTTGGAATTAAATAGAATATATATTAGATATATATATGTATTTCGTTTTTAATATAGTATTAATTTCGAAAATTATAATTAAATATATATATTGGATATTATATTTAAATATACTAAATATAGAATAAATATTAATTTAATATTTAATTTAAATTTGAGTTTTGAATTTGAATTTAAAAGAGAAAAACCAAGTAAGCAAAGGAAACTTGGTATGAAAAGTGGGTGAGAATTTTTCTCCACCCAACTTACTATTTTTGGCCAACCCTAATGGGTATAAATAGGTTTTTGATTTTTGAAATCAAAACTAAGTCGTTTTGGAAGAAAAAGAGAGAAAACCCTAGCTTTCCTCTCTACTCTCTCTCTCGTCTCTATCTCTCTCTCTCGCCATATCTCTGTCGCTCTCTCGAGCCGCGTGCTGCCAGCGTGAGGAGAAGGTGCTGCCGTCGTGTCCTTGGCCTAGCCGCATTTAGCAAGGAACGGCCGTGACGTGTGTTGGTGCCGGCGTGACGCTCTTGCCCCGTTCGTGCGCTTATTGGTGTTAGGAGAGGGATACTACATCCCGGGGATTCGAAGGGTTCGTAGCTCGCCATCGTCCTGTGATCGTCAAGGTATCATGGCTGTAAAACTCTTCTCCTTTCGTGTTTTATACGTTCTCGTGTTATTACCGAGCGGTCCAAGGGAAGGCGGGAATCCCTTAAAGTTTTAAAATTCCGCCGTTCAAGGAACGAGGGCCTCGGGCCCCTACGGAGGTTGGGGGAGGATACTGTTTTATTTTATTTTGTTTTATTTTTTTAGTTTTTTTGGTTTTTCATTCCTTGGTTTTGGTGGAAAAAAAAATCTCCACCCACCACCCGTCGCCCTCCACCACCGCCCTCCGCCTGGCGTCCGCCGCCCTCCGCCGACCCGCACGCTGCTGCGCTCGCCCACCGCTCCGTCACCACCACCACCCGCCGTCGCCACCATCCGCCACTGCCGCACGAGCCATCATCTACCGTCGTTCTCCGTCCACCCACGAGTCTCCCGAGTAGGGAGCTTGGGTCTCTCGGCCCCCGGTCGGGAGCGTTGTCTCCCTCGTGGAGATTTCCTCTTCCTCTGTGGAGCTTTTTCCGAAGAAGATGAGATTTTTTGTAGTCGAAGACCGAAGAAAGTGAAGAGTATTGTAGATTTAGCTTAATAGCTATTTTTGTGGTAGGTTCTTTAGTTCTTCGTGTTCAAAACCAAATTCCTCGTTTTCATTCGGCCTTTTTTCTTCTTTTTTCGTGTTTGGTTGTTCATGCTCCTATGTGAGCCTTTGTTCTCTACCGGCGGATGATGTTACCGGAGAGACCCGTTGGGCTATTTAGCCCGTATATTTTGTTGTTAATGAAATTCAATCTATGTTTTCCACGATATATGAAGGGCAATACTCAGTCCAAAGGTAATTACGGGTTGTAGCCTTGAATTAGCATCGCCAATCACATACAATTTCCATTACTACCCTTATGACGCATAAAAAATGCTTAGTGAAGTGCACGCTTATTTAATCCAGTTTTTTCGATCTTTGTGAATTTATATTTTTATCTGTTTGTCTTGTGGAGCAGTTTTGCAGTCTTACCAAAAGTCGTTTATGAAGTTTTTGGAGTCCTATAGTCTAATAGTCTTACATTACTACAGTCGTTTCTGGAGTTTCACATTCCTACAGGCTTGCGGTCTTACAAGATCTACACTCATTACTGCAGTCTTACAGCCGTATAAGTTTTCCCAATAAAGTTTGTATGAAACACCTCTAAGAAAGTCTGAATGCCGCAGAATAAGGGATCTGTTAGTGGAAAAATCGTAAACATACATCCGATATCTCCACGACATTCAGAAACAACTTTGAATATAGAACGAGACCAGACCACGATCTTCCACAACAAACTGTAAGGTAAAATACCATTGATATCTCCAATTTGTATTTAACTTTTAATCCAATCTAATAGCCACCACAATAATGTTGCCTATAGTGGGGAATGCTGGATATATTTACTGCGAAATGCATTTGTCAACATGTTTTCGGAAGACGATTTGTAGAACATAACTGCAGGCCAAATATACGAATTGGGCAATATCTGATGGTTTCTACATACTACTCGTACTGGCATTGGCCACCGGTGAATGAATGAAGGTAAGAGACAATTTACTAAAAACAAATGTTTTGCGAACTATACGCTAACGACTGCTTAGAAGAATTTAATGCCAAAACCATGTCTACATTCATTAATTCTTCCCTCATCTTTTTTACAGTTTTCTAACTTGGAGGCAGCTAATGAGGAGGACATCGATTATCAGTCAGTTATCTATGGAATTTATACTATATGAAAAGCCTAGATTATCCAACTAAACATATATTTAAGGAGTTTACCACGATTTGGATGGGAAGAATCGAAGCTCGTGCGGTGATTGTGTGCGTGTTCTTGAGCTCAGTTGGGAGGCGGCTCTCTCTCACTCTCTTTAGAGAATTTTCACACAATACACATTTTATTATGTGTTAGGGTTCAAGTATTTATACCACATTTTGGTATATAATACTTGGGGCCCTAACAAAGCCCAATTACACTAAGCCTCTTTTTAAATAAAATCTATTTAAATAAACTACAAAGATAATTCTAATTAATTGAACACAATAAAATAATCCTAACAATCTCCCCCTTTGTGTTCAATCTTCAATTTGGCATGGATTATCTTTGTGGGCTTAGTGCGTTTGCCTGAGTCCGAAAAGAATTTCCTCCTTGTCTTGTCTTTTGACCTCTTCTTTTGGAGATCTTCAAGCTCACCGTGTCTCGATCTTCTCTTCTTGGAAGGTATTCGAAGTTGCTTGTCGGATTTCTTCTTTTTGTGTTCGATCTCTCTTTTCGATAGTGACGCAACTCCCCCTACTTTTGGTCAACCTTTGTTGAGATTGGGAAGTTCTCTTTAAATTCAGAGAGACGTACACGAGGCGGTAACTGTTGGGAATCCCCGTAGGGGCCCGAGGCCCTTGTTCCTTGAACGGCGAAATTTTAAAACTTTTGGGATTCCCGCCTTCCCTTGGACCGCTCGGTATTACACGAGAATATAAAACACGAAATAGAAAAGGGTTTCAGCCATTATACCTTGACGAATACAAGACGATGGCGAGCTACGAATCCTTCGAATCCCCGGGATGTCGTATCCCTTTCCTAACACCTCAAGCGCACGAACGGAGCAAGATCGTCACGCCGGCACCTCACGAACGTCGCAGCCAAAACTTGCTATAGGCGGCTAGGCCAAGGCTCGGCTGCCTCCTCTTCACACGCGCGCGCCATCGAGGGAGAGAGAGGAGAGAAAACGTGAGAGAGAGAGAGGGATTGAGAGAGATGAGATAAAACCCTTTTTTTCAAGTGTTGCATTTCGAAAATGGCATTCATGCTTAAGCTAGGGTTTCGAAAACCCTACTTATACCACCTAGGGCTGGCCGAAATTAGGTTGAGAGGTGGGAGAAAAATTCTCAACCACCTCATCTTTTACTAAGTCTTGTTTAACTAAGTTATGAATTCAAAATTCAAACTTTAAATTTAATTAATTAAACATCTAATATATTAATTAATTAAAATACTATATTTAGTATATTTTAAATATATAATATCCAATATAAATATATTTAATAATTTTCGAAATTAATTTATAATTAAAATCGAAATTTATATATATATATATATATATCTAATATATATTATATTTAATTCCAAATTAAATATATTATTTTTCTAAAACAATAATAAAGATTTAAATCACATTTAAATCATATACTAAATATTAAATATCCAATATAATATTTCCAAAATATTTCGTGAGGTGAAAAGACCATTTTGCCCCTCACGCGATTTTACTATATTTTCGGCCATTTAGGATTTTGACCAAGCCCTAAACCCTAATCTCTCAATCCAGGCCCCAGCCTGCTCTATTCTCATATAGACGTTGTGTCGGTTGCCCTTTTTAAGCCCGACTCTCTTGGTTCGTCTCAACCGGCTCTGGGAGGAATCCAGGAGTTCGGTATTCACCTAGCCAGCCCCGTGGTACCGAACCGATCCCGAGTTGAGTACGAATAGGTATTATTCACGAACCGACTATAGATTATCGTACTACGTATAAACCCTTTACGTTTGTCCCGGTCGAGTGAAAGTCACGCGTAGTCGAACTTACAGGACTCGACTCTATGATGTTCGTGTCGGTGACATTTACCAAAACAGTCCTCCACGACACTCGTGAGTCAGTTATATGCTCTGGCCAGAGGCTTAGGTAAATTCCCGCACATCGAAACTGCATAGGACGTTAACCTTGAATTTAATCAAGGCCGTAAATCCCGCTCAGCGGTATAACCGGCAATCACGTCGAAAAGTCAAGACCGCATTTCGCCGCTGACCCATGCTTCATGCAATTTGGGCCTAGCAAACTAGTGACAAATCAAGACCTTAAGACCAACCCCGAGTTAAACCCTTTCGGTCTAAGGTTCACGTAGACTACTATAGTCAATCGATCGATCAGCGACTTTACCAGCGTGTGATCGTTCGATTACGAGTCAGTGTCCAAATACAGACAATCCCCTGATTCGTCTTGTATCAATGTCACGAGCTCCCACTTCCCAAGTGAATGGTTGGCACAACCACTTTGGACCCGTCGACAAACAAGTCGTACTCGTCAATCCAGTCACCCTACTGGAGACTAAGACTTGTGGACTTAATTTAATATTACAGTATGTCAGCTTACTGGTGCCCCCTCTCTGTCCCCAAAGAATCACTAACTGAACTGTAAATATTGGGGTTTTATTAATTCGTCTTATTACCCGACTGCAAGGTTAATTTATTTAGACGAAATAATAATCTGCCTTTTTATTGTTTGTCATGCTAATTTCGACAATAAACAAACAATAATAATTTCATTATCAAATAATTCAATTACAAATGTTAAACACATCAAAATTACACTAATGCCCTCGTACTATCTAATCCTCGTACGGCATCTAGGGCATAAACCTCAACAATCTCCCACTTGCACTAATGCCACGCGCTATAGTATCTCAACCCCATTTTATCGAGGTGACGATTTAGCACTGCCTGAGACAGTGGCTTCGTTAACGGGTCCACCACATTTTCTGCTGAGGCGATCTTCTGCACGGCTATAGAGCCATTCTCAACGAACCCACGTAACACGTGGTATTTTCTCTCTATGTGCTTGGACTTACTGTGAGCACGGGGTTCCTTAGTTTGTGCGATCGCTCCGCTATTGTCGCACCACAATGGTAACGGGCGATCCACTATGCTTGGTACCACCTGCAGTTCTTCTAAGAACTTGCGTATCCAAACACCCTCCTTGGCAGCTTCTGAAGCCGCTATATACTCCGCCTCAGTGGTGGAATCAGCAGTCGTGCTTTGCTTGAAACTCTTCCAACTTACTGCGCCACCATTGAGCGTATATACAAAACCCGAAGTAGACTTTCGGTCATCCACATCTAATTGGAAGTCCGAATCCGTATAACCATCTACCTCTAATTCTCCTGGGCCGTAAATCAGTATCAAGTCCTTAGTCCGTCTAAGGTACTTCAGGACTGTCTTTACCGCCGCCCAGTGTTCCTTACCAGGGTTGGCCTGAAACCTACTCACTACGCTCACAGCGTACGCTATGTCTGGTCGCGTGCAAAGCATCGCGTACATCAGGCTACCCACAGCTGAAGCATAGGGGACTCCAATCATCTCTTGTCTTTGTACCTCGTTGCGAGGAGACATAGCCTTTGAGAGATGAATCCCATGCCTCATAGGTAGGAACCCTTTCTTAGAGTCGTCCATCTTAAACCTTTTAAGGACTTTATCTAAGTAAAGGGCCTGAGATAAGCCAATTGACCGTTTCGCCCTATCTCTAAATAGGCGTATTCCTAGAATATAGGTCGCTTCTCCCAGGTCTTTCATAGAGAATTCGGTCGAAAGCCAAGCTTTGACCTCTGAAAGCATCCCAATGTCGTTTCCTATCAAAAGGATATCATCTACGTACAATACTAGAAACGACACCTTGCTCCCACTGGCCTTCTTGTAAACACACGGCTCATCTTCGTTCTTTATGAATCCGTAGTTCTTAACTACTTCATCGAATCGAAGATTCCAACTCCTTGAAGCTTGTTTCAGTCCATAAATGGACCGATTCAGCTTGCATACCTTCTGAGCATCTGCATCTGACGCAAAACCTTTGGGTTGTTCCATATAGATCTCCTCCTGGAGGAATCCATTCAGGAACGCGGTCTTTACTTCCATCTGCCAGATCTCGTAGTCATAGTATGCTGCTATCGCAAGCATAATGCGAATGGACTTAATCATCGCGACTGGTGAAAAGGTCTCCTCATAGTCAATACCCTCTTTTTGACTATACCCTTTCGCTACAAGCCTAGCTTTGTACGTTTCCACGTGTCCGTCAGATCCAATCTTCTTCTTGTAGATCCATTTGTTCCCGATCGGTCTGAAACCATTGGGTAGGTCTACAAGTGTCCAAACCTGGTTTGAATACATAGAGTCCATTTCGGCTTACATAGCCTCAAGCCACTTGAGGGAGTCTGTACCGATAATTGCCTGGTCGTAGGTGACGGGATCGTCCCCGACGCATCCCTCAATCGCAGCATCCCCATGCTCGACGTGTACCATACCATATCTCTCAGGCATTTGAGATATCCTACTAGACCTGCGCAATTGCGGCTGAGCCGGGTTTTCTGGAACGTCGTCTAACGACTCTGTAGCAACTGGAGTTGATTCGTCGCTTAACTCACCAAGAGTTATTTCACGTCCTTTACCGCCTTCGCTAATGAACTCTTCTTCCATGAAGGTTGCGCGTAAAGCGACAAACACCCTGTGTTCGTCTGGAACGTAAAAGTAGTACCCCATTGAGTCCTCGGGGTATCCGACGAATCTGGCCATAATCGACCTTGATTCTAACTTGTCTGCCTGTAACTTTTTCACAAAGGCGGGGCAACCCCAAATCCTAGTGTGATTCAGGCTTGCCTTACGATTATGCCAAGCTTCATTTAGGAATACGAACTTATCGCATTATAAGCATCATCAGATGATGAGTCATATTGCCTACAAGAATTCACATCATTCACTCTATAATGATGATTCTTGATGGAATTTCGCTTACTAGAAGAATAAGTATTTTTGTGCCTGCAAGCAATTCCATCTCTATCATTCTTTAAAGAATGAGAGATTTTGGAAGTTTGAGAAGTTCGCCTGCTTGAGCTTGGAACTTCTTCTTTAGGAACTTCCTTTTTGATAGGAGCGGGAGAAGGAGAATCTTTAGCAATGTCGTCCTTGATTTTGAAAAATAATGTCGAGTTTCGTTTCTCCTTCCTAATTTTCTTTTGTTCCTTCGTATTTTTATGCGTATTGCTTTTACTTTTCCTTTCTGCGCCAGCCAAAGGTGATTTAGAATGCGTATTTGCTTTCGTCACCGTTGACTTAGAATTATTAGTAAAAGTCTTTTTAATTTTAGGAACAGGAGCGTCGGTTTGAATTCCTTTATCCTGCTTAATAGAAGTTATTTCTATGGAAAGATTATTTAGGACAGGTAAGGGCGGGGAATTTTTGAGATTTGAAATCTCCTCTAAGATTTTTGTCTTTTCAGCTCGGAAACCTACTCTTTCCGATTCCAAGGTTGCGTTCAATTCTGCAATTTTACTAGCAACCTCCGGAATTTCCCAACAAGAAGTAGGTTTATTAGAATGTAAAATATTTTCCCCGTTGGACGCGAAGTTAATTAAGGAACTTTGGTCAGTTTGACCCTTTTCCGCAAGAATGCCCTTTAAGTGATGAACTTTAGAGTGCAATTTACTGCGTTCCTCAAATAAAAGTTTAAAACTACTCCGCGAATTGCTCAAATCAGACAGATAATTATTGCGTTCGAGTTCGCAATTTTTCAATTTATGTGTTAGTTCACTAATTTGAGCTTTTCATTTTACTTCCTGAGATTCAAGATTAGTGATTTTCTCACCGCGTTTTCTAAATGGCAAGTAAGACTACCTCTTTCTTCTAAACTCTTGACTAAGTGTTAGGAATATTTTCTAGTGTTCAATAATCATGTTATCTTTGTCTAGGGACTTAATTGTATTTTATGTAAATATAGGGACTAAAGTGAAAATATACCAAAATATGCTTTGGTATATATAGGGCAAGTGTGTGTAAAATACACAAAACTTGAGTTTTAGCTTTCTCTCACTAGAAACACTCTCTCATCATTATCATAATTAGGGCTTAATTGTAGAGAGAGAAAGGGGATTACTTGTTGAGAAAACTTGAGGTTTAATAAAGGTTGATTGATAATTACCCAAAGTCTTCCGCGCGTTAATTACAAGGTATGTCTCAATCGATCTATGCTCAAGTTCATTGATTGGATGTTAAATCTGTGACCTACAATTGGTATCAGAGCAAACGTGTTAGAATTGAATCGATTTGAGTTGAAATTGAGGTTTACGATGCTTGATTTTGAGCTGAATTTAAGGTTTACGATAGTCACTGTTCATCGCGATTTAAAGCTCATCATAAACTGTTGGTTGATCTTTTGAGCTGCTTGCTTAGGTGTTTACGATGAATTCACTGTTTGCGATGATTAATTGTTGATTAATTTGACTGATCGAAGCTGAAATTGGACCAAATTGTTTAATTTTGATCGAAATGTTCATCATGATCTTCAAATTGTTCATGTGAAAATCTCGAAATTGGCTTATATTTTGCTTTTAATCTGTTTAATCGAGTGTTTTTACATGTTTACTACAATTTTCGATCGATTATTTAAGCTTAATTTGAGAATTTAAGTGTTTTTGATCGAGTTTTACTTTTATTGCAAAGTTTACGAATGAAAGTTTATGAATCTAAGGTTTACGAATAGCTTTGCAAAACTCTGTTGATTAGCTTTGCGAACGAAAACTCTACGGTCAAAGCTTTATATTTTACGGTCAAAGCATTTAAGTTTACGGTCCTTTCCGTTTACACTCGTAAAGTTACTGTTTACGAACCATTTTCATTCGTAAACCAGTAAAGGGAAGGTTTACGAATAAATTTCAATCGTAAACTATCTCGAGTCACTGTTTACGAATACTTTTCAATCGTAAACTTTATTTTACGAAACTACTGTTTACGAAAGATTTTCAATCGTAAACCTTGTTTACGATCTCAACAGTGTGTAAAAGTTTACGAATACTTTTCAATCGTAAACTTTACTTTACGGGTTACTGTTTACGAATCAGTTTCATTCGTAAACCAGTAAAAAGAATTGTTTACGAATACTTTTTATTCGTAAATATCAAGGCACGGTTTACGAACATATCTCATTCGTAAACTATCTAAGTGATCTGTTTACGAATAACTTTCAATCGTAAACTTTACTTTACGAATGAACTGTTTACGAATAGCTTTTCACTCGTAAACCTTACTTTACGAAGTTACTGTTTACGAATACTTTTCATTCGTAAACTATCTCAAGGCACTGTTTACGAATCATCTTCATTCGTAAACTCATTTACGAACAAGGTTTACGAACAAATTCTGCTCGTAAACCTAAAAGACCCGTAAACATTTGAAAAGGTTTTCAGTAGCAAAAAAAAGTCCTAAAATTTTCAATTTTTTTTTACCTACTTTTCCAAGGTTTTTTGAGGCTTAGAAAAATTTTTGGGTAAAGAAATTTTTTTAGTCCGGTAAAATTTTTTCAGTACAAAAATTATTCTCGGTATAATTTTTTTTTTCATATAAATCATTTTAAAATCATTTGCGAAAACCTTTTCATACAAACTTAGACCCGTAAACCTTCTATCTGAAACACACAAACAAAATTCGATCGAAGATGAATTGAAGACCTCTTGATTATCATCTGGATTTGCTGCTCGATAATCAAGTAGGTTTCGGATCCACTCTGCCCAGATCGAACGGTTTCTCAAATGATTAAGGTTTGAATTAAGCTTCCGCGCATTTAACATTTCGTTCAAGCCAAACGTAAACTTACACTTACTTTACGAAACTTACTGTTTACTGCTTTCATTTATTCGTAAACTTCAAAGCTTTACTTTACAATTGTTACTGTTTACGATTCTATTTCGATCGTAAACATACACATATCTACTATTTACGAATAAATCCCATTCGTAAACTATCAATAAGAAAGGTTTACGAATATTCTTCATTCGTAAACTTATTAAGGAAGAGGTTTACGAATCTATGTCCATCAGTAAGAAAAAGTTTACGAATACTTCTTATTCGTAAACATTCTTTACTCGTAAACTAAAAACCACTGTTTACAGCTTTTATTTCATTCGTAAACTAATACAGTGTCAAATCTGAACCGCAAAAACTTACATTCTTTTAATAATATACAAAGTCTAAGATACAATCTAAGTCGATAATTAATATTTTGTATCTAAACTTTGCTGTGCTGAAAAGCTTATGAACTGAACTAAAATTAAAAGTTTGTGGTTAATATCAATTTCTAATATTTTCTAGTGTTCAATAATCATGTTATCTTTGTCTAGGGACTTAATTGTATTTTATGTAAATATAGGGATTAAAGTGAAAATATACCAAAATATGCTTTGGTATATATAGGGCAAGTGTGTGTAAAATACACACAACTTGAGTTTTAGCTTTCTCTCACTAGAAACACTCTCTCATCATTATCATAATTAGGGCTTAATTGTAGAGAGAGAAAGGGGATTACTTGTTGAGAAAACTTGAGGTTTAATGAAGGTTGATTGATAATTACCCAAAGTCTTCCGCGCGTTAATTACAAGGTATGTCTCAATCGATCTATGCTCAAGTTCATTGATTGGATGTTAAATCTGTGACCTACACTAAGCATTTGTAATTATTATCTAGTCTACTCTCTAACTCACTTATAGCCTTTTCGTGACTTATAAGTTGAGTTTGGCCTAGCTTAGAGGAATTTAGGTTCTTGGTTAGCTCACAAACGTTAGTTTCTGAGCTAGCTAATTTTGATTCAAGACAAGAAATAGTTTCTAGTGCATTAGCTAACTTAGTTTCTAACGCTTTGTTAATCTTACTTTTGTATTTAGGCTCACGACGCATGGTTTCATAATCTTTCTTCAACGAATGATAGGTTTCGTTTAAATCACTAGCATTAAAGGTCATCTCAGAAGTTGCGGAAGTAGAATCCATGATTTTTAAAATTTAATTTTTCTTGAAAATTTTAGTTGGATACGCGATCGTTGACGCGTTGTGTAGATTTGAGATTTTTAGTTTTGGAAAATCTTTGCCGAAAAGTTTAGGTGTGTCGTGAAATTTCGAGAAGTTTCGAAAATTTTAAGTGTCGAAAACTTTTTTGGGTGTACCGAAAAGTTTTGAAGAAATGTCGAAGAACTTCGAAAATGTTACCAAGAACTTTTTCTATAATATGCCAAAAATGTTTTGGAATAAAAAAAATTGGCTTTTAAAAATTTCTGCACCGAAGAGTTTGATTTTTCGTTAAATAATGTGAAGTTTCGAAAATTTTAGGTGCCGAAAAATTTTGGTGTATACCGAAAATTTTTGAGGTGATGTCGAAAACTTCGAAAAACTTTATCAAACTTTTCTAGAATGTGCCAAAAAAAAATGTTTTGATGTGATATGATGCGAAAATAAATTTTCGGAGTGCTTGGGTGTG
This sequence comes from Lindernia subracemosa, assembly GCA_028392965.1. Classification (NCBI taxonomy): domain Eukaryota; kingdom Viridiplantae; phylum Streptophyta; class Magnoliopsida; order Lamiales; family Linderniaceae; genus Vandellia; species Vandellia subracemosa. The sequence continues at coordinate 881,764 of JAQPCC010000065.1, forward strand.
AAAATTTAAATTTTCGATATGAGTGCGAAAAGTATTTTCGAAATATAGTGCGAAAACTGATTTTCGAAGTGTTGTTTCGAAAATCTCAGGTTTTCGAAGTGAGCTGTTGCGAAAATAGATTTCTGGTTAGGAGTGCGAAAATCAAGATTTTCGAAGTGGGTTCGAAAACTTTTGTGTTCGAAAACTGGAAAAATTACGAAAATGCCCTCAAAAGTTTTCGAAGTGGAATTTTCGAAGTGCGAAAAGATGGATGCGAAAACCTTATTGCGAAGTGTTGGATGCGAAAACCCTCAAAAGTTGGGTGCCAAAACCTGACCACTGCAAAAACCTTGTTTTTTTTTTAATGGGATGCGAAAACTAATGCGAAAACCTTTTTTTTTTTTTTTATCCAGACATGGATGCGAAAACTATTAATTAATTATTTTTATTTTTTTTTGTTGAATGCGAAAACTGCAGTTTGCTACACTATTCGCAAACTTTTTATTATTATTATTTTTTTTTTATTATGGATGCGAAAACATGATTTTTTTTATATTTTTTTATTTTTTTTTAATTTTTTAAATGGGGATCCGAAAACTGGGATTAATGCATGCGAAAACTTAAGATTTTTTTTTTTTTTTAGGGTGCGAAAACCTGAACAGTAACTATAATAAAATAATAATTTTAATTGTTTTTTAATTGGGTTTGCGAAGTGGTTTGCGAACCAAAAACTTTGCGAAGCCAAAAAAAAACTTTGCGAAGTGGGTTTGCGAACCCAACTTTGCGAAGTGTCTTTTCGCACACAATTCTCACACACTAAAGGTTTTCTCACTGATTTTCGCAGTGTGAGTTTTCGAAGTGGGTCGCAGTGGGTTTTCTCAGTGTGAGATTTCGAAGTATATTTTCGATCCCCAAACACAAAATTAATCAAATTAGCCCTGGGTAAAGATCGAAACACTTATATCCTAACTCCTAAACACTCAATCAAGCATCAAAACACCAAAACATATCAAATTTTTCGAAATTTGTTTGAAGAACACGAAGAACACCAAAAAATATTTCGAAGATTTTTACTCAAATCTGAGCGCGCTTGGCTCTGATACCACTTGAAAAGCCTTAGAATATCCAACTAAACGTATATTGAGACGATCTTACCACGATTTGAAGATCGGAAGAAGTGAGCTCAACGTGGGGTGTTGTGTTTTCTTGAGAGGTTGGGTGGCTCTCTCTCTCTAGATAGGTTTTCACACAATACACATTTTATTATGTGTTAGGGTTCAAGTATTTATACCACATTTTGGTATATAATACTTGGGCCCCTAACAAAGCCCAATTACACTAAGCCTCTTTTTAAATAAAATCTATTTAAATAAACTACAAAGATAATTCTAATTAATTGAACACAATAAAATAATCTTAAAACTATAGACAGTTAGAGTGACATTAGGAATCTGTTGAAAGACTCTTAAACTGAATTCCTACTGTATTTGATAATTCTAGGCTCAAATTGTAAGACTGAAACTAACATCAACTTCCCCAAATGCAAACTACAATCAGTGTTTCCAGGTTATTCGCTCGATTAAGCATTACTGCTTCGCCGTTAAATTATACAATAGAAATAATGTAAGATTGTTTCTAACATCAAGTTGATGTTATATTATTAATACAGCAACTGCGTTTTGAATCGCCTCATGCGTTAATCTACAGTTTTCATCGTATGTTGTTATACAATGATAAGACTCATTATAAGTTTATATGTAACACAAATGCTTATATGTAACACAAATGCTCTAGGACTGTATTTAACACCAATTGTGTAAAACTGCTTTAGTATTCACTGTTATATGAGTTCCTTTATTAGAATGGTTCATTGCTTCTAAAGTTACGTGTTTATGCTATATCAAACATGATTTCTGTTTTCTGCATATTTCTTTGTAACAAATTATTCGAACTGATTGTATAAGGAACTGTGTGCCGACAGTGTTTGCATACATTAATATTACTAATTGTCTTAAATATTTGCACTAGGCAGGCTACACAGATTCTAGGGATACTGATACCATTGCATGAATGTATAACACTATTAAAAAACCATATTACATTATTATATATATATATTAAAATTGATCTTAGTATCAGTGTTTTCAGACTGCCTAACCGAGCGTCCATTGGATTATATATTAATATGACTGTTAGTAGTGTTCATGTTGTAAAACTGTGTTGTTGTTTTACTGCTTATGGTAAGACTGCTATTAACATCAATGATGTAAGACTGCTCCACTGATCGACTGTTATATTATATATATAACACCTATATTGCTTGGCCCAAAACTTAATTTTCAACCCAAAAGAAAAAGGAAAAAAAAAAGCCCACTTGTACCTTAGATGATAAGTACGTAGATCATTCTCTTCTTCCTTCACTCCTAAGCTACCAAAGAAACCTAACACATACACACACTTGAGTAGAAGAGATACCCTAGGAAGCTAGATCAACAAGCATAGTTCTTTTGATTTTGGCTTCAAGGTTTGGCTTCAAGGTAAGGAGAGTTCTTTTAATTCAAGTTCTGTTTTTGAAAGAAAAATAGCATGCGCAACTTCTGTAGTTTTCAGTTTCGAGTTAGTTATTTTGCACCAATTGTTGCGAGAGTTATTTCGATTGAAAGCTAACTCCTTGAGGTTTCCAAATCAGTTTGAATCATCTAAATTAGACAAGTATCTAATTTTTGGTGAACTTTTGAAGTTCTGCTGCAAAAACAGAATTTCCTGCAACTTTCTGGAAAGTACATCTCTGCGCAGCCTCTGTATTCTGCTATTTTGACATATTTATGCTGCTCCGAATGTTTAAAACTTGACCTGTGTGGAAAGCTAGCTTACTGAGGTTTTCATAGCCGCTTGAAACAGCTCAATCCGATGTTTCTTCGATTTTATATAAATTTTTTAACTTTCTGCTGCGGAACAGAAATCTTCAGATATCGAGCACTGTACAGTTTCATTAATTCCCAGATTTTATTTGGTTATGCTATTCTGAAACTTTTAAAACTGATCTCTGTGGAAAGCTAATTTCTTGTGCTTTCCATATCCATTGGAATGAACTCGATCCGATATTTGTGCGGATTGATATGAATTTCCGAAGTTCATGCTGAAAATCTGAGTCTTCTATGCGCAGTTTCTGTATTTCGAGATTTTTACATCAATATCGTGTTCCGATTCTTACGAAATTTGTTCCTATTGAAACTTAACTTTCCCCTCTTCCTATAGCCACTCGAATAACCTCAATCCGACATTTCTACAATTTATTAAGAATTTTTGAAGAAGAGACCATGAAACTGAAATTTTTCTGCATTTTTGTCGAAGTACTTCGAAACTATCTCGCTGTTCCAGAATGTATTTCCGCGATATTTCGAATGCCTCGTGAATATTTAAGTAGATTTTGGACAGTTTTGACGGCAGGGCATGTGTTGTATAATAAGGTTTTGAACGAAGTTGAAGATTATTGATCGCTCGTCTAATATTTATATTAAATTTTTATCTTCTTATTTAGGCGAAGGAACGACGTCGAGCGACACGAGGGCAGCTGGTGACGTTGTGAAAAGTTAGCTTTTATCTGTGAGTTGATAATATGGGGACATCTTCCTTTCATGGGATGTGTGAACCTTGTGATGAGTCGTTTATTTCATTCTTTTATGTGTTTAAGCGACATTATGCTTGATTGATAGAGAGCCTTGTCGGCTATAGGTTATTGATATTTGCCTTATTCGATGAGATTTATGTGATCTTGTAATGTTCATGTGATAGTGAGCCTTGCCGGCTATAGGATATTCGTAATTGTTGTTATTGACGTATATGATTTATTTGATTGGAGGACTCACAATTGTGATATGTATTGTTTTGATGTTGCATACTCGGTACCGAGACATTAGTAGCCCGAACTAGCCAGGATTCGGGTGAGTGAGAGTGGCATATGATTAGTAGCCCGAACTGCCACGATTCGGGTAAGTGAGACTGGCATTAGTAGCCCGTGGCTTGGCGAGCCCGGGTAAGTGTGGCCTAACGATGTCACTTGTCCATTCGCCATCGTTGTTGGAAGATGATCGTTAGGATTTATTACGGCCAACGTCACTGGAGTGGGACATGTATACCATATATATAGTTGTTACGATCATTCACGATACCTGGTCTAGAGTACGGTGACGGACTCGTCTGACTCTCGACGGGGAGTTCAGCTCGAGTGAGGTTAGGACTACCCACGCGTCATTTATGTGATTTGTTATCTTTAATATACGTGATTTCGTTTGTGCGATAATTCGACGTAGTGATGTTTGATTATTGTATTGGTTATTCATCGCTGGGGATAAGGTGTGTCCGTATTATTTTCTCACTGAGCTTGTGGTTTGCTCACCCCATATATACATATATCCTTTTCTAGGTTGATATCATTTTGACCGGAGGTTGCCTTTTTGCGATCATCATTCCGCTGCGATCTCTTCCATTTTGGGTACAGTATCTTCAGTTCGTGTTGGATCCATTGGCGGAAATATTTTTGGAAGGAAATTTTGTTTGTACATTTATTCCTTCGTTGATCAATATGTCGAGATGTTTCGTACTTTGTAAAACCTCCTTTGATATCCAGTATATATGTTTCATCGAGTTTCGATTTTCATTCTATCGTATGATTCGTTCGTGTTTGAGTTTTGATATCAAGCCTTGCGTTTATTTATAAACGCGGCGGCTGTCACACCTTTGACGTGGGTCGGGGCGTGACAATATACTAGTAAGATTGATAATGTAATATTGTTGCATATAAAGAGGAAATCATTCAGACATTTATTTCTCGTCTCATTGCGTCCGTTCATCACGACAATGCCCGGCAACCGATCTCATACAATTTCCCTAAAATTATAAAGATCATAATTGTCAACATCAGCCAAAGACATACATGTTAACAGACACAATGGCACTAACCTTTAATCCATATCAGCGGTGCTCCTGTGACATTAGAAATCAGAAGAGACGTTGCTATGTCTTCACAATTTCTGGGATGAACAGAAAGAAAACAAAGATAATGTCCATTATCATGTTCGAGAGATGCACGGAGACTATTTTATAATTTTGTTAATCACTAACATTTCTAACAATGTATTGGTGGAAATATTATTTTGTGCCAAATGGATATTCATGGCAAAACCTGAAATATTTCCACGGCCGAGACGGAATTCTGCTGCTTCCGGCATGCATTTTTCCACCATTTTGACTGAATTCCCTTGCTTCATGTATGAAATTAAAGTATGCTTCTATCAAATGAAAGGACCACGCTCTTTACAACATGTCTGATGCTAACATTAAAGACAATTAGTGTAATATTAATGTTTTTAACACTATTTTCATGCAATTTTTTGTACAATCAGTTTGAATTATTTGTTACAACTAATAAGGTGCGATCAATGTCTATTCATTCCATGGAGGCAATGCAATTTCAAATATATGTGTGTATATCTGTCTGGGCATGCAAAAAAGAAATGAAAAAACATGGGCATTATCGCATCCTATATACACAACGTAGTAATATAATCACGGGCTCATAGATTTGTTGAAGAAGGAGAGAAATGCACGTCCGCCCACAACCACCACATGCACCTCTTCGGAGAAATTCCACTGCCGACCAACTCTACGCTGCAACATCTTCATTGTCGATCACCTGTGCGTGGTCAGAACTTGGCACCCTTGAGCCACTGTGCAAGGTAAGCTGCGTATTCATGCGAGTATGGCTTCGACCATTAGAAGAGATGAAGGAGCTCCCTGCAATATGGATAAATAATTATTGATCGAGCTGGAAAAATGAACTGCAACAGATCTGTCATTGGGTTTGACAGCGAGAGGTTTACAACTTCCTGTAATTTAGCACGTAATTACATCTTCTAATATAATTTATTAGTACATACATAGTTGAAATCCAAATCCTTGCGCTCTGCCTTCACCTTCGCCTTGAACGGCTTGCAGATGCTGACCTATTCCTCGATGAATTAATTGCAATGTAAATAAACGAATAAAAAAAGTTCAAGTTCTAATAGAATTCATTATTACAACGTAACTACTGCAATAGTTATTCTTTAACCTTTGACTGGATCCTACATCTTGCATGGACATGAGGCCTTTTTTTCTCCACAGTAGTTGTGTCCGATCACCAGCATGTTCTCAACCTGAGTAATAGAAGATTATTCTACATCACTGACAATAATGGCAAGATCCAACAGAAATACACACACATCTAGGTGTCGCCCCGTGCAATGCACGGGGACTATTTTATCAGCAGATTCAAACAAAATTATTCGAATACAGTTTTATTAATCATGTTGTAGTTATAAGCAAAATAAAATAATCAAATGTCTAAAATTTAAATACTGAGACTAACATTCGTCAACAACAATCATATATCAAATTCAGTTGAAACTACTGTAAGTATGTCAGACTGCATGGTGGTACTACTGATTGTAAGATTATAGGATAATATTGTGAAATTGTTGGACTGTAAGACTGTCATTGTTGGAAAATCTTGGGCGACTCTAAGACGGTGAGATTTATGGACTGTAAGACTATCATTGTTGGCAAATCTTGTGCGACTGTATGGCTATTAAACTGCAGGACAGTACGACTACATAACCAACTTGTAAGACTGTAGGACTTCAAGACTGTTAGACTGCGAGATTGGTGGGTTCCAATACTGTAAGACTGTCATTGTTGGGAAATCTTGTACGACAGTAAGACTGTCATACTGCTAGACAGAATCTTGTGCGACAATAAGAATATGAGACTGCAGGACTGTACGATTTCATAAGCAACTTGAAAGGCTGCTTGAACAACTTGTAGACTGTCATTGTTGGAAAATCTTGTGCAACTGTAAGAATGTGAGATTTATGTACTAAAGACTGTCATTGTTGGGAAATCTTGTGCGACTGTAAGACTGTAGGACTTCAAGACTGTAAGACTGCGAGATATATATTACGGTGGATCGAAGCAAAAATTGAATGTGAGGTAGACAGACGATAAGGTTCTACCTAGAGACACAATATTCTAATTCTTCCAAATAAGCCAATAAATATGATAGAACTCCCTAATTTATAAGATCCCAAGGAATATCTTTGTAGCGAAAGAGTGTTTCATCATAGACTATTCAGGATTTCCATTATATGTCATTTTAACATCCAAAAAAAAAAAAAAATCCTCACCCAAAATCAAAACAATATCATACCCGTGGGATTGAACTTCATTTGCCATACTTCAGACGGTGGCGCCTCGAGAGCAGTGATAGTATGGTTCGAATGCATATCGAGACTCTCAAGAAGCAATCAATCGAAGCCGAAGTTGCAATTCTACCAGAGGGGTGAGCCGCGACTTGAGACCTCGCCGAGGCTGTGGCCCGTGTTGTTCCTCACCAGCTCGGGCCCGTTCGGGCTCTAGAAACGCACGGTCTTGTCTAGCGATCCGATCAAGAGAAGCGGCTCCGAATCTTCCTTTGCTGGGACCCATGTGGCGGCCCATATCGAGTCTTTGTGGGCCTTCAATACATTGATGTTAATAATAGTCTTACCATAATCAGTTATACAACAACACAGTCGTACCTCATGAATATTATTAACACATATAATATAATGGTCATGGACATGAGGCCCTTAATCCCTCCACAGCAACTGCTTCCGATCACCAGCATGTTCTGAACTTAACTATTAGGTGGCTATTCTATTTCTATTGACGATAATGGCAAGATCAAATGGAAATACACACACACACATACATATATATATATATATATAGTGTATACGATATTACTTCAAATGCAGTACAACATATTCTACGCAGCCCTAGCTCCAAAATATTTTGTCTAACTTTTTTTGGTCCAACCGTAATTAAGATACTAATACTTTTGTGCTTGTGTGTAATACAACACACACAAATATATATATATGGTGGAACCATGCTAGCGATGTTTCCAACCATACAAGCCTCACCAAGCCAGAAATCTAATACATGGGATGAGCAGACTAAAGAGTCGGAGGAGGCAAATACTAAGAACTGCAGGTGTTATTATTACAATTTACATACAATACTTTCTTGATTATTGGGGGGAAAAGCTAAAATGACTAAATTATTACCTTGAGGCTTTGTCCTTTGCGAGTTCCCCGAACAAAGCCGGAGACTTCCTACAGTACGTATCCAGAAGAAATGTTCCGTTACGTTAGAAATTCTCATTGCCATACCGTTTCAGATCCTGCCGCCGGCCTTCGGGTCGGACTTGGAGCTCTCGGCAGTTCCGGCCAGCTTGCCCGTCAGCTGCTCGCTTTTCCCTCTCATTTTAAACAAAAAAAGACATTAAACAAAAAAATTTCTACTATTACATTTAGAAAATTAGGCCAAGAAATCATAGGATTGATCGAAATTCTCCTAATTGCATTTACTGTTATTTCATGGCAAAAATCCCGACGTAAGAAAAGGTCAACTAAGGGAAAAAAAAAAAGAAAACAAAACTTAATAAATTATATATATGCCTGAGAAGCTTGTTCAGGGCTGGAATGCCTTCCTCGTACGTCTCGTTCGCCATTTCTTCTTCCCTCCCACTACAATTAAGAAACAAAATGAGATTAAAATCAAATTTACATAATCAATGCATACCTATTTCTCAAAATTAAATTAAAATCAAATCCACAAAATCAACACAAAACATCCTCTTTTCTCGTACATCCCCGGCTCCGAAGGAACACAACTCTTATTTGCAGCGCAATTGTCCACGTTATCAGCCCTCAAAGTATCCGAGAAGAATCCACGTCTCCCTCCTCTCGGACCCGATTACTCATTATCCCCATTTGCCCGAGACTATTCGCCTTGATGTAACCTTACATTTCGGATGAATATATAAAGTTCAACAATTTGGACTACACTTTATGTTGTAATAAAATTACTTACTTTTAAGTTTGTGTTTCATCGTCAGACACTTCCCGCCGAGCTCTAACACCACCGGAGTGAGATTCGTTGAAGCAGCATCCCATATAACGCGTCCAACCTTGCAGTTTCCTGTAAATATTTATTTATTAATTTTTAAAAATCATTATCCGGTGTGAGAAATAGCATGCAGTGGCACTCTTTCCTGTCATTGCAATTATACTAATAGTATACAGAAGAAAACTGAACTACATGCAGGCAAAAAAGTGTGGAGTCAAAATGTTTATCTAATATTTAAAAGCTCATATATATATATATATATATATATGAGTACAACGGATTTACTTGAAAAGCCACACGTAATTTGAAACTCATTAGACATGAATTAATAGGCTTCACATTAGCACTGCATCACCTTTCTCTGATTTACTCAAATTCCAGTTTTTCCCAGCAACGTTTTTTCTGAAAAGCATTATCCGGGATCGAACCCAAGAGACCTTTGAATGCTTCAATGTTGTCCGATGCATTAATGTCTTCAGCAGCCGGCAGGAACGACAGGGTTTGGGCGAGAAGCCATATGGTGAAGAAGTCGACGACTGTTCCTCTAAGCGTATCTGTGATTACGCAATCGAGCTCAAGGAAGAAATTCTCTTTAAGCCTCTCGTACTGAGCTATGAGCGAGGTTGTGATCGATATGGCTTCTTCTATGGCTAGATCATGTCCAACTTTAATAAACGTTCAATGAATGCCCTACATGAGAATGTGGTCGGTTATACAAAATGCCCTTCGATATTCAATGAAAACAAATAATCATATTAAACACACTCAAAAGAATGTGAGAAGTCTTTTCCACCCGGACATTGACATGGCACCTACGTGGCGCTGAGGTGGACGTGTGCAATTTTATTTCTGTCCACGTGTCGCATGGGGGAGTACGTTTTTTCGCTGACGTGTCGTCACATGGAGAAATCTATTGAACTTATATATATATATATTGTAAAGATCATCAAGATCAAAAAGAAAGAATTCTATTTCATACTGTGTAATCGAACAAAGAGTTTACAGAGGTGCTCATCTATATGTTTCTAATCATTTTACATTCTAATCCTCATACTTCTAATTCAATACAGAGCTATCCTAAATAAACTTTGTATTTACAAATAAGTCCTCACGACACCATCACTTAATAATCTCAATACTTTTAACACTCCCCCTCAAGTTTGGTTGTCAGATAAGTTTAACACACCAAACTTGGAAAGTAGATACTCGAATTGATCCTTCCCCAAAGCTTTTGTTAATAGATCGGCAGGTTGTTCTTGTGATGGCACATGCTCGGGTTTAATCACGTTCTCTTGGATCTTGTCTCGTATGAAGTGGCAGTCCACTTCAATATGCTTTGTTCTCTCATTGAACACGGGATTCTCCGCAATTTGTATTGCCGACTTACTATCTGAGTAAATCGTGATTGGTTCTGGCTTCTCTAAACCAAGTTCTCTCATAATGCTATTCAGCCATAGCACCTCGGCCGTGACCATTGCCATTGCACGATATTCGGCTTCTGTTGAACTTCTCGAGACCGTATTATGTTTTTTTGTTCTCCAGGATATCAAGGAATCTCCGAGAAACACCAAATAACCTGTCAAAGATCTTCTAGTTTTTGGACACGAAGCCCAATCTGCATCGCAAAAAGCTTTCAATGACACTTCGCTGTTAGCACTAAGTAATATTCCAAGTCCCGGCTTTCCTTTCAAATATCGCAAGACTCTATACATTGCATCAAAATGAGTCTTATTCGGACTATGCATGTTTTGTGATAATATTTGGACAACATATGATATGTCTGGCCTAGTCAAGCATAGGTATATTAACTTACCAACAACTCTTTGGAAGAAATTAGCATCAAGATGAGCAGAATTTAGCAAAACTGCATTGGTTCTTTCATCAGACTTGTCAGAAAACTGCCCAGAGCCATCTAGACCTGTCACATTCTTAGATAAAACATGTTTAACATCTGTTGAATCATTATTACAGAACTTAACATTCTGCTCAACAGGAATGCTAAGCGGCTTAGATGCTAACATGCCAGTCTCACCCAATAATTCTAGTGTATATTTTCGTTGGCTAAGCACAACACCCTTACTTGACCTAGCTACTTCAATTCCTAGAAAAAACTTTAACTCCCCTAAGTCTTTCATGTGAAATGTTTTGTTTAGGTAGCACTTAGTCTCATCTATCATACGACTATCACTACCCGTAATCACTATATCATCCACATATACCAACAATATTACCAAATTCCTCCCCCTTGCTTTTATAAACAGGGAATAATCATTCTTGGATTGTATAAAACCGAAAGCATTCATGGCCGAAGTAAACTTAGTATTCCATTGGCGTGATGCTTGTTTTAAGCCATATAATGACTTTTCAAGCTTACACACTTTTACACTATTAGTTGACTTACTTGGATTCAACCCCGGGGGTATACTCATGTATACCTCCTCATTTAAGTCTCCCTGTAAGAAAGCGTTAGTAACGTCCATTTGCCAAAGTGGCCAATTATATATAGATGCAAGTGATATAATCAACCGAATGGTAACATGTTTAGCAACCGGGGCAAAAGTATCCGTATAGTCAATTCCCTCTACTTGATTATATCCTTTTGCAACTAAGCGAGCCTTGTATCTTTCTATAGACCCATCAGCCCTATACTTAATTGAATAAACCCATCTACATCCTATTGGGAACTTACCATTAGGTAGATCAATTATCCTCCAAGTTTTATTCAACTCAAGGGCTGAAATCTCAGTTTCCATAGCCTTTCTCCACGGTTCAGACCTCACAGCCTCTTGGAAACTTTTGGGTATTTCCTCATTGGTCAATGCTGCCAAGTACGTGGCGTGTTTTGGCTTAATTCTATCATACTGTAAAACAGCAGATAGTGGATATTTCACTGAACAAACTTGGTTAGTATCAATGTTATAAGGAGAAATAAATTCTTTTAACCACTTTGGCGGTTTGCTTATCCTGTCTGATCTTCTTAATGGCACGGCTTGACCTGGTGCTTGACTTGTTTCATTTAAAATCAGTTCACCTGCATCATTTCTTATATGGCACTCATCATCATGATCATTAGGATTAATATTACTCATACCAGGCATGTCATTATTCAAGAACATATCACAGCTTTCATCATTTTTGTTATCACAGCCAAGGGAATCATCATATGACAATTGATCATTATTACTACAAACTCTCAAAGGTAAAGTCCTCTTATTAAAATCAGGTACTTTAAATGGAAATTCACTCTCATAAAAGATCACATCTCTAGAGGTTATAAAATTATTTGTGCTTAAGTCAAGAAGTCTATAGGCCTTTTGATTAGCCGCATACCCCATCAATACACAAGGTTTGGATCTTTGCTTGAATTTATCAAGTTGGGGTATTATCTTGACAAAACATAAACATCCAAAGACCCTAAGATGTTGAAAACTAGGTTCCTTTGCATATAATACAGAAAATGGGGTTCTCCCTTTAAGTATAGGAGTAGGTGTTCTATTTATCAAGTATATAGATGTTTTAATACACTCACCCCAATACTTGATGGGAATATTTGACTGAAATCTTAAGGCTCGTGCTACATCTAGTATATGTCTATGCTTTCTTTCTACCACCCCGTTTTGTTTTGGTGTATATGCACATGAACTTTGATGTATGATCCCTAAAGAATCCAATAAGTGTCTACATTCTCCACTAAAAAACTCCATAGCATTATCCGTTCTAATTGTTTTTACCCTAGGAGCAAACTGATTTTGCACATAGGCTAGGAATTTCTTAATGATGCTATAAACTTCAGATTTATTCATCATAAGAAATCCCCACGTTGCCCTAGAATGGTCATCAACTATGGTCAAAAAATATCTCATTCCATTATAAGTTGGTTCCCTATACGGTCCCCAAACATCAACATGTAATAATTCCATTATAGAGTTAGTCACAGACATCCTCTTTGGAAACATAGTTCTACTATGTTTCGCTAATGGACATATAGAACAATATTTATGATAATCCAGTATTTTCAGATTCAATCTAGGTAAATATTCAAGTCTCTTAAAGGAAATATGACCAAATCTCTTGTGCCACAAAGAAATTTTATTGTTCTCTGCTTCATTAGCTATAGTTTGACATTCTTGTTTATCAATATTACATGCATTTGCATCAAATCTAAAAACTAAACTAGCAGCACATTCATTTCCAACCATTTGCAAGTAATATAGTCCATTCAAATTTCTACCAATTCCCTTTATCTTGCCAGTCCCAATCTCCTGGATAAGGCAAAAAAGAGGATAAAAGACAACATATACATTAGCATCATTAGACAATTTAGATACCGATAATAGATTGAGTTTAAAATTGGGCACATATAACACATTTATCAAACTCAAATCCTCAGATAGACTAACAGTTCCTGATTTTGTTGCCTTATTAAAGTCACCATTTGGCAGCCTCACTAGCTTATCAGAACTATATCTCACAGATCCCACATCATATAGACACTCATTTGACATCATATGATTATTTGCCCCCGTATCAATTATCCAACTACTAGAAATAACAGCCATAGGGTTGATCATACCTGCCACATTACCTACTTGATTTGCACTCCATGACTTTCCTTGCACCACATTACTCTGCAGGGCAATTGAGGATTCAAAGTTGTGCCCCTGGACAGTGATGTTTCTCTGGGCCTCTTCGTTGCATATCATTGAGTACACATGTCCATGTGAAGGCAGAGGTGCCATCATTAGAATTTGAGATCTCATGTTGTTGTACAATTCGTTGAGTCCCATTAGAAATTGCATCATCTTGAGTTGGTTGCAATATTCCACATATTCCTTTGACACGTTAGTGGCCGGGGATGGTATGAGGCTATCATACTCATCCCATAATTGTCGCAGCTTGGAATAATATTCTGTGACCGAGCTCGAATCTTGTGTGATCGTATTGATTTGGCGGTATAAAGCGTAGAGTCTCGCTCCATTCACCCGATCAAATCGTTCTTTTAAATCCTTCCAGATCGAAGCGGCCGATTCACAGTATATGACTCCCTGCACTAAATTTCTTGATAGCGACGATGGATCCACGACCTCACTAAGGCGTTGCATCGTTTCCATTGTTGATTCATGGCTTGATTCTTCTCAGGTTGTTTGCAGGATCCGTCTATGAACCCTAATTTAGTTTTTGCCTCAAGCGCGACTAACATCTCACGGCTCCATACCTTGTAATTCTCTGATCCTTTCAGCACTTCTGTCACTAAATCCAGATTCGGAGTATCAGATGGATGAAGAAATAGCGGATCGTTGAAATCAATAGCTGGCGATTTCATCTGTTCTTGATCGCCACCACTTTGGGAGTTTTCCTTGTCCGTCATTTTAGTCTTGACCTAGCCTTTCTCAGGACGCTTCTCACCTATGATCGTAGGAATTTTGATTTTGAGCGATCTAGCTCTGATACCATGTAAAGATCATCAAGATCAAAAAGAAAGAATTCTATTTCATACTGTGTAATCGAACAAAGAGTTTACAGAGGTGCTCATCTATATGTTTCTAATCATTTTACATTCTAATCCTCATACTTCTAATTCAATACAGAGCTATCCTAAATAAACTTTGTATTTACAAATAAGTCCTCACGACACCATCACTTAATAATCTCAATACTTTTAACATATATATATATATATAAGAATGTGAGAAGTCTCATATTAAACACACTCAAAAGAATATGAGAAGTCTTCTCCATCCGGGCATTGACATGGCACCTACGTGGCGCTGAGGTGGACGTGTGCAATTTTATTTCTATCCACGTGTCTCGCATGGGGAGGACTTTTTTTGCTGACGTGTCGTCACATGGAATATATGCAATATTCCAACAAATTCACGTATATTCTGCTGCACGTGAAAATGTCGCGTTAAGATTGTTCAGAAAATATTTTTCTATTAGATTGTTGAGATATTTCAGCAAAAAAATTTATATATTGAGGGTCGAACTTGGTTCTTGCATGATAACAAAACTCTTCTACATTCGCTCTTAAGTTTTCTCTCTATACTCAGTTTCTTGACTTTAATTTCAATACTCTCTTTTTTATCTCTTTTCGAGTGACTCTTCAGAGTGATTTGATGGAGACACCAAAGAGAAACAAGACGAATCATCAGACCATATCATCATCATCATCATCCTCATGGGCGTAGCCACCCCAAAGGCTGGGGTGGGCTATAGCCCGCCCGGTCTTGATTCTGGCCCAGTAGTAGTAATCAGCCCTAATTCGTTTCTTCCTCACAAAACAAACGAACCCTAAATAAAAAATTAAAACCTCAATCGCTTCCTCACCACCCGCTCGTTGCCATTCCTCGGCAGTCGCCGCCCGTTCGTTGCCGACTTGCCGTTACCCGCCGGTCGCCGTCCAATCTCGCTGCTCATCCCGCGCCCGCGCCGTTGAAGGCTCTCCCAGGAGCGTTCGCTGATCGTCGCTCCGCCTCCGGTCTCGGCGCTCCAGCAAGGTCGCTCCGCCTCCGGTCTCGGCGCTCCAGCAATGTCGCTCCACCTCCGGTCTCGGCGTCGTTCGCCACTGCCACGCAAGCCCGAGGTAAGTACGTTGCTTTGCTTGTTAAGATTTGTTTAGCTTGTGTCGTTTATCTCTCCCGAAGTTGTAGAGAGTCATGTTTTGCTGACAGGTTGTTGCCCGTGGCTCGTTACCCTTTGCTCGCTGCCCCGTTCCGCTGCCAGTGTTGTCCGGTTGCTGCCCATGTTGCTCAAATAAACGCTCGCTGCCTGCTTCCGTTGCTCGCTGATTATTGTCGCTGCCTGTTATCTATCGTTGTTGCTCGGTAAAGATGTTATTATATATTGTGTAGCCCAGGTTCGAATATTTTCTTGGCTACGCCCCTGATCATCATCTTCTATAAACTGCAGGTTTTTTCCATACAGTTGGGATTTTCTTCTCGTTTTTCTTTCTTGAAAGTATGTTTCCTTTTTTATAGGTTGATATTTATAAATATATGTATATATATGTATGTATGTATTCCTTTTGTTGCGTTTATTGCGTTGTCTTGCATCAAATCATGTCTTAAAAACTGTTTGCTCTCCTTCTAGAGATAATGTTCTCGATATATTGGATGGGGATAAAAACAATCATGGGCCGTCCTTCGAATGCTCGAACTTAGTAGCTTTGCAAGAAAGTTTCAATCTTGGCCCTGAAAATTCGGAGTTTCGAAAGGGTTTGATCCAACTCGACAGAAACAGAGAAATCCAATACCATAATGTGAATCGACGGATCAGTCCAAAGAAAGCGAAGGTGTCTTATGTTTCGAATAGCGTGAGGGATATGCATAAGGAGAATATCAACCCAATGGCTTTTCTTGGGCCGGCTTTCGAATTCAAGAAACTCATAGCTTTCGACGGTGGCCACGAAAATCCAAACTGTCAAAATGGTCGGGAAAGTCTTGCTTCTTTTGAATCTCATCAGTTTGCACCGCCTGCAAAGTCTTTCGAAGAACTACTTGACATTGCAATGCATAATAATGCAGAAAGTTTCGCTGGTCCTTCGACTAGCAATGATGTCGAGGTAAAGCTTTTATTACAAAAAGACAATCTTGGAAAAAATCTTTATCTTTTGAGGTGTCTTTATTCCAATCAAACTGTGTCTTGTAGGACACTTTTGACTTAAGCCGAGGCATGAGGAGACTTCCCCAGGTTAACTGCACGATGGGAAAGCTTTTGGAACGAAATCCCAGTTTGAATCCTTTGATGTTTTCACCATCGAATACCCTTAACTACCAAAATCCTCGAATAAATAGTGCTTCATTGCATCACTCTTTTCCTAGACTCGGCTTGGAGTTGAATGCTCTATCGATAGCTGAGATTCAGAGCTCAATTCCTCATCACAGATCAGTTGCTGCATCAATAGAAGATCTTCGCTTTCGATCGCACAAAGACACAGCAAACGAAGAAAATGATCAGAGCAGTCATCATCAGCATTAAGAAGAAGAAGAGGTGGCTTGTTTTTACCTCTCCTTTGTCGCTCCTTTTTCTTTGATATTATGCTCACAACAATCCCTCTTGAGACTTCGAATGGAATATTTTTCAGGTGTAAGTCCGAACAAGCCTTGGCGGTTAGTTCTTGCATGCGATGTAGCTGCAAGAAATCAAGATGTCTTAAGCTGTAAGCCCTCTTGATTTAGTGTGTGTTTAAAAATCATAGTAGTAGATAGATCACTGATTAATATATAATGCATTCGATAGGTACTGCGAATGCTTTCTAGCAAAAATCTACTGCGACGGCTGTACATGTATTGACTGCCTCAACAGGCCTTTCAACGAGGAGAACGTTAATGCAGTGCGAAAACAGATTGAAGCGAAGAATCCTCTCGCGTTTGCCCCGAAATTCGTGAAGGGCAATGATTCTGCCGCCCTGCCCGCGCCAAGAGTTGGATTCGAATTCGAAACTGAGAATTTTTTGGTTCTTAAATACTCATTATTTCAAACATATATAGTGTTTCTTTCATGCATTGCAGGAAAATTTAAGCCCAAATTCTGTGCCTGCTAGGCATGTAAGAGGATGCAACTGCAGCAAATCTGAATGTGTCAAGAAATACTGCGAATGTTATCAGGTTTTGCTCGACCTTTTGTTTTGCTTATTATTTTTTTCTCTTTTTTATTTTTCGGCTTATAGGGATCTATATGATTTCTGTGAAGGCTGGCGCGGGATGCTCGGTGAACTGCAGATGCGATAACTGCAAGAACTCATTTGGTCGAAAGGGCGGTGAGTTTTCATTACAAGCGCAGTCTCTACTTACTGTCTAATCTTGGAAATGTTGTTCTTCAATGATCCTTAAACTATCTTTAACAGCAATGAAAGTCAAACGTCATTAAGAAGCGATGAACACGACTGACTATGCAACAACTCCCCCACAACCTTCTTCGGCTTTAGCAGATCAAAGGTAACTGAAAATTTGCCCATGAATGAATCTTCCCATTTTAAACGATTATTTCTTGATATACTTCATTAAAAATTAGTTCTTTACTGTTCTTACAGTAGATTAGTAGTCTCCTCACTAGACCAAGAGAATCCTGGGAGATCTTTTCATCCTGTAGGTAGCCAAGTCGCGGCCTAAAAGCTTCAGACGACGAAGATGTTAATGGTTCCAGAGTTTCGGTGAACTATAAAACCTGGGCAGGTGATACTGAAGAAAGCCTTCTTCAGCTCGCGAACCAAACCGTCGCCTAAAAGGGTTGCCGGGGTGGAAAATCTGGAGCATCAATGGTGCGTTGGAGTTCATCGAATGTCACAAAGAAGCACGCTAGAAAAGCACCACTTTCGGCGACGCCCCTCAAGTCAGAGTCATCATCATCGTTTTCTGTCATTCTTTCTTTTAAATACGCAGAAATGTTTGGGTGTATTGTAGTATAAGAGTCTTTGAGAAAGCGTACCTCATGCCTTTATATATGAAGCCTTCTAGTAGTTAACATGCACGGACACCATGATCTTAGTGTGTGTGAGTTTCATGATCCATGCTACCATATCCACTTGGGTATAACCCAAATGGGTTGAGATGATGACTCTCGTCTAAAATATAGGTGCTGAGATTAAAACCTTATATGGAGACGGCGTGACATATGTCACAATCTCAACCCACTTGAGTTATACCAAGTGGGTAGTACAGAATATGATGCTAGTGTAGTGGTGCTAATGGTTTGAAGTTGTCTTTCTCGTCAACGTGAAGCACTCCCATGTTGATTTCTATAGTATTCCATCTGGCCGAGGAGACATTGACTGCCCGCCCTTATTCCAAGCAATAGTGTTAATATACCCAAAATCTGTATAGTATGCCAATTGTTAATGCCCATTAATATCAATAATACTCATGGCACACATTTTTATACAGTCAACATACACAAAAACGCATTCTAATGTTATGAATCGTTGTGCCGCGGCTACAATCAATGCATAAAAACCTTCACCCACATCGATTAAGATGTATTTTTACTGATGCATTATAATATGAGGTTGGAAAACATTTATCAGCGTACCATTTTGCGTGACTATGGTAGATCTCATCTCAATGTTGGTTGGCTACATGGAGTTCAGTAGTAAAGTATTAAAAAGTGTTCAAGATTAAATATATTATCCACAAAGATATCGATAGACGGGCAATCTCTGCCAACCGACGCATAGCATAGCATAGCATAGCATAGACTTTAAAATTTTGACGTCTCGCCATATTATTATTACCTACCTCAGGCTATATGGGAGGGATTTAACACGAAGCAACACTCCTAGACTACCGATGCTTATTCCCGTGTATTTTGTTGAATTTCGTCCAGTCGAGACTTATAGGATTGTACATTAATAAGACTGTAAGATTGCTCCACAACAATAGAGATAAAAATATAAATTCATTTTTTCAGGTTCCTTGCTTTCCACGATCCAAGAAGGATAACGACAATCTCGTGAGACTTCAAATTTTAGCAAATTAAGTCTGAGTCATAACTAAATTAATATACAAAAGATTTCCACCACCTTCACAGCAATTAAAATTAAAAAAGAAGAAACTCGAAAGTTAAGGTTTAAACTCTTTTTAAATCGTTAAGAGCTTTATAACGAAACTCCAAAAATGATTTCACGACCGTTAGTATGCCCAATTACTTGATAGATATTAATATCTATCAATGCATTAATATAATAGAACATATGTAACTATTGATAGGAGGAGATGCTCGACATCATTATGGCGGCCTTCGTTTTAGTAAATCACTGCAAAGATCATACCCTTATTGGTTTTTAACTTTCGTCACTTCATCCTTCTATTCTGATGCCATATTGCTGGAAAATAAATCATCTCCAGTCAAACCATTAACACTGTCTAGTATATCATTTTCCTTCTTAACTCCCTCAAAAACTATATCAACATGACTGACTCCACCAACCGCCTCTTGTCCCAATTCAGTATTACTTGTGAACTCAAGGTTGTGTGCTGAAGGGCCATCAGTATGATTATCCATGAAGAAAAGATTTTTACATCGTCTTCTTCTTCATGCCGTATTAATTCTGACATTTTCTTGTTGGAAGTGTAGTATCTGAAGAAGATAATGTTCAGCCAAACACATTAGATATAATATAAACCTTCATAAATCTTATAAGATTGTGAGCATGCAAACTATAAGACTGTTATATTGAAATATTTTAGTAACAATTGTAAGACTGTAAGACACTAAAACTGTAAGAATGCGTATTGTAAGACTGCAGTAACACGACAACACGCCTGTAAAACTGTAACATTGCAGAAACACTACAGAATTGGTAAGACTATAAGATTGTCCGAACGAATCTCATCGTTTCGATAGGTGACGACGATGTGTCACGGTAGCCATCTTCATTTTGAATCAAAATATCAATTTCAAAATTATCTATCGAAAATCATCATCGATTTAATAAAAAAATGTCTGCCATTTCAAACCTTTTTCCCCGATGATGAGGACGAAGATGGTGTTTTCTATTTATAAGTAATATACAGTAAAACATAAAAGATTCATTTTGGAAAGACGCTCCACTTCACGATTACCAATGAAATACTTCGACAATCACATATCCGAAAACACATTACATAAAAAACAATCATTGTTAAAGAGATCAATTCTTGTTATATGCGTCTTCAAAATAATCTATAAATTATCCTCGTTATGACACAATTGAGATATTCTGACATCTGGAGAGATAATGTTGATAGTTCTTGAGACTACAAATGAAGTTCAGAAGACCATATTTAAGGAAGTTACCTTTCAGATATACTTAATCATAAAAGAAGAAGATTATGAAATACTATTGCTGGAAAGTATTAAAAGTTCAATAAATGGTACCTCTCACGAAGAGATAAAATCATGCCAGTTGCCATAAAGACCGTCGAATTTAGACTCGTTGAATGCAAATACGAACAATTTAACAATTTTAGGATAAGCTAAACATTTACCACCTAATTTAATTGAAATGGGTCTTTGTTTAAATCAGCAGGACGCCCATGTCACAATCTGTAATAAACGATTATATATTAGAGACATGATGGAAAGTGAGGGGTTTGGGCTACGTTAAAGAAATCAGGAAAATAAAGGGATGAATTGTGAGAACTCATGTCTTTAAAGACATTAATATCAACTAATGATAAATACAACACATAAGACTGTTTAGATGTCGATTAATAGGATACAATGAACACAATGTATGCGTGAGATATGATAAATACAGCACGTCAACTGATATTTGTAAGACTGTTTATATGCCATATTAATTTGATTAAATGAACACGGCGTACGTGAGGTTTTTCATATATCTGAGGTTTGCAATTCAATTTTTGTCCACGTGTCACGTGGAGAGGACTTCTAGTTGCTGACATGTCCTTATATATATAAGATTATAATTTATACCTAAGTATTATACACAATAATAAAAACAAATAATTCCAAAAAAAAAATTATATTCATATACACATAAAACACATAACTCCAATATGACCACCAAGGTTTCTGAAATTCTTCTTGGGAGAATTTAATTTTTTTGAAAAATAGTGGTAGTCCAGCAAAATAGAAGGATCTTATTTGGCTTGATGAATGATACAATAAACTTAACTGTGTGCTTTATTTTTCTGCAATATTATTTTCTTTTTTATTGCTATGATGAACCATATTGTTATATCGCTCGAGAAAATATTTTTGGTTAGACCAAACTACGTTGAGTGGTTCCGAAATCTACAAAGCATAATATGTACCTTGTGCTGCCATCATTGGTGGGTCGTAACAAGAAGGAACTCTTTGCTTTCATTCGAGAGGGAATTTGGAAACGAGTCAGAGGTTGGTCGGAGAAAATGCTCTCTCAGGCGGGGCGGGGAGTGTTAATCAAGGCGGTCCTTCAAGCAATACCCACATATGCGATGAGTTGCTTTGCTCTCCCTAAAAGTATAATCTGGGACATACAACGAATGATTGCGAAGTTTAGGGGGAACTCATCGGGACCCACAAAGATCCATTTGATTTGTTGGGACCGTACGTGCCAGCCGATATCGAAGGGGGGCTTGGGCTTCCGGGAAGTTGTACAGTTTAAATAGAGCTCTTTGAGCAAAGCAAGTATGAAGACTAGCAACGTCCGCATAGTGTCTTTTTTTTAAAGAATTTTTAAGGCCCACTGCTTCCCCGATGGTGTCGTGTTCACGGCTCAGTTAGGGACCATACCAATCCCTCACTAACATGGCGATTGTTGGAATGCGTTGCTGTATAGGAACGGGAATCCGCATTAGAGTTTGGACAAACCCAGGGCCATTTTATAAATTTTGGTAGCCCAGTAATTGTAAGAAAATGTGACCCTATATTATAAGTATATTAAAATTTTGGCCAAAAAATGTGGCCCCGTCCTTTTAAAATTTGGGCCTAAATTTCTGTGGCCCTGTGTAGTGGGCCAGAATGCACAGGCCGAAAACCCTTTGCTTGGCTACCAAGAGATTCGATAAGGAGAATTATTTCATCACCGCTTAGCGGCTTGGAGAATCTACGGATCTCTGATCTACGATCCTCACATGCTGGTCCATGGAATTAAAATCTTATCCACAATTTGTTTCTTTCCATGGACGCTGAGGTAATAAGGGGTTGTCCTATGAGTTTTACTAAGTCGCTTGATAGACTCGTTTGGCATTTTCCGAAAAACGATTCCTTTTCGGTCAAGTCGGCATATTGGACTTCCAATGAATTTATCAAGTGATCACTCATTCACGTCTACATCCTCGCCCCAGTCGTGGGATTTCATATGGAAAGCTTCGGTCATTCCGAGAGTTAAGTTGTTCGCCTGGAGGCTAAGCCGCAATAAATACCCTTCCCACGGCTAGCAACCTTGTTCGACGTCACTGCCCCATTTCCCCATATGTTGTTTGAGGTTCGGCCATATTTTTGTTCACTGCCCAAGTTCCAAGGCCTTATGGAAGCTCACTCACCTCATTCCCATACTCAATGATACGTTGTTGGCTTCGATCGTTGGCGAAACTATGGGGATCAGCAACTTTCTCATCTTTCTTGAATCATTGCTGGGCATTGTGGGAGCTGCGCAACAAAGGGGTCATGGAATGAATATGTATGCCAATCTTCTCGGCCATCACTAATGCATTAGGTATGGAAACACCATGCAACGATAAGTCTGTTCGCTGGCAGTATCATGAGGTGGCGGGATTCATCAAACAGAGTTTTGATTGAGCACCTCACAAAGACAAACTACAATCTGGCGCATTGATTGGAGTAATTGCTCGGAATTCGGCTGATCGATGTGTTCGATGGTTGTCCAAGTTCTTTAAAGGCGATTTTGATCAGCAAGTTATTGAAGCTATCTATGGCTGTCCATTGGGCTATCCTCGCAGCAAATCAGTTAGACCTGGAAGTTTATCGACTTCGAGGGCGACAACCTAACCATTATACAGATATGCTACGGTCGAGGGATCAGATATGTCAGCGTTACTATATTCATTTACTATTATTAAGTTCAGTCATGTTATTCGGTCTTTTAATTCCGCTGGCAAAACAAAACACTTAGGTTATGATGGTGAGGGTTCCTCCCCACCTACACAGTCTATGGTCTGTCGATATTGTACTTTTGGATATGCTTCTAGCGTAATAAAACATTCACATTCCTTTAAAAAAAAAAAAAACAATAAAAGAAAAATGGTCAAACTAACCCAATGATCCATTAATGGACAAAGGCCAACTCCAATTCAAATAGATGAATGCAAAGGGAAAAAAGAAAAATTACCAGAACCAATTATTTTTCATAATCATCAATAGTTAGATGTCTCACAAAACAAAGCAAGAAACAAACTAGAGCAAATGTGGCTCCACATCTCACAGCATCCACAAAAGCCAAATGCCCTCATAATGTAGTTTTCAATGTGTGTGTGTATCTTATATCTCTATGGTTGTATCACCAGGAGAGGCTGCATATATTATTGTAGAAGAATAATGGGATGATACTATCATATTGATGAATTGGATTTTGCTATATAGAAAGGATGAGTCAACGATGGTGACTTACCGTGTCAACGCTCACTGGCTTTCCATCTTCTGCATTGATCTCAACGACTGTTCCAGATTGATCAGCCTGGAGAAATAATGAAGACAGTTCAGGTATTCATGCAAGATCGTTGCTATACCAACAATACAGAAGATTGTCGTTCTTGATTGAAGTTAAAGTTCGTATTGATTAATTCCCAAAAAAAAAAAATATTGTAAAACTTGCAGTTAGCGTTATGCGGCATCTCACATGAGACAACGAGAATATATCAGAGTTACCACATTTGCTTTCAAGGTCTTAGACCATAAACATTGGAATACTAAGCAACGAAGAGTAACTGAAGATTAGCTATCCGACTGCAGAAATCTATTAGCTTTAATTGGGGGATGATAAAATGCTTACTTCAATTTCGTTCATCAGCTTCATCGCCTCAATAATGCATACAACCTGTCCCTTCTGCACTTTATCACCGACCTGTGAAATTGTGGAGTACATAACAAAGCAGGATATATCATATAGGCAGAATAGATGCATGTAAACTCGGGCAAGGTTAAATTTTGTTGATTGTTGCATAAAACAATTTGGATAAGCCATGTTAAGAACTAGGTTAACTAAGCTTCAAATAAACCAAAAACGTTTTACATCAGAAAGCTCCCTGTTATGTGTAGACGAATTGGTGAAATTGAGGTGTCATGTTTATTATCATTAGATAAGTGTTGTTATTACTACATTTAGGATTATACCTTAACAAATGGTGGTTCACCGGGTCCTGGACTTCGATAGAAGGTTCCTGCCATTGGAGATTTGAGTGATGGAAGAGATAACTTAGGCACTTGAGGTTTAGCCGGAGGTGGCGGTAAAGAAGGTGCAGCAGTTGGTGGCGGATAAGGCTGAGGTGCTAGTTGAGGCTGGGGTGGTGGCTGGGCATATGCAACAGGTGGAGAAGGTGGTGGGGCTAAAGCCTCCTTTTTGCGCATCACAAGTTCGCAGTCCTGCTGTTTCAACTGTAATTCCACAATATCCTTAGAATCAACCAACCTGCAAACAATGGAAAATGTCATGAAGCTGTACACAAGAAATGATACTTAAATTTCAAGATGTATTACGCAGTTATAAAAGCTTACTTGATAAGATTGGTAACTTGAGTGATGAATTCAGATATTGACTCTTCTGATGCCAAAATGGTGGGTTTGGCTGGTGAAGCCTCTGATTTGGCAGGAGAGGACAATGCATTTTTCGAGGGCGCATCCACAGAAACCTTGGAAACAATAAACACATCCAAAATAGTATTTCAGCAAAGTAAGAGCGACTTCATTAGAGAATTTCAGATTAAACCGTACGGGAAAAATTACCTCCTTTGATTGTGCCTTGACTATGGGAGAGCAGTTCGGATAAGTCTGTATCAGAAAACCAGGAAATCAGAAGACCTTTAAAAATGCTGATACAGAAGTTGAAAACGTAGAGCAGCATATATTATCACTTTATGTCCATGAGTCAGACTTGGGATTAACATAATGCCACCACATGTGAAATATATATATATATATATATGGGAGCTAACAGTTTCATCTACTTTATCTTCGTTAAGATTTGCATCGTTTCATGATTTTTTTTTTCATTTACACTATTTTGGCCTAATATGTCCCACACAGTGAGGCAACTCTTTACATGATGATTGAAGATTTAAAGGATATGACTGAGAAGGCCCAGAACTAGAAAAATGTACGAGGTTATACCTTACCATCTCTATCTTTCTTGAAGCATAAATACAGCAATAAAGAAGTACGAGTTATGTGGCAGATAAAGGAGTTTGGAAAATAGATATTATATGATAGAAGCAACAAAAAAGGACAATGAATTTCAGAGTCTTGTATCATAAATAATTTGATCAACAAAGCGGAGAGGGGTTCGGATAATTTCAAGGCATACTATATTATATACTGCTTTGTATGGCTTGAGATCCTCTATTCCACTTTTTGTCTTCCACTTCGTATTCCAACCTACGAAAATCGTTGCACATTCCCCCGCCCAGTGTTAAAACACCCGTACACATCATTACACCAATTGTATAAATAAAAAAAAAGTCAATATTATATATTTTAATATATAATACTGATTTTTTCTACACCAAACTAGAAAAATATATAATATTGACTTTTTTTTTTATTTAAACAATTAGTGTAATGATATTTATGGGTGTAATGATGTATACGGGTGTTTTAACACTGAGCGGAGGAAGGTGTAACGATTTTCGTAGGTTGGAATACGAAGTGGAATACAGAAAGTGGAATAGAGGATCCCAAGCCGCTTTGTATCATTAGTTCTCATAGCAGAAAAGAAAGGTAATCTTCACGAAAATATCAAATTGAAAGCATAAAACACTATTTCCACAATGCTTCAACACATTAATGTTCTTTTTTTTTTTTTTTTTTTTTGCGCTAGCAGCTTCCATTGTGCATCAGAAAGATCACTCACCATATTCACATTCATATCTATTCAATTAACATCCAACTCCAAGAAGCTCGGAGCAAAATAAATCAGAAGAAATCCAAATTCACATACAGCAGACGTTAAATAAGTTCGACCTTTATCGTAATAAAACTCGTAAAGAAAAACGAATCACACATAATATCAATCATGCAAATCGTCGTACGTGGTGATAAACACAGGGAAAATTAAATATTTATACCTCATTTACGAGAAAGAAGAGTAAAATTACTACCTTATAGGGAAATCGGAGCTTAGGCCTTTGTGAGAGGCGGAAGGAGACCTTAGCCGAACCTGAGCGGTGGCAGAGCTGTAAATAAGTGGAGGATCTGTGGGCATTACCGGCGAAGGATGCCGCAGATGCGGTCGCAGCTCCAAACGACGTCGTCCCCATTGTTACTTGAGGCGTAGTGTGGGAATGATTCCGTAGTGTGTTTCTGCGAGTTTTAAAAAGTTCACGATTATTGGGAGATCCGCCTCCGTCGATGAAACCAAAGAAGTGTGTTGTGTTGAGAGCTTTCGAGATAAATTAGCTTAGCTGTACTAAAAACGATGTCGTCTCAGCTTTGTTTTTTTCTTTTGGCTTGTACCTGGCGCTATTCTGAGAGTACTCTCAATACTAAGTCTAAGCACGTGTGGGCCTGGCCATTCCTATAGACATTTATTATTAAAAAACTAATAAAAAAGGCAGCGATAATAACAACTATCCGACAGGTAAAACGGGTAGCATTGCTACCCGCAACCCAACCCGCATATGACGGTCTATCTGAACTTTGACCCGATCGAGACGAAATTCGATCGGGTCAGTTCGGGTACCCGATATCCGCACCCATTTATCCATCCCTATCCAGAATATTTAAAAATAAAGATAGGGCATTGATACACCCCTTCCTATTTATTATGAAAATTAGATCCAAATGAAATGTTTTAACTTTCAACCTTGTCTAGTTTTTTTTTTTTATCTTTACTTATTAATCATATTCTCTCACCTCTCTATTATATATAATTGCAAAAATAAGTTTTAAACTCTAACAATGATACCACTAAATTTCCTATAAATGTTTAATTTTATACAAAAATATCTTAATGTGGAAGATGTTGATTCTTTGTGTCATATTATTTATAATTGCACTATCTATAGGAATGTTATTGTTGCAAGAAAAAAAAAATAGACATTCATTCCCCTTAGTTAAATATATTACTATTGATCAATTGAAAAAAATATCCATATTTGTTAAGAGTAATAATGTAAATTACTATTATATAAAAATAAATTAATAAATTAAAGGTACTTATTCAAATGGAATAAAATAAGGGTTATAAAAACTAAAGAAACTAATAAATTAAGACTTGTTAAAAATATATAGTAAAATTATTGTTGAATTTAATGGAAATTTGGAAGGTCTGTCGTTATTGGTGCACGATGGTTGCGCCAATAAGGGGCCCCAATGCTGCCCGACTAGAGATGTCAATGGGTAGGATATGGATATACCCACTTATACTCATACCCAAACCCAATTAAATAATTGGGTATGGATTCTACCCAATATTTAATGGGTCTTAATAATTGGGTATATGCCTAAATCCATTGGATCTAACGGGTAAACAGATATTAATTGGGTATTAAATGGATATTTAATTTTTAATAGAACATTAACTAGATAAGTCAATAATCTTTTTGTAGCATTAGTTCATATAACGATGACAGTGATATATTAGTCGCTAAAGTTCTAACTAAGATATAATTACGAAATTTTTTAATTGTTCACATTAGAAGTGATCACATTAAAAGGATAATTTTTTGGCTTGGGATCGCCTTTTATTTTAGCTCGAGCTCGTCGATCTTTTCATCGTCAAGCTCGAGCCGAGCCGATTAAAGCTAATGGAGCTCGAACTCGAGCTCGAGATCACGAAACTCGTCAAGCTCGAGTTTTTAATAAAAAATAATAAAAACATATAAAAAACAAAATAAAAAAAAGCTCACGGGCCACCTCGCGAGCTTTCGAGCACTCATGAGTGAGCTCGAGCTCAATTGTCACGAGCTCGAGCCAAGTTTTACTCGAGCCGGCTCGGGTCATATTTCACCCCTAGTTAACATGTTTGAGAATTACCACTACAAAAATGTTCACAAATAGCGAAGGATTGTACGACGATTTTTTTGTTGCATAAATTTGCGTCGGAAAATTCGCTACCGAATTTTCGTCGCAAAAATTTTCAACCGATTTTTCGTCGAAAATTTGGGACGGCATAACCGTCGAAAAAATTTGCGACCCAAAAACCGTCACATTTCCGTCACAAAAGTTGCAAACAACGTTTTTGCGTTGAGTTTGCGATGTAAAAGTTGCAAAACGAATTTTTTTTCGATGAGGGTCTTTGTGACGAACAAATTCTTTCGCAAACAACGTTTTGCAATTGATTCGTTTTTCTCTAAATAAACCTATTTTTGTAATGTACGAAAATATTGAAAGAAAAAAAAACTATTAGGATCCGCGAATGAAGACGACGATCGGCGATTAGCTAACTTCGGATCGACGATGGACGAGTGATTAGAGTTCATTGTAAATCACACCAACTATTGAAAAGATTTCATACTTAATGTCTCTCTATAAGTTATATTAAAATATTAATATAAGTATAATTATAATTAAATATTAATCACAATCAAGATTTTTATAACAATATACATTTTTGTTTTAAATCTATAAATACCCCTTTAATTACAAATAAACTAAAATATCCGGTCTACTGCAAAATCAAAACACACTCAAAGGAATGATGATGGATAACTATTTCATTACTGTGAACGAGTTACATGGCATTCAAAAGTGGTATAACAAATTAATATCATCTCCCTAATTACAAATCTAAGTAAAAACTTTTTACTTTTTCTCTAATATAAATACCCCATTAAACCAAATATATTCATATGTCGAAACATTCATCTCAAAATACAATTTCAGCTCTTATATTGCCAAAGGTTTTAGTTTCCACACAACTGACAACACCATCAAATGGCTTCTCAGAAGACGTTGATTATCTTTGTGATTACTCTTGTGCTCGTGTTCGTCGGTTAGTCATTGATTTTCTTATATAACTTTTGGCACTATGCTTCTTCATCTTTTAATAATACATATATACATATACATATATATATATATATATATTATGATATGCTCTCTAAATTCATTATTTCATATAAGCAGCAGCAGCGCCATCTTGTGCAAGAGAAGCCCCAACCCGAAGGTGTTCGAATAGGGACGACTGCAAAGACATAATAATAAAATGCAAGACTAACGATGACTGCAAGAAAATTTGTCCTAAACGAACCAAGCAATTTCCTTGCTTGATAGATGGAAGCTGCGCTTGTGTCGTTTAATTTGTATGTTCCCTGCTTTTATGTAGTATACACAGAGAAAGAGAAGTGTGGTTCACAAAGAATAAATACGGATAATAATTAATTACTGTTATAAAATATTAATTGTGATTAAATATTATATTAAGATTATTTTACTATAATTATAATTATATTATGATTATTATTATTATAATGTAACTTATAATAATAAAGAGAGAGATTAAGTATTTCAATACTTGGTGTGATTTACAGTGAACTCTAATCACCTATTTATACTACTAAAAATTCACTATTACAACTAATAACATTAAATACAATCTAATCAATTATCAAACATATCTTATCAACATTAATACCATCAACCATCCAACTAATCTTATCAACAAATAATTCATCAATAAACTAAAAATATCCACATCTTAATTATTTAACCATCCATAATTAACTTATTTTATAATACTCCCCCTTGGATGTTTTTTCAAAGAATATGCCTCATCAAAACCTTATTAGGAAAAACTCAATGGGAGAAAAATCAAATGAATCAAAAAGAGTACATGATTCTTTTAAATAAGCTTTTGATTGTTCCCTCATTAAAAACCTTACTGGAAAAACCACATGGGAAAAACCTCAGTGAAGGGGAAAAGAGTGCAACGCGTATTTATTCCCCCTGATGATGACATCATTCCAAATCTTGAAGTCTTCGAACTCCAATTGAATATACCAATCTTTTGAAGATTATAAGGGAAAGTGCTTTCGTGAATAAATCTGCAAGATTTTCACTTGATCGCACTTGTTGTGCATCAATATCACCATTTTTCTCTAAATCATGTGTAAAGAAAATTTTTGGTGAAATTGTTCTATCTCCCTTAATATATCCTTCTTTTAATTGGATAATGCATGCAACATTATCTTTATATTAAATTGCCGAAGTAACATTTTCGATAATAGCCCATAAGTTTGTTGTAAATGCTCAATTATCGGTCACAATCAAACACGTTCTCGGCTAGCTTCATGAATAACTAGAATTTCTGCATGATTAGATGAAGTTGCCGTTAAACTTTGTTTAACTGACCGCCATGAAATAGTGGTTCTGCCATGCATAAATAAATAGCCCGTTTGCGATCGAGCATATGTGGGTCAGATACCCAATCAAATCTACTTTTGATTCATTTGGATAGAACAATCTCATATCATTTTTTCCTTGAAGGTATCGAAATATCCGTTTAACTCCATTCTAATGTCTACGAGTCGGTGACGAACTATATCTTGCCAATAGATTTACAGTGAACGCTATATCAAGTCGCGTATGACTCGTCAAATACATTAGTGCTCCAATAGCACTGAGATATGGTACTTCAGAACCAAGTAGTTCATTATTTTCACAAGGTCTAAAGGGATCTTTATTCACATATAAAGATCGAACAATCATTGAAGTATCCAATGGATGAGCTTTATCCAAATAAAATCTTTTCAATACCTTTTTCGTATAAGTCTCTTGATGTACGAATATCCCATTCTTTAAATATTCAATTTGCAGTCCAAGACAAAATTCCATTTTACCGAGATCTTTCATTTCAAATTCTTTTTTCAAACAATCAACGGCTTTTGATAACTCTTCAGAAGTTTCAATTATGTTAATATCATCAACATAAACTGAAATGATGACAAATTCATTTTTAGATCTTTTCGTAAATATGCACGGGCAAATTTGATCATTTTATACCCCTCTTTCGATAAATATTCACTTAGGCGATTATACCACATACGCTCAGATTGCTTTAACCCATAAAGCGATTTATTTAGCTTGATTGAGTACTCATTTCGGGGCCCTGAATTTTCAGCCAACCGAAATCCCTCGGGAATTCTCATATATATGTCACTGTCAAGTGATCCGTATAAATAAGCAGTGACTACATCCATAAGACGCATATCGAGTCCTTCACGTACTGTCAGACTAATTAAATAACGAAAAGTAGTTGCATCCACCACATGAGAATACGTCTCATCATATTCAATACCAGGTCGTTGTGAAAAGCATTGTGCAGCAAGTTGTGCTTTGTATCTCACAATTTCACCATTTTCATTTCTCTTTCTGATGAAAACCCATTTATATCCAATCGACTTTACATTTTCTGGTATGCGGGCTACAGGTCCGAAAACTTTTCGTTTCTCAAGTGATTTTAATTATGCCTCGATTGTATCTTTCCATTTTGGCCAAACATTTCTTTGTCGCATTCTTTAACAAACCTTGGTTCATGATTCTCATTCTTATTTATCTCATTCATTACATGTAGCACTAAGTTAAATGAGAATTTATCGACAACGTTGACTCTTTCTCGGATCCATCTAATTCCATTTTGGGCATAGTTTATCGAGATTTCTTCATTATCATTATTCTTAGAAATATAAGTAATTTTAGGTACCTGATTTTCATTCTCATAATCATTTATGCCCCTTGACTCTTCTAGAGTCGATAAATCATCGACTTGACCATTCTTATTATTTGCTCCTTTTTTTTCGAGGATTTTTATCTTTGAAACTCGAGGGCCTACCACGTTTCAGTTGTGGCTTAGGCTCGATCCTTATATGTTCTCTAGGAACATCAATTTTTGCAGGAGCATTAACAGTTGGTATATGTGACTTTGTCACTTTTTTTGGGTCAGTAAAACTGTCTGGCAATTAATTCGCTAAACTTTGTAAATGAATTATCTTTTGAACTTTCAGTTCAAATTCTTTCGTTCGATTTCCAACTAATATTCATTTCCAGCTGTTTCTTTTCTCCCCCTAATGTCGGAAAATTCGATTCTTCGGAATTACAGTCGGAAAATCTAGTCGTAAATAAATCTCCAGTTAGATGTTCTAAATATTTTACTATCGATGGAGATTCAAAACCGACATATATTCCCAACCTCCTTTGATGCCCCATCTTAGTGGGTTGTGGTGGAGCAATTGGAACATATACCGCACATCCAAAAATTCTCATATAGAAAATATCTGGTTCCTGACCATAAACCATTTGTATCGGAGAGATATCATTATAACTTGTTGGCCTGATGCGAATTAGTGCCGCCGCATGTAATATAGCATGTCCACAACAAGACGAGAGAAGTTTTGATTTCATCGATAATGGTCTTGCAATTAATTGCAAACGTTTAATCAACGATTCTACAAGACCGTTTTGTGTATGGGCATGTGGCACGGGATGCTCAACATCAATTCCAATAGACATGTAATAATCATTAAATGCCTTGGAAGTAAATTCACCAGCATTATCAAGGCGTATTTTCTTTATCAAGGCGTATTTTCACCAGCATTGGATATTCCGGAAAATGTGCTCTTAATCAAATTAGCTGAGCAAGTAATCTCACAAATGCTACATTCCGCGTTGATAACAAACATACATGAGACCATCTAGTTGATGCATTACTCAATACCATGAAATGTCTAAACGGTCTACATGATGGGTGTATCGATCCACAAATATTACCTTGTATACGTTCCAAAAACCTTATGGATTCATTCTTTATTTTTACTGGTAATGGCCGAATAATCAACTTTCCTTTAGAGCAAGCGCCACATGATAATTCATTAGATTGAAGAATCATCTGGTTCCTCATTAGATGTCCACGTGAATTTTCAATTATTCTCTGCATCATAATTGAACCGGGATGGCCCAACCGGTTATGCCAAATAATAAATGTACTGTCATCTGTAAACTTCTGGTTTACGATAGCATACGATTAAATCGTTCTAAGATACGTGTAATTCAACCCAGAGTCAAAAGAAGGTAATGTTTTAACACACACACACCCCACGTTAAATTAATTCTTCCCATATTCAAACGTGGTTAAATCGTCCGAAGTTAGGTTGTTAGGATAGAAAGGCTACCAACAAATATTCAACATCTCCTTTTTCTGTAGTCTCAACATGATATCCATTATGTCGAATAGCTTTAAAGCTTAATAAATTTCTTTGAGACTTAGGAGAATATAAGACATTTTCAATTATCATCCTTGTTCCTCTAGGTAATAAAACATTAGCTGTTCCAGAGCCCTTAATTATATTTGTGGTACCCGATATAGTAATAACACTGGGTTCTTTCATATCAAGATGATCGAAATATTTCTTCTTTTTCAGAATTGTATTAGTCATTGCAGAGTCTGCAATACATAATTCTTCATTGCACATGCCCACATCCATCAAATAAATATCCTTTATTAACAAACACATAATATTTATCATTGAAAAAATAAAAATTGCATTACAAACATATAGAAAACTTAAAACGACGTTACATAATGAAACACAATAGTAAAGCATATTGTTAGGAATATTTTTAGTTGTGTTCTTTTAGGTTTTTTAGTCTTTGTATACTTGTAATATTTATCTGTATTGTTGTTTTTAGACTTAGGCTCATTATATTAGATGTTTAGTTTGTCTAGGGACCAAAAGTGTAATTATGCCAAAATATTGGCATAAAAGTGGGCTAGGGCTTCCACTTGTAATAATACTTCATTGAAAGAAATTCCCACTTGAGAAAAATGGGCAGCCGCCTCCTCTCTCTCTCTCTCTCAGTGTTCTATCAACGAAAAACATACAAAGGAGAAGAGAAAAGCTAAATCCATATAAATCCCGAGGGTTGCTGGGTTTTGGTGACCTACAAGTGGTATCAGAGCCACCGTGTTAACGAGTATCGTAACTAAACGGATTTTTGGTTCGAATTTAACAGGTTTTGCTGCCATTTTTTTTAAACTCATTTTCGAACTGTTGAACACCTTGAACTGCATTTTTAGCTTCGATTTTTGAGTTTAAGCTGGAGTTTTGAGTGTTCCTAAACTGGTTTTGATCTTTTGAACTCAAAAGAAATTGTTTCCAGCATTTTTAAGAAGTTTTTAAGCCATTTTCGTACCTAGATTTACGTTTTCGGTACTAGAACTTGTGTTTTCGGTACCATCAATCTTTAAGTCTGCAGGAAAAAGTTCTTGGCATTAGAAGTTTTCGCCGCTACAGTGCCCTCTAAAGTTTTCGCAATCTCAAACGTTTTCGGCACTGAAGTTTTTGCTGCTACAGTGTCTCTAAAAGTTTGCGCAATCAGCCAAAGTTTTCGACACTGAGGTTTTCGGCGCTACAGTACATAAAGTTTTCGGTATTGAAAGGTTTTCGGTATTTAAAAACTTTTCGGCACCAAGCTTATATTGAAAGGAAAAGTTTTCGTTCTTCACAGAGAAAAGTTCTCGGCACTCACACATAGAAAAGATTACGGTATTCAAAAACTTTTCGATTCATACATAAAACTTTTCGGCTCTCAAAAGTTCTCGGGTCAAAGCCTTGAGAAAAGATTTTGGTCAACAAAAGTTTTCGGTCTTCACAGGAAAGTTTTCGGGTCTAAGTTTTGAGAAAAGTTTTCGGTCAAACTACTGTTATTTTCGGTCAACACGTAGTTTTCGGCCCAATTAAGTTCTCGACCCAGCCCAGAAAACTTATCGTAACCATAAAACTTTTCGATACTTAAAACTTTTCGGCACTCAAAGGTTTTCGGCATTGATATTTAAAAAAAAAAGTTTTCGGTACTACTGTTCATCCGCCAAAGTTTTCGGTGCTACATTAGTTTTTGGTGTTACTGTTCATCCGCAAAAGAAAAAAAAAAGTTTTCGGTGTTACAGAAGTTTTCGGTGTTACTGTTCATCCGAAAAGTTTTCAGCAAAAAAAAAAAAAATTCCAATACAAAACTTTTCGGGTCAGTACTGTTTAAACTGAGAAAATAACTAATTCATAAAAAGTTTTCGGTATTACTCCTCTTAAAAGTTTTCACAAATGATTATAAAAAGTTTTCGGTATTTAACTGTTTCAGTTTCGTAAAAATCTTCGAAATTTTTTTTCAAAAGTTCTGGCATTCTGTGACACTCGAAACTCAAAAGTTTTCGGGTTAGACACTAAAACTTTTCGGTACAGAAAAAGTTTTCGGTATTGTTAGGTCCGTTTTTAACATCCAACATATGAACTTGAGCATAGATTTAATCGAAATTACCTTGAACAAGATTGAGCGGAAGCATTTGGGTAATATTCAATCAAATCTTCATTAATCACAAACTTTCTCTCCAATTAACCTCTTTCTCTCTCTACAATTAACTCTAGCTTAGATAGTGATTATAGAGAGTGTTTCTAGTGAGAGAAAGCTAAACTCAAGTTTTGTGTATTTTACACACACTTGCCCTATATATACCAATCAATATTGGTATATTTGCATTCTAGTCCCTAACTATACATATATTACAATTAAGTCCCTAGACAAAGATAACTTGATTATTGAACACTATAAAATACTTCCAACAATCTCCCCCTTAGTGTTCAATTATAATTGAAGCTTCGGTTGTCTTTGTCTCTCGAATCTTCAGTCTTCATCATCAGTTGAACACAACAGAATAATTTCCAACAATCTCCCCCTTTGTGCTCAACTTCGAATTTGACACGGTCTTTGTTGCTGTTTGAAGAAATATCTGAGAGCGTCTGGAGAATCTTCAGTCTCCCCCTATTTACATGCACCCTCATTTTCTTCTTTGCAACTTGAATATTCGTCACCTTCTTGCTTATATCAGAGTCGCGCGGATCATCAGCAACTTGAATATTCGTCACCCTATTTACCTGCACGTGCTCGAACCATGGAGAGAGGTCTTGTTTGTTGTGGTTCAGCACGTGCATTGAAAGTTCTTTAATGAGTTCACGTGCTTGGCCTCCTTGATATACTTCTCCCCCTCATGGCGATTCATTTGTATCGTCATGCTGTGTGATCAAGGTGAACCAGAGTGTTCGCTGAACGTGTTGGCGTTGAATTCCGGATGAAGTACCTGAAAACGGGACAGACGACCAATCATCGTGAAACATCCCTCGATGTCACTCTTGATCGTTGATGCAAAGTCACACAGACTTGCATTTTAAGGGACTACGGGGCCACATAGGCAACCCGTTGACATCATTCTAGAGTCGTGTTCCAGAAGATGGCATGCTACCGTTGTTGTTTTTATGTTGCAACGGCAGGACTTCCTTCTGATCATAGAAGCACATTTTGCGATAAATGTGTCTACAGAAGTTCTGGCTAGGTCACGTAGACCTGCATAGTATGTGTAAAATAATGTTTGTGTGCTAGAAAATTTAAAAATATTTAGGCTATGAGGACACACTATACATTTACGTGATCAAAACAATTTAGTGGTGTGGGGCTATGGACCACTTTGTTCAATATCTCCCGTTTCCAAATGAAACTGTGATAGCATAGGCGGTTCCCCATGAGATATTGAAACATCTGTCTCTAGGGAGACAAATGAGTAGCTAGGAAGGGTTGTGCATGCGCCTTTGGACCAGATGAAGCGTCTTCTACCCGGGATCTGATAAATCAGTCCTGTACCTATATGGTTATGGTCCGGATAGTTTGTGGTTGAGGTGTAATGATTTCATCGTTATTCGCTCGAATACCCTCACATACACTCGGGGTTTGTTCCTGGGATAGGTGCAGTTGGGATGAACTGAACCATGGGAACATGTATGTGAACACCTCGTATTGTCCATGCGCTAGTTGATGTTGACACTCCCTCAAAGCTTGAAGTTTGTCTTCCGGCATTCTCTTTTATCTCTTGCGGCTTTTTAGGTAACGCTCCCCCTAAATTATTGCGCTATTCCTAATGTGATGCCCTTGCTCCCCCTAAATAGATGTGCGTTCTTGTAGAAATTTGCATATTACTTTCTTTCAGGTCAAGCGCCTTTAGTAAATGAAGTATCACTTCCTTTTTAAGATGTGCGCCTTTTAAGTATGCGCTTATGAGTATCACTCCCCCTAAAATATATGCGCTTTTGATAAATAAAACTACGGTAATACGCTCTTTTGAAGCTCTTGCACCTTTTCTATCGATCCACTCCCCCTAAATAAAAACAATATAGAATATGAAGACCGAATATTCTGTAAATATAGAGTTTGACTCCCCCAAAATAAAACTCAAGTGCCTTTTGCAATTTTGAAATTGGCTCGGCCTTCTTTAAACATTGAAGCTCAAAATTTTTTTTTCTTTTTTTCTTTTTTTTATGGCCTTATTTTTATTTAATTAAATTTTTTTTTATGGCCTTATTTTTATTTATTTATTTTATTTTATTTTATTTTTTTTTATGGCCTTATTTTTCTTTTTTTTTTTAATGGCCTTATTTTACTTTTTCTCCCCTTTTTTTTTGTGGCATCTCTTTTTTTTTTTTTGAACAGAAAAATAAAACTAAAAACAATGTCAAATCAAGAGCTTTGGAATAGTCTTGATTTGGTGTGTTTGCTCACGTCACAAACCGATCACGTGTGTGGAGCAAACCGAATACCACACGTGTCGGGGTCTTGTGCGACTGCTCATCATCGCATACCGACCATACATGTGGAGCAATCGTCGCCTATTTACCATGTACGATCGGGATCCTGCAAAACAAATTATCGGGACTTTGGTACCCATTTTTGGACGGGTCCTCCCTGATTAGCAGATAAATATTTTAGCACAAATGGTTCAAATATGGAATTTGCATATAAAGTAGTCTTGAACTGAGGAACCCAATGTTGTTTTGGACTACTTATTTCTATTTCTAGCTTAGGTTTCCAAACTTGTTGAACCTTATGAAAATTAAAAATTTCAGCATCGGTGAATGTGTGTCTTGCGTTAAATGAGAAAATTTTCTCTTTCGCCAGTCGTTTGAGATGCTTTTCGGATTTGACTTTGACCGGGTACTTGAGAGAGGAATACGAGCTTATAGAATCAATGGCATTAAGAATAGAAGTGTCGTATTTCCTACCTTCTAGACTCACATCATTCACTTTGTAATGTGTATTAGATGATCTACCTTTGTTCTTCAAACAAAAGTTATTTTTAGATATTTCAGCTTGATTAGAGAATGTATACTTATTGTCTGTTTTAGCTTTAGTAGCTTCTTGCTTTATCTTTGGAATGACTTTAGGAATTTTTGGAGGAAGAATAGAGTTAGGAACAGTTTTGTTTATTGTAATAGAAAATGAATTGTCTTGCTCTATTCTTTCCTGCTTTATAGGTTTAGTCATTTGAGTTTTCTGATCCTGTTTAGAAGATATATCGTTTAAAGGTTCAGGTTTTACAGGATAAATGGTTGTAGTTGTGCCCTTTTCTAAGGAATATTTGAGAAATGAATTCTCCTTTAAAAGCTTATCCATTTTTGCTCGAAACTCTTTACGTTCTGATTCCAGAAGAGAATGTAATTCAGCAATTTTGCGTTCATTTTCTAGAATATCACAATCTTTAGAGTTTGGTTTTGTTGATTGTATAGAATGTTCCCTGTTTGGCACGGACTCAATTGTTTGAGTCGACTTATTTAGAGACAATATAGTTTCTTTTATTTCGCGTTGCTCAGTTTGTCCTCGTTTAGCTAGAACATCTTCTAATTCTTTAATTTTTGAATATAATTGATTTCTTTGTTCAAGAAGACATTTATTTTGGGCTGCACTATTTATTTTTTCGTCTCTACATGTAGATAATTCTTTTGTAAGTTCGCTTATAGTTGATTCTTGTTGTGCGACCCTTGTCTTTAAGCTCGTCAGCCTTTCTTGTTCTATTGTTAGTTTATTTTTAAGAATAGATTTTTCTTCTAGACTCTTAACTAAGCAGTTGTAATTATTTTTTAGCTTAGCTTCTAATTCTTTGATTTTTATCAAGTAGTTGGCTTCCATATTTACTTTCTGGGTTGGATGTTTTTTTTTTTGATCGTTATCGTGTTTTTGAATTGATATTAAATTTTGGATCAATGTGTTCGAATAGATTTTCGAATGATTAAGTTTTCAGAAGTTTAGGTATCAAAAAAAATTTGAAATGATTAGAAAAGAAAAAAACTTATACCGAGAATAATTTTTGTACCGAAAAATTTTACCAGTCAAAAAAAATTTTGTTACCCAAAATTTTTCCGTATGAACCGGGAACCTTTTTGAAAGCTTTGCGGTATCGAAAATCTTTTTCCCATCATAAGTTTTCGTATGTGTATAGAATAGTTTGTCGTATGAGATAGGATACGAAATCCTTAAAGAAATAATAAAGTATTTATACGAAAATTTTTTGCAAAGGTTTTCGTATCACAAAACTTTTCGTATGGAAATCAGAAAGTTTTTCGTATCAGAGGTAAAAGTTTTCGTATTGACTAAAAGCGTACGACAAAAAATAGATTTCGTACGAAAGTAATGTTTTTCGTATGTTTTCGTACGACAAAAAAAATATATTTCGTATCAAAGCATTTTTCGTACGAGAAAAAAATTATTTTTCGTATACACAAACTTTTTCGTATGGAAATATTCTCGTATAAGTTTTCGTATGATAAATGTTTTCTGTCACTGTAGCGTTCGAAAACTTTGACTGTTTTTCGTATGATAAAATATATTTTCGTACTTCAAAATTTTTCGTATGGAAAGTTTTTCGTATCAAGGCATAGAAAGTTTTTCGTATGTGGAAAAAATTTCAAAAATTTTCGTATCCAATTATTTTCGTACGAAAGTCAGACTTTCGTTTTTCGTATGGACTTTTTCGTACGAGAAAAGAAATAATTTTCGTAAGAATTACTGTAGCGTTCGAAAATTTTCGTACGATAAAAATTTTCGTATGGATTTTCGTACGAAAATCAAGTTTTTCGTATGGAAATCAGAAAGTTGTCGAGAATAAAATTTTCGTATGTAAATTTTTTCGTATCTACAGTTTTTCGTATGCGAGAAAAAAAAGATTTATTTTTCGGATGAATAGTATGTGCGAAAAACTTTCGGATGGAGTAGGTGCGAAAAACTTATATTTTTCGTATCCAAAGTTTTTCGTATGAAAAACCTTTTTCGTAGGAGAAATAGTTTTCGTATTCAAACTTTTTCGTACGAGAAAAAATATTTTTGTATGAAAATCAAAGGTTTTTGTATATAAAGTTTTCGTATCACAAATCTTTTCGTATGGACTAAACGTTTTCGTATCACAAATCTTTTCGTATGGACTAAACGTTTTCGTACGACAAAAAAAATGTTTTTCGTATCAAAGAATTTTTTTTTGAATGAAGTGTGCGAAAAAATTTTTTTCGAATGAACAGTAGCTTGCGAAAAAAAATTTTCGGGTCTAGTATGCGAAAAAAAACTTTTTCGGGTCCATAGTAGGTGCGAAAAACAAAGTTTTTTTTTTCGGATTCAGTTTTTTTTTTTCGTACGCTACAGTATACGAAACTTATAAAGTCAATGCGACAAATTCAGCAAATGTGAGAGGTACGAAATCCAGGTCAATGCGAGAAAGAAAACTTGGTACGAAAAAAATCTTATGAATGGTGCGAAAATATTGGTGCGAAAAACTATTTCTCTGGTACGAAAACGCGATTTTACGTGCGAGATCTTCAAATAACACTCAAATTAACACATTAA
The DNA here is from genome assembly GCA_028392965.1 of Lindernia subracemosa. Classification (NCBI taxonomy): domain Eukaryota; kingdom Viridiplantae; phylum Streptophyta; class Magnoliopsida; order Lamiales; family Linderniaceae; genus Vandellia; species Vandellia subracemosa. Next base: position 923,029 of record JAQPCC010000065.1, read on the forward strand.
GCACAGTTAATCGATCGAAATTGAATGGGTAATCATCTAAAACACTCGATTAACACAATAGAAACCAAAATATAGTCCAATTAAGCAAAATCAGCGAAGAACACTTTGAAGATGAAAAAAAATATTTCGATCGTAGATTTGAAAATTAAGCTCAATTAATCGAAGATAATCGCAATTAACATATATCAAATGATTCGCAAGTAGTTTTCGTTCAGCATCAAGTGAAAAACAACAATCAAAATAGCATACGAAAATCATATAGTCATGCGAAAAAGATGAAATGGCGCGAAGAACACATGCGAAAAAAATTGCAGCAACACAAATTGATCAATTCACCAACGATTTTGGCTCTGATACCAATTGTTAGGTCCGTTTTTAACATCCAACATATGAACTCGAGCATAGATTTAATCGAAATTACCTTGAACAAGATTGAGCGGAAGCATTTGGGTAATATTCAATCAAATCTTCATTAATCACAAACTTTCTCTCCAATTAACCTCTCTCTCTCTCTATAATTAACCCTAGCTTAGATAGTGATTAGAGAGAGTGTTTCTAGTGAGAGAAAGCTAAACTCAAGTTTTGTGTATTTTACACACACTTGCCCTATATATACCAATCAATATTGGTATATTTGCATTCTAGTCCCTAACTATACATATATTACAATTAAGTCCATAGACAAAGATAACTTGATTATTGAACACTATAAAATACTTCCAACAGGTATTCACCTTAGGAACTTTTCGGCATTTCACTGTTTCGAAATTTTTTACGATGAGCTATCTTTTTAAGAAATTTTTTTTTTTCTTCTTTGCGAAAACTTACACTTTGAAAATTTTCTATGAGCAAAAGTTAGAACTTTTCGGTATAAAACTTCTCGGCAACAATACTTAGATTCTTTCTTTTAACTGCTCGAACCAAAATTCGTTTAGACCTACTCAACTAACACGTCGATCCAAGCCTAGCAACCCTCATAAAATAAATTAAAAAAATATATGGATGCTTCGAAAGACAAGTGGAGGACTTCGCTTCATCTGACTCAGAGGTAAACTCTTCCGACTTGGAAAATGAACTCATTAAGTGTATCATTGCTTTGAATGAACTTAGCAAAGATCTTGATAAGGGCAAAAAGGCCTGAAGGATCCCAAGCAAAGAGTGAGTGTGATCCAAGTAGCCATCAAATGGAGAAAATCCTTAAAATGCAGCTAAAAGAGGCACACGAAATCATTGATTGTTTATCGTTTAAGGTAGCAAATTTTAATTTTCAAATTAGTGAGCTTACCAAAGAATTGTCTACCACTAAACTGAACATGAATAAAACAATCAATGAGTTAAAGTCTAGGCTAGAAAACAATCCACGTGGGCTAGAAAACAATCAACATGTCTTAACACAAACCCTCAGAGCAAAGGGAAGTGAAATAATACGTTCGATTAATGCTGAAGCAAGGGTCTCAAAATTGGAATCTCAAGGTGTAAATCTTGAGACCCAAATTAGAGATCTAACCAAACGCCTAGAAACCTCTGAGTGTGAGCGAGGTGCGTGGTCTGCAAAATATAATTGACTCTAGGAGGAACGATTGAATTTACTCTCCAAAATTTAAATATTGGAGGTCAATCTCTCAGTTAGAGCAAATGAGCTTAGTAATTCGTTAACTGCCGAGACAAATGCTTCCGCTCCATATATTCAGACAGTTATTTAGAAATTTGCAGACCTCAGCATAACTTTGGAGTCTGAACGACAAAGTTTTGCAGCTGAAAAGAGAGCTTTAATGTAACAAAATAGGTAACTTCTTGATCAGATTTCCGAGATCAAGAATCTTTCAGCAACTAAAGAAAACTCCAAAGTCCATTTAGATAGAGTGTTTTTTAACTCCAAAACGGGAGGAAATGGACGAGGGAGAATTCCTTTTTAAAGAAGAACGCATCGCCTTCTAAGTCCACAACCTCAAAACTCTTTTAAAAAAAAAAAAACACTCCGAGCTTTCAACGCCTTCTCCCTGCGACTTTCAAAGTGATAAATTCTTTTCAGGGATAACATCTTTTAAACAAGAACGCGACTATTTCCATGACTCTTCTTTTTCAAAACTTTTATTTGAAAGCAATAGTCGTGATGAAAATATTGAAAATTTTGAAATTCTTCATCCTTCTTCTCACCGTTTAACATATTTGATCACTCATGAAGAAGTGATTAAAAGACTGCATTACAACACACCATTCCTAGATCAAATTCATTGTCCCCACACTCGGCCAAACTAAACTACACGTGGATTCCTAAGAATACACAAAGGCAAGTGTGGATGCCTAAATCAAAGACTCCCGTAAAGGTTGACGTCAAATTTGATTTGGCCTCCTCATCTAGAATGTGCATTTCTACTAACAACGATAAAGGACCCACTCAAAACTGGGTACCAAAAACTTAGTTGTTTTGCAGTCCCATCATGTGTGGTAACAGAGGTTGCTCCACATGCATGGTGGGTATGAGATGACGAGCAACCGCAAGGCTCCCGAATACATCAGTTCGGGACCCGTCCGTTCACGATGCAGGCTTCTACATGAAAGCGGTGTAGGACCCGAGCCTACTTTAGCAAAGCTTCTGAACATGTCGGTTCAGAACCTGGTCTGGTAACGAATATTTTATTTTAATTTTAATTTTAATAAATAAAAGTTTTAAAATAAAGCTCAAGTGGAGGGTATGAATTTCGTTTTACGAGATATGCTTTAACGTCGGGGGAGAAACCTCGATTATGTGCCTCGAGAAAATTTATAAGAGTTTTAAAACAATATTTCTTAAAACTCGGGGACATTAATCGAGGGGGAGTAAAATTAACTTCAAAATATTGTTGGGGAGCATTATTTTGAAAATTTTTAAAATATTGAGGGGGAGCAAGACTGAACTTAAAATACGAACTTTTCATTCAGGGGGAGTTTTCGAAATTACTGTGAATTATTTTTCCTAAAAATTCCCTATATGTTTTAAATAATTTTGAGTCTTGCCACTTATCAAAAATTAATACCGAAAAATTTTGCACTTCAAATCTCGCAGTTACTTATATTTCATCTTTAAAATGTTTTCGTAACTGTAACATTTAAAGTTTTCGGTATTTTCACAACAGAAAGGTACATTCTAATTATGCGTATGTGAACTGAATTTTTCGATAATTTTAAAATTGCATACGCATACGAGCAGAATTGAAAATTACCTATCTTTTTTGAAATGGTACATTTTAAATATGCATTTTTCAAAACTTTAAAATTCAAAATGCATATTACGCATGGAATTGAAAAATACCATTTTAACGAAGGCCGATTTGAATTTCACGAAGTGCATAAATTTCTAAGGAGTCAGCCTTCATATTTTTTTTGGTCTTGCTTTTCACAGGAAGTCGGACTTATTTTCACTCGCGCTTACATTTAAGGGTAGTCGGTCTTCCTATTCTTTTCTGATTTTAATTAGGGGAGTGGAAAAAGAGCGCAAAAGTTTAAAAGAGCGTATTACTTAAAAAAAGGAGAGAGCGCATACATTTCAGGGGGAGTGATAGTCATTAGCGCAACATGCGCTTTTAAAGGGGAGTATCACATCAATCATAAGGCGCATGATTTGAAGGGTAGTAATATGAAATTTCTCAAAAAGCGCATATGTTTAGGGGGAGTAAAGACATGGTATTAAGAATAGCGCAACTATTTAGAGGGAGTGATACATAAATAGCGCCTAAGCTTCAAAGAGAGTGTCTTACACAACTTCATGCTTTGAGGGGGAGTGTCATCTTAGGAAATTAGTTCATGGACAACAATGAGTTGTTCACATACTTGTTCCATGGTTCAGTAAATCCCAACTGCACCTATCCCAGGAATAACCCCGAGTGTATGTGAGGGTATTTGAGCGCATCACAATGAAATATTTACAACTCAACCACAAACTATCCGGACCATAACCAATATAGGTACATGACTGATTTGTTCAGATCCCGGGTAGAAGACGCCTCATAGGGTCCAAAGGCGCATGCACAACCCTTCCTAGCTACTCATTTGTCTTCATAAAGACAAATGTTTCAATATCTCACGGGGAACCGCATATGTTATCACCGTTTCATTCGGAGGCGGGAGATATTGAACTCAGTGGTCCACAGCCCCATACCACGTATTCCTTGAGCACTTTAACGTCTAGTGTGTCCTCATTGCCTAATTTTTTCCATTTTTCTAGGACACATACATTATTTTATACACATAATACAGGTCTACGTGACCATGCCAGAACTTCTGTAGACACATCTTTTAATGATGTGCTTCTATGATCAGAAGGAAGTCCTGCCGTTGCAACATCAATTACAACAACGGGATCAGGCCATCTTCTGGAGCACGACTCTAGAATGATGTCAACGGGAAGCCTAAGTGGCCCCGATTTTACACCGCCCTCGGTAAGTCTGAGTGATTTACCGTCAACGACCATAGTGTCTACCCAAAGGGGTGGATTACAAGGACCGGTCGGAAGTCTTGAACCAAGTTCAAGCCACACCTCGTGTGCAAACGGAGCGCCTTAGTGGCCCTGGAGGGGATACCTGCTTTGTCACGGAGGAGCGCTTCAACCAAGCCCTGGAGTCCGCTGCCACAAAATTCAAAGAAGATATTATGGTGGCCGTACGGGACAATAGGACGAACCCAGTCGAAGAAACACTCTCCTCCGTTCCTGAGCAAACGCCAAACCATCTCCACTACCCTATCCACCTCGATCTTTCTCATCCACAAACTACCCAAACTACTCCACCACCACAATTTCACCTCTGGTATTTCAAACGGAACCCGCTCCACATATCCCACATCTCCGAACATTAGCTCGCTTAATCAATCCCGACCATACCTCTTCACGAGCTACAACTTGCTTCCTCATGCGGTTGAAGACTGTCGACACTTTAACGGAGGGTCAACAACTGATCCTCGAATACCTCTGCAGTCTCAGCGGCCCCAGGAGACGGAATCTATCAGATATGTGCCGAGGTGATCATCCCTCTTCAATGAAGACACGACGACCGTGAAAACGACCGTCGTGAGGGGGAGAAGAGACATAGAACATCGAACACAACAAAGGGTAGAGGAAAGCACCCGAACCCCACCAACACAGTCCCAGACAAGCGATAACAAAGATATTCGAATCCAAGTCTAGACAACAACAACAAGCCCTGAGCTAGCAACGACGACCGAGCGTCTGGTGCACACTAATGTCAAAATCCGCAAAATGAAGACGCTTGATCAACTGAATATGAAGGGACTATCAAAGTTGAGGTGGAGGGACAAAACAAGAAACCTATGGATTCTCCGTGTGCCGGCAAGTGCGGAAGACCAAAAGAACTTGTTCAAAAAAAAGTCGCCCCTTTTCAACAAGAGTACGAGTATACAAAAAGGACCTAGGTAGTATCAAATACCTAGAGTTCAATTTGATTTGGTGCGAAGATCATCGAAGCAAACCGCGTTCGTCTTCAACGCCGCGACGTCCAATAGATGTTGTTCCTTTGCGACACCTGCAGGGCAAAGAAACCCATCGTCGGACAAGCTTACCTTGCAAACAAGGGCTTCCTTCTCCAACTTGTCAAATTTTACGGAGCCCAAGAACTACAGGCGAAGAAGAAGATAGAGCCGTGCCACATCACAGACTTAAAGACAAAAGTAAAGAATAAAAAGGGGGGAGATTGTTAGGAATATTTTTAGTTGTGTTCTTTTAGGCTTTTTAGTCTTTGTATACTTGTAATATTTATCTGTATTGTTGTTTTTAGACTTAGGCTCATTATATTAGATGTTTAGTTTGTCTAAGACCAAAAGTGTAATTATGCCAAAATATTGGCATAAAAGTGGGCTACGGCTTCCACTTGTAATAATCATTCATTGAAAGAAATTCCCACTTGAGAAAAAGGGGCAGTCGCCACCTCTCTCTCTCTCTCTCACTGTTCTATCAACGAAAAACATACAAAGGAGAAGAGAAGAGCTAAATCCATATAAATTCCGAGGGTTGCTGGGTTTTGGTGACCTACACATATCATAGTAATATATAAATAAAATTATAGCAGATTAATTTTCTTCGATCAGAAAATCCGCAGCTTCCAAATGAGTATTTTTATCATTGACACCAGAGGTAGAGGCGAATTCACCCTGAACCAAATTCGTTTCAATTTTCTTTCCTTTGCCATTCTGAGATTCCTGATATAATTCAACAAGACGTTTGGGCGTACGACAATTTCGCGACCAGTGGCCCGAACCACTGCAACGAAAACATTTTTCATCATTATTTTTTTGTTCAGTTTGCCTCATTCATCTTTATTATCATAAATTTTCCTCTTCTGGGGAAGATTTTGACGACCGCCACGATAATTATGATAACCACCACGGAAATATTGATAATCACCACCATAATATCCTCGGCCACGACCACGGCCTTGACCACGACCACGACCACGGCTGCGATATCCACTATGACCACGTCCACGATCATTACCTCGACTATTGTCATTATTACCTTTGACTGCATTCGCTTCAGGAAGTGCAGTAGAACCAGTCGTTCGGGATTCGTGACTTTTCACCAGTAATTTATTATTTTGCTCAGCCAAAAGTAAGCAAAAAATTAAATCTGAATACTTTTTAAATTTTCTCTCCCGATATTGATGTTGTAATACCATATTCAGTGGATTAACTGTGGTGAATGTTTTCTCCAGCATATCATTATCGGTAATTATCTCTTCACATAATTTCAACGTGGAAGTAATTCTATAAACAACAGAATTATATTCTGTTAGGAATATACCCTCAGAATGTCATTCGAGGATGTAATGAATAGGGCATTAGCATATACTGTATTATTCATTTGATATTTGAATGTTATATTCGAATACTATATATATGAAATAAATATTTTATTTATTATTTTTAAGAGGCAAATTATTTATTTACCAATACTTCTTACTAGGCATCCGGTAAGAAGGTACATAAATATAAACCAAACGTTTGGAGTTTAGTCACTGATTCTCATGGATAAGGAGGCACCGGTGAACTATTATCCTCAAACGTTAAATACGTCCATAAGTCTCAAGCTCCAGTCGGGTGTTGGAATTGCCGATCACGACTTTTGGGAAAGTGGGAGGTCGTGACATTGATATGAGTTGAATCAGGGGATTAACTTATATTTGGACACTGACTCGTAATCGAACGACCACATGGCTAATTAATCTTGGAGAGTCAATGATCGATCGATTGACTATAGTAGAATACGTGAACCTTAGACTGAAGGGGTCACTGACGGAGTTGACTTTAGGGTCTTGACTTGTCACTAGCATTGCTAGGCCCACATTGTTCGGAGACGAACATGGGACGACAACGAAATGCGGTCTTGAGAATGAAGAGTGACTGTCGGGCTTTGACAGCTGAGACGGATTCACAGTCTCGTTAGTAATCGAGATATATGTCCTATATATATTTGGGGATGGGAAATTACGAAGTCTTTGGCCAAAGCAATAAACTGACTAATTTGAGACGTTGAGTGCAGTTTAGTAATTTTGCCAGTCACGAATTTATCATAGTATTGAGTTAATGAGTTTGACGCAACCATGACTCTCACTTGATCGGAACATATGTGAAGGGTTTATACATATGACAAAAATCTATAGTCGATTCGTGAATTATGATTAAATCAAATCGTACTCAATTCAGGATCGGTTCGGTACCACGGGATTGGCTAGGTGAATAACGAAATTTATAGATTCCTCCCAGTGCCGGTTGAGACGAACCAAAAGAGTCGAGTTTGAAAAGGATCACTGAGGTAGTATCGACCAAAAGAGAGAAATAATTAATAACGGACTTAGACTCGTTATGTTAGATGGTAGAAAAATGTTAAACATCGATGAGGCTATCCGAGACTTCTGTGATAGTCTAAGTGCTCGAAATATTTAAGTGTGGACTAAGGCCAAGGGCCGAAAATTATATTAAGTGATTATTAGATAATAAACTTAATATAATCCAACTTAAATTGTTAGGGTAAAATAGTATTTTATCCTAATATAATTTCGAAATTATAAATCTGATTGATTAAAATAATTTTGAAATTATAAATTATATATATATAAATAGCAATTGATTTGATCCAAAAGTCTAGAACTTATTTTATAGCGTTATTACGTGAATGACATAGACATGCATGCTATCACTTTCATTTGTCTTTTAGTAATCATTATTGTTAAATGAATCAATAAGAATGCTAAAAAAGATAAATGATATTATATTGACTATATTATTGAGTGGTTGAATTTTTGTCACAGTGCTATTTATAGTTTTGAACCGATCAATTCATTAAGTAGCCAACTACATTATATAATAATTAAAAAATATAGTCTATGTTCATGAAATTTCCTGTGAGCATTATTCCAACGAGACATGCTTTAAATAAGGCTAGCACTTATTATCATTGTGATAATTCACTTAAAAAAAAGGTATAAATCGAGTTGATCATTGTGATGCATACTCGAATTCTCTCTTGCCTAAAACTTCGATTATTCCACTAGCCATCTACAAGGAATTCTCGTCGTGATACGTCTCGGGATCGGCGTGACAATCTTATGCATAACTATCAATCTAGGAACGGTTTCGATACTCGGGGGATCGGCGAAAGCTAGCAACGCCCTTCGCTTCAAGGGTAACGGACTTATCCTTGTATGTGTTTTTATTTGTATCATATATGTTTCTTTTAGCATCCGAGCGATTCGGGGCTAAATTGGGAATCCCGAAAAAAAATTAAATTCCGCACCGTCCCGGAGATTCGACCCGTGACCCCGGGGTTCCCCAACATATTCACTTACCGATGTAAAATCCTGTAATCGTAAATTCAGTCATTCGTACTTTGCATTGGGGAGAATAACAGTTGTCAAGTGACTATATCGTTCTTTCAGATTTTTCCACAACTCAACTGAATTCTTTTCTGTTATGTATTCAACTTTCAGATTTTCGTGAATGTGGTGGCGAAGAAAAATCATGGCTTTCGCCTTTTCTTGTTCACTTGTGGTTTTCATGGGATCAATGTTGTCACCTAAATCTTTTGCTTTCAAATGGATTTCAGCATCTAGTACCTAAGGCAAATAATTTTTTCGAGTGAGATCGAGTGCAACAAACTCAAAGCTTGCCAAGTTCGACATATTACTCGATTAAACTCGTACGAGATCTTCGACGGAGGTTGATCTTGAGCACGGAGAGTGATCGTGCTGATAACGTGTTATAAAATATTAATTGTAATTAAATATTATATTATGATTATTTTACTATAATTATACTTATATTATGATTATTATGATAATGTAGCTTATAATATTAAAGAGAGAGAGATTGGAGAGCGATTAATCATTTCACTAATTGGTGTAATTTACAATGAACTCTAATCACCCATTTATACTACTAAAAATTCAATATTACAACTAATTACATTAAATACAATCTAATCAATTTTTCAATACATCTTATCAATATTAATATCATCTATCTTCCAACTAATCTTATGATCAAATAATTCATCAATAATCCAAGAACATGCATATCTTAAATATTTAATTATTTCTTTAAAACATTCACAATTAAGTTATTTCATAATAAACATAAAAATTTTAAGCCAAATGAAATTTAAGTTTAGATACATATATTTTGTAAATATATCATAACTATTTTTATCATTTGTCGAAAGTCTACTATTGTACATCGGCTCCAATCTGCACTCTCTTTCGCATTTCCCCATTCCATTTGTGGGTTTCGAGATCAATACTCTACACACATTCTGCACCCCGATCTACGTATATTCAGAGTATGAAGTGATTTTTGGTCCAGATCTAAAATTCTTACGCTGTATGCTGAAATTTCTTACATTTTGGTGGTTTCAATAGATTTGTTGCGTATGTGATGCTAGGATCTAATCTCCCTGTGTCATTACATTAGATGTGTGATTAATGCATGGATGTCGATCTGATTCATATTTTCGATTTGTAATTACGGTTGTTTTTCGTTTGCTTGGAACATTGATCAATCGGACTAGGGGGATTTGGTTTGAACTAAAATTTTCTGGATAAATTAGGTCGAAGTTATCTGGATTGGATTCAATTTCTCCTTTTCTTCTTTCTGTTTTTGAGATTATAAGTGTATTTGAAAGGACGTTCCTATTTATTTCACTCGCTGGATCGCTGATCCCAAATTTTCTGTGGTATCTCTTTGTACTTTTTCCCTTTCAGATCGAAACCATATTCGTTTTTTCTTCGGATCTCAATCTTCAAATGTCAGTGGTTTTTCTTGATATGGAAATCTGATGTAGTCCATTGTTTTGGACACTAGGTTAATCTTTTTCCTCATTCCAGTAACTGATTATTTGAATCTCATGTGCTACATTATGGAGTTTTTACTGATGCAAATGGTGGATAACGTATCAATGTGACAAGTTTTTTTATTTGGTAATGAGATAATATTTTGCAGCTCTTATCTAGTCTCTGGCTATGAGTGAGGATGGGCTTTATAGTACACGCTTGCTGATTCTTACTCTATTCATTTGGATCATTAAGGGATTCTTATGCCATGAATATTTAGGGATGGAATAATTTAAATATTTAAGATTCTGCAGCTCAATAGCACATCTCCGAAGGCCGATTCTGCTGTGTGAAACTTTTTCTGTTGCGTCAAATGTCTTTAAGATTAATGAATTATTATTTCTTTATATATGTTCGTTTATCTGTCAGCTTGTAAATCAAAAGCTGCATCCAAAATTATGTCTTGTTCCTTTATATGTTTGTTTCTGTATTGAATAATGTCTAATCTTACCAGGTCATAAGTTTGAATGGAGAAATCAGTTACCGTGCTGGTTCATTTTGACAAGGGCACACCTGCCCTTTCCAACGAAATCAAGGAGGCACTTGAAGGGAATGATGTTGTAGCCAAGATTGATGCCATGAAAGATGCAATAAGGCTTTTGCTAAATGGTGAAACCCTGCCCCAGCTCTTTATCACCATTGTCAGATATGTGTTACCTTCTGATGATCACATTGTCCAAAAACTGCTGTTGGTCTACCTGGAGATCATCGATAAAACCGATGCTAGAGGGCGTGTATTACCCGAAATGATCCTGATCTGCCAGAATCTCAGGAACAATCTTCAGCACCCTAATGAATATCTCCGTGGAGTCACCCTAAGGTTCCTTCGCTGGCTTAAAGAGACAGAGATCCTTGAACCTCTGATTCCTTCCATCATCTCAAACTTGGAACACCGACATTCATTTGTCAGGAGAAATGCGATTATTGCTGTAATGTCGATCTACAAGCTTCCTCAAGGTGAGCAGCTGTTGGTGGATGCACCAGAGGCAGTGGAAAAGTTCCTCACCACAGAGCAAGATGCATCATCGAAGAGGTTTGCCTTCATGATGCTCTGCGATTGTGCCCAGGAGCGAGCAATCAATTATCTTCTGACAAATGTTGACAGAGTCCCAGATTGGGAGCAGTCATTACAGATGGTTGTCTTGGATCTGATACGCAAAGTGTGCAGGACTAACAAAGCTGAGAAAGGGAAATATATCAAGATCATTATCTCTCTACTGAATGCCCCTTCAGCTGCTGTTATGTATGACTGTGCTGGAACTCTAGTCTCACTTTCTTCAGCTCCTACTGCTATTAGAGCTGCAGCAAGTACATATTGCCAACTTCTTCTAACACAGAGTGATAACAATGTTAAGCTCATTGTGCTCGATCGGCTCACCGAGCTCAAGTCGTCTCATAGAGATATTATGGTCGACATGATTATGGATGTTCTGAGGGCTCTGTCGAGCCCAAACGTCGATATCAGAAGGAAGACCCTTGACATAGTTTTGGAACTTATCACTCCACGCAACGTCAATGAGGTAGTTCTTACTCTGAAGAAGGAAGTCATGAAAACTCAAGATGGGGAGCTTGAGAAGAATGGAGACTATCGCCAGATGCTCATCCAAGCAATCCATTCTTGTGCCATTAAGTTCCCCGAGGTAGCGAGCACTGTGGTGCATTTGCTGATGGATTTCTTGGGAGACAGCAACGTAGCCTCTGCAATGGATGTTGCTATATTTGTACGAGAGATAATTGAAACCAATCCTAAGCTAAGGGTTTCCATCATTATCCGTCTTCTTGATACCTTTTATCAGATTCGAGCTGCGAGGGTTTGTTGTTGTGCTCTTTGGATTATTGGAGAGTATTGTCTGTCTCTTTCTGAAGTCGAAAGTGGAATTGCCACTATAAAGCAATGTCTCGGAGAATTACCCTTTTTCTCGATTTCTGAAGAAGGAGCTGATGATTCTTCAAAAAAACCGCAGCAAGCTACGTCTATTACTGTCTCGTCTAGAAGACCTGTTATACTTGCTGATGGGACTTATGCCACCCAAAGCGCTGCCTCGGAAACTACATTTTCACCTCCTAATGTTGTTCAAGGGTCTTTAGCAACTGGGAATTTGAGATCTCTTCTTCTCTCGGGTGATTTTTTCCTTGGTGCTGTAGTAGCGTGCACCCTAGCAAAACTCATTCTAAGGTTGGAGGAGGTGCAATCATCAAAGATTGAAGTGAACAAAGCATCAAGCAATGCTCTGCTGATCATGATTTCAATGCTGCAACTAGGGCAATCCTCAGTCCTCCCTCATCCGATTGACAACGACTCTTATGACAGGATTGTTCTATGTATACGACTGCTGTGTATCACAGGGGATGCTGTGAGGAAGATCTGGTTGAAGTCTTGTCGTGAAAGCTTCGTGAAAATGCTTTCAGAGAAACAGTTGCGTGAAACCGAAGAAATAAAAGCAAAGGCCCTGGTTTCTCATACGCAGCCGGATGATCTTATTGACTTTTACCATTTGAAGAGCAGAAAGGTACACATTGCACTTCACCATATGTTGTTGTCATCAAATTATTTGCTTTCATCATGTGAAAATTATCCTTCCATGATGCCTGGATAGATCAACCGTCCCTTCTAACATTTGTTGGATATACTATCCAAATAGACACGTTCAATTACATCTGTTATTCTGTTGTAGGTTTATCTCAAAATGGTTGCTAGGATATAAATTTGAACATCTTTCTAACCTATCTATTGAAACGTAATTGCTGTGTGGTGGCTGAAATGATTATTTATATTTCGTCTTTGGTCCAGGGAATGAGCCTTCTGGAACTGGAAGATGAAGTACAAGATGACCTGAAACGTGCAACTGGGGAGTTTGTTAAGGATGCTGATGATGCAAATAAGCTCAACCGCATCATTCAACTCACAGGATTCAGTGATCCAGTATATGCCGAAGCTTACGTCACAGTTCATCACTACGATATTGTCCTGGATGTTACTATTATCAATAGGACTAAGGAGACACTGCAGAATTTATGTTTGGAGTTGGCCACGATGGGTGATCTTAAGCTTGTTGAGAGACCACAGAATTATACTTTAGCGCCTCATTCTAGCAAGCAAGTAAAGGCAAACATTAAGGTTTCTTCTACTGAAACTGGTGTTATTTTTGGAAACATTGTCTATGAGACCTCAAATGTGCTCGAGCGCACTGTTGTTGTTCTCAATGATATCCACATTGACATCATGGACTATATATCTCCTGCTGTATGTAGTGACACTGCTTTCAGAACTATGTGGGCAGAATTTGAGTGGGAGAACAAGGTATTACCACAAAACTTGTTTCATGTATATTATTTTATTAATCAAAATACTGGGTTTTTTACGACCTTTTCCTTAACGAGTTGGGAACCTCTTTGCTGCATCTGATGGGTACATTATGTGTTCTGCCGTTGCTCAATGAGAGTATTGTTGTTGATTAGGATACACATTCCTTTTTTTCTTTATCATTAGCGTATTTCTAAAATTTGCGGGCTGGGAACTTTTAGATTTTGCTTTAAGTTATCCACATTTTGCCCCACTATGAATCAGTTTGTATTTATGTTACATATTTCATATTTGTATTCCGTACGAACATCCTCATCTGTGTTGTGGAAGCTGATACTTTCCTCAGTCATATATTCTCTGTAGCTCGGTTATATATCTTGTACTTATTCCTCTATTCTCCTTTTCCTTTTGGCAGGTTGCTGTAAACACATCAATTACAAATGAAAAAGAGTTTCTCGATCACATAATCAAATCCACCAACATGAAATGTCTAACTGCACCGTAAGTAAATCATTGATTAGAAGTTCTTTTCTTTTTTCCTTTTTTCTCTGTGCAACCCTCTGTCTACAGATATCTTTATTACAGATGTCAAACTTACTTTAATTTTGTCTTAATTCTACCATCATTCATATCTAGATCTGCTTTAGAAGGTGATTGTGGCTTCTTAGCTGCAAACCTGTATGCGAAGAGCGTATTTGGTGAGGATGCTTTAGTAAACGTTAGCGTCGAGAAGCAATCAGATGGTAAGCTGAATGGGTATATTAGAATAAGGAGCAAGACTCAGGGAATTGCACTTAGCTTGGGTGACAAGATCACTCTCAAGCAGAAAGGAGGAAGCTGAAAATCTCTTCAGGTAATGTCTTCATTTTTCATAACGTTATGTTCGTCTTTAGTTTCGTAATTTTGATTAACGGTTCAGAATCACGATGAAGACGGGTAAAAAATTGAACATCGGTTCGGTGTAATAACTTGCAAGAGTGAACATGTCGTGATATCGTTTTGAAGTCGGGGATTCCATTTTAAAACTAATACATGCGGGTAGATTGGGTTATCTTGTAACACTATTGTTATTATGTTATTTATATTTCATAATTAATTTGTAATCTGCAGTGTTATGGAAACCAAGAGTGTTCAGAATACTTTCTTGAAGAGTAGAGTGAGATATTTACAATGAATATATGTTATTTTTCAAAGTTTTATTGATAATATAATATGGCGATACTGTGCCGAAATTGAGGTATGTCTTTAAGAGATATTTTTGTACTGAAGAGATGTTTTTTTAATTTCTTAGAAAATTGTTGCTGATTAAAATACTTTGAATTGATTGTAGTTTTCCCGAGACTGTTCTTTTTTTTTTAAGCATGTGCTGTTTCTTCTTTGTCGTCTCCATTTTATAAGTGAACGATGGACCACTTGAAAACTGGGGAACTAAATTTGAAGTTGTAAGTTGAAACTTTGTAAGATTTATACATACGTCCACAGAAATGTCAAGATGAATATAATTATATATAGACCCATTAACTGTTAAATAATTATAATTAGAGAGCTAAGGATATAATTTTTTTACTCAAATTATTCTTAATAATCTTTATTTCTTCTTATCTTTTTTTCATCACGAATATCCCACTTAATCAGGGACTCTCCAAGATTAGGGAGATATATAGAAGATTGAGCAGATAAGGACATACGTTCCAAATCATATAGTTCTTAATAGTCATTACTTTTTATATTTTTAAATATGTGGTATTATCACTCATCAGCTATGAACTTGAAGCTTACCATCCATGATGTGACTAATCGCCAAATCAGATGAGAATGTCTCACCCCAAACCCAACATCGATAGTCAAGGTCTCGAGATATTTCTAACTTGAGACTTCCCAATTGAAATGTCTCGTACATTAACCACTAGTTCATGTCCTTGAATATAAAATTCGATATATTATAAAAATGCGTATATAGAAGCCCATCACCACGTCAACCCTCGGCCCATTATATATATATATATATATCCTCGCAGGCTAAGCCGCCTTTCCCCGTCTTCCCCTATGTAGGGGTGGGTGGGTTAGTCGAAACAATTGTTATTTGATTTGATGTTCTAGCTTTGCTGCTTTTCGTCATTCCAGGGGGAGGATTAGCAGGATAATAATGTTGCAGTTTGTTTACTGACTGATATATGAGTAGCGTAGCGGTGGTTTTCTGATATTGCTTTGGTTTATTCGCCTGATATTCATTCCCTTTTCACACATCCATAAATCCACCGTAGAAAGAATTGACGAAACTAAACGGAGAAATCATTTACCTACCTATCGTACATGAAACCAATTAATTTGGACTTGTGTCATTGATCTTCAAGGTATCATTTGCTTCTCTTTAGTCTAATTATTCCATCATTTTCCACATTCTTTCTCAATCAAGCGTGAATGCAGTTAGTTGGTTATATCCTCACCAGAGAGCTCTTTGCCTGAGAATTTCCCATCTTTACATAAAAGCGGTGGCCGTTATCTATCTTTCTAATGTTTAAGAGCTTACCGTATTTCAGAGCAAACCCTATCTCTAAGACTGCAGAATGAGTGATGTCCCTAGCCTTTGTGTGCATATGGCCGATTGGCAAAAGCAAATAACATTGTGGTTAGAATACAGTCAATTTGTATAGACAATTTTGATCATTAAAGAAGTTGCGCGGAGCACTAACTATTGGGATCACTCCAGCCAAGCACTCACAAGAGAAACCAAGGGGCAACTTGAGTTTTTAATTGTTTTTTTCCAACTGCCATGATCAATGCAAATGTGATGCAAGCAGTGACGATTTCATAGCTCAAAGTATGCATATATAAGGCTTGCTTTGTTATTTCATTTGATGCACCCCAAAATGAGAAGAAAATCAAGAGAGAGAGGGAGAGAGAGAGAGAGAGAGAGAGAGAGAGAAAACTTATTCAGGTGGATAAGGGTGAGAGCGAGTTTAGTTTTACTGGGGTAGTTGGGAATAAGTATAAATACATTACCCGGGTGGGTAAGAGGTCTCGGGTTTGGGTTTAAACAGGAGCGTTAATTTGTACGGTGTAATATTCTCAATATAGTAAAAACTATTCTCTCCGTGGAGGTAGGCGGTATTGGCCGAACCACGTAAAAATTTCGTGTTCTCTCTCGTTGTCATTTCGGCTTACGTACTATCCCAATAAATTGTTGCGGCGTCAAACAACCCACTGCTGGGCCCAGAATATTTTTAATAATCTCCCCAACAAGTGGTATCAGAGCATAGCCTTGCTGATATTCTGAGTATGCTCTGTGATTGCAGCTGTGTCTGATCTTCCACATCAGAAAAGATATAAAAAAGGTTTATCGTTACGGGGGAGCCAGTGTCGGGCGTAGCTTGTGCGGCGGAGGAGTTTTTGGTGAGTAGTGGCAATAGTACTGTGTAAGTGGGTTCTGTCTAGGTGATTGGTGTATAAGTGGGACTAGTGTGACCCCACTAGCTCTATCTGGGAACTCATTTAGAATGGTAATTCTATCTAGGAGGCAGGTCGCTAGCCTTTCCTGGGAATTATCTTATCAGTGCTATTTAGGCCGGTTGTTGTTGAATCTCTGCAATGATAATGGCGACGGATAACATCATCAAAGTGAGACAATTTGATGGTACGGGCAGTTTTACTCTTTGGCAGAGAACAATGAAGGATATGTTCGTTCACCAAGTCTTGGCTAAAGCTTTGAAGGGAGACGGGGGAAAGCCGGAGAAAATGACGAAAGAAGACTGGAAAGATTTGGGATCGAGAATCCGGCTGTACGTTGCGGATAACATTTTAAATAATATTGTTAATGAAGATTTTGCACCAGATTTGTGGAAGAAGTTGGAGGACTTGCACCTCGAGAAAAGCTTAACCACAAAGTTAGATCTGAAGCGGAAATTGTACCGGCTGAAGATGGAGGAAGGTGGGAATCTCATTGATCATGTTGGCGTGTTCAATGGACTTGTGGATCAACTGACAAAAGTTGATGTTGAGATAGAGGAAGAAGATAAGGTCATTTTACTTCTTACCTCGCTTCCTGATTCGCATGATAATTTGGTCACCACCATTCTGTACGGGAAGAAGACAATGACGTTGGTAGAGGTGCAGTCAACTCTTTTGTCGCATGACAAGAGAAGATGATCAAATTATGGAGATAGCCAAAATTCAGCGTTGGTTATTCACGGAGAGAATCGTAGCGGAAGGTTACACGCTAGGGGATTTGGGGACAGCAGTAGGTCCAAATTCAAGGGTGGCGGGAAAGGCACGGTGTGCTACAAGTGTGGTGAGCCGGGACACATCAAGAGGAACTGTTCGACTTGGAGGAAGGACAAGAGCGGCGAGGAAAATTCTACAACGATGGTAGCACAAGATACGGATTATCTTGGAGATGTTCTCAGAGTCTCTAAAGATGACGCTCGTTCTCAGGATGAATGGAAATTGGATTCGAGGTCAAAATACCATTATGATCGGAAATATTTTGATACATTTCGGAAAATACGAACGGGATCGGTCTCCATAGCTGATGGATATCGTTGTGGTGTTTGGGGTGTTGGAACGATGAATATCAAAATGGTTGACGGAGCGGTGCGTACTTTGGATGGTGTGATCTTTGTCCCAAAGTTGCGTAGAAATTTAATATCCTTGAGCCAGTTAAATTCCAAAGGCTATGAGAGTTTCATAGCAAGGGGAGTCTGCAAAATCACACGTGGCGGAAAGGTCCTATTGAATGGAGAAGAGCGTGGGGGTTTGTATCGTCTGGACGGGAATATGGTATATAATACTCTGACTTCGATGGGTTCACGTAAATTGCGCGCGCGTGGAAGAAACACAAACATGGTGAGAAGGTAAATCCTGCTGGAGACGGGGTTGCATCGAAGTCCCTCTTCAGAATCGACGGTAGAGTCGGTTCGGCAGCTGCACATAGGATTGTCAGTTGAGTGAATCAAGTGGAGTATGATCGGAATTCTTGATTCTGATATGTGTAGCTGATACAACGAAAGGCCAATGCATCGTTCGTGGTATTTATCAATGGATAACTCTCAAGATCAGACCCGTTGAGATTAGCACTGGGTGATACTGAATGCGGCTGGAGGGGGAAGAATTGTTGTGACCACTCCAGCCAAGCACTCACAAGAGAAACCAAGGGGCAACTCAAGATCAGACACGAGAAGAACGGGGCATAAATTTGGGGAAAATAATAATAATAATAATAATAATAATAATAATAATAATAATAATAATAATAATAATAATAATAATAATCGAATTAAAAGTAGAAGTTAATAAATTAGACACCACCTTCCCCGGCAACGGCGCCAAAATTTTGTCGTCTCCCAAACGGCCAAAAGTGATATTTATCACCTTACTAAATACAAGTATATATGAAGTAAGGATCGTCTCCATAGGGAAAATGGTTGATTTATTTCTAACTCAAAATTCGATCAAATATTATATGTAGTAGGGGGGTTTTGTTTGATAAAGTTCTAACGTAATAATAAACGTAAATAGATTGAAACTAACAGTGATAAAATAATAGTTGAAGGAATTATTTTCCACCTTGATTAATTAACTGATCATCGATCAAATAATATCATGTACGTGCAAGCATAATCAATTATAATTATCGACGAACGCCTAATAACCAATCTCTTCTTAGTTTCTCGATAATTAAGAGACGCTCTATAATTACTTCCCTAATCGAAAAATAATCTACGGGACGCCCTGCAAGATTTAAAGTTCCGACAGCTTTAAATACGAAAGAGACCCAATTATTGACTAATAAACTCGGACGCCGGCTTATTAAACTCAAATCGTTTAACTTACAATATAACTCACACTTAGCGTAGGTAGAGAAGTTGAATATTGTTTGCTACCTATTAGAACATATAAACAATTACGGATTTGCTGTTCTAATTAGCTATGGATTTACCGAGATTAATTAAATATTGGCCACTATTTAATCAAACTAAGCTCATCGATATAAATAAAGCAAAATTAAACGAATACTCATGCTTTCATGAATCGGCTCGTTTAATCTCACAGTGATAATAAATCACGGTTTCGATAATCCTTCAACTATTAATTAATTTAGCTACGAGACATATTAATAAAAACGGATCTACTAATTAATAACGTATGCATATAAAAGAACAATGGGTAGGCTCAAACAAAGACACAGACATAAAATGAAAATGAAGGCCTCTGAATACCAATGATTCTCCGAACCTTCTCTAAAACTCGATAGCTCTCTTCTACTTCCGTGCATAGAATTCCCAGGCAGCGAGGCTCAGAGCGTCGAGATGGTCTGCGTGTGTTGAGCTCCTCTCCTCTGATGCTCTCGGTTGCTCGAGAGCTGCCAGCTCTTCGACCGTAGCCGTAATAGCACTTGGTAAATATGATAGAGTGCGAGCCCGGCGAGTGGGATATTGCATACAAGAGTTTGTCGTTTGCATTCTTCATTTCTTCCGTTTCTTATTACGTCTGAATATTCAAATTCTCGGTCCTTGTCGTTCCTATATCTGCAAATATTATACATGCACATAAACTTGGAAATATTCGAGGATATTTTGAATATATAAGGACCGATGATGCGTGTTTATGGGTATAAAAACTATATAATATTCTCACTTATCACATGGTTAATGCAAACGTGATGCAAGCAGTGACGATTTCATAGCTCAAGTATACCTATAAATGGCTGGCTTTGTTATTTCATTTGATGCACCCCAGGTGAGAAGAAAACCACTCAGAGAGAGAGAGAGAGAGATTAAAAAACTTATCCAGATGGATAAGGGTGAAAGCAGGTTTAGTTTTATTGGGGTAGTTGGGAATATGTACAAATACATTATCCGGATAGGGTAAGGGTTCTCGGATTTGGGTTTAAACACGAGCGCTAATTTGTACGGTGTAATATTCTCAATATAGTAAAAACTATTGCATCTCCGTGGAGGTAGGCGGTATTGGTCGAACCACGTAAAAATCTCGTGTTCTCTCTTGGTGTCATTTCGGCTTACTTACTATCCCGATAAATTGTTGCGGCCACCGCTGGGACCGAAATATTTTTAATAATCTCCTCAACACTAACATCAGTGGTAAGGCTATAAAAATAATCGGGGAATATGAAGTGATGGAAAAATGATTCAATTAACACAAGCTAATTAGGAGATTAAAAGAATAGCATTATAGCAAAACGAACGATAAAAATAAGTCTCGCGGATGCATCATCACGATAAGAAGCATGTAGAATGTGGTTAGTTATTTCTGGTAAATCATTGTTTCGATTTTGTGCAATTGTATACTTTTGTCGACCGAGTTGCTTTCTTTCTTTCAACTTCTTTGTTCTTGTAAGTGGACAAACATAAATGGTTTCTTTTTTCTTTGTGGTCTTACGTATGTGTAAGAACATGCTATCTGCTTTTTAGAAAGAATTTCGGACAAATGCCGATTGATAATGAGACAAATGTATCAGAGGTTCACTGCATTTGCTCGACGGCGTCTCTAGTTCTTGTTACCGGACCGAAACTAAGTTTTTCTTTTCTTTTTCTTTTTCTTTTTTTATTTGTGTGTATGGACATCTTAAAGCAACAGAGAGAGTGTAGCTTTGATCTTTATTAGCTTTACCAATTACCACCAACGATGTTTCATCTAAAGACAAGACTTTAACTTGTGCAAAAGTAGCTAAATTTATCTATGTTGCACAAAAAGTAGCAGTAATGTATTATGATAACCAAATTCATTTTCTTGCTGCCAAAAAGATTGCGACTGAAATAAACCTATAGAGTTCAAGAGTTGGACCCCAAAGGAAAAACGAACACAACAATAAATAGATGTGCGTCCTACCCTACAGTCATCGGAACGACCTTTGCTTGGGCTTTGAGTCCTTTCAAGTTCTTTTTATAATTATTTATTTCACATTATTGTTTTTGTCGTCCCAATGATTTATCAAGTTTATTGATTTTGGATGGTGGCCAATATATTTGATAATCATAAAAATAGATCCCTAACTTCATATTTCGGAATAAATTTGAGGTTTCGGTCCCTTTTTCTTGATAAAATAAGTCTGAAAGCATTTTCCTCAAATTGGAAACCATATTCCGATTTATTTCTGTGGAAAAAAGAGCGAAGATTCAAATTTGTTCGACATATAAAGTTAGTAATCTAATTTTCAACTATTAAATAAATCGAAAATAAGTTTACTTAATTATCATTTTTATAATTCCTTGCTAAAATCTTGAGGCAGAAGAAGCATGATATGTCTCATATTGTCAAATGTCGAAAAAATCCATTTTATCGTAGTTGATACAATTACTAATATCCTTTGGTACATCAATAATTGATAATCATCTTATATAATTTGTTAAGTTATCTTATTCTCTCTACGAATGTTTTGTTCTCTCTGAGTGTTTTTCTCACTTTTTGTGAGTGCCTTTTTTCGAACACGACTACCCAATAATCATGGGGCGAATTTTGGCCCAAAAATCTTCCAACTTTGAAGCTTTATGCCATACACTATCCTTCAATTCAATCCTTGATGGGATATAGTTTCACCATCCATTGGATAGAAAAATAGTTCATGGGCTTTTGAATAAAAACTGATCATCTTACAAGAAGTGGGTGCTAACACTATAACCCAATGGGAGTTTATTTGAATTGGTGTCAATTAACCAAGTTTTCCAAGCCAATCTACCTACTCTCCAAAATCGAAAAACATTCAATATCACAACCGCAAACCACAAAGTAGTTCAACAACACACATAACGTCACATATAATGACAACGTATATTTTGATGTACAAATTATTGATCCAATCCCCGAAATAACTTATACGCGCAAGTTCTTTTCAACAATAACTAATATGAATATGCTATGCCGACAAGGCTCTCTATCACGTCAAAGTATCAACATCACACAATTTTATATAAGGGAATTAACATAAAATATCACAACGAAAAGGCTTCCTTGTACTATCATTGTTAGGTCCAATTTTCACCAAGATCTAACACTCAACGTGATTGAATTACCTTTAATTATGATGAATTTAGGGTGGAAGGATAATTCTTCTCTTAGACTTGGAGTGTTCTTCAAGCAAAATCTTATTTCATAAACAAGTGTGTGTACATTATACTTGGGATCTTGGACCTTTACATGTCAAGCTCTCTATTTATACCACAACTATGGTATATTATAAATAGGTCCCTAAACTATAGAAAATCACACACCTAGCTCAAATACAAAGATAGCCAAGAAATAGATACAATAAAATGTCTTCTACAATCATCATACAACGTGAGGATCTAGTTTTTCCAAAAATTTGAAGCTGCTCTTGTATCCCTAGTTGATGTTCCTTTACCTTAAAGGGATGTAACATCTTATGTAACAATACATGAAAAGATGATAATATACGATGTCTTTTAAACATATGAAACAAAACTCATGCCCCAATGTCAAAAATTGCCCAGAGATTACTTAAAGATCATTACAAAGCATCTGTAATACTGTTAAAATGTGATTTGAAGCAACAATTAAGAGTAAATTTTCAAAATTCCCTCACCAAAGTACTAAATTACAATTTCGCATCAGTATATTCATAACTTCATAACTCCTACGAGGTTGACCCGAGTTGACCTTTGACTAGGGTCAACGATGGCTAGAGAAGAACTGACTTGAGTCGCGAGTCTAAGTCACTAAGGAACGAGTGGCATAAACTCGAACCAGCCGGACCATGCCTAGGCATAAAGGCTCAGCTGGAAACTGTCGAGGTCAGATGAGCTCATAACAATGCACAAGGTGGGTGCACAAGGCAGCACCAACGACGTATCAATAACGTATTATGGATATGTCCTCAGAATATCATACGAGGATTATACAATATGGGGCATGCAATATTATGTTATACTTGACAGTTATATTTCCAAAGTTGTGAAACATATGTGTGTGTGTGTTTGAGGCATTATTATTCGCTTATTAGTAAATGAAATTTCTTACTTAGCATCCGGTAAAACAATAAATGATTAAAACCCATGTGATTCGAGTTAAGTCACTGATTTTGGTTGGGGACGAGAGATGAAGGCACCAGTGGATTAAGAACCTCAAAGATAAAAATGTTCATAAGCCTAAGGCTCTAGTTGGATGCTAGACGATCGAGTACGACTTATCTGTCAATGACTTTATAATGAATGCGCTAATCATTCACTTGAGAAGTGGAAGTCGTGACATTGATACAAAATCAAATCAGGGGATTGATTGTATTTGAACACTGATTCGCAATTTTACGATCACATGGCTAAGTACTCGAGGAGTGTCAATGATCGGATGATTCGCTATAGTAGTCTGCATGGACATTAGACCGAAAGGAGCAATGATGGAGTTGACTATCGAGTCTTGACTTGTCGCTACTTTGCTAGACCCAAATTGTTATATTTGGGTCAGCGACAAAATGCTGTCTTGATGATGATTTGCGATTGCCGTGAATTTGATCGTCGAGAGGGATTCACAATCTCGCAAGTAATCGAGATACATATACTATGAGAACATGAGCTGGGATATTACAAAATCTCTGGTCAGAGTACGTAGCTGACTCGTGTGAGACACGAAGATCAGTTTGGTAATTTCATCAGTCACGGTTCTATCATAGAGTTGAGTCCAGTGAATTTGATATTGACCATGTCTCTCACTCGATCGGGATACAGATGAAGGGTTTATACGTAGGACGAAAATCTATAGTCTCGTTGAATACCCAAGAATAATATCATATTTGACCTAGGAATTTTGCGAGATATGACAAGACATAATTTCGAAAATATGGTCTAAACATAAGTTAAATATGGTATAAACTTATTCAAATATGATATGAGATTAGCAAGAAAAGAATATCTTAATTATAATAAGTTAGTTTAACAAATATGGTAAGTAAATTAGTTAACTATGATATGAGGTACACATGGCAAGAATATCTCAATCAAGACTAAGCAACAAGGGAACATACCATATACATAGGAGCTCGAAAATTAACATATCTTAGAGTAAATTTCGAGCCTTAAATGCAGTCCTAACTGGACTTTCACATGTGCGGCACACAATAAAATAAGTCCGAGTCGTCACACACCCTTGAACTCTCTCTTGTTTTGCTTCGAGAAAGAAAATACAACGAACGTCACCTTGCTAACTATCCATCAGTGGTGAATGGTTCGAGATACACCGAGAGATTGGTGTGACGATCTAGTGCAAAGAAACATCAAAGGCGCGATCGATGAAGTAAAGGATCGGGAGTTGCAATGCGAATCAAAGGTAATCGGCTTAAGGGTTCGACCCTCTCTATTAAATGACTATGTGTGTTATTTATATTTCACATTTCTAATCCGAGTGATCATGGGCAAATGGAAATCCCAGAAATTTTTTTTTTCCGCATCGTACCCGGGGCTACGAGTTCCAGTTGCAATCAGGATTCCCCAACATAACGCACTGAGGTGGGCGTGCAAGGATGAGGCATTGTGGGTAAGACGATCAGCGAGACAATGGGGTGGGCACCAAGCCAGGTAAGTCTGGCGGTATGGGCCGATAAGCAATGATTAAGTCATAGTCAGTAATCAGTTTCATTCATCGTCTTTGTCGAAGGCTAAGATCTGTATGAGTGGTGATATACTTCAAGCTTTTGTGATCCGTAAAAATTTGACAAGTTGCACTGTAAAGGTAGGATCTCAAGATTTTTAATTTAAAGACAATTGAAGCAAACTCTAAATCAAGTCTATGATAATTTTCTTCATTCTTCTTTATTGTCTCGAAACATAAGCAACCGCTTTTTCGTCTTGCATGAGAATACATTCCAAGCCTTGTCTTGATGCATTGCTATATATGGTGAATTCTCTAATCTCTAGATAAGTTAAAGGGTTAAGGTAAGTATAGGGATGGAAATAAGTCGTCTTTTTAATTCTTGAAATGCTTTCTCACGTTCGTCATTCCATTCAAATGTATCACCCTTTCGAGTTAGCTTGGTCAATGAGGAAGTTAGCAACAAAAATCCATGATGAATATTCAATAATATTCAGGTAATCTCAAACATTTTATCTTCAATCACGGTATTGGGAGGATCCCAATTCAATATGGATTGATTTTTTGTTGGATCTACAAAGATTCCTTGATTATATATGTGATGGTCAAGAAAACTTATTTTAGGAATCCAAAATTTATACTTCAAAAGTTAAGCTTAAAGTTGATCACCTCTAAGAGTTTCAGTACATTTCTAAGGTGACACGCGCACTCTTCATCTGATATAGAATATATAAGTATGTCATCAATAAAGACATAAATGTATCCAATCATAGGGAATGCACTGCAGCCTTGGGGCAGAAGGGAGAAAATTTTGATTCATAAGATCCAAAAGGCTAGATGAGGATTTCTAAATCCAAAAAGCATAACACAAAACTCGAAATGACCATATCTGGTTCGCAAACAAGACTTTGAGATATCATTTTGCTAATCGATTATAAACCAATTGCAAAGTAATTTTTCATAAAATGGTTGTTCTTGCAATTGATCGAACAAATCATCAATCCTAGGAACAAGATACTTGTCTTTTTATTGTCAACTTGTTCAATTGAAGGTAATCTATGCATAGACGAAGTGATCGATCTTTTTTCTTGATTAAAAGAATGGGAGCACCACATGAAGATGTACTAGGTCGAATGAATACATTAACTAGTTGCACTCCTAATTGTGTCTTGAGTCTTTAAGTTCAGCTGGACCTCTAATATGGAGGTATTTATACGAGAATAATGGTGGGAAGCGTATTAATGACAAAATCAACCTCTTGATTAGACGGACTTCCCGATAGATCTTCAGGATATACATCGGAGAATTCTTTCACGATACCGTCTAACTTGGTTTCCGAATGAGAAGTGTTAATGATCGAAGCTAAGAATGCCTCTAGGATTATAACCTCTTGATGTCACATCTGAATAAGGAACCAATATACCAGATGATGGTAGAGACTGTTCGCTGCAATGAAGAACATCGTGAGCTTCCGATCGAGGAACAAATGACATATTGGGAACTTGAGGTACAATAGAAATTAATGGTCCCATCGTAGGCGGTGGAACTCCATGTATATGTACATAATCATAATATAACTAATATTGCACTAGTATCGTCAATTACTCAATTCGTATTTGAGATTGTGGTTGTTGCTCGATAGGAGTCATAGGATCATGAGTAGTGTGTCCTAGAGTTCTTTGAGGAATATGAGAAGAAAAAGGACTCGGATAACCACGAGAAGTGTGTCCCTTGCCTCGTCCTCATGTACAAATTGGAGGTTTCGTAATGACTAAAATGAAATGACACAATATCTATTTAATAAAACATTTCCTGAAAGAAAAAGAAAATATGTATTGCTTTTTCGAAGAAAGAAATAAAAAAATTATAATAATAATAATCCACATGATATTATATAAAATATGCGACAAGGCTCTGATATCAATATAGTTGAGTTGTAATGGCTTGACCAGTGTCGAATACGTCACAACCATTACATTTCTCAATAAACGCAAGGTTTATATCGATTTATACCTCTCAAATTCAAATCGAGCAAAATAAGAAGTTGACATAAAATAAATGAAAATAGATATTTATATATCTAAAAGGTTTTACAAAATACGTAAATAGCTCGAAACATTGATCACTAAAGGATTATATTTACAAACAAAATCTCCTTCCAAAAGATATTTCTGCCAATGGATCATCCGGCTTAAAAATAAGAAAAATATAACCAAGTAGAAGAACCGGAAACGGGGACGATGACTGAAGAATGTCAAATCTCCGGTCCGAATGAGAAGTGTTAATGATCGAAGCTAAGAATGCCTCTAGGATTATAACCTCTTGATGTCACATCTGAATAAGGAACCAATATACCAGATGATGGTAGAGACTGTTCGCTGCAATGATGAACATCGTGAGCTTCCGATCGAGGAACAAATGACATATTGGGAACTTGAGGTACAATAGAAATTAATGGTCCCATCGTAGGCGGTGGAACTCCATGTATATGTACATAATCATAATATAACTAATATTGCACTAGTATCGTCAATTACTCAATTCGTATTTGAGATTGTGGTTGTTGCTCGATAGGAGTCATAGGATCATGAGTAGTGTGTCCTAGAGTTCTTTGAGGACTATGAGAAGAAAAAGGACTCGGATAACCACGAGAAGTGTGTCCCTTGCCTCGTCCTCATGTACAAATTGGAGGTTTCGTAATGACTAAAATGAAATGACACAATATCTATTTAATAAAACATTTCCTGAAAGAAAAAGAAAATATGTATTGCTTTTTCGAAGAAAGAAATAAAAAAATAATAATAATAATCCTCATGATATTATATAAAATATGCGACAAGGCTCTGATATCAAAAGAGTTGAGTTGTAATGGCTTGACCAGTGTCGAATACGTCACAACCATTACATTTCTCAATAAACGCAAGATTTATATCGATTTATACCTCTCAAATTCAAATCGATCAAAATAAGAAGTTGAAACAAAATAAATGAAAATAGATATTTATATATCTAAATGGTTTTACAAAATACGTAAATAGCTCGAAACATTGATCACTAAAGGATTATATTTACAAACAAAATCTCCTTCCAAAAGATATTTCTGCCAATGGATCATCCAGCTTAAAAATAAGAAAAATATAACCAAGTAGAAGAACCGGAAACGGGGACGATGACTGAAGAATGTCAAATCTCCGGTCCGAATGAGAAGTGTTAATGATCGAAGCTAAGAATGCCTCTAGGATTATAACCTCTTGATGTCACATCTGAATAAGGAACCAATATACCAGATGATGGTAGAGACTGTTCGCTGCAATGATGAACATCGTGAGCTTCCGATCGAGGAACAAATGACATATTGGGAACTTGAGGTACAATAGAAATTAATGGTCCCATCGTAGGCGGTGGAACTCCATGTATATGTACATAATCATAATATAACTAATATTGCACTAGTATCGTCAATTACTCAATTCGTATTTGAGATTGTGGTTGTTGCTCGATAGGAGTCATAGGATCATGAGTAGTGTGTCCTAGAGTTCTTTGAGGACTATGAGAAGAAAAAGGACTCGGATAACCACGAGAAGTGTGTCCCTTGCCTCGTCCTCATGTACAAATTGGAGGTTTCGTAATGACTAAAATGAAATGACACAATATCTATTTAATAAAACATTTCCTGAAAGAAAAAGAAAATATGTATTGCTTTTTCGAAGAAAGAAATAAAAAAATTATAATAATAATAATCCTCATGATATTATATAAAATATGCGACAAGGCTCTGATATCAAAAGAGTTGAGTTGTAATGGCTTGACCAGTGTCGAATACGTCACAACCATTACATTTCTCAATAAACGCAAGATTTATATCGATTTATACCTCTCAAATTCAAATCGATCAAAATAAGAAGTTGAAACAAAATAAATGAAAATAGATATTTATATATCTAAATGGTTTTACAAAATACGTAAATAGCTCGAAACATTGATCACTAAAGGATTATATTTACAAACAAAATCTCCTTCCAAAAGATATTTCTGCCAATGGATCATCCGACTTGAAAATAAGAAAAATATAACCAAGTAGAAGAAACGGAAACGGGGACGATGACTGAAGAATGTCAAATCTCCGGTCAAAAGTGATATCAACAACCTAGAAATAAATGTATGGGCAAAGCAAACCACTAGCTTAGTGAGATGATAATACAAACAAACCTTTACATGAGACGTGTCCTCAATGATGAATATTATAAGAGCAAACAAAATATAACAACAATTTAATCAAGTAAATATGTCCTTTAAATTATCATAGGAAACCAACAACTTACACAAAGTAAACACAACAAAGTCGAAAATCACAAGACGTACCAAGAACGTCAAGAAAAGCACACATTATCAGCTATAAAATGAATGAGTAGCCATATCTTCCTCGAACTGAGCTATCCGTAGAGAGTCAGACAAGTCTGTCACTGTACTCTAAATGCTATATCATGAATAACTGTATCAAATATGATTGAGATATCCCACCATGTGACGTTAGTTGAGCCTCACAAACGAATTGTGTCACCTTCCAACGATCACCATCCAATAATAATCTAATACATTTGACAAATGAAAAGGTGCACTCGTCGGATCCCACTCAACTTGGTTTTCCAAGCGATGGGCTACATATTCATCATGTCGTTGTAATTCGAATAGAGATTCGGGCTGCTAATTTCTCGGTACTGAGTTTATCCAACATTGACCAAAAATCCAATATCAAAACCGCAACCCACAAAGTAACTCAACAACATACATAGTCACATATCATGACGACGCATATTTTTCTGAGCAATTATCGAACTAATTCATGAAACAACATATATGCACAAGTTCTACCAATGACCAATATGACTATCCTATGCCAGCAAGGATCTCTATCACATCAACATATCAACATCACACAATTTCATAAAAGAGAATTAAAATAACAAATCATGAGGTTCACACATCCCACAAAGGAATGGCGTCACTGTACTATCAACTCACCAAGTGTAGATCTAGTCGTCCCCAAAATTTGAAGCTGCTTTTGTATCTGTAGTCGATGTTTCTTTATCTAAAGAGGAGATAACAACTAAAGTTCAGCAATACACAAAATATTGATAATATAAGACGTCTTTTAAAACTATAAAACGAAATACATGCTCCGATATAAAAAAAAATTGCCCAAAAAATACCTGAAGATCATCACATATCATCTGTAATGTTTGTGATTTAAGCAGCAACTAAGTATAAGTTCCGAAATTCCCTCAACAAACTACAAAATTTTAATTTAACAGCAGTATATTCAATAATACATAACAAATCATATAAATAGTCGATTGAGATGATTCAAGTGGCTGTGAACAGCTCAAAAAGTTAGCTTTCTATATAGAAGCTCCCCACGGGAGTTTTTTTTTTATAGTTAATAATTGATAAGAAGAGATAACATTGATATTTAGGACCTATCAGGTTAATAATGAACAAATGTCAAGTTTTATGCATTGCTTGCTTGTTGTTTTTGTTGTTTTCGACTACAGAAAATAATATTTTTAATTGCTCACAACTCGCTTACACGCTCATGCACACTCGGTGCTTTCTTTTTGTTACAAACTATGTAGGTCCAGAATTCATTCAACACAAGAAATAAAACACACAATTTAGGTTTGAGTAACACGATATATGCGCGGAAGCCAAATCAAACCTTATGCAAATGCAGCGTAGCTTTGATCGAAGTAGTGTGGATCCAAATTCTACTATGATTATCAAGCAGCAAATCCAAACGATAATCACGTAGTCTTCAATTCGTGTTTTCGGTCAAATGATTGTATTGTGTGTGAGTGGTTTTGGCGCGAGTGAATGAGAAAGAGAGAGAAAGATTTTTCAACAAATTTTTTATTTCACTTTCCAAACTTTACACTCGTAAGCTAAACTTACCAAAACTCTTCTAAACTCTATGAGGACATTTTCTATATATACTTTTCTACGCTTGGTATATATTTACATTTTAGTCCTCTAACTTTCTAATATTTACAAAATTAACCAGTTACAAGAGGAATATGACGATGAACACAATAAATATTCCTAACAAACTATTTTTTAATTCGCGCTCAAAGTGGGGTTCTCTCAGTTCTATTACTCACCCATACTCTCTTTCTTTTTTTACACGTTTACAAAGAAGGTGTGAGGTTTCTACAATATTAATGCCGCTCACTTTATCTATTATCTAATACATGCGTACATATTTATAGTACAAAGCATCCCTCTATGATTGGTTGTAGATAACTTCAAAATTAAATACTATAAAATCTTTTCAATCATGCGTGATCTTTTTATTTTGTTTTTTTTTTCTTGACTTCATGTAACGTTGGGCTGCTCCAAAAATTCTCCTTATCTTTTATTTATTTTTCCTTGTGAGACCCACTTTGAGATTATCCAACAGTTTTTCTTTTCCTATCACGTAGTTAGCATTGAAGAAACAAATTGGACAAACTGAGAGAAATAAGTTCAAGTAAAAAGACGATAAAACACTATATGGTCTTTGGGCTGTAATGTTAAGATTTTGTTTGGGCTATGCTTGAATTAATTTAGTAGTTATAATATAACACCTAAATATTAATTCAAGAAAGGCCCCTAAAAGTTTTAATTTTTATTTTCTAGCCCAAGCCCACATCATGTTCAAGTTTTTTTTTTCTCTTTTCTTTTATACTTATCCTAGTTGTTCCTTCATTCCTAAGCTACGTGAGAGGAAGAAAGAAATGATAGAGAAGAGAAGAAACTAACAGAGAAAGCTTCTGTCTTAATCACCACATGCACGTTTTTGGCTTGAGTTGAGATTTATTAAGGTAACGAAGTTCTAGTTAAACTAATTCACCATTCACTTTCTGTTCTTAGAAAAATCAGTCTGCGCAGCCTCTGTAATACATGATTTTGACCTAGCTAATGTTCTCCGAATCTTATGAACTTTGATTCCATTGAAAGCTAAGTTTCTCAGGTTTCCAGAGCCACTTGAAGCGACTAAATCCGACGTTTCTACGAATTTCTATGATTTTTTGAAGTATCAGCTGTGATTCTAACCGAATCTGTGCGCAGTCACTGTTTTCTGTGATTTTGACACTGTTATACTGCTTAGAATTCTTTAAAACCTAAATTCTTTGGAAAGATAACTTCTGTAGCTTTTCATAGCCGCTTGAATCATTCAAATCCGATATTCCTACGATTCGTTATGAATTTTTGAACAGACAGCTATGAAACTGAATCTATCCGCCGATGAAGCTGCTGTATTATTCAGTTTTGATCCATGTATACTGTTTGCAAGGTTCGAAACTTGTCTCTATTGAAAGATAGCTTCCTCAGCTTTCCATAGCCTCTAGAATTATATAAATCCGATACTCGTATGATTTATTATGAATTTTCAAAAGTGCTGCTGCGAAACAGAAATCTTACTTTTTGTAGATCATTGAATGATTTCGAAATTTACTAAGTTGCTGCTTCAGAATACATTTGGACAGTATTCCAGATACCTTGTAATGATATTCGGACCTATTTTAGGGCAGTTTTCGATACGGGGGCATGTGTTTTGAGTTATAATTTTGAAAGATGTCGATTATTGTCAATTGCTCGTCTAATGTGAAGTTAAATCGTGAACTTCAGTTTTAGGCAGAGGAACGCCGAGCAAAGAGACGAGAGCAGCATCAGACATTGGGGAAGCTTAGGCATTTACGCTGTGAGTTGATAGTACGGGGACACCTTCCCTTCGCGGGACGTGTGAACCTCGCGATGGGTTATTTTATGTCGTTTTCACTAGATTATATGTTATTGTTGGATTATGCACTAGTGAGCCTTGTCGGCTATAGGGTGTTTATATCCTTATGTTGGGCGTTTATGTTGCTTCATGAATGGTGTGAATAAGTATTTGAACGTCTATATGCTTTGGTGAATTGCATTCATGATTTCAGGGATATGTGACGTGACGGCATGTCACTATTCCACGTTGTTAATTTGATTTGTGGAGTTATGGCTGTGATGCCGATGATTTGTTGATGTTGCATATACTCTGTTCCGAGATGTAGTAGCCCGAATGGCCACGTTCGGGTGAGTGAGAGTGGCATATCGAGTAGTAGCCCGTGGCTTGGCAAACCCGGGTGAGTGAGGCCCAACGAGTCACCTATCCATTTGCCACGTATTGATTATTACTGGAGGGTGATAGTTGGGAAGGTAACAAAGTCCAGTACGAGACTCAGCCAACGTTATCGGTGTGGGACATGCATTTCATACATATTTGATATGTTCTTTCACGGTTTAGTTGATACTGATGCTCATGGCATTGTGTTTAGAGTACGGTGATGGACTCGTCTGACTCTCGACGGGGAGCTCAGTTCGAGGGAGGATATGGCTACCCACGCGTCTATATGTGCTATTTGATTTCTTTGATATCTTTGTGATGTTGTTGTGATTTGGATGGTTGTGATGGTGTTCATCGTTGAGGGTACACCTTCTGTGAATAGAAGGTGTGTCTGTATTATCTCCTCACTGAGCTAGTGGTTTGCTCACCCCATATATATATATACTTCTTTCTATCCAGGTTGTTGATATCTCTTTTGTTCGGAGGTTTGCCATACTCGATCTTCATTTCCGCTGTTGTTTCTACCATTTTGGGTACAGTATCATCTTCTTATATTGGATCCATTGGCGGGGATATTTTGGAAGGAGGTTTTGTTGTACATTATTCCTTCGTTGACCGATGTATCGAGACACTTTATATTGTATATCTCCTTTGATATCTATATATATTTTCCTTTATTGAGTACCGTTTCTTTCATGACTATGAGTTGATATCGAGCCTTGCGTTTATTGAGAAACGCGGCGGCTGTCGCGCCTTCGACGCGGGTCGGGGCGTGACATATAATTTCCGTTGATATTTATTTGATGGAAAATAAGGGTGCGTTTGCTAAGCAAAATTCCGTAAGAAAAATAGAAAGAAAGATATAGGTACAACTATCGAAACGAATTATTTGATGCTCTGACTTAATCTTCCGTCGTACTTTCCACACACAAATTCTGCATATCAAACCCGCCCTAAAAGTCGAAGATGAAAATTTTTGCGGCTTTTCCCTCAAGATAGAAGAATTTCGACCGAACGTAGATGCTTTTGACCGTCGACTTTTTTTTTTTTTTTTTTCATAAAACAAGTTTCATCATTCAAATGATGGATATAAACTTAAAACATAACCTTTTCTTTAACACCTAACAAGTAACATATAATGCTATGTTTCTCTCCATAGGGTTTGTGACGCTTCTGTACAATTGGATGGACCGACTGAGAGAAAGAAAGCTTCGTAGAAAAGAAGAGAGTAGTGAAGGCAAGATAAGGAAAAATTGCAGAGTAGTGAACTGATTTTAGTTTTAACAGATACTTTTTGATCTTTAATCTTCCCCTTTTTGTTTTTCCGGCTTTCATGTTGTTCTATTTTGTAAACGATAATCTTCCAGTTATTATTACTGATGTTATGTATCCATGCATGCCAGATGTTATTACAAACCTTAAAGCTGAAGTTTTAATTTTATATTTTATTTCCAAGCCAATTTCTAAACTCTAATGTGGGATTTTCTTTTTATGAATGGTCATGAGCCATGACCTTGAGCTCAGGGGCGGACCCATGTAGGTTTATTTATATCATCAAAATGTTATTTCTTTTATTATTAATTTAGGCATTATGATAGTTATATACAGAGTTCTATCTATTTAGATTTTTATATCTTGTTTCATTTTTGTGGAGTACACATATTTATAATATGCTCGTTGATGTTTGGCTTGCAATTTTATTCTATTTATTCTTAATTATTTTTTCAATAATTTTGATTGTTCATCAAATTTCAGTTGTATTTCTTATGACTATACATGAATATAAAAATGGATAAATGGGGCTAACATTTCTACTATTAACTTAAATATTCCTAAAACGCTAATCCCTCTAATATATATGACTAAAACTATAATTAAACCTTAAAATAATGGTAAGGAAAAAAATTTAATCGAGCCAATCCGGTGATAAAATCCTGAGTCCGCCTCTGTTTGAGCTCTGGCTGCACTAAATAACCATTTTGGCTTGAGCTCTTACATTATCCTAAATAACCATTTCAGCTAAAAGCTACTTTAAATAGTTTATTTCTAATTCTAACACAAACTATCAGCATATCAAACATGAAACAGCAGCAACAATAAACGAAACTATCCAACATTCTTCGATCTTCAATTGTGACAATTGGGAACTAGAAAACAAGTTTCAGTCTCATACAACCTAAATTGTTCATCACAAACTTAAAGAGCAATATATTACTTCTACATGAAACAATTCAATGGTTTTAGATTACAATTTAAGACGTGAAAGCATTATAGTAGATGCGCAAACTATTACAA
Source organism: Lindernia subracemosa (assembly GCA_028392965.1). Classification (NCBI taxonomy): domain Eukaryota; kingdom Viridiplantae; phylum Streptophyta; class Magnoliopsida; order Lamiales; family Linderniaceae; genus Vandellia; species Vandellia subracemosa. Next base: position 958,691 of record JAQPCC010000065.1, read on the forward strand.
CCTCCCTCAGTTAACAAATCTACAATTCTTTCTGATCTCTCCGTCTTTACCAGTTATCACGTCTATAGATCCCATTTTCACCATTGCATCAGCAAACTTCTTAGCCCAAACCGTTCCATACTTAACATGATCCACCACCATCTTCCTCGTCATCGCACTATCAAACAACGTCTGATCCGAGCTCAAAAGTCCCTTACGATTCACCAAATTAACATAATATTTGTTGTCCAAACGATGCGGAGTAATAACATCATTATTCACCGAAGGGTCGTCGTTATTCGACCCCACGCATCTGCTCCTCAACAACTCAGCATGGTTAGCGTCCAACGAAGGGTCACGGCCGAACGTGGCATTAAACATAGAACCCCTATTCGAAAAAGATGAGCAGTGAGAGACCCCAATAGAGTGTGCACCAGAGAGTGTCACCATATCATCTAGAGAAAGCCCCTTTCTTGCGAAGTTGTCTCTCAACTGCGTGGCGTTGAAAAATGGCGGCGGGAGATTTTGAAGCACCTCTGAGCTTAGAGAGACTGTGCCATCTCTTCGACCTGATGGGACATTGTAAGAGATATATCCGACTTTATAAGCGCTGTCTCGTGCTGCAAAGGCTGTTATGTCTGCACACGACACCGAGTTAGGGCAAAGGGCTTCAATCGCTGATTTGGCCTCGTCGATCACTTCGAAGCCTCGGAGGCTTGGGTTGTTTGCTGGGCTGTCTTTCTCTGCCGCAGGTGATCCTTTCACCGAGTCTAGTAATATTGAGCCATCACAACCCTGGATTTTCATTACAATACTGGACGTTGAGATTAGGACGCATAAAGTGAAATCAAAGATTAATAATCCATAAGCTTACATAAGTATTTGTCAAAGAAATATCAAAGTCTATATATATCTATACCCGGACAAAACAATCATGAAAATGCATCCTTATGAGGCCAGCTGCAATTCCAGGATTCATCGACACGGCTCTATTGACAGCTTTACGTACGATCATCTCGGCCTGTGGACATGTTTTGGAATAAAACCCCACTTTCAGTTTCTGGGATTTTACAGCAGTGGTGTGGTGAAATAGGATGAAGAACAGTGCTAACAATGCTGCAAGTTTAAAATTGTTGTGAGAACTCATTTTATGATGGTTAAGGGTTACACTAGGAGAAACTGTAATTGCTTGTACTGTTGGGACTTTCGGTCTGATGAGTGGCTTTATTTATAGTTGATGACTACTGAAGAAACCTTTTGCATGGTGCTTTAACGTGATATTAATAAAATTTTATTTTGGTAACATCATACCATTTTCTAATTAGCTGGCCATAATATAAAGATTACAATATGCCAGGGCGACTTTCTCTTACTCGTTTACTGCAAAAAGGAGGTTTACAATATTATATTTATGTCTAAATAATTGGGTTATCTTATCAGCTTCAGCTGTATCTCGTAACTCTTGTAGGAGGCAGAAAGTTTTTGTCTGTGTCTAAAGATGTCACATCACTTGCAACGATCGACTATATTTTAGCTCTTTAGGAAACATTCAACACCTACATGGTATTATTTGTTTGCCAAGTGGAACTATATTATGATAATATCATATGCATATCATAATATGTACGAGTAGGAATATGTTTCAAGGAAAGGCTTTCTTACGTGTATTTTTATTTTTATTGATTTCGTGTATGTAATAATTTAAAAATTTTATTCAATAAGCAAGTAGGGATATTAAAATTATGGCCTCAGACAATGTTAATAAATAATACTCGCGTTTGGTGGATTCTTCATTTTTTTCTCCGAAGGACTGGGTCTAATTGAGCCAAGCATCAATAATAACTGTTCTTTTCGTTCTAGATGTTTAGGGCAAATATAAAAAAAGTGGGTTGTACTAAAACTATTTTTTTGTTTTTTGTTTTTTTTTTTACCTAAGAAATAATTTCATTCAAGATACAACTCGAATGTCACGAGACAAGAGGGAAGCCAAAGCTTGAGAAGGAGGAACACAACCATCATCCGTATCCCAATCCATATACTTAGCTAAATGATGAGCAACTTTGTTACCCTCACTTCGAACAAAAGGAAATGAAGCAGATGTTAAAAGACCTCATCAGACACAAACAATCCCAAAGAATACCACCTATAATATATCTTGGAGGAAACCATGTTACCCTTTTCGCCTTCCACGATGATGTTGTTCCACAGCCGCAGTGTCTCCCGGGAGGCAATGACTTCGATTACTTCCGCGTCTTGGATTCCTCGATAAAACCTGAAGGTTCGCCAGCCTCTACATGCTCGTCCCAAGCTATGATATGATGCCGATAGATGCACCCTTTCCTTTTAACTTTCCTTATGTATAGATTCATCAAAGTTCAGTTTAATGTCCTTTCCTTATGTCTCTCTCCAGGCAGCTCCAAATGTCCTTCCCTGTGGTGGGAGGTTATTATGTGAAGTGTCATCACTCCCTTCAATTATGGGTCGATCTGCACCTTCTCGAAAGTCCATTTGTTACGATTATCCAGCAAGTAGTTAGAAAACCGCCAAACTCCTCGGCCGACCTCCGCCATGCCCGCATGACACTTGACGGGATCCGAGCCAGCTTCAAGAAGGGTTTTGACGCAGGGCAAACTGAAAAAATGTGTCGAGCATCCTCAAAACCAGAACCGTATCTGCTACACATAGGAACCTCCAAGCATTTTCGTTTAAAAAAGATTTGATGCACATGCAAGAAGATCATCATGCATTAGGCGCCAAGCAAAAACTTTAACACCTGGAATAACGTCTGCCCGCCAGATGAAATGCCATATGAAGGAGGTCCTGCACTCGAGCTAGCTTGTAGTACGCCGATTTCTTTCATGGCCGTCCAATAGGCCGACTTTACTGTGAACGCTCCATTTTTTCCATCTCATTCTGATGAGTCCGCAGGACCCCACATGAATCTCGAAGAGTAGTCATTGAATTATGAGATCGGTAGATGCTCGTCTATGAAAAAAAATTTGTGTTGTGATCCCCGCTTTTAAGCCATTCTGCTTTCCCCCTTTGCCGCCAGTAATCTTCCTCCTGCCGGATTAAGGAACATAAGTCGAGCTGAAGGGTGTCTTCCTCCGCTTTAACTTCGGCCGTTTAAGGTTCAGGTCCCTGTTTCGTATCCCAACATTCTCAGAACATCGGTTCTCCTTCAGCCATCTTGCTTCAAACCGAAAAGGTTTGTTCCTAGAAACTCGAGCAGAAGACCGCGGAGAGTTTTGGATAACAAGTGCATTATGGTCGGAGGATATTGTTCGGCAGTGAAGAAGAGAACCCTAGCATTCGAAAATGAGTTTAGCCACTCGCCCGAACCAGATGCTCGATCAAGTCTTTCGAAAATAATACAAGGGAATAGCGTACGATCATTCCACGTGAAGGAGTCACCCACAAACCCTAAATCCGAGAGACCGCATTGGACCAGAGCATCTTGAAAATTTGTCATCTGCTACACTGGCCGTGATCGTAGATTATCTCCAATAGATTTCTTCCAAAGAAGCTAAGCGGCATACCACCTTTTCATCCCTTGGCTTCAACGCAAAATCCATACATATTCAATTTCTGTCGAATTGTTTTGAAGTGCTGCTTTCAGATCTTTGTTTCTGTAAATTTCATAAACCCGGGCAATTTTCTGAAGCCCGTGAACCGTCAAGGTACATCCCAAACCACGACAGTTCCAAAGTAAGAGATTCATATTACTCGGCTTCAAAGTAAGATATTGTACCATCATTCTACATATTTCATACCAACTTATGGTATCACGCAGTACCAAAATATTAGCAACACATAAATCGAACCAATCTATAGAGACTATAGCGAATAATCTCAAAGGGACAAACAAACCATAATCGAGTACTAAAATGCCATAATCTACGAAATAGATAAACTACGAGAGACGGTCAATGAACCTATTGTTGGGAATATGTCATCTAATGTCGTACGAGGATTGAGGGTACAAGGTCATTTTAGTAATATGTAATGTTTGGCTTCGTTGATTAGATTCGGACGATTTTGTAAATCGAATAATTTTGAATATATTCGTGTCCTTTTTGTATTTATGATCGACAAGGCACATTAGTTATTTGTCAAAAATATAGTTACTAAGGCGTTTAATAAATAAGTAAAATCCAAACACTACTAGTTTTGCCAACGATTCTGTGGGATAGAAAGGGGCACCAGTGGGCTATTATTCTATGATGTTAAAATCGTCCACAAGTCTAAGTCTCCAGTAGGGTGACTTGATCGACGAGTACGACTTGTTTGTCGATGGGTCCTAAATAATTGTGCCAGTCATTCACTTGGGAAGTGGAAGCATGTGACATTGATACATGACGAATCAAGAGATTGTCTATATTTGGACACTGACTGGTAGTCGACTCAATCACACGTTGGAGCAATGATCGAGTGACTGACTATTATAGTCTACGTGAACCTTAGACCGAAGGGGTCAATGCCGGAGTTGGCTCCAGGGTTTTGACTTGGCACTACTCAGCTAGGCCCGATTGCAGAGTGCATGGGTCGGCGGCAAAATGCGGTTTTGACGTTGGAGTGCAATTGTCGGGTTTGGCCACCGAGCGGGATTCACAGCCTCGAGTAAATCGGGGCATATATACTGTGGGAAGTTCGGGGAATGGAAAATTAATAAATCTCTGGCCTGAGTATCAAACTGACTCGCGATAGTCGTGGAGGGCAGTTACATGATTTCACCGTCACGAATGACATATAGTCGAGTCCAATGAGTTTGACTAATTGTGGCTATCACTCGACCTAGACATGTGTGAAGGGTTTATATGTAGGACGAAAATCTATAGTCAGTTCGTGAGTAGATCAAATTAGTGCTCCAACACGGGATCGGTTCGGTACCACAAGATTAGCTAGGTGAATACCGAACTCGTGAATTCCTCTCAGAGCCGGTTGAGACGAATCAAGAGAGTCGGACTTAAAAAGGATCTGAGGTAATGACAAAATGAGAGACCGGGCTAGGCGCCGGATCGCCATGATAGTGTTAAGGCTAGGCCACGCCTTACTTAAATAAAGTGTACTGAAATATACTAAATTAATTAGTGGATAACTATATTAAGAGTGCAAAGGGCAAAATTGGAATTTTATACCTATTAATTTTCGAAATTAATATAAATATATATATATATATATATATATATGTGAAATATTTTCGAAAATTTAAATTGGATTTAAATTTAAATGTTTAAATTTGATTTAAAGTTGGTAAGAGATTGGTTGAGATTTTTTCTCCAGATTTGATTTGGTCCTGCCTTTCTTGAAGAGGATCTTTAGAAGATCTCCAACCTCTTACCGTAGAAATTTAGACCACTATATATTGTGCTGGGGCACAATTTTTGAGACATGCTTTTGAATAAAAAAGAAAACCTTCGAAATCTCGTCCTCTTCGTCTCTCTCGGCCGCACCGCCTCTAGCCATCCAAGGAGGTTCGGACCGAGACACACCGAAGGGTCGTGGTCGTAATTAGGGTTCTAAATCCCGAGCTCATCGTCGATGTTGTCGGTCTAGTATCTGTTTAAATAATTGCGAAAAAAACCGAATCTTCTCTATGGTTTCTGAAGTTCAAATCCCATTCATTGCAAGCTGTAGGGGTTAATCACTAACATATAACTGAGTCCTATGTTTCTTTTTCTCCATGCTGTAGTAACTACCTTTCGTACTCCGAAAAAGCAGCAAACCGCACGCTACGCCTAACAAAGACACGGCCCACCACGATATAAACGTCGCCCGGTAGCAATCCCGCCCGACGCACACCGTCGTCGCTTCATCCTTTTGAACGATATTTCCGTCGTAGCTTCCTATGTTGTCTTGGTACCCCTTAGCTGCAAGAATGCTGTACAGCAATGACCCGATAGGTATATTCATGATCAATACGTTGTGATTTATTCCCGCCCTCTCCGGTCCGAAAAGCTCCGACGTTATGGACACTGCCGCCGAAAACACAAAGCCCGAGCCCAGCCCGATTAAGCCCGTCGCTGCAACAAGCGCTGCCTTGCTGCCGGACAGAAAGAGAACGAAAAACGCTGCTGAGCTTGGAACTAAGGCAACAGCAAACCACCCCGTCCTCGGGTAATAAAACTTCCTGCTTGTGTTTCGTTCATGACTTAGAATCATTGCAGAAGTATTAAGCTACTGAATGTTCGTATACTTACCGATCATTGAAGTAGTCAGGCGTGGCTGAAAGCAGGCGACCAAAGAATGAAAATGCAGAAAAAAGAGAGACGAGCGAGGTAATATCTCCTTGACAACCTAATGACTGCGAAATCTGTCCTAGATTGTTGCTATAAACTATTCCTAAGGTTCCACTGCATAGATACGCTGCGTAATAGAGCCAGAAATCACACGTACGAACGAGCGATCTAACTGAGTGTTCGTTTCCTAAGATCCCGCCGATGCGAGAATCTTTACAGCACGAGCCAGAGAATTCGTCTGCGTAATAAGAACCATCGCTTGTCCCCATGAGCTCTAAATGGACATCAAGCTCATAATCACCTTTCACTCCTCGCCCGAGAATGTCTTCATACAAGGAGATCAACCTTGAGGCAAATAAGGGAAGTGCGAGCAAAGTAATGGCTCCCGACAGCACTAAGCGGGACATAAATACGCCCCGTGAATCTGATGATGTCAAGCTCCATATCAGGAGATACGATCCCGTTATTACAGCGGAGAGAGTTAGTAACTTGAAATGAGCAGAATAATGGTGCCGGGCGGCGGATTCTTGTCGGACGGCTGATGCTTTAAAAGGCGAGCGGTCGATTAGGAGGAAAAGGGCAACCACGGTGAAGGGGACGGCTGCGTTTAGAAGGAGGTGCAGTTTGTCGTCGTTTGGGTCGATCGAGTGGGCTATGAGGTTGTACATTGCGCCGCTTACTCCGTTGAAGCTTATAGTAAGGGAGAGTGGTAGTTGTCTGTTGGCCGTGAAGTTGTTGATGATGAGGACGTAGCACACCGTGTTGAACCAACATATGCTGCAACCAGCCACCATAGACAAGAATAACACCTAAAAGAAAAATAAATAAATAAATAAAGTACGCTAATTCTAAAATTTAATACTTAGGCTGTGGTTGGTTTGATGAAAAGCCCAGAAAAGCCCATATAATATAAATAATCAGATTTAATATTGTGTTTGGTTTAGTAATTTCAGCCCGGATTTAATATTTCAGCCCGTGTTTAAACCAAAAGCCCGTTACAAGTAAAATGAATTAAAAAGCTGAGATAAATTATCTTGGGTTGTTGGATAAATTTTTTATCTTGGGCTTTATCTTGTGCTCATAACCAAACGGACCCTTAGGTTGAAAGAGATTTATATTTTTCGACATTCAATCTCAGATTTACTCAACATGCTCAAGCTTAAAGCTTGAAAAAAATTCAAATAAAAATAAAAAAAAATTAATAACCACTATATTGTAAATATGTCAATGCTATCCTACCCATTTGGGTTGAGATTGTGACATGTGTCACACCCTCCCCATTTGATGTGTTAATCTTAGCACCATCTTTTAGATGGAACACATGTCACAATCTCGATCCAAGTGGATATAACCCAAGTAGGTAGAATCTTGTAAATATTAATTGACAAAATAACGTAATATTTTAAAAGTTACGAGCTAAGAAGAAATTAAATTTCTCAGTTGACAGGGAAACGATTCTTTCTTTTCGAGAAAAACACTGCAGCAAACAAATAAGCAACAACAGGGCCATTCGGTGTCAGAGAAAATGCCTGATCTATTTTGAGATATAAGAAAGGGTGAAAACTTCGATCTCACTGAGCCCATATTTTTCTTGTGTAGTAGGCCAGTTGCAGAAATTAACAGTTCGCGGCGAAAGCTTTTTTTTTTTTTTCATGAAGTTGGCCCAATTTCTTTTTATTTTTCCTCTTTCCTTTGGCTTGACTTAGCTTAATGGCAAACATCATTGTGAACCCTACTCCTCAAATGATCTATATATGCCCCCACCCAATATTAACCCGAGGAAAATAAAGGCATATAATGTTTCATAATAATGTGAATTAGAACTATAGATAGGACATTGTAGTAAGTAAGAATATTAAAATAATTCTAGAAAGCAAGTACGTAGGTCGGTTGGTGGACAATAATGAGACACACACGACAGTTCACCAAACCTTAACAAACAGAAATGCATTCGTAGCAGTTCCATTCCATTGCATCGTTAGTTTGGTAAGTAGGTACACAGTTAAGAAGCAAAGCATCTTTGTCTTAAAATGAACTAAATTAATATTTAGAGAAAAGAAAAGTAGAACTATACCGTAGAATAAGGAAAGGCGACGATCCTTTGAATCACCATCCACTGCAAGCCATAACCTACGAAGCCCATGGAAGCAGCAACAAACATGACCAACGATAGCGGCAGATACAACAAAGACACACCACAGCACCATCCGAAGATCTTCCCCATGTCCGAAGCCACTGATATGTAATTCAACTGCGCCTGCGATATGGCCAGAACTGATTTAAGCTCGGTCGAGTACGATGAGAAGTTGAAGTTGGTGCCAGTGAAGGCTTGGATCCATGTCGTGGCCACTAATATCATCCATTTATTTCTTGATGATTCCATTTAATGGGACGATGGTTTTCTTTGGAAGGTTTGATAATTTGGTGGTTTCATCGGCTTCCCATGTTTGGTGGTTATAACTAAAACACCAAGTGCGTGGGGTACATCAGACAGAAGGAAAGAAAGTGTAAAGGGAGCTTTTCTTTGAGTGGAAGCTTGTAATAAGGTATTTTACATGAATGAGATTTTAGTGGGACATTTTAAGGGCATCACTTTATTATTGTTTTGGGTTATTAAATAAACCTAACATCAATGATAGACGTTTGTTTTAGCTGGGCTCTTTCTTATATTATATGACTTGTTTAGATTTAATCTAAATTGAATTATTGAGAGAACAACTATTATAAAAATATGTTATTGTGATAATTTAGTGTAGGGTAGACGAGTTGACTCATTTTTTAGGCTCTAACTCGACGAGCGTTATGCTTTCAAACTAGAGCTTGAGTTCGAAAGTAAACAATTACGCTTGATGTTGGCTGGTGAGCTCGTTGAAGCTTAAAGCTCAAAATAAATTATGTTAAAAAAAATTTGAAAATATAAAATGATTCGATAAAAAGCTCACTGCAATAGGAAACTCAGATCTTTTAGCATATTTATACTGTAGTTGTCTAAATACCTTGCAACGTTTGAGTCCAACAATTTTCCTTCAAAAATAACTTGAACCACATGTTAGAATAATCTATAAGCATACCCATCTTTCTTCGCCTCATAATAACTTGAAATGTATCGTCTACTAGCAATAGCCTGTGAAAAAAAACTTTTTGAAACGTATTATCTACTATCAATATAGCATGTGAAAAAAAAATCGGACATTGTGTCAAATGCAGATGGAAACATATATTTGTTTCGAACCTAATACTCAATCATTCAGCCGCCAGAGCCAACTGCAAATAATAGTAGTGTCTGCGGTTATCAATTGGCCTGTAAGGCAATCACTGATTATAGTCTCCTCATTAGCATCGTCAAACCGGTTACAACAATGTCAAAACCGATAGATATTGTATAATTTCTATCATACTAATTGATTCCTTGCCCGATGGTATCTGGCTTCATCGTGTGAAATCCAACTTGCAATAACATGTTGTGTAAATCCCTTCTTTGACAGATGAACCTTCTTAGTCAAGTGGTCACGAAATTGAATATTCATGCATGTTTTGCTAGTTGTTGTCCTATATGTCCGCCCAAAACATTCTGATGTTGCAAACTCTATAAAATTATTTACTCCACGCACAAATTATTCATACTTTAGTTTACTCCTCGCACAAATTATTTACACCCCATACAAATTTTCAGTACATTTTTGGGGTTAGACCTATATTTGTGTCTTTGTTTTTATCCCACACTGGTTGAGAAACAAAGGCATGTGAGTTTTCTTTCCTATATAAGGAGGGTTATACCGTGTAGTTTATTCACAATAAAAACGGTAAAAAGTTAATTTGTCGTAACAATTAACTCTAGGAAAATTCACTTATGGTGAGAGTTTAGGTTAGCGTGTTGAATTACTTTACGATTGTTGGGCGTCAGGTTTGGGTGTAGGCGAGCGTAGAAGAATTATGTTATTGTACGTTTCAGATTGTGGATTTTCTACGGCCTTGCTGTGTGGGTGGGGTTTTCCTCTTTCTAAACAGAGGGTTTTCACATTAAATCGTTCTGTTGTTATTTTCTCCATTTATATTTTTGTGACTGCGAAAATTTCGGTGCAGTCAGAATTCCCAACAAGTGGTATCAGGTCGGGGTTAGCCTAGTTAGTGTTTTGATTATGCTCTATGGTTACAACATTGTCTGATCTTCCACATCAGAAAAGATATCCACACTAGTACAAAATGTAGCATATGTGACGTCACTATAGGCGACGGTTCCTAAAAAACCGGCGTCAATAATACACACGGGGACTTTTGGTAATACTTTTAAAGTAAGTAAGACTATAGGCGATGATTTTTATCACACAGACGTCGCCTATAGTATACTAATATTATATGCGATGATTACGTGATAAAAATCGTTGCTTATAGTCTTACTTAACCCTCTGTCGACTTCATTTGCACGAACACTCGACACACACACAACACCGCAACCCCGACGTCGATTCAATCCAGCCGACGTCGTTCGACCACCAGGCACACCCCAGAAGCAGTTATAACACCCCTTACATAAATCATTAATGTCAATTAAATTCGAAAGGTATGTTTTTCACTTGAAACATAATTTTCGAAAATTTGGGAAGTTCTTATGATTGCTTTGAATCCGCCGGTTTCATTTGCATTGGGAATGTGTGGGTTTGCTATATCAATCAATTGTTGCCATTAATTTTGAATTTATACTCCTACTTGAAGTTTTTTGTTCGAAAATTAAGGTTTACAGTTGCAAAAGATTGATTTAGAAAGTTAGGGTCCATCGGTTATATACCGTTGTTAGTTCTTGAAAAGGATGCTCAAGCTCACGAGGCTTTCAAACGCCAAGTTCTTATCATCTTTCATTTCAGTTCTTGAAAAGGTACATTTCTTCCCATCATTCTTTTTATTGGTCGACCTCGATTTTTGAGTTCTATTACATTCTTTTTTTATTCCATAGATACTTAGTTTATGATCTTAGTAGAAATAGGGAATTCCTAAAGGCTGTTCGCTTTCAGAGCTTTCTCATAGGTCAGCTGTAAGCTGTAAATTGACCTTCTCGCTATCTCGATATGTATATTTTTATGGCTTTGCAGTTACATCAACTAAGGACTTCCTTATAGGATTTGAGACTTGGTAGAAAGAGACTATTATCCAAGAAGGTAGAACTAAAGAGAGATGACTCGGTTTCAGCTTTTGCATCATGCGTTTTTTATGCTTTATTTTTCTTATAAAGCTAAACTGTTTATTCCATGCTAAATATCGCCTTCTTTCTTTCTTCCGCAGGAGGCTGCAAAGAGGATGTCAGATGATGGCAAAGACAAAACAAAATATAAGCTCCTACCCGGTGAGTCCAACAATGGTGCTGCATTGGAAGCTAAGGACACAGAAGAACCGAAGGTGATAAATTTGTTTTACTAATATTTATCGCATTTTCTTGTGAACATAAACCAATTTACCTTTATTTATTTTGAACTATTTCAATGTTAAAGATATTTGAAGACGTTGCTTACGACGATGAAATGGTTAATGAAGTACGAGAATTAAAGTCTGAATACTTTAAAAAAAGTTTGTATAGTGACGTGAGTTAGAATATATACTTTTAATAGTCGAACTTTGGTGAATTGTTGAATTATTTGATTGAAATGGTTAATAAATTCTGTTTGATTGTATTGTTGGGTCGGTCGTTGGACTGAATTGTTGGGTCGAAACTGTATCATTGCATGTTTATTGGGATATAGAGAAGAAAATAATAGGAAAAAAAAACACAAGAATAAGCCCAACAACTGAGCCGATAACGTAGTATAGGCGCGGTTCTGGTAACAACTGTTGCCCATAACACGACAATAGGCGACAGTTCTTGTAACAACTGTCCCCTATATTCAAGTATGGGCGACGATTGTTATAACAACCGTCATCTATACTCAAGTATGCGCGATGCCTAACAATCGTTGCCTATTCTCATTTATGACGTCGGGGCTCTGGGCGTCGCCGAGAAATCGTCGCCTATAGCTCATAACAACCGTTGCCCATTACGATTTTTGCACTGAAATTCGTGTTCATTAATCCATGACGATGTACGAAAATAGGTTTTCGAATATGACGAGATTTGATGTGGAGAAGTTTGACGACAAAATTAATTTTGGCTTGTGGCAGATTCAAGTTATGAGCTCGAGCTCGATTTTCCTGAGCTCCAACCGAGTTTTAGTTGAGCCAGCTCAACTCATCTTTCACCTCTAATATGGATATCTTGGGGCCCCACTGAAAACTTTCATACAAAATTTCTCGACGGGGATCGAGTCATTATATGTAGGTATCCAGACAATCATGTTAGACATTGAATTTTTAAATTTAAACCCGTCGAATAACATTAGATTTTTCTCATGTTCAATTTTTAGGGAGAAAGCCATCGAAAATTTCGTACTAGATATTTCAATGGGATTTCGGTCGAGAATAGTAAGTCTTAGTAGACAAGCATGTCCAACCACTTGTTTAAAAGGATTAGCGCAAAATTTTCACTTTTTCCGATGGAAATAGCATTGAAAAATCAATTGAAAATAATAATCTTGAAGACAGAAAGAAAAATGTTAGAAAATCAATGGGAACTCAGTTGATAATATTTTCGACCGAATTTCCACAAAAGATTCATCAACGTTGCGTCATATTTTTTCCGACGAAAACTCCATAAAAAATATTCTCGACAGAAGCCACGAAAATTTCGTCGAAGTAGGTTGGGACAGATATTGTAATATAAAACTCTATTTCAGATGGTCAAGAAAAGACAATTCTGAAACTAAATACAAAAACATATATGGTTCAATCTCAAGCCTCTATAGCACAACATAACGCCATTATTAAGTTCACAATAAGCATCTTTTCTCCATACAAAAGGAGAAAAGCACACTTTTTATTCCACTCAGAAACAGTACCACAGCAGAAGCCGAAGACAACGCTGCTGTATACGACCATTATATAGGAACATTAAAACATCCAAACTTAGCTAATCCTGCAAGGAAGAAAAAAAAAGAAAACGAAAAAACAAACCAATAAGATTATTTAATATATTATCAACTAGGGCCCATAGAAAATAAAAAAGGAGAAACAAAAATTGGCCAAAACATATAATTTTCTTACTTGGAGCAATCCGTAGTAGGAGAGACTTCGAAAGGCAAAGAGATCCCACAGTTACCAGGAAGAGCCTTTGCGAGCGCAGCGTTCACATTCATATTGCCCGCAGTGTTCTTTATGCATTGACAAGCAGTTTGTTTGTCAGCCGTGGACTGGGCGCTCGAAGCCAGGTTCGACGCACCCGCACAGCAAGGTGCTGGCGGTTTCCCGCTCCCAGTCCTTAGATAGTTAATGCATGGCTGCAAATCTCTGACCACGTCGCTGCACGTTATTGCATGCGCTGGCTCGAGTAAGAAAAGGGTTGCGATAACTAAGGCCGTGAAGCGAATTAGTGGGCTCGAAGAGGCCATTGTTGCAAGTTATCTAGTGATAATGGTGGTGTTTTAGCTTTGAGTGTAGGGTTTTTTATAGGCATTTTCTTTGTAGGGTTTTCTTTGGAATGAAAGTGATTTTTGATGAGTTGTTTGAAGGAAAAATGTTAAAGAATTGATTGAGTGTAAGAGGTGAGATCGGTGAGGCAAACGTTTCAAGGTGGAAGATTCAATGTTTGAAGCTATTGAAGGTTTGATGCTTAGCTTGTAGATTTTAGCATGAATGATTAAATACCTAATCTTTCTTGTAAATTGATTTTTTATATTTGAACAACTTTGCTAACCCCATTCGGTGATAATTATTTATTTAGGCTATTTTTTCTGATCCATCTTACTGCAAAACACAATAGAAAAATTGATGAATATATGTAAACGAGATTATTAAGAGGGGATCCATATATGTATTCGATTTAATAATGTTCAGCATCTCTTTCAAAGGAAATGTATTATAGAGCTAATAAAAAATGAAAAATGATAGACTTGGGAAGGATTCGTAAATAAAGCAAATATATAATATTCTGTCTCAGATTTTCCAGCTGTTTCCTGAATATACGTTACTCTTACTACCAGCCCAGGACTCTCTAACTTTGACTATATCAGTTTCTTGCCGCTTTAATCAAAAGTAGTTTAATGCAAATATAATATATTACTAACTATGTATGCGGTAAATACATTATATCTCTCGGAGAAATAGGTAAAGACTCATTGTCGTCATTAATTAAAACAAGTTGTTTTGGGCTCTATTTATTTTTTTACTATATTTAGGGATATTGCATTAATGTTAAAATTGAGTGGAAAAACATCAAAATGAATTTCACCAAAAAAAAAAAACAAAGAAAGACATCATTTTATGGGACAGGAGAGTTTAAAATATTTCAGAAAGAACAAAGTTTTTTGTTTGGGCTAATTGAAAAGATGGACTATGGAGCTCAATTGAATCGATTGCAGAACAGTTTTAATGAAAGAGAAACAATCTCCATTTCTGTTAAGAGAGCTCAGAAAAACAAAATCACTTAACACTTAACACTAGGCTAAAAGACCATAAAACCTAATTAAAACAGAATAATTCCAAAAATACCCCTAGAGCTAAATAACGTATATTGTATTATTCTTCTTGATCTTCACTTAACACTGTCTGATTTTCACATAATCATTCAACTAATGCCGTTTTTGGTCCTCAACTAGGCTATGAGCGTTTTTGGTCCACATGTTCCGAGATACCACTTTTACTACACAATGTTATCGATTTTTATCGTTTTGGTCCACCTGTTAATTTAATCTTTAGTTGGACGGATTTTTCGTTTATCAAACATTTGGGAAATAGAGTAAGTAACCCATTATCTTGCTAAATTTCTTGTTTTTGATGGAGAATGTTTGTCTCCACCCAGGCCCGTAGCTTATGCGAGGCCAGTGAAGCGGTCGGCTCGGACTCAACTTTAGAGGGGGCCAAATATTTTTCATACATGTATATACATAAGCCAACATTAATTTATTTTTTTATGGATCAAAAAATAGTGATTAGGATTGTGAAGATGAAAAAAAAAAGCCACGTGATCATATCTCATATTAAAGTTGATCAAGAATTATTTCGATCAATAATGTCACAAGAACGATTGAATAGGCTAGCAATGCAGTTGATTGAAAAAGAAATATTCGGACAACTAGATTATGTAGATTAGTATTTCTGCCTCTAAAATATCTAGACGAGTAGTATTTATATTATTAGATTAAGTATTTATTGAACATTCAACTATGAAATATATTTATACTAGCTTTTGTCAGTGCAATGCACGAGTTTAAACTATATTTAATTAATACAAACTAATAAGATAATTAAATTAGTAAGAAAAAATGTAGAATAGGAAGAGAAGAAATGATAAAACTGTAAATATCGTATGAATTGGTGAATATTTATAAGAAATTGATCGATTTATATAAATTAATATATATTTTAAAATTAACTCAAAATGATTTTTTTGTATTAAATAAACGAAATAGAGACACAATTTTAATTATCTTACATTTCTAGTGTAGAAATATACACATTATTTATTTATTTTTGTTTGAAATGTCCTTTCATTTCTTACCGTTATACGCGTGTCAATAGAATATATTAGTGAAGAAGTGGCTTAATTTTTATCCCTTTGTTTATAATGTGGATAGTTTTAGTTGTTAATTATTTTTTCTTACAAATTAATAATTGATTTTAATGTAAAAATAGTGTGTAACTGACAATTGAAATCGTGATTTTTTTTTATAACATAGTGGAAAAATTTAATGATAGAATAAGACACATGACACATCTATAAAGAAATTACACTTAAATGTATATATAAGATTTCTATTTCTTATTTAAGTTACATTTAGGGTTTAAATTTATGATATATTATGTATCTAATTAAAAAAAATTACTTAGGAAGGGTTCGGGGTCCGAATTTTGAGGTTCACTTCAGATCCTGAATTCTTTAGGTACCGAAGGATTTGTAGAGCGATTTCAGATCATTTTGATAAGAACAGAAAAGGCTTTGAGAGAGAGAATTTTTTTTATTCTGAAAATGATAAAAGCATGCTAAGCTAACTAACTAACTTACTCACTTAACTAATAAGCTAACTAACTAGTGAATAGAGTAATTAATAACATGAGCATGCTGAGTTATGTAGCTCGAAATCAGAATCAGGTGGCTCGGGATCAATAAGTTCTTCATTCCCCTCCCAGGTTGGTGATTGATGGAAGTCCTTCAAGCCCAACTTGGCAGAGAAGTGGTGAAATAATGGAGGAGCAAGTGGCTTTCTTAATGTATCTGCTAGTTGCTGTCGAGATGTCACATGATGTAAAGAAATGAATCCATGTTTGTAGTGATCTCGTACAATATGGCAATCAAGCTCGATATGCTTGATCCTTCAATGAAAAATAGGATTTTCAGCAATGTGAATAGCGGCTTGATCGTCACAACATAATGGGATAGGGAGATACACTGGCAGATGAAGATCACTTAAAAGATAAGTGATCCACTTTAGCTCACACACTGTAGATGCAAGGCTGCGGTATTCAGCTTCAGCTGAAGAGCGGGCAAAGGTGGATAGTGTCTTTATTTTCTAGCTAATGAGAGAGTTCTCAAGAAAGATGCAGAAACATGTTAGTGATCTTCGAGATACATGACAAGAAGCCCAGTCGGAATCACTATAAGTTGTGATAGAGAAATCGTTTGCAGCCGAGTAGAATAAACCAGGAGATGGATGTGTTTTGAGATAGCGAAGCACAAGGATCATAGCAGACCAGTGAGCCATACGATGAGCGTGAGTAAATTGACTAAGTTGTTGAACAGAATATGTAATATCTACTGGTCTTGTGAAGCCAAAATACAACAGCTGTCCAACTAGAGACCGATATCGAGAAGGATTATCTAGTAGACGACCACATTCGGCCTCCTTTGGGAAGTTATACTGTCGTGTCGTGGCATTGGAGTAGTGTCAAGAAGATCCAGAAATTATTTGCGTTGGTTCAGTTAGGTATATCCCAGCATTTGTTTGTACAATTTCTATTCCTAAGAATTAGTGAGCTGCGCCAAGATCTTTAATGGTGGAAGCAGTATCAAGGAAGACTTTTACTTGTGCGATCTCTGATAAAGAAGATCCTGTCAGAAGTACGTCATCCACATAATCCGACAAAGCTAAGAAAATGTCCCTTTTCGGAGAATGAACGAGCAATGATCATGAGGCTATTGAACAAAACCATAATTCTGTAGCTTAGAGGTAAACTCTTCGTTCCATTTTCGTGAAGCTTGCTTAAGGCCGTATAAAGATCTTTTGACTGCGCAAACTTGATTCTCCTTGACTGGAACAAGACAGGGCGAAAATATGAATAGCTTGTTTCGATGCATATAAAAAAAGATTGGACTTCCCACATATTCCATACTCAACAAAATATGTCCCGTCCATCACAATACCAAAGAAGGAAAAGACAACTAAAATACATTTCTTCCGATGCGGAAAAGTTCTGCAAGATCATGAAACTGGCCATGGATATCCCCACAAATTGTCACGGGACTTCTCACTGGCTGCATTTAATTGAAGGTAATGATAAAATCTAAATGGGACAGAATGAATAAGATATAACTTAAAAACTCATAAGTGGGCTGAAGCAAATACTGTATGAGCATGTCAATGGAAAAATCAAGGATGCATACTGAAATCCAAGAAAGCAAAAATTTCTGCACGCAGAGCAAGCATAAAGTTACAAGCGCCAAGAAACGGTGAATCCACAAGTAGTTAAATATTAATGACACTGACACATCCAAGTTTTGTAGTTCGAAATTGGAAACATGCTTCAAGGGAAAAAAATTGACAGTAAATAATAACCATATTGTGGATTATAAACGCACCGCCTGAGTCTGTTAATTAATTATTATTATTATTTTATTGCCTGCCATATGGAGAATCTAGTTACAATCAAGATTATACCCAGAAATATGAACACTGAAACAGATAAGTTATGAAAGAACCTACACAAGATACCAATGGCATGACTAGAAGAATTGAAGAAGAAGAAGAAGAAGAAAAGCGTACCTGGACATTACTTTCCTGCATTAGTATCTCTCTAGCTTTCTCGCAAAGCGACCTAACCTATATTATAATGATACGTATTCTCAGTCTAGCTATACAAGAAAATATAAGGTGAGGCCGAAATTATCAGAAACAACAATTTACTGTAATGGGGTCAAAACATGGATCAAGAAACATGTGAATATCCTCTAATTTACTCACCTTGATGTGTTTAACAGTCAAAACTAAAAACTAATGCTGCTAAGAAGTTGGGAGTTCTCAACTTTTTTGACCAAAATGTCCCATACAATATGTTACCTCCAACTTTCGTTTCCTATGAGCATACTCCTTTCCTCATATTACCTGAATTGTCAAATGGCCTAGAACTGTTCTTCGCATGTCTGCTCGGTTTTCCTTTTCTGTCATCAAACTTTCTTCAGACACCACTAATATTAAAAAAAAAATCGCAAAAAAAAGACCACTCTACCAAGTCTCAATCACCGAACAAACACAACAAGCCCACAAGGCACACAAGCAGTAATCTTCTCCAAAATGCCACTTACAATAGTATAGGTAAAATATTGTATCGATTCACCAGAGATGAAAATCTAAAGAATTTCTTTTGAATCATTAAACATGTCCATTTTGCGTTAACTGCAAATTCCATGAGAAAATTTCTTGGCCAATTCAAAACTCTAACTATAACCAAGAATCAATCAACACTACACCTCGCTCCAATTAATAAAAGGCTTCCCATTTCCAAAATGCAAAAACACAAACACCCAACAATCGGCAAACACAATAGCAGATCTGCGTATTAAACTGCAAGATATGGGGAAAAAAAATACGAAATTCAACAATAAAAGAGATAGAAAAACCAAACCTCGGCCTCAGAAAGAGGTTTGCATTTCATTAGTTGCGCATCTTATTGTCAAGATCGCTGTTTGAGCCCGGACCATCGTCTATCTCCATCGTGACGATCTTTACTTCGGGCGACGTATATCAAAATCTGAAACAACGCCGCTTCCGGGATTCAGACAGAGAGAGAGTGAAGCGGTGGGAACGAGGAAAGTGTAGTGATGAAAATGATTCAACCGAGGCTGGGCATAGCTTAGCTTAGCTTATAGCTCTCTCTCCTTTTCTCCGTCGTTTATTTCGTCGTCTCCGATCAGACGCATCACACAGATAATTTTGATAAAAGCGATCGGGTACATAAAGGAATTAAAGAAAAGGGATAGATTATGAAAATTACCAAAAAGCTGTTAATATTACGTAGGGCTGCTAAAAACTAATCCGATCCGCCAACCAGACACGAACGGCACCCGAAAATAGCAGGTTTGGGTTGACATTTTCAACCTGTTTAAGTAATTGGGTCAACCCGAACCCAATCCAAATATTAATTGGGCCAGGTTAGGGTTCAATTTTTTAACCCGAAATCAACCCAACATCAAACCGTTTATCAACCTATTTAACTCATTTACATATTTGATTTTAAATTAATTCTCAGCTCATTTAGTAATCCATAATTTCGATTCACAAATCGCACATCCCAAAGCCCTCGCCGGTGGTCTGACGATGAATTATGCGGAGATGTCATGAAGATGAGGGCGAATGAGCATGGTTGAAAGTTCGAGTCAAATATCTATGGCTTAGGTTGATAGTTGATGACTATATGATATAACTTGATATTTAATTATGTTTGTGACTTTTGTTATTTGGAACTTTAATTGTTTCTTAATTATGTTGATGTTTTAGAAAAAAAACTGCTTTTTTTTAATTGTTTAGTTTAATTTTGATTTTTAATTCTGTTTTTTTAATTATTTTCTTGTTACTTTTTTTTTTATTTTAAACGGGTTGACGGATTAATGTGTTGGATATGAGTTAAACCAGGTCGGGTTTGAGTTCGATATTTCAACCTGTTTAAGTAAACAGATCAGGTTAGGGTTGAAGTTTTCAACCCGTTTATTAAACAGGTTGAACCCGAATATGACCCAACCCGACCTATTTACCACCCCTAATATTACGTAACAACAAATAATATTACTTAAGCATATTTAGATTTATCGAGTTTTCAAACGAATTAAGCATTTCGAAAAAAAATCGAGTACAAAAAATCAAGAGAAAAAAAAAAGCAGCGAACAAAGTCGAACGATGGGGAGAGTAAGACCAAAAAGGAAGGCTGTCGAAATGCCAAACCGTAGGAACGTAGATGAGGTTGTCGACGACGATAAGGCGACGGTAAGATTTTTTATTTTACACTTTTCCTTCGTTGAATCGATTTCGATGTAGTGATTTGTTGTTTTGGGTGATGGGTATTCGGAATTTAGGTTTCAATTGTGCTTTCTTCCATCATCATTTTCGAATCGCCGAGCTTGAGGTGCGATTTAGATTTGAGAATTTGATTTGTTTGAAATCGAATCGAGTTGAATTCGATTTCAGACAAATCGATAGAAAGTCGATTAGAATTCGAGTTCAGAAAATCAAAAATAATCTCGAATTATTTGATAACTCTCGATTACAAAGTTGATTAATAATTCGTTTGAGAACTCGAATTATTTTCAAGTTCGACATAATCGAATTCAACTCGAATTCTAAATTAACTCGAATTTAATTCGAATTATATTCGATTTCGAGTTGAATTCGAAGTTAATTCGAAATTGATTCAAGTGTGATGCGGGCGTGGTCCCGATCAAGAACATTTTTAGTCCGGAAAGTAAATGAACGCGATAGAGCCGTGCTTAAACTTCTATTAAGGGGTCGATTCGTGGCGTGGGCGCTTGGTAACGAAGTGTATAAAGGAGAAAACGCGAAGAACAGTGATTTTTACGTGGTACGGACCTTAAAGGGTCCTACGTCCACAGGGCGGCTAAGGGCATTCTTTCACTATGACGGGGTGGTTTACACGCTCAAGCCTCACCTCTGCATACAGATTTAAAGCTCAAACGAGAAGATGAAGAAGACGATAAGAAAGAATTACATAGTGTTTGTGTGTGTTTTATGCCTTAGTGTGTGTAATAGTGAGTCATCTCTTCCTCTTCCTTGGCCGCTCTCTCTTTATATAGATGTTTCTCGCTTAGGACCACCTGGAGGGACCTGCTTCCTTGCTGTTGTGGATGGTACGGAACACCTGCATGCGCGGCACTGTGACAGAGAGGAATCGTTGGATCAGAAAATGTTCCCCAGTGAGCTGCTGACACGTGTGCCGGTCCCCACTTCCCTTTGTCCTTCCTTCGTACGGATTCTGACATGAGGCAAAGTTTGTCTGCCTCATTCCCTTTCTTGTCTCCTCGACCCTTATCCAAGCTATCAAGTCCTGTGAACTACCTTGTGAGGTCCTCTTGGGCCTACAGTCTTTAGGTCCCTTGGATTGTCGGAGGGACCTTCCCTAATCAGGTTGCTCGTTATTTTTAAGGGCCTCAGTTCCCCTTCTTCGGCTTTCTTTTCTTCTAAATGCGATTCCTAAGGGTACTATGTCCTTTCTTCCGTGCGGCCCGTGGGGATCTACGTGCTTGAGATTTTCTCCCGCATCAAAGTGTAATTTTTTGTTTTATTTTTGCATTGCAGATATATTTTCCTACAAAGCTTCTAAAGGATAATCAATTTCCGTGCGTTGTTTGCTTGGAGTCCCACTACAACGCCGCTTCCAAGCGAATTCGGCAATTTTTGAACGAAGTTGAGTTGGCAGAAATGGTGCAGAAGTTGCAGTTTGGCAACCTCATTGTTGCTACGCAAGAATTCTGCAACTCTAATCAGATAGTGCGGTATATGATGAGTCGCCAGGTTGACTACTGGCCGGGATCGGATGATAGTGCGGAACCGGCCTTTACGCTTTTCATTGATAGTGCGGTATATGATAGTGCGGAACCGGCCTTTACGCTTTTCATTGATCGAGTACTGCCTTATCACTGGCCTACATTGCTCAGCCATCAACGCTCGTTCGATACCGAAATCAAATGAGTTCTTACGTCGACACTTTGCCGGTAACAGTTTGAACTTTTTTTTATATGATTAATGATTTTCATAATTTGCTTAATGTCCAATCGAATTAATATTTATAGGTAAGGATGCAATTCACCTACATGATCTTGTTGAGAAGATGGTCGAGATGGAAAATGCTTATGGGTCCAAGGTAAACGTCGAGAAGCTGAAGGTCGCATCGCTCTTTTTTGTGTGTAGTGTGCTTGGACCTCGCAGGAAGAAGAATAATATTTTGGTGAACAACGATTGGGTGAGGTTGGTGGAAAATTTTGAAGAATTTAATAGATTTTTTTGGGGTAGGGTGGCTTATGAGGAGGCGGTGTATGGGCTAAACAAGGACCTCATAGGTCCAAGTGTAGAGATGGTCGAGAGGCGGCGAGTTATGACATTAGTGGCTTCGTTCAGCCACCTCAAGTAAGTATTATTTTTTGAATTTATCTTGCGTTTATTCGGATAATTATAATATTATTTACACGTATTTTTTAGATTCTTGCATATGAATGTTGGCCGGGTGTCGGAGAGTTGTTTGCTATTCATAAAGACCGGGAGGGTCTTCCGATACCGCGTATATGCCACTGGAATACTAAATTCAGTGGTAGACGTCAGTCTCCCTCGATGGAGTTGGTCGAGTCGGTGTTCGACAGTGTACAGATGGATGTAAGTACATCTTCATAAATATTTATGTTTATAATTTGAATCTTAACAATTCCACAACTCACAGGAAGTGCGTTGTTGGCTTACCCCCTTCGATGTTGAAGCGGAGTCATCGCATTTTGCAACGATTGCTAATGTTGAGGGGAACACGAATGATGCTGTTGCACAGAGAATATCGGTGCATCTTCGTGAGAACAAGCAAGTGTTCTGCAGCCAAGAACACTTGCAGCCACAGCCGGAGCCTCAGTCGATCAACCATGACGTCCCTCGGCCATCCGAGCATGAGACAGACGTCCCTCGGCCGAATGAGGATGATGAGACACACATCCCTCAACCATTGGAGCATGAGACCCACGTACATCGGCCATCGGATAATAACGATATCCGCATTACCAGATTGGAGGAGGTATATACGTCGCTGAAGAGGGACTTAGATGCTCATAGGGCCGAGATGACGAGGGATGTTTCTTTGATCCTAGAGGAGCTTAGAGCGATACAGAGGGACATACGCGGGAATAATGTGGGGTCGGGTACTTGTACTTGTCCTACATTTTGTAAAGCTATATTATTTTTAATAATGTATGTTATATTTTAGATACACGTGGGGACATGGACATTGATGTTGGCAGTGGCATGGAGGTGGATCCCCCCAATCTGTTGAGAGAGAGCCGACGGGGACTCCGGCAGGGGCACCAGTGGAGTCCGCCCAGACGACGGTGACTCCCACGATCCCGACACGACAAAAAGAAAAGCAACTTGGACAAAAAAAGAAGTGACTTGGACAAAAAGAAACGAAGCGGCTTGGTGTCCGTCGAGACTACGGAGACTCCCACGATCCTGGCACCAGTGGAGTCTGCCGAGACAATGGAGACTCTGGCAGCGGAAGGTAAGTGTTTTTTATTTAAGTCAAGTTTCATTTTTATGTCTCACCAAAACGTGATACTTTGACGCAGAAGTGCCCGCTAAGACGCCTCCACGTGAGAGGAAACGATCCCGATACATGGAGTCTCCGTATACGATTTTGCCGGCCTCGACCCCGCGTGTGAAGCCCGTCCTGAGTGACCTAAAAGATCACCTCCAATATAAGCTATGTAAGTGGACAAAGACCCCGCGTGTGAAAAAATCGACTTTAAATTAGTCGAGCATTATTTCTAAAACGAAGTCGAAACTGTTATGGACTTTAATTTTGAATTTAATTTAACTCCAGAGCCAATTCGAAAAATATTATCGAATTAGTTTCTCGAGTTAAATTAAATTCGAAAATAATTCGACTAATTTCTCAATTTAATATTCGAACTAAATTAATTCTAGGAAAAAATCGACTTTAAATTAGTCGAGCATTATTTCTAAAACGAAGTCGAAACTGTTATCGACTTTAATTTCGAATTAGTTTCTCGAGTTAAATTAAATTCGAAATAAATTCGATAATAGTTTCTCGATTTTTGGATTAAATTTCTCATGTTAAATTTAATTCTAAAAATAATTGGACTAATTTCTCAATACATAATTAATACATCATTGTCCACGCCTTCAAATCCATTACAATAACATAATATCCAATTGACCAAATTACCTTCTACAACTAAATTCACCTACAGAAGAGAATCTTGTTTCTTGTTTCCGTCCACGCCTTGCTACTATACGAGGAGGCATCACCAAATCATCTATGATATTCCATTCGGCTTGATCGGGGACGGGGTAAACTCGTCCAAAATAAGCAAAACGCCACGTGTGGACAGAATAATACTCTGAGCATAGTGGATAGAAAAACATACATGCACGTAAACTTGCCGCAATTGCATGCGCACAAGGAATCCTGTCAATGTCAAATACTCGGCATGTATACGACTTCGATGAGAAATTCACAATAGCTCGCCGTCCTACATGTCGAATATCAAACTCGTTTGTACCTATTCGAGTAACTTCACAGCCCTGACTGTGTGCATACCTTTCACGAATTAATTTTTCGACTGCTGGAGTAAAATGAGTAGTTGCTTGTTCGGATGCTACTCTGTATCTAGCAAACCAATCACATGTCATCCTTTGAATAGAGTCCAAGAGTGCAATAATTGGTAGCTTTCGCTCTTCACGCAGTTTTGCATTAATCGATTCAACGTCGTTCGTAGTCATTATATTATACCGAGACACGGGAGAGTACTCCCGACTCCATCGATCTGTAGAATCTGTTTTGCTCATATACTCCTCCGCATCGGGGAATAATTTCTTGAAATCCTTATATTCGGAATCAAAGTCGCTTTGCTTGTAAATTTTCGCAATGCGTAAAACCGATCAGTCGCTCCCGATTTCTTACAGTTAACTTTCATGTTCTGTGACAGATGCCAAATACAGTGACCATGATGTGCACGTCTGTAAATACCTTCCACGGCTACTTTGATTGTTGGATGTCTATCAGAAACAATCACGAGGTCTTCTTCATCGGGTACTACTGCCGTGAGTTCGTTGAGAAACCATGACCATGAATCTGTTTACTCTGCGTCAACGATGGCCCATGCGAGAGGATATTGATGCAAGTTACCATCTTCGGCCGATGCAACTAGTAGTGTGCCATTATATTTTCCTTTCAACCAAGTGTCGTCGATACACACAACCTTTCTCATTTGACGATATCCCGCAATGCAAGCACCAAGTGACAAAAAAACATACTTGAATCTCCGTTCATCATCCACGCACAAACTTACTATGCTACCCGGATTTGCTCTTTTCAACGTCGACAAATAGGATGGAAATAGTCTATAACTCTTATCCGGGTCACCTTTCAATGAAGTCTGGGCTAAAATACCTCATTTCCATGCTTTGAAGTAAGAAATGTCGATCCCTCGATTTCTCATCATAGTTTGGATTAGTTTCGGTGTTGGTATACTTGTCGATCCCTCACACGATTCAAGCAACATATACCTCACGGAAGACGAAGATGCCTGAATTAGTCTTGCATTCATGTTTGCCAAGTCACACGTATGAGTGTTGCAATAAGTACGAATCGAAAACATTGACGTATTCTTCATCTGTGATGTCCAAATCCTTCAAGTACATCCATCCTCTTTACATTGTACCGTGTAGATGGATCAAGAGGATTTGATGTTCCGGATGTCGAAGGATGCATCCACGACAACTCTTTGAATCTTCTTTTTTGCCGCCCTCTTGTTTTCAAATTCATCACCGATTTGCATGGTAGAACCGTCCGTAAAAGAATATCAATCACTAGGAAAGACGGGCGCACCTTCCACATTTTCCTACTCATTTAGCCCGTTCTCTTCATTCAAGTCGTCGTCATCATTCCTTAAAATATTTTCTTCGTGGACACTGTCAAAATCGATTTCCACATTCTCATGATGCACTTCATAATTCTCTCCAACCACACCAATGTCATCACGGTTGATAACACGGTCAAAATATTCATCAAAATGCGCATTTTCTTCTGGAATAAATTCGTCAGGAGCTGGAAACGCTTCGACTTGAGCAGGAAACTCTTTGACTGGAGTTGGAAACGCTTCGACTAGAGCTGGAGTGCACACAGCAGTTGCGTGGCCAAGTTCTACGTGGAGAATCGGTCTCTCCATTAGACCCCCTAAATAAATATACCCCTTTAGTTCACTATCATTTCTTATATACCACGGAGCACCATCCTCATATCCCCTTAACCATGATTGATAACTTAACTTCAACTCTGGCCTCTCTCTCGCATCAATACATGCGTATATTTCATTTACGAGATCCTCAAGCGAACAACAATCTCCTTGAAAACCTATAGGTCGCATGGTTATTATACCTGAATTTGGACGCCATCTGTATTTATTATCAACACCGACCTCCCATTCTCCGTCATAGTTAATAACAATACTCGTCGGCATATTAACCTGCATCCAGTAGCAGAAAAATATGAATTGGATAATAATCGAATTAAATGTAAACTCGAAATATATGATTAAATACAAGTCGAATTAACATTTAATTCAGTAAGTAATCGGAAATAGATAATCAAATTTTAGTTGAAAATTGAATTAAGAAATAATTCGATAAAGTTGTTGACTTTGTTAGTCGACTAAAAATTAAGTCAAGTGAAGAAATTCAATTTCGAATTATATTTGAAATACAATTTATTTAAAATAAATTATCGAATTAAACTCGAGTTAATTTGGAATATAAATTTAATTCGAAAGCTGTAGAATTTATACTCGAATTATATTCGAATATAAATTTAATTCGAAAAAAGTTAATAGAATTCTTAGTCGAATTAAATTTGAATAAAAAATTAATTCGAATAATATAAACGACTCAAATCGGAAACTTCAATCGAACTGAACAGCACACGGTGATGTGAATGTCGTTCAAATTAGACTTACCCATGATGAAGAGTCAACAATGTATGCGTAATAACTCAACAATCTGTTAAAGAAATATATGAACAAACCCAATTTACAGAGAACGATTATGTGCGAAAGTGTTGAGGATTTGAGAACGTGTGCTTCGATCTAACTTTCGACATAGTTGTTAACTGGTTTTAATGTGTGTTGGATTTTGATGTTCGTTGATTCTTAATGTTCTTTCGGTTTTCTATCGTTCGTTTCATTTATTACCGTTCGTTGAGTAGTTGGTTGGTAGTTTGATTTATTAAATATTACTTTGAAATATTAAAAAATTAATTAAACAAGTTGTTAAATAAATTATTTGGTAATTAAAGTGAATCCCTTTTATTTAATAATTAAAGTAATGCTTCCTTTTTTTCAATTGACCAAAAAACTAATCCCTTTTATCAAAATGACCCCGCATCACACTCACACATGACGTCATATTTGCAAAAAACTCCCTCAATTTGTACCTATTTCAGTAGTTCAAATATTACACACTCGAATTAGGAATGAGTAGTACGTTTCGTCTTAGAAAAATATTTTTTTGGCAATGTGTACTCCAGTTTGGAAAATTACAATATCCAAACACAAATACTGTAAATTCAGCAACATTCAAGTCAATAAATTTATTAATATATATATATATATATATATATATATATATATATAACAATTGAAATTTATACGAATTATTAATATGTACATATATATTATTGAAAGTATACATACATATAGGTAAATTGAAAAACTGAACGAATTGTTATACATACATATAGGTAAATTGAAAAACTGAACGAATTGTTATAGAATGTAACATTTGAATTAGTATATTTGTTAAGATATTTGTTTAATCCCAATTATATTATTGTCCGAAAAATAAGAATAACAATTAAAAGGAAAAAAATAAATATAACAGTGAAGAAGAGAATTTACGTGGTTCGATCAGAATGACTTACGTCCATGGGGCAGAAGGTAAAACTTCTTTATAATGTTGAGATGATTACAGACGCGTACACCTCGTAAGGATGTGCTACACAAAAGCAGGTATAACGACTAAGAGTAAGAATCAAATAATAAATAGTTCGATCAATATTTTATCGAATCTATTCATAGCTAAAGAAAATGATCGGAGAAGAGAGGACTTGTGTTGTGGGACCTTTGTCCACTTCATATTTATAGGTAAATATGTAGTGTGAGGACAAAAGCCATCATATTATTCCTTAGCCATCTTGTGTGTCATGTATTCAACTTTTACGACTTCAAATCTCAACCTTTACGGCTTTAAATCTCTACCATTTATTGCCTTTGAATATTGCATTTGTCTAAAGGAGGAGAAAGCAAACTTGCTTTCATCAACGTCACGTTCAACAAATCTCCACCTTGACCTTGATTCCGAAAATTACTCCACATTTACTTTATAATACTTTTGTCTCCCTCTGGCCATAGCCCCGATGGGCTAGTTCATCATTTCTGAAACACTGATCAACTCCAAGCAATGCTTGAACTTGGAAACTGGAAGAGCCTTCGTAAACATATCCGCAGGATTATCCTTCGTGTTAATCTTCTTAATAAACACCTTCATACAGATAAATGATACTTAACATCAATATGTTTAGTCCTTTCATGATACATCTAATCCTTAGTCAAATGAATTGCACTTTGACTATCACAGTAAGTAGTAGTAACTCTATGTTGCTGAGTTAATTTGTTGAATAACCCCTTCAACCATAAAGCTTCTTTTATTGCATCGGTAATAGCCATATATTTTGCTTCAGTAGTAGATAAAGCCACTATGTGCTGTAAAGTAGCTTTTCAGCTAACTGCACAACCTCCAATAGAGAATACATAACATGTAGGAGATCGTTGTTTGTCAAGATCGACGGCATAATCTGAGTCAAGGAAACCAACAAGAGTATCATTGTTTTCTGTCGAACTCCAAACAAATGCTTAGAGTACCCTTCAAGTATCTGGGAATTCACTTCACTGCTTTCCAGTGCTCTTTCCCTGGAATAGTCATATATCTGCTGATAACACTAACATCTTGTGAAATATCAGGACGTGTACAAATCATTGCATACATAATACTGCCGACTGCACTCGAGTAAGGAACTCGTGTCGTGTCATATACTTTTCTTCCTCTTCTGATGATGTTGGCTGAGTAGTAGATAGCCTAAAATGGCTAGCGAGAGGAGTACTGACTGGTTTGACATCGTGCATGTCAAATATCTCCAAAACCTTATTGAGGTAATTTTTATGGGTGAGGTAAAACATACCAGCTCCTCTGTCACGTCTAATCTTCATACCAAGAATCTTCTTAGCTGCTCTCAAATCCTCCATCTCAAATTCATCATTCAATAAGGCCTTCAGCCCGTAAATTTCTGCAAGATTCTTAGCCGCAATGTGCATGTCATCAAATTCACGTACCGTTGTGGTAGTCGAATCTCTCGTCTCTATCTATCTCTAGCTGTAGAATATTCCTGCTCGATGCTTTCATCTTCTACGAGATCTGAATCGATTTCTTCTGATTCTAGCTCATCATCTTGATCTGTTGAACTCGTAGCATGATTTTCTGAATAACCTTTACTGTTAATCTTGAGATCCACCTCGTTCTGTACACTGTCATTATTTTCTTTATTACAAGGATTTGAAGACCCTTTTGTAGGATACAACATAGATGACTCGTCAAAAGTAACATCTCTTAAGATTATATAATCTATATCCTTTCACCCCTGAAGCATAACCGAAAAAAATACATTTCTTAGCTCAAGGCTCTAATTTTCCCTCGTTTACGTGCATATAAATCTGACACCCAAATATTCTTAAGTTGGAGTAATCAGCAGGAATACCTGACCAATGAATCCCGCATATCCTTGGCCGTCGTCTCCATAGCAACTTCTTGTAAAACCTCGTAAGACAGATTAAGATAATTGTTGATCTGGCTTTCTTGTCAAATTCTTTAAACCGGTCAACTGTTATTTCCTCGGATTTCTTCTTGTCTCTTTCAAGCACCACATCACATCTATCTTGATTGAGTATAGCCTCCATCTTGAGACTCCACATTGCAAAGTTGACATTTCTATTGATGTTTTCAATTTACAGTTTTGTTATCGTCATGGTGCCTAAAAATAAATCGGAAAGTTGGCTTTGATACCAATTTGTTAGGATATTTGCTTAATCCTGATTATATTATTGCCCGAAAAATGAGAATAACAAATAAAAGGAAAAATAAATTTGATAGTGAACACGAGAATTTACGTGGTTCGGTTAGAATGACTTACGTCCACGGGACAGATGGTAGAACTTCTTTACTATATAGAGATGATTACATATACGTACACCTCGTAAGGACGTGATACACAAAAGAAGTTATAGCAACTAGGAGTAAGAACCAAATAATAAATAGTTCGATCAATATTTTATCGAATCTATTCATAGCTAAATAAATGATCGGAGAAGAGATGACTTCTATTGTGGGGTGTTCTCTTGCCTTCGTCCACTGCCTATTTATAATATGCAATGTAAGGACAAAAGTTATCACATCATTCCTTAGCCATCATGTGCGTCATGTATTCAACTTTTACGGCTTCAATTCTCATCCTTTACAGCTTCAAATCTCTACCATTTATTGCCTTTGAGTTCTGCATTTGATTAAAGGAGGAGAAAGCAAACCTGCTTTCATCAAGGTCACGTTCAACAATATGTTTATGCAATAATATATATGAATGTGTGTGAATTTTCTAACAATTTTTTTTGTTGTGGTGGTGATATTACATGCCATTTAACCATTATGCAGTCTATTCTACCCTACCTAAGTGGGTAATAATTCAATTTTATTGAGATGTTGACAAAGTAAAAAATTTATTTTGCTTATGTATTACAATCTTATGGAGTTGTATAAGTGTATTAACATTGGGTAGTGGTGATCCATGCAAGCTCTAAACTCTATTTTTTATTTATTTTTCTTTAAGCTGACATTTATCTGGCCCGGCGGGGGTGGCCAGAAGTGTTATCAGGCCGGAGCTCTTGCGAGAAAATACAAAACCCAACCCAACCAACGGGCCGAAATTTCTTTACTATAAGAATATATTTTTTTATTAATATATTGATTGTTACTTTACTTATGTTCTAGAATTTCGTGAACGAGAATGAACATCTTCCTGGATATTGCCTACTACATCAACCGAAAGAAAAGAAAAGTAATAACAAAAAATATCTTATTTGATTCATCGTCATTGCCAAACAAAATAGTCATCGTCAAACTTTAACGGACCATCTTATCTTTATAAGAAGCATTCCAAACTTTATATGACTTACACGTATGAATGAGGTGGACTAGGAGATAGATTATTATTATTGCACTTGTGTAAAAGGAATATCTTATTACAACGTTGAAAGTTGCGCCACCATGCACTTGCGTTTCAATTTATCTCACCACATAACAACAAACATGGACGATTAACCAAATAGATACATATATATATATATATGTATGCATTGACGTATTTTTTATTTAAATATTATTATCGTCCATGAAAATTCACGTGTTTTATTTATTTATATACCGTTGCTGTCACGACTCGTCAAATTAAATCTCTCATGAAGACCAGTCTTGTACGTGGAAGAAAACGCGTCTGCTCTCAGCTTTCCTCATATATATATATATATATATATATATATAAATACCACCACATCTATCCATTATTACATATCTCAAAGATTACGTACAATTGCTTCAAATCATTTCATTTCACACAGATATATATTTATATATCGATTCATAGAAAAACCATTAAATTATTAGTCTCTCAAACTTTCCTTTTTTATTTAATAAGATCAATCACGGCGATGGAAGTTGAGAGCAACTTGGGAGGCATGGTGTTGAAAGTAGGGTTGTTCATTCTAGTACAAGCTCTTGTCTACTTGATCATTTCGCAGTCTTCGAATGTGTTCTCCAAGACACAAAGATCGCATAGCTTCAAGACCGTTCGAAGTTTGAGCATCCGTCGTTGGGCCGCTGCTCTAGAGGATATTCCGGCGGGCAGCGATTCGCCTCCGGCGGCTGGGGGATTTCTCCGGTCGCTTAGCCGGAGGAGAAATTAGTTAGAACTTAATTACAGTTTGGTTCTATTTTATATGCGTGTGTGTGGGTGGTGTACTTCATAGATAGATATATATATATATATATATATATATATATATATATAGCATGCTGATAAGATAAGAATGATCCTTGTCAACGATTTGTTTGATGTATAGTTTGTTGTTTTTGTTTTTTGTTTTTTAATTTTTTTTTATTTGTTATTTTATGGGTAATGAGAGTCTTCGAGCGTCGAATGATTCATGTATACTTTTTATTGTACCATATATGATTCATGGACATGGGTGTGAAATAAATTGGAAAAAAAGGTTATTTTATTATCTGTCTTAAAAAATGGCATATTTACGATTTTGGTATAAATTATATCGATATTCCAATTCGTCTCATTATATTTCATAATAATTAAAATTGGTCAATAATTTTATAGGTTGAAACAAATTTGGACCTAACGATCCTTTTTTCTTAGGTCTGCTTATCTGCTGACATAGTATAGTATCAAGTTGGATAGAGCTGTCAAACGGCCGGCGGGGCGGGCTCGCCCGCAGCCCGCCAAAGCCCACAATTTGGCAGGGCGGGCGCGGGCCGGATCGCCACTTGGCGGGCCCAGAAAATGGTAGCCCGCCCTGCCCCAGCCGGTGGGCTGCGGGCCTGGCGGGTCGGCCCGCTAGTAGTAAATAAAAAATAATAATTATTAATTTAAATTATTAACCCACTTAAAAAAATAAAATCCAAAGCCTAATACAATAATTTATTATAAATCTATTAGCCCATTAAAAAAATAGTCAACCCAATATTTAATTAATGTAATATAATTTAAAAATTTGAATATATATATTTTAAATAATATGCGGGCCGGTCCGCGAGCTAACCCGCCCCGCCCCGCCAAAGCCCGCGGTGTTGGGAATCCCGGTAGGGTCCCGAGGCCCTCGTTCCTTGAACGGCGGAATTTTAAAACTTTTAGGAATTCCCGCCTTCCCTTGGACCGCTCGGTATTAACATGAGAAGATAAACACGAAATAGAAAGGGTTTTACAGCCATGATACCTTGACGAATACAAGAAGATGGCGAGCTACGAATCATTCAAATCCCCGGGATGTCGTATCCCTTTCCTAGCACCAAAACGCACACGAACGGGGCAAGATCGTCACGCCGGCACCACACGAATGTCGCAACCAAGACTTGCTAAAGGCGGCTAGGCCAAGGCGCAGCTGCTCCTCCTTGTCACACGCGCGTCACACGCCGAGAGAGAAAGAGGGAGAGAGACGAGATAGAGAGAGATCGAGAGAGAGAGACAATAAAAACCTCGTTTTTCTTTTTCTTCTTTCAAAAAGCATTAGCCCTTTTTCGAACACGAAAACCCTTATTTATAAAGGGGGCTGGCCGAATTCTTAAGGTGGAGTGGAGACCAAGTTTTTCTCCTTCCTTGGTCTCCTTGACTTGGACTCTTGACCAAGTCTTGTTTACTTGGTCTTTCTCTTTTGAATTCAAACTCAAATTCAAATTCAAATTATTAATTAATAAATTAATATTACTTTTTAAATTTAGTTATTTAAAATATATAATATCCAATATAAATATATTTATTATTTTCGAAATTAATACTGTATTAAAATCGAAAACTATATATATATATCTAATATATTTAATTGCAAATTAAATAATTAAATATTATTATTTTTTTAAAACAATAATAAAGATTTAAATCATATTTAAATCATATACTAAATATTAAATATACAATATTATATTTCAAAAATATTTCGTGAGGTGAAAAGACCATTTTGCCCCTCACTTGATTTAACCAAGTTTTCGGCCATTTAGGGTTTCGGCCAAGCCCCAAACCCTAATCTCTTAATCCAGGCCCCAGCCTGCTCTATTCTCAGATATACGTTGTGTCGGTTGCCCTTTTTAAGCCCGACTCTCTTGGTTCGTCTCAACCGGCTCTGGGAGGAATCCAGGAGTTCGGTATTCACCTAGCCAGCCCCGTGGTACCGAACCGATCCCGAGTTGAGTACGAATAGGTATAATTCACGAACCGACTATAGATTGTCGTACTACGTATAAACCCTTTACGTTTGTCCCGGTCGAGTGAAAGTCACGCGTAGTCGAACTTACAGGACTCGACTCTATGATGTTCGTGTCGGTGACATTTACCAAACTGCCCTCCACGACCCTCGTGAGTCAGTTATATGCTCTGGCCAGAGGCTTAGGTAAATTCCCGCACATCGAAACTGCATAGGACGTTAACCTTGAATTTAATCAAGGCCGTAAATCCCGCTCAGCGGTATAACCGGCAATCACGTCGAAAAGTCAAGACCGCATTTCGCCGCTGACCCACGCTTCATGCAATTCGGGCCTAGCAAACTAGTGACTAATCAAGACCTTAAGACCAACCCCAAGTTAATCCTTTCGGTCTAAGGTTCACGTAGACTACTATAGTCAATCGATCGATCAGCGACTTTACCAGCGTGTGATCGTTCGATTACGAGTCAGTGTCCAAATACAGACAATCCCCTGATTCGTTTTGTATCAATGTCACGAGCTCCCACTTCCCAAGTGAATGGTTGGCACAACCACTTTGGACCCGTCAACAAACAAGTCGTACTCGTCAATCCAGTCACCCTACTGGAGACTAAGACTTGTGGACTTAATTTAATATTACAGTATGTCAGCTTACTGGTGCCCCCTCTCTGTCCCCACAGAATCAGTAATTGAACTGTAAATATTGGGGTTTTATTAATTCGTCTTATTACCCGACTGCAAGGTTAATTTATTTAGACGAAGTAATAATATGCCTTTTGTATTATTTTGTCAAAACTCAAATCGACAAAAATAAAACGTAATTCCATTTTCAAATAATCCAATTACAAATAGTAAACACTACAAAATTACACAAATGCCCTCGTACTATCTAATCCTCGTACGGAATCTAGGACATAAACCTCAACACGCGGCCCACGCGGGCTAGTCCGTCCAGGCCCGCTCATTGGCGGGCCTGAAAAATACAGACCCAACCCGCCCCTTGCGGACTGGCTCGTGGGCCGCGGGCCTTTTTGTTGCCTGCTCTAAGTCGGGCCTTCAACTAGGTATGGGAGCAAGATGGGCACTTCTTGTAGCATGTCTAAACAAATGGCGGAGGATTGAGATTGAAGGAGATTGCGCGGCAGTTATTACGAAGCTTAAACACCGAGCCACTGACTCCATAATGACGGGAAGCATACTAAAAGATTGCATGGAGTTCGCTGTTGATTTTGATCAATTATCGTTTACCCTTGTAAGACGTAACTGTAATGCTGTTGCTCATTTTCTTGCCAAAAACCTTGGAGTTGGGGGGAAGGGCGATATCCACCATCCCAAGTCATGGCCGATTAGATGTCTTTGGACACCCAGTTATGAATGAATGAAATAGTTTAATCTCAAAAAAAAGTCGGACCTTCAACTTATATTATCTTAAGAAAAAAATGATCGGTTTCTCAAATTTATTTCGATTAGCTTATTTGTGCAATTATCAAATATAATGATCCAAAATTGAAAATCATTACACTTACTAACACAAATTTATGATTTCCATGATTAAATGCTACCATACATACGCAAATACTAAAACATATTTATTTTGACTCATACATACATAATACATATATATTATTCCACATTTGACTCATACATACATATACATACATAATACATATAATTATATTATTCCATACATACGGACCATTTGTATTAAATTGTATAGTCCCGATAAACAAGGATTTCTTACACCAATAGAAAATTAACTTATTAATAATTGGTTCGTTGTTAAATTTAGAGGCCATTTGTTCTTTTAAATTAATATATAATAAATAATGGACATCCATTGAAAGAAAAAACAGGAAAAAAACCCTAGTAATTCAAATTATTCTGAGCGAAGGAGCAGACATCATAAAATCTGACCTAAAAGTGCCGATCAAACATACAATTAAAAGCTAGTTTTTTATTAAAATAAAGCATCTCAGTTCAGTAAATCAATACAAAAAAACAAACCACCACTTCGTCGACAATCGATCAAGGCATATAACTCGGAAAAGGGCTGCTTTGTACCGAAGGTGGAGGAGGAGGATACACAGATCCTTGAACTTGATGAGCATCATAGTTCGCATTCGAAGATGGCGTAAGAACAACACTAGCCGCATGCGTGCCATGCGGGATAGTAACACCGCTCGTATGAGCACAATGGACATGGAGATCGAAATCGCACTCCGAGCAGCAATAGCTGAACCCATAGCCCGAAAGACTGCACGAATCGCAGAAGAAGGTGGCGGACTGATGAGTTGGGAAAGGGACCAAAGTCAAAGGATGGAGAGGATGCGAAGAGTGCCTCAACGTTCTTGTGGCCCGAAAGCACTGCTCGTGCAAGAAGAAGTTGCACTTCCAGCAAACGTAGACGTTCCCCGAGCCTGGAGTTTTGCAGCCCGAGCAGTGGACCTGAGGGTTTTCGGGGGCTTGGTGGAAGACTAGGCCGTGGTCGTGGCTGAAATGCTTGAACTCCATAGCCATGTTTGGGGGGAATTTGTTTGATGGCGATGAATGAATATGTGTTGATATAAAGGGAGGGTTTGGTCAATAATGTTTTTTAAGGTGCAAGTTGAAGATTGATGAAAATGTTGACTTGTTGAGAAGCCAACTTGTGATTCGTTGGCTGGCTCTTCATTACATGATGGTTGACTTTGAACTATAATTTAGAGTTGACTTATCGATTTGGTTGGACAATTTTTTTTCTTCGAATCGTTATAGCTGGCATTTGCGACTATTTTACGAGGAGTTGACATGCAATAGAGGGCTACTATGATTGCAATAATAATTTTCGAATTACATTGAAGAAAACATTAATATTGACCAAATCATGATTTTCGATGCTCATGTCCTCCACCCAATCCATGTCCACGATCGCGGCCCGTTTAAACTAAGGTTTTGAAACCGGGTTTTCGAACCAGATCGAAAATTTTAGTGGTTTAACCGGTATAAAATCGGACTACAACATGGATAAAATCAGTCTCTAATTATAATAAAATTATATTTGATTAATAAATCAATCAAATAAAATGTGTTCGGATAAAAAATTAATCATAAATAATGGTGTTAAAAATTAAATCTATAAATTAAGGGGTTAAAAATTAAATAAAAGTAAAATATATTGGAAGATAAAAAATTAATTGTAAAATAAAGTGTAAAAAAATTAATTTAAAGGAATAGAACCCACAATCTCATGGTTCTAAGTCCAAAAGTTTTACAACTGCGCCAGAACAATATCTTAGAACATTTACTTACATATCTATACATTTTCCTTTTTTTTTTTTTTTAAATTTTTTTAACTAAATGATGAACCGGACTGGACCGGAACTGGAATTCCGACCGGTTCGCGGTTTTCCGGTCGGGTCCGGTCCGGTTTCAAAAACCATGGTTTAAACTAAACGGTGATTTTCGTTTCTCGATTATATTTATTAATATATACTATGTAATGTAACAAACTTGAGTTGTTGGATTTATATGAACAACTCGAATTCCCCATCTCCAAATCAACCAGTCATAAACAGTGAATTAGCTGCGATGATATTTGGTGATCACTTCTTTTTATGAATACTGTTCGTATTTGTTTGGTATAAATTATTAAGGTTTATATAAAACTAATTATTTGGTATAAAATAAAATTGATATTTATTTGGCGAGTTTACAATAACCCACCTGAGAGGATGTGCTTATCTAAACTCGTATACATAGATTTTAAAATTATTATATATAAACCCATATTTTATATAAATCTTCTTACAATACAAACACGTCAAGATGTTATAAACCAATTTTTAAATATCTTAAATTTATGAATCAAACAAGGTCGTTTTCAAAAGGAGCTTTCTCTTTCATAACACACTAACATGCGTAATTTGAGATCTGACTCATTGGAACGAACATTAACAACTCTATTTTTGAATCTGATCTCACTATATTTGTGTTTCTTTACATATTCTTGTGGTTATTTGGGCTAGTGGGCCATGCTAACCGATATGGGCCTACATAGGCCCAACAATGCATTACTATCCTTTTGGAGTGGGGCCGGGGAGAAGCGTGTGTTCATTCATCCAAATCCAAAGTATGGGAAAAAGAAACAAATGGAAACTTTTCCATAGAACGATGTAAACAATGAGAATGCTGATGATTGATGTCTCAAGCAATAATGACCAAATTAAAAGTGCAAATTTCAAATAATGAGTGAGTAGTAGGAAAAGGCAGACAATGCATGTGTATATACATAATTTATATGTGTGTGTGTGTAGTAACAAAAATTGGATTCCATATAAGGTGTTTTTATGCCAATCATTGCTACTTGTGCGTCTCCAACATATGTACTATATACGTTAGATGTGAATAGTTTGAGTGGCTGCAGCTACAAATTTTAGTTTTATATGTTGTTTCGAAAGTAGTTAATAAATTTTGTTTCAAAGTTTATAATTATGGTCTTTTAACACTTACCATATTTTTTAAAAATGAATAAATGATTGTTGATTGGTGACCACCTTTATCTAAAAAAAGGATAATTAAAGTTTTAAGGATTAAATATAATACATTGAAAATCATGGAAGATGATACAAAAATATATCAAGTGGTCGAGCACATCATATTTCTACATAGAGATCATTGATTCAATATCACTAACTTCTAGAGTTTCATTGTCTGAACTCTGAAGGACTTTTTTTTCCGTGACTTTGTTCTTGTAAGAGGCCTTCAAGATGTTATAATGTTGGTCAATTAGGCTTTGAAAATATATTTTATTAGGTGTATGTGATATTTGATCCTAAAATATTTTTTTCTAGGTGTATGTGATATTTGATCATAAAATATATATTTTTTTAGGTGTATGTGATATTTGGCCCTAAAAATATATTTTTAATAGATGTACGTGATATTGGACCCTAAAAATTTGAAGTCAAGTGCAATAGACCCGAATGCACCGGTCAAAATTCGGCCATGTTTGTCTGTATGAGATTAAGACGATAGTTCGTTTCAATATGTTTAGTTCCGTTAGTAACTAGGATTAGCCCACAACAAATGTTACGTTCTAAAAGCTTCAAACTGAATCTAATCAAAATGTATAAATAAAGATGATATTGCATGTGATTATGATAGTGTTGTGTGGTATTGCCACCTAAAAAAATATATTTCTTTCCTTCAAATTCCTAATGAGATATAGTTAGCAAGTATAGACCGAGTAACAATCGCTTTTATTGCAAGTTAATGAGATGAGAGATAGATAGATAGATAGCCTGTGAAATTTTAATATTCTTGGATAAATAAATAAAAAAAAAAAGAATCAGGTAATTGATTTGACTTGACTTGTGCATGCAAGAGAAGTGTAATTATTGGTCAAATCGCATGCTTATAAATCCCTCCCTTTCTCTTCTTTTATGATGCGATCATTATTAGCGTCATCATTTACAATACCAATTATCATTTATCACTAGTAGAGTAGCAATAAATTGCTCAAATTCCAATGTTATTTGAAATATATATATATATATATATTAACTGCAATAATTTCTCCTTACCTGTCCGATTTTCACGCTCACGTGCAATTAAAGGAATTGCAAACTGTTGGCGTAATCAATGCAGCGCCTCAGTGAAGAACTTATTTGAATCGAGTGTGTGGTGTGATGATGGAATGGATATTTACATATACATATTATGTAGTAAGTAGCATTTATTTATATGGTATAGTCCAAATCATGCTTTTGGTGACCTTATTTATGACGGTATCATCATATTAAAAATAATGAATCCTACATATATATAACTTTAAATTCATTTATGGGATGTCCTTTTTTCAAACAAAAACAAATTTACAAGGAGCTAAAAGTATCTCCAATCCCAACCACTGTAACTCTATTTTTAATGTAAAAATAACATTATATTTTTTATTCTATTTTTTAATCTAAAAAAATAATTTAATTATAGTTAATTTAGTTTAATAAAATTAAGACTATCATTTAGGCTTCACGTTCTTTTTTTTTTTTTTTATCCTTTTATTTTTATATAATTAAATCAAAACTATATTAGTATGTGAATCTTGAATTGTAATTATTTTTCATATTTTGAATTCCTATTAATTATAATATTGGACAATTTTAAATTCAAAAAACTTAAAACATTCATCCGTTCGTAATTTTATGTACATACATTAGTGCAATAATAGAAACTATAACAGAAAATATCGAATTTTTAAGTTATTTACTTTTGTTTTAGTAAATTAATTATATAATATGATTAATTTTTTGAGTATGAATATATATAGAATATTATTTTAGTTTAGAAAATGCAGTAATATGTTATAGTAAAAATACTGTGGGAATTCTATTTTTATATAAAGTTAATAGTATTTTTGTGTTGTACGTTCGACGTGGCCTAAAGAGCCATAAGATTCTGGTAATATTCGGCCATCCGAATGGAAGAATGCTTCGATGAAGAGAGAAACAAATACAAACCGAAAAAGAAAAACATGAACGAAAGAAAATAAGTTTCAAAGTTTAAACGAATAATTAATTAATCTATTACAAATCAGCCTAATATTCATAAAACTGCTATCAAATCCGGATCTATAATATTGTTCACTTTCTTCCACCTGTAACTGCAAAAAACTTGTCTTCTTGACAATAGACACTTGCACAAAGGGAGAAATCATTTTTATACAAAGAAACAAAATCTACTAAACCGAGAGAATCAAGAACGAAGAAAACAAAAAATAAAAGAGAAGTATGGGGATATTGTCAAAACTCAAAACAAGCATGTCGGTTGATTCATGTTGGAAAATTTAAATAAAAATTAATTTTTATTTAAAAGACATAAGACTTGACCACAAGATGTTTCTTTTTGATAGGTGAAAGGTTTTGACTACAAGTGAATAGTCATAATTTTCCAGCAAATTCCAGCCCCATCCATAAAAGGAGTGTTCATTTCTTCATTTTCATACATCGAGCATGACCTCGAATCCTAAGAATCTTAGAGTCTTTCTTCTTCTTCCGTCATGAAATATATTTAGTATATTTCATATTCCGAACTCGTATGAGTGTCCGTAAAGCATCGAATAAGTTCGTTGATCTCGTAATTTAGAGTGCTCCTTTTATGAGACGTTTTTCGTTATATCTTGAGAAATGATTGTCATATTTTGTCAGCAACATGAGCGGGGCTATTTCGTTTTAAGGACATTAAGTCTAACGCTAATCTCGATAATAAAATCAGATTTTACATCCCTGGTACGATTTCACGAAGAGATACGACTTTCACAAAGAGGTACAATTTCACGAAAAGATATGACTGTCGCGAAGAACTGCATTCTCACGAAGAGATACAATTTTTGTGAAAAGGTGCAATCTCACAAAGATATACGACTTCGTGAAGATGTACGTTCTCACGAAGTGTCACGATCTTTTGCAAAAAGGTATAATGTCACGAAAAATCACGACCTTTCGTGAAGAGAGATGACCTTTTACGAAGAGATGTGACATTTCGCAAAGAGGTACGATCTCACAAAAGGTGTGACCTTTCGTAAATAATTACCGTTTTGCCATTAGACAACTTTTCACGAAGAGGCACAACCT
This sequence comes from Lindernia subracemosa, assembly GCA_028392965.1. Taxonomy (NCBI): domain Eukaryota; kingdom Viridiplantae; phylum Streptophyta; class Magnoliopsida; order Lamiales; family Linderniaceae; genus Vandellia; species Vandellia subracemosa. The sequence goes on from JAQPCC010000065.1 coordinate 1,000,667, forward strand.
TTTTTGCGACGAGACACAACCTTCCATGAAGAGGTTCAGTCGCACAAAAGCTATAGCCTTACATTAAGAAGTAAGATCTCACGAAGAATCACGATATTGCATGAAGAGGTACAATGTTATGAAGAGACTTGACCGTTCACGAACAAGTATGATCTCAGGAATAGACACGATGTTTCTTGAAGAAGTACAATGTTATGAAGAGACACGGCATTTCACGAGGAGATGCAATCTCACAAAGAGAAATACATTTTCACAGAGGTATGATCTTATGTGAAGAGGTACCGTCTCACGAACAGATATGACTTTTCACGAAGAAGTGAAATCTTTTGTTAGGATGTATGATCTCACAAAAAGGTAAGATCATACTAGTATACACGACCTTTCACTAAGAGATGTGATCTCACGAAGCGATATGGAGTTTTAAGAAGTGATATGATCTCACAATAAGTCACGATCTTTTGCAAAAACGTATGCATTTTTCGCATAAAGCTATAACCTTCTGCAAGGAGGTATGATCTTTTACGAAAAGTGCGACCTTTCGTAGCAAGATACATACCTTTGAGGAAATGGGTATAACTTTTGATAAAAAAAATGTATGATTATTCACAGATGTGCGATATACTGCAAAAAGGCTCAACTTGTTGCGAAGAGGTGTGATCTTTCCAGAAAAGACACGATCTTTCACGAAGAGATACAACCTTTGAGAATACATTAGTATTTCTAGAAATACTTAGAAGTGTGGGAGTACTTTGTAAAAGTTGAAATGCCTAAGTAAAATAAGATTGAACCTAAAATGGCCGATGGAATAGTTATTCGATTTGCCAATAACAGTAGTGCAAATTGATTTATGTATATCAAAAGACATATGAATAATATCAAGAAATGTATCATTTAGTATAGAACGGGTATTGTGATGCAAACTAGATATATGATACAAAAGAATCCAAACCAAAATGTGATATGTTCTCACAATTGGAGGTAAAACAGTGTATTGGAATCCATCAAGCAAACGTGTGCTACTCGGTGAAACTCGGGTTTATCACCCTAAATAAGTCACAACACACACATCGTAGATATAATACCATTAAGCAGTTGATCTCAAATGATGTGATTGCAATCAACGATGTCAAATAAAATGATAATTTTGTTGAGGTTTATGCCCTAGATGCCGTACGAGGATTAGATAGTACGAGGGCATTTGTGTAATTTTGATGTGTTTAACATTTGTAATTGAATTATTTGATAATGAAATTATTATTGTTTGTTTATTGTCGATTTTAGCATAACAAACAATACAAAGGCAGATTATTATTTCGTCTAAATAAATTAACCTTGCAGTCGGTAATACGACGAATTAATAAAACTCCAATATTTACAGTTCAGTTACTGATTCTGTGGGGACAGAGAGGGGGCACCAGTAAGCTGACATACTGTAATATTAAATTAAGTCCACAAGTCTTAGTCTCCAGTAGGGTGACTGGATTGACGAATACGACTTGTCTGTCGACGGGTCCAAAATGGTTGTGTCAACCATTCACTTGGGAAGTGGGAGCTCGTGACATTGATACAAGACGAATCAGGGGATTGTCTGTATTTGGACACTGACTCGTAATCGAACGATCACACGCTGGTAAAGTCGCTGATCGATCGATTGACTATAGTAGTCTACGTGAACCTTAGATCGAAAGGGTTAACTTCTTAAGGTCTTGATTTGTCACTAGTTTGCTAGGCCTGAATTGCATGTAGCATGGGTCAGCGGCGAAATGCGGTCTTGACCTTTCGACGTGATTGCCGGTTATACCGCGGAGCGGGATTTACGGCCTTGATTAAATTCAAGGTTATCGTCCTATGCAGTTTCGATGTGCGGGAATTTACCTAAGCCTCTGGCCAGAGCATATAACTGACTCACCGACACGAACATCATAGAGTCGAGTCATGTAAGTTCGACTACGCGTGATTTTCACTCGACCGGAACAAACATAAAGGATTTATACGTAGCGCAATAATCTATAGTCGATACGTGAATTATACCTATTCGTACTCAACTCGGGATCGGTTCGGTACCACGGGGCTGGCTAGGTGAATACCGAACTCCTGAATTTCTCCCAGAGCCGGTTGAGACGAACCAAGAGAGTCGGGCTTAAAAAGGGCAACCGACACAACGTCAATATGAGAATAGAGCAGGCTGGGACCTGGATTGATAATGTTTGCTATATTTATTTTAGAAATGAAAACGTTGGAAATGCAACGTTAATAAATGGTTTATATTACGTCAATCTAAAAGATAAGGTAGAAACTGTAAATGCAATTACCAACTCGTCGACGGGGTCGAACGAACGATACATATGGCACCTTCGACTAGGTCACGCTGGGGAAGCAAAGATTGACAAGTTGGAAAAGGACTGTCTAATTCGCATAGCTAAGTCATGCCCGATCCCAACTTGTCAGTCTTGCATCCTAGGCAAAATGACCAAGTCACCCTTCACATGAACTTTTACTAGGGCCACAGAAGTGTTGGGTTTGATCCACACTGATGTATGCGGACCGTTTAGAGTGACGGCCCGAGGTAATTGCCGCTACTTCATTACGTTTACGGACGATCAGTCCCGCTACGGGACTGTCTATTTGATGAGACAAAAGTCCGAAGCTCTTGAAATGTTCAAAGAGTATAAGGCGTTAGTAGAGAAGCAAACTGGCAAAGTCATTAAAGCCGTTCGATCAGATCGAGGCGGCGAGTATATGAGCCTTGAGTTCGATGCATTTCTCAGAGAAAATGGCATCGTTATACAGTTCTCACCTCCCGGTACGCCACAATTAAATGGCGTAGCCAAGCGAAGAAACCGAACACTTTTGGATATGGTTCGGTCGATGATGAGTTACACAGATCTCCTCATTTCGTTATGGGGTTATGCTTTAGGGACATCAGCCTATATCCTTAACAGGATACCTACCCGTTCTGCCGACAGGATCCCTTACGAAGCTTGGCATAATCGTAAGGCAAGTCTGAATCACATTAAGGTATGGGGTTGCCCCGCCTTTGTGAAAAAGTTACATGCAGACAAGTTCGAATCAATGTCGATTATGGCCAGATTCGTCAGATACCCCGAAGACTCAATGGGGTACTACTTTTACGTTCCAGACGAACACATGGTGTTTGTCGCTTTACGCGCCACCTTCATGGAAGAAGAGTTCGTTAGCGAAAGCGGTAAAGGGCGTGAAATAACTCTTGGTGAGTTAAGCGACGAATGAACTCCAGTTATTACAGAGTCGTTAGACGACGTTCCAGAAAACCCGGCTCAGCCGCAATTGCGCAGGTGTAATAGGATATCTCAAATGCCTGAGAGAAATGGTATGGTACACGTCGAGCATGGGGATGCTGCGATTGAGGGATGCGTCGGGGACGATCCCGTCACCTACGACCAGGCAATTACCGGTACAGACTCCCTCAAGTGGCTTGAGGCTATGCAGGCCGAAATGGACTCTATGTATTCAAACCAGGTTTGGACACTTGTAGACGTACCCAATGATTATAGACCGATCGGGAACAAATGGATCTACAAGAAGAAGATTGGATCTGACGGACAGGTGGAAACGTATAAAGCTAGGCTTGTAGCGAAAGGGTATAGTCAAAAAGAGGGTATTGACTATGATGAGACCTTTTCACCAGTCGCGATGATAAAGTCCATTCGCATTATGCTTGCGATAGCAGCATACTATGACTACGAGATCAGGCAGATGGACGTAAAGACCGCGTTCCTGAATGGATTCCTCCAGGAGGAGATCTATATGGAACAATCCAAAGGTTTTACGTCAGATGCAGATGCTCAAAAAGTATGCAAGCTGAATCGGTCCATCTATGGACTTAAACAAGCTTCAAGGAGTTGGAATCTTCGGTTCGATGAAGTAGTTAAGAACTACGGATTCATAAAGAACGAATATGAGCCCTGTGTTTACAAGAAGGCCAGTGGGAGCAAGGTGTCGTTTCTAGTATTGTACGTAGATGATATCCTTTTGATAGGAAACGACATTGGGATGCTTTCAGAGGTCAAAACTTGGCTTTCGACCGAATTCTCTATGAAAGACCTGAGAGAAGCGACCTATATTCTAGGAATACGCCTATTTAGAGATAGGGCGAAACGGTCAATTGGCTTATCCCAAGCCCTTTACTTAGATAAAGTCCTTAAAATGTTTAAGATGGACGACTCTAAGAAAGGGTTCCTACCTATGAGGCATGGAATTCATCTCTCAAAGGCTATGTCTCCTCGCAACGAGGTACAAAGACAAGAGATGATTGGAGTCCCCAATGCTTCAGCTGTGGGTAGCCTGATGTACGCGATGCTTTGCATGCGACCAGACATAGCGTACGCTGTGAGCGTAGTGAGTAGGTTTCAGGCCAACCCTGGTAAGGAACACTGGGCGGCGGTAAAGACAGTCCTGAAGTACCTTAGACGGACTAAGGACTTGATACTGATTTACGGCCCATGAGAATTAGAGGTAGATGGTTATACGGATTCGGACTTCCAATCAGACGTGGATGACCGAAAGTCTACTTCGAGTTTTGTATATACGCTCAATGGTGGCGCAGTAACTTGGAAAAGTTCCAACCAAAGCACGACTCTGATTCCACCACTGAGGTGGAGTATATAGCGGCTTCAGAAGCTGCCAAAGAGGGTGTTTGGATACGCAAGTTCTTAGAAGAACTGCAGGTGGTACCTAGCATAGTGGATCGCCCATTACCATTGTGGTGCGACAATAGCGGAGCGATCGCACAAGCTAAGGAACCCCGTGCTCACAGTAAATCCAAGCACACAGAGAGAAAATACCACGTGTTACGTGGGTTCGTTGAGAATGGCTCGATAGCCGTGCAGAAGATCGCCTCAGCAGAAAATGTGGCGGACCCGTTCACGAAGCCACTGTCTCGGGCAGTGCTAGATGGTCACCTCGATAAAATGGGGTTGAGATACTATAGCGCGTGGCATTAGTGCAAGTGGGAGGTTGTTGAGGTTTATGCCCTAGATGCCGCACGAGGATTAGATAGTACGAGGACATTTGTGTAATTTTGATGTGTTTAACATTTGTAATTGAATTATTTGATAATGAAATTATTATTGTTTTTTTATTGTCGATTTTAGCATAACAAACAAAACAAAGGCAGATTATTATTTCGTCTAAATAAATTAACCTTGCAGTCGGGTAATAAGACGAATTAATAAAACCCCAATATTTACAGTTCAGTTACTGATTCTGTGGGGACAGAGAGGGGGCACCAGTAAGCTGACATACTGTAATATTAAATTAAGTCCACAAGTCTTAGTCTCTAGTAGGGTGACTGGATTGACGAGTACGACTTGTCTGTCGACGGGTCCAAAATGGTTGTGCCAACCATTTACTTGGGAAGTGGGAGCTCGTGACATTGATACAAGACGAATCAGGGGATTGTCTGTATTTGGACACTGACTCGTAATCGAACGATCACACGCTGGTAAAGTCGTTGATCGATCGATTGACTATAGTAGTCTACGTGAACCTTAGACCGAAAGGGTTAACTCGGGGTTGGTCTTAAGGTCTTGATTTGTCACTAGTTTGCTAGGCCCAAATTGCATGTAGCATGGGTCAGCGGCAAAATGCGGTCTTGACCTTTCGACGTGATTGCCGGTTATACCGCGGAGCGAGATTTACGGCCTTGATTAAATTCAAGGTTAACGTCCTATGCAGTTTCGATGTGCGGGAATTTACCTAAGCCTCTGGCCAGAGCATATAACTGACTCACGAGGGTCGTGGAGGGTAATTTGGTAAATGTCACTGACACGAACATCATAGAGTCGAGTCATGTAAGTTCGACTACGCGTGACTTTCACTCGACCGGGACAAACGTAAAGGGTTTATACGTAGCGCAATAATCTATAGTCGGTTCGTGAATAATACCTATTCGTACTCAACTCGGGATCGGTTCGGTACCACGGGGCTGGCTAGGTGAATACCGAACTCCTGGATTCCTCCCAGAGCCGGTTGAGACGAACCAAGAGAGTCAGGCATAAAAAGGGCAACCGACACAACGTCAATATGAGAATAGAGCAGGCTGAGACCTGGATTGAGAGATTAGGGTTTTGGGCTTGGCCAAAACCCTAAATGGCCGAAAATGTAATAAAATCGCGTGAGGGGCAAAATGGTTTTTTCACCTCACAAAATATTTTGGAAATATTATATTGGATATTTAATATTTAGTATATGATTTAAATGTGATTTAAATCTTTATTATTGTTTTAGAAAAATAATAATATTTAATTTGGGATTAAATAAAATATATATATTGGATATATATATAGTTTTCGATTTTAATATAGTATTAATTTCGAAATTATTAAATATATTTATATTGGATATTATATATTTAAATATACTAAATATAGAAAATATATATTAATTAATATTAATATTTAATTTGAATTTGAATTTTGAATTTAAATTCAAAAGAGAAAGACCAAGTCAACAAGTGACTTGGTATGCATAAGTGGGTGAGAATTTTTCTCCCCACTTCACTTGAAAAATTCGGCCAAGCCCTAGGGTATAAAAGGGGATTTTTCATTTTGAAAAAACCCTAAGTCATTTTGTGGCTAAAACGAAAACCCTAGGCTCCTCCCTCTCTGATCTCTCTCGTCTCTCTCACTCTCTTCCTCGGTGGCCGTGCGGCGCGCGCGTGAAGAGAAGGCAGCCAGCGTGTTCTTGGCCTAGCCGTCTCAAGCAAGGTTTGGTCGTGACGTTGTATTGGTGCCGGCGTGACGCTCTTGCCCCGTTCGTGCGCGTAAAGGTGCTAGGAGAGGGATACGACATCCCGGGGATTAGAAGGATTCGAAGCTAGCCACCTTCATCGTTATTCGTCAGGGTATAATGGCTGAAACCTTTCTATTTCGTGCTTATGTTCTCGTGTTATTACCGAGCGGTCCAAGGGAAGGCGGGAATTCCTTAAAGTTTTAAAATTCCGCCGTTCAAGGAACGAGGGCCTCGGGCCCCTACGGGGATTCCCAACAAATTTGACACACCCTCTTATAAAGAGGATAACCCATGCTCATGTAAACTGCATATCAAGAGGTATGAGATTAAAAATCTACCACTAAAATCACTGTAGTAGACACCCAACCTTGTTGACTGAAGATCTCAAGATCTTGGTTCAATGGGACAACTAAGTTACGGAGATTGTGCTACAACACATGAGACATATTGTTTATATCCATTCCTAAGATGAATAAGTGGCGTTCTACCACATGTAGTGAGGTTGAATTTTGACTCTTAATTATTTTTGTAAATTTATAAGGTGTAGTATTGTTAGAATACTCTTTTATAGAAGTGTCACATGTGAGTGTGAAGACGGACTGCTTCAATGAAATACTCGTGAATCCAAGATTGTGTCCATGTCAAAAACGGAACAAATCATGAGAACTAAAAGATGTGAGATAAGTCATTGTGTGGGTGTTGTTGTCTTAGTATACACATAAATCTGGGTGGTTCAAGATATCGCATTCACCGTCAGCGAGTATGCTCGATAGCATTCCACTATGGAAGATTCAAGGAATGCATTGACTTATTGATTGGACTCTCGTTAGTGTCAGTTTTTCTGTATTAATTTCTATTTATGTGGGGTTGAAAAATTTAAATAAAAATTAATTATTATTAAAAAGACATAAGACTTGACCAATAGATGTATCTTTTTGATATGTGAAAGGTTGTGACTACAAGTGATTAGTCATAACTTTCCTGTAAAGTACAACCCTATCTATAAATAAGAGTGTTTATTTCTTCATTTCCACACTTGGAGCATGACCTCAAATCCTAGGAATCTTAGGTTCCTTCTTCTTCTCCAGTCGTGAAATATATTTAGTATATTTCATATTTTGAACTCGTATGGAGTCCAAAAAGCATCGAAGAAGTTCGTTGGTCTCATAATTTGCAGTGGTCCTATAACGAGACGTTTGTCATTATATATTGGGAAATGATCGCCGTATTTCGTAAGCACAGTGAACAGGGCAATATCGTTTTAAGGAGACACAATAAAATCAAATTTATATCCATGTGTACGTTCGATATAATATCTATTATTATTATATATAAATATATAATCGTACATACGGAAATTGTACTCGACAATCTATTTAGGAGTGTTTAGTTAGCCGGATCATGAAGGCTCGATATTTCCGTGATACAGATTTCCTCTAGGCCGCTGACAAAATGGGTTCTTCGATAACATGAAAGAGTATTTGTGTGACTAAATGCATCATTAGAGCGTGTACGCGATGGCAAATTCGAAGCGGGAATAGTATTATAATATGGGACGATCCTTGATTACCAAGACCTTACTCGTTTAAGGTTGTCTCACCAATAATACAAATGATGGAGGTTTCAACGGCGGATGAACTTCGCATCACCAGATCAGACGAATGAAACGAACATACCTTCTTCAATCTCTATTTCTGTTGATCGATGCGGACATCATTTCGAGTGTCGTTAAGTATGTTGGAGTCAAATGATTATTTAATTTGGCACCATACGAAAGTGAAATTTTTCCGTAAAATCTGCATATCAAGTAGCTCAGTCCTTCATAATCAAATCGTTCATAGTTCGAGTTCTAGGGCCCCTTCTTGGAAATTCTAATGGAATGCTTCATTCATTCCAAATGTGAAGATCACTTCCTACCGTAGTGTCACCAACTCTCATTGCGGGCATTATGGTGCACCTTCACATTTTTGTCGACTGCCCTTCTTCGAAAGACATATGACGAGCATTGGATCTTCCACTTAAAGCGACAAACTCAGACACATGACGATTGGGTTCGATTTGTGCAGGACAATATGAACAAGAAAGATTTTGACTTGTTCCTAAAATTGAATTGGTCGATTTGGTGGAGCCGGAACCAATGGATCTTGGAAGTTGTAGTCCAAGCAAAGCACTGTTATACAGAGGGCTCGAGAAGGGGTGTAACACATCGTAAAGATACTAATCCAACTGACAAAAACCTTCTGAAAATGTAATGAAGTGGATTGAACATTGCATTTTTTCAAGTTGGGCCGCATCTATCGATATTTTGATCCTGAAATGACAGAAGCACTGCCGCCCGAGATGCTCTACGTTATGCTATGCAAAGGAGATAGACACATGTTACATTGAGGGAGGGCGTATAAACTTGTTGCGAGGGATTACGACACTGCTATAGTGGGTGGTATCCTTCTCTGTATCGTTCTTTTATATTCGTCAAGTTTTCATTGGTTAGGCGATCGTGTAATCATATCGCCCATTATCATGCTAAATTTCTGGGTAGGGTCTGTCTGTCTGTCTGTCTTCGCCAACCCAAACTATGGACGATGTCGTGTCTCTTGATTCTCGATGTGTGCGTGAGAGAGATAAGTCGTCTACGAGGGATCGAAAAGGTAATTTGGCCTACTCCTACTTTACTTGCTACAACTTGGTGCTTCATTACTATGCCAATAAACAACCTAATACCTTTAATTAGTCTATCATAATTACTTATTTATTGACTGTCATTTTATGATCAAATCAAATACCAGTTAATTACAAAAGTAGGCATCGAACCAAATGTCATTTACAAAAATAGGCATTGTGGGTATTGTGTAAAAAAAAACTTTTAGTTTTACTTTTTGTTTTCTGAATTATTTTTATAACATGCACAAATTTGTTAAAAAAAGTAGGTTTATTTTATTTTCTGAAGTAATTTTATAATGTGCACAAATTAAAGAAAAAAAATAAAATAGAAATTCAACATACGATGGACACAAATGAAAAAGACGATGGACGTACGATTCACACAAATGAAAGAAAGATAATTGCACAATTCGAAAATCTGCAACCAAAGTAATAATCAATTGAATTTTATTCTCCGGAAAAAAAAATTACAAGTTTTTTCAATCGGTATGGCTATGTTGATGGCCACGAGACATCAACATTATAATCGATGATGCTGGTTTGAATAGTCATTTTGACCTTTCATTTTATGGAATTATTTTCTCATATTACAAACCGGTTCAAGAACCGAAACATATCTGGTAATCCAAAGAAATATATCGATTCCAGGTCAAATCGAAACCGGAATTGATAATTATATAATATACAAATAAATAATTGAATATATAAATTAATGGGCCGAATTTATCTGCAAGCGGACGTGGTTCTACAACCGAATCTTGATGGAATTGAAGCCATCCCGACAATGACGGAACCGGAACTAGAGTTTTTGGCATGAAACTGATGGAATTGACACGAAACCATAATCGATATGACATGCCCGTTTCTCTAATTCAACATCATTCATATAATAAATTTAAATTAGCGGTAAATCATAATATACCACTAATATGAAAAATTATCAAAATAAAATATAAAAAATATGTCTATTTTGGTAATATACCTACTTTTGTAAATCACTTTCAATGAAATTCCTAAATTTGTAAAACAGCCAATTAAAAAAGGGCAAGTACATTCTTACCCACAATTTAATTAATTACACATTACTGTAAGGCGCCGATTTTTTTATAATTTAAAGCAAGGAAACGAGCCGAGCTTGACTCATTTTTTAAGCTCGAGCTTGAACTAAAAAATGTATTATTAGGTTTGAGCTCGACGAGTTATATATTTTCGAGCTCAAAAATAAATAATTAAGCTCGAACACGACTCTTGGAATGTTTATCTCTCTAATCTTAATTCCTCATTCTTCTTTCTACCGATCCAAACCCTAAATAATAAAATACAACTTGCTCATGATCCTTTGTTTGTTGTTTTTTCCCATTTTCGTTTTCTGTTTTCTGCGTTCGCTTTCTTCCAGCTTTGGAAGATAGAGTCTCCTTTTATAGGTGTCTGTTTCCGGGTTGTGGAGCTTCCTTTAAGGAGAAGACGAGTTTTTTGAACTTGAAGATGAAAATGGTGAAGAATATTATATGTCTGAATTTTAGATTCGATTTTTAATAATTTCTTTAAATTTTCTTATTGAGACTCTAAAACTTATATTATTTTTTATTTTCATTTTTCTTTTTTTTTTGTTCTTAGGATGTCAAGTGATTTTTCTACTTTTCAGGATTGACTATTGTCTCGAAAGGATTGTTCTCGGCTGAAATTATCATTTTGGAAAAAACAAAAAATATCCATCACTTTTCGTCACACATATAGGAATATATAGCATAAAAAATAAATATAAAAATAGAACACAGACTATAAAGGGGTTAGTTGAGTTTACCATTGTCACTACCCAAAGCATTATATTACTTTCTCTTCAACACATCAAACACATGGAATTAGGGCTGAGTTTAGGATCAGATAGTTCAAAACAACAAAGAAAACCCTTTAATTTCTTGCAAGAAGGCAAGCCCATCGATCACAGACGACATAGATTCGAGGTGCACACGGCTTTGAGCCTCAACAATTCATCAGCTGCAAATCAAGAAAATAAAGCCCAGAGATCTCATGAAAATGGCGAAGGAAAAGCAGACAATGGCGATGGCTTCGCAGTATCAGATGCTGTTGTTCAACGAGATGAAGACGGAAATCGAAACACTTCTTCTCTGCAGCTGAATCTTCTACTACCACTTGCTACTCCTCGTTCTCTCATCAGCTCAGCCCATGTTCAATCCTTGCCTTGGCCTTCTGATAACGATGGTATGTATATGTATATAACCTCGTCGGTCGCCGACGAGTTTTCGGAAGGAAAAAAATGATCTTTTTGCGATTTGTAGGTAGTTCGCAGGACGGTTCTTCAGGGAACATGAACCCACCGGCGGCGGAGGGCTTGAGGCGGCGGCCTTTGGCTGCAGCGGAGGAAGTTTCTTCGGCGAACAGCGTGGGGTCAGGGTTTCACAGCATCATCGGCCTGGGTATTTTAACGGGCAGTAATAACAACCACCACCACAAAAGGGTATTCGAAGAAGCGATTGGAAACGACGTCATCGCTGAGGCGGAGAGAGCTAGCGATGACGACGATGAAAACGGTACGAGGAAGAAGCTCAGGTTATCCAAAGAACAATCGGCTTTTCTTGAAGAAAGCTTCAAAGAACACAACAGTCTTAACCCTGTATGAACCAACCCTATATATAAACCTATTTATTGCATTTATTTATCTTTCTCATTATTTATTTATTTATTTATTTTTTCCATTTCTTTTCTTGGTGGCCATGAGGCAGAAACAAAAGCTTGCACTTGCTAAACAGCTCAACCTAAGACCGAGGCAAGTCGAAGTCTGGTTTCAGAACAGAAGGGCCAGGTTGGTTGTTAATTCTGATAATTATTATACATATATATCTTAGATGGTTTAAGTTGAATAATCCATAATTTATATATATATATATATATATATATATATTAATAAAGGACGAAACTGAAGCAAACTGAAGTAGAGTGCGAGTACTTGAAACGATGCTGCGAGACCCTAACGGAAGAGAATCGAAGGCTGCACAAAGAGCTGCAAGAGCTTAGGGCTCTCAAGACATCGAACCCATACAACATGCAAATGCCTGCGACAACCCTCACTATGTGTCCCTCTTGTGAGCGAGTGGCCACCACCAATAACAGCCCGACAGGTGGCAAATCTTGACATAATTAATATCTATTAATTAGGGTTTTAACTAGTTATATTGTCACTAATATTTTGTGCTCTTGGTATATAATTACAAACATGTGGGATGGGAGGTGATACCTTGGCATTTTGGTGTGTTATGTGTGTGAATTGGCATAGTATTTACTCTCCGAGATTTTCGAGTTTAATTTGTTGAGCGTGTTCTTCATTTTTTTGGAGCTCGTTCTATGTGGTGGGTCCCAGCTGAAATCTTCTTAGAGAGCTTTGTCGGGTCGGGTCGGGTCTTGTAAGATGATATGATTGCTTTGCCAGACGTATTTTCGAAAAATATTTCCAAGTCTTTGGTTTACTTTACAACAAACCGATTTATGGAGAGCATAAAATAAAAATATGTAATAAACGGATATGATTAACTAGTTAATTGCCGACATTATCATTTTAAGTTTATATTTTAAGGCCGTCGTAATTGATGGGGATTTGGTGTAAAATGAGAATGCCAGAAAGAGTGTTAGGGAAAAGCGGGTGGGTATTTATTGGGGGACAAAGCACAGCAAATCTATAAACGTGTCTGCTAAAGTTGAGAGTCTTCTCATCATTGCAGCAGCAGACCTAAGCTAAGTACCAATGCTAATTATTTATTTTTCTTTTTATTTATTTTTTTGTAAAATAACAATTTGCCCCCTGAAGTTTGTTAAGATTCTCAAAGACCACATTGTCCACAAAAGACATGGGTCGACGACGAAGGTGAATGTCTAGTTTTGATCGTCAACATGGTCTCACTTTCTTACAAATAATCGAGATACCTGTCCTATGAGATCGTGGACGGAAAGTTACAAATTCTCGACAACGGTATGTAAACTGACCCATGTAGAACATGGAGGCTAGTTTGGTAATATCACCAGTTATGATTCTATCTAAGTGTCGGGTCTAATGAGTTTGACATAGATAATGACTTTCACTCGACTAGATCATATGTGATGGATCTATACTTACTGACGTCAATTATTAGTAGGTTCGTTGAATTGATTTGATCAAATTCGTTCACAAATCGATATCTATTCGGTACCACATGATTGATTAAGTGAATACCAAACTTTTGAATTTCTCCAAATGTATATTGAGACGAACTAAGAGAGTCATGCTAAAAAAGAATCAGTAAGGTTGTATCACTAAATAGAGTCGCGTGTATTAGACAATCTCCAACCATTTATCTATATATAGAGTTGCTACAGTATCGATTCTCTATATTTAGAGTTTGAATAGTGTCATCACACTCCAACCATTTCCTCTATATCTTCCCTATATAATTATTTCCTACATATATTGATTTATATTATAATTTTGTTTCTAAAAAAAAATTATTATATTTTATTATCTAATTAAACAAAATTATTGCAACATAATTTTAAATAATAAAATATTAGGCGTTTGATTAATGTATACATAAGTTCACTATCCTTGAACTAAAAAACTAGGAATTAAAAATAATAATTACGTCAAAAAACAATTAAAAAACTAAATATAACTAATTTCATAATCTAATGGCAGTTTGTTGGAATTTTTAATAAGTTTATGGGTATAGTTGTAATGGACCAAATCCCCAATTTTTCAATCATGCCATCGTACTTCGTCTTCTTCGTGAGGTCTGCTGTGAATAACACAAAAACACAGCATAAAAAATCGAAGTTGCTCAAAGCGAAAATACAAATGTTGCCAATAATTTGAACCAAAGAACAAAAAATTAAAATTAATTGGGTTTAGCGCGTGAACAGTGACCTGCTATGTTTAGCGGATCACTGTAGCTTCCTCTACTATAGCGTGACATTTAACGTTCTGTTGGAGAGATTCCCACGCCAAACATGGCGTCCAACGCTAGAAATGCAAGTACGTTGGAGATGCTCTTAGGTCTATTGGGCTTAGAGTTCCAAAAGTGTAGATTTAATGGACTAGAGTTTGATTAATTTATCAATGTGTGTTTAAACGGGCTAGGCCTAGTAGACTACTTTAACTAAGTCAAACAACTTAAGTTGATGAAGTAAAACAGTTATCTTAATGGACTAGTAATAACATGGTCACTTATTAGAAAATTGGCTATTAATTACAGCCCAACTTTATTGAGAAGGATTTAAGAATAATCTTAGATTGGGATGAGGTGGTCATAATCTAGATTTTTCTACGAGAATGGTATGAGTTGCCACGAACTAAAATAGCTATTCTACCCTTAAAGCACCAAAAACGAAAATATCGAAGGCCAAGAGGATGTCATCCTTCAACTAGACTTCATTCCCCACATTTGATCACACACAAAGTTCTCTCTACACTTCAATATCCTTTTGAGAGAAATATTGAGTCTCCTTTCCTCTAGCCATTTCTAACGATTGAAGTGCCTGGATACATTCACGAGGTCGTCATGACAATCTCGTGACTAGACGTATTGGCTTGCTTGTCATGCGAAGAAAGGCGAAGCTAGCAAGACTTTTCTCTAAAGTTGCCTTGTTATTTTCCATTTTTTCTCGAGCTCGTCCCGAATTTTTGAAGGGAAAACTGTTGGAAAAATTAAATAGGAATAAATGTAATAGTTGTAACTCTTTACTTGAAGGGGTTTAAGAAAGCAACTATTCACTTGAAGAGGTGTAAGTAAACAACGCTTTATAAAGAATTATATCTATTCAGCTAAAAGATGAGTCTATTCAAAGGTGAAAAGATGTCACCAATTATGAACAGACATAACTCCTTCAAATTCCAGCCCCATCTATAAATAGGGATGCTCATTCCCTCATTTCCATTACCTCAAACACCTCGAACAAAACATTCAAGCCCTAGAACTCTTAGGAATTTCTTTCTTCTCTCGTCGTGAAATATATTTAGTATATTTAGAGTCCGAAAAGTATCGAATAAGTTCGTTGGTCTCGTAATTTGGAGTGCTCCTATTACGAGATGTTTGTCGTTGTATCTTGGGAAACGATTGCCATATTCCGTAAGTCTCGTGAGCGGGGCAATATCGTTTTAAGGATATAGCGTCTAACGCTACCCTCGACAATAAAATCAGATTTACGTCCCCGTGTACGATCGATATATTATATATTACTATATATATAATTATATAAATGTACGTACGAAAAATGTTCCCAACAATCTTAAACGATATTTGGTAAACTGATTTTCTTTATCGACATCGACAATATTCAAACGATATTCGTGAAAACGGATACGACTCTGAGTTTAAGTGACGACATTACGAAAAATGTTATGTCGGGAGAAAAGTAGAAGAAACTGACCTCTGACGATTTCGAACATTGGAAGAGGTGTGACCTTTCGCGTAAAAATGCTGCGTTGTTTGAGAACGAATAACCTTTCGGAAAAAAAAGTTGCGACCTTTCATGAAGAGATATGACTTTTGCGAAGAAGTGCGTTCTCACGAAGAGATACGACTTTTGCGAAGATGTACGATCGCACGGTTACGACTTTCGCGAAGATGTACAATCTCACGAAGAGATAGAACTTTCGCGAAGAAGTGCGTTCTCACGAAGAGATACAACTTTCGCGAAAAAGTACGATCTCACGAAGAGTTACGACTTTCGCAAAGAGATACGATCTCACGAAGAGATACATCATTTGTGAAGAGGTGCATTCTCAGGAAGAGAGAAATTTTCGGGAAGAGGTGCGATCTCACGTGGAGATACGCCTTTCGCGAAGAGGTACGATCTCACGAAGAGATACGACTTTCGCGAAGAAGTGCAATCTCACAAAGGGATACAACTTTCGTGAAAAGTTACGATCTCACGAAGAGATGCAACATTTCATGAAAAGGTATGTTCTCAGAAAGAGATGCAACATTTAGCGAAAGATTCACGAAGAGATACGACTTCCGTAAAGATTTACGATCTCACAAAAGGTGTGACCTTTCGGAAAGAAGTACGGTCTTGCCAAGAAATGACTTTATAGAAAAGGTTCGGTCTCAAGAAAAGTTATAGCATTACTTAAAGATGTAAGATCTCGCAACGAGACATAGAATTTTACAAAGAGGTACGACCTTTTGTAAAGAGACACGAACTTTTGTGAAGAGGCACGACGTTTCGCGGAGAGGTACAAAATTTTATGAAGAGGTACAACCTTACGAAAAGGTGTAACCTTTGGTAAAAGAGTACGATCTCACAAAGAGACACGACCTTTCACGAATAGGAACGAAATTAAGAGGTATGATCTCACAAAGAGGTATGATCATACTAGGAGACACGACCTCCCACTAAGAGGTGTTATCGAGAAGTGATATGACTTCACCAAATGGCACGATCTTTTGCGAGAACATATGAATTTTCACATAAAGTTATAACCTTATGCAAGGAGGTATGATCTTTTACGAAAAGGTGCGACATTTCGTAGAAAGATACAAACCTTTCACAAAAGAGTATAAGTTATGACAAAAATGTGTGATTATTCTGAGACGTGCGATGTATTGCAATAGGCTCAACTTCTTGCGAAGAGGTATGGTCTTTCAAGACACGATCTTTCACGAAGCGATACAAACCTTTGAGAACACATCAGTATTTGTAGAAATACTTAGAAGTGTGGGGGTACTTCGTCAAAGTTGAAATGCCTAAGCAAAATAAGATCGAACCTAAAACGATCGATGGAAAAGTTACTGGATTCGCCAATAACAGTAGTGGAGATTGATTCATGTATGTCAAAACCACATATGAATGATACCAAGAAATGTATCATTTAGTATAGAACGAGTTTGTGATGAAAACTAGATATATGATACAAAAGAATCCAAACCAAATTGTGATACGTGCTCACAGTTGGTGGTGAAACAGTGTATTGTAATCCATCAAGCATAAGTGCGCTACTCGGTGAAATTCGAGTTTATCATCCTAAATAAGGCCATAGAAAAGGCTAAATGACTATGAAATTTCTAACGAAGACTTCATAGCTAGAACGAACTTGTGTCTGTCGTACTATTACATTGTGATAGCAAATCGACAATTAGAAAGATACAGAGTAGTATGTAGAATGGTAAGTCACGACACACGCACCGTAGACACAATGCCATTAAGCAGTTGATCTCAAATGAAGTGATTGCAATCGACGATGTCAAATAAAATGAAAATTTGACAGAGCCTCTTACAAAGAGGATAACCCGAGATCATGTAAACTGCACATCAAGTGGAATGAGATTAAAAATCTACCACTAAAACCAATGTAGTAGACACCCAACCTTGTTGACTGGAGATCCCAAGATCTTGGTTTAATGGGACAACTAAGTTACGGAGGTTGTGCTACAACACACGAGACATATTGTCTATATCGCTTCCTAGGATGAACAAGTGTTGTTCTACCACAGGTAGTGAGGTTGAGTTTTGACTCTTAATGATTTCTATACCTTTATAAGGTGGAGTATTGATAGAATACTCTTTATAGAAGTGTCACCTATGTGAGTGTGAAGACGGGCCGCTTCATTGAAACATTCACGAATCCAAGATCGTATCCATGGCCAAAACGGAACAAATCATGAGAACTAAAAGATGTGAGATAAGTTATTGTGTGGGTGTTGTTGTATTAGTATACACAACACGTTCACTACCTAGCGAGTATGCTCGATAGCATTCCACTACGGAAGATTCAAAGTCATAAGCTATCTATCCCGATGCATTGACTTGTCGATTGGACTCTTGTTAGTGTCAGCTTTCCTGTAGACATTAATTCCTATTTATGTGGGGGATTATTGGAAAAATTAAATAGGAATAAATGCAATAGTTGTAACTCTTTACTTGAAGGGGTTTAAGAAAGCAACTCTTCACTTGAAGATGTGTAAGTAAGCAACACTTTATACAGAATTATATCTATTCAGCTAAGAGATGAGTCTATTTCAAAGGTGAAAAGATATCACCAATCATGAACATACATAACTCTCCTTCAAATTCCAGCCACATCTATAAATAGGGATGCTCATTCCCTCATTTCCATTACCTCGAACACCTCGAACACCTTGAACAAAATGTTCAAGTCCTAGAACTCTTAGGAATTTCTTTCTTCTCTCGCTGTGAAATATATTTTGTATATTTCATGTTCAAACTCGTAGGAGAGTCCGAAAAGCATCGAATAAGTTTGTTGGTCTCGTAATTTGGAGTGCTCATATTACGAGATGTTTGTCGTTGTATCTTGGGAAACAATTGTCGTATTCCCTAAGCAATATCGTTTTAAGGACATAGCATCTAATGCTAGCCTCGACAATAAAATTAGACTTACGTCCCCGTGTACGATCGATATATTATATATTACTATATATATAATTATATAAATGTGCGTACGAAAATTGTACCCAACAAAAACAACCCCTGGTTTTCTTCCGCACATGCCTTGAGGCACACAGGTTCCAAAGATTTACTGGTTTTCCCAATAGTGGTATCATAGTCAAGCTCGATATTAGAATCATAACATGATAAGCTTTAAAAACGACAAACGAAAAGACTGACGATGAAAAGTCCGAGAAGCTCGGCACTCGCTGGCAGAGCAAGTGCACGGGTAGCACAGCGCGCGGCCATATCCATGGCTGCTAGGCTGTAGTTGGGTGGCTGGTCTTTGGCTCGGCACGTCTAGCATGTGGCTAGGCCGTGGCAGGTACTGGTCGTGGCTGGTTTGGTACGGTATACCTTACCGAAAATGTGATACCGTATACCTTACCGAAATTTTGGTATGGAAAAATATCATACCGATACCGTACGGAATTTCGGTATACCTTAACTTTCGATACAGTATCATACCTTATTTTCGGTACGGTATCGGTATCATACCGTTTATACCAAACAATCTTATAACCCAAAATATTTTCGATTCATAGATAACCATAAATAATTTATATATTTAACCGTATCCTACTAAGAATCTTATATATAAAATAAAAAGTATATATTAACAAAAAACCATTAACAAAAAATCTTGCATCTTCACCTTTTCAAAATCCTGAAAAATAAACATTAGAAAACCATGAATTAAACATTAAATATAATTTGTTGATTTAATTAAAAATTTGTGAGACTAAACAACTTATAAAACTTGTCTAATTAATATAATAACTTGTGGCCCAAAATAATTTGTGAAAGACCTTATAGTTGTTGACCCATTTTATATTATTTTGATTTAATATGTAGGTGTATATATAAAGTATTAAAAAAATTCGGTATTTCGGTATAACCGATATACCAAATTTTTATAGTTTTCATACCTTTACCGTACCGAAGTATCATACCTTATCGAAAATTTCGATCTTTTCGGTATATTTCGATACGGTAAGAATGATACCGGTATATCAGTATTTTTTCCCACCCCTAGTGGCGGACCTGTGACGCGGTTGGGCCATGGTAGCACTAAGCGTCCAAAAAATATTGAATGAAGTTCGATGTTCTCAAAATTTGAAGTGTTTACTATTACAAGATGTTTGACGTTATATATTAGAAAATGATTGATGTATCCCCTAACCAATGCAATGGAGATTGTTGGGGTATCAAAACCCAATCCCACATCAGATAGATAAAACAAATGGGACATGCATATAAGCTTGTAGGTTACTCCCTCTATTGTCAATTGGTTTTAGAGACCTACATGTGCTTATATGTTGGGTTCCTCGATTTGGGCTAAAATAGATCTTATATCCCAATAATTGGTGCGTTGAACGTGGAAAGAAAACATGATAAAGAATCAGAGTTAGGTTCTAGTCGAAATACGATTTGGATGATATGTCCTTGATCTTTGCAACGATTTGTGTCTTGTGTCGAATGTCTTCCAGACATTGATGGTAGTTAGTCGGCCACGCCGGAAACAGCGATATAAGATGATTATCGTTGAAGATAAGTGATTTTTTGTTTGAGCGGAGGATTGTTGGGCTATAAAACTCAATTCACACCAGAAAAATAAAATAGTTACGACTTGCATATAAGCTCGTGAGATTGATTTTAAAGTGAAACCCTACCTGAACTTAAATGTAAGGCCATTGGGCTTGTATATTAGAGAAGATCTTATATCTTATATTATTTCAAAAACCTAGCATCACAACATTAGTCTCAACAAATCAGTGGGCAAATACGATTTGTATAAATGTATATACCAAAAAAATTGGCCAACAGAAATAATATAATCAAAAAACAAAAATGGGACTCAGTTAATTTCTTTTCAGTTGTGTTCGAAGCATATCATGCAGCTGCTTGGATTGTTCCTCAATCCTCATTTGCAACTTCTTTTGGCTCTGAACATTTTAGAAGAAACAAATTCAATCTTCGTCTGAAGTTGATGAATGCAACGACGGCTTAACTTGTTTAAAAAAAAAAAAGTAAATGCGTGTATATATATACCTCTAATTGTTCGTGTAAACGACGTTGAACATCCATCTGCAACTTTAAAGCTTCAACAATGTCCGCTCTCCTGCGATTATTAATATGATCAAATGAGAAAAAAAAAAAGGCCGTGAACTTATAAATTAATCGGTCTTACGTTTTCATCGAATGATGCCGCATGCCATTTCCTGCGAGAAATCACATAATGCAACTCAGCATAAAAATGATAACGTAGCAAGTTAACATCAGTAAATCAAGTTTAAGCTGTCTTATAACAAGCTGCACAATTCCTATGTACCTTCGTGAACTTCATTTCGACGTTGAGTAACTCGGTACTTCTGCGGAAACATACCCTAAAAGTCCGTAAAAGAAATCCATATATAGAAATATCGATTTGCAGATCGATGTAGGAACTAGTTTCGAACCTGTAAATGGCTTTTGACATGCAATAGAGTCAATCCCTCGCAGTTCATCAGCCTGAGAATCCGACTTGGAGTTGCTTCTGAAGTAGCATGCGCAAGAAAATTAATCGTATTAATGACTAAGTCGGGAACATTTATAATCTCAGTGTGCTATAAAATATCGAAACTCCTGGACGATTGATTTACTTCTGGAGCCTCCCAGACAATTAACAGTGTCTATGAACTTCTTGTCAAGATGCTCAGTCCATTTAATCCTTGTCTTGTTCTTGTCCTCCTTCTTCACCACCTCTTTTATCGAAGCTACTTTGCTACCGAAAGAAATCAGCGATGTCCCATGAGCACTAGCCTCACGCTTTGTCTCCTGCAGATATTAATTCAATAACATATATTAATTGTATCATCATCATAATAACCACATATGAAACACTTTCCACTCACGGAAATAGGGTTTTGTTTGGGGGAAACAAGATCCTCGGCTTCGATGTTTTCGATATGATGTGATGTAATAGACATCTGCGGCGTCGTTGCGTATCGATCTCTTCCACACATACAAGATTGGACTAGCGATTGCAATGTATCTTTCGAGTCATAATCGACGTTGGCATCACGTTTTGAATCAAAATTGATCATTAATGGCACTTGAGAACATAAATCTGTAACCCCAGAATTTGATGAACAGCTGAGTGATCTTAGACTACTGCGATCATCATCAGACCCAATCATCTTTTTCTCCATGATTTTTTTTTTCAAGGCCAATTAATGAAGGGAAAACAAAAAAAACTGTGTTGATTAAACTAATAAACTCATTATATATTTAACACTTTGGTGCCAAGATAAGATCTACATAGTGATTAAAACAATGAGTGAATATGGTCGAGAAATGATATCAGGTACAGAAACAGAAAGGCCATGGACAGAGAATAGACTAAACACAACGAGGATTTATTATTGGAGAGACATTGTGCTATGTGTCAGCCATGAAAGTGGAATATTAATTAAAGTATTAGAGAATAATTTATATCTTCAATGCTTCCAATATTCTTTTTTTAATGCGCAAATACATATTTCTATAGCACAAGGGGCTATCGATGATGTCACAATGTCAACACCGTTAGATGGAAGTGTTCGATCCTAATCTTATTACCAAGTCTTGCCATGTTGTTATATCAATGTTAACATAGAAGACATGGTTCAAGCCCGCCAATCAATATGTTGACTTTTAATATTAAAACCATACATTATTATATTGAATATAAATATGTTAAATCTGAAGGTCTAATCAATGGGGGCATCGTAGTTTTCACTTAAGTTGTATTGACATCGCCGTCGTGAAGAAGTTATCAAAGCCATTTGTTGAGGTTTTTTGTGCAACGACAAAAGCAAAGGTCCATCGTGTTCTTCTTGTGTTGTCTATATGAACAAGAATTTGTTTGTAGCCAAAAAGAAAACGAAACAAATAAAACAAAAAGTAATTATGGACTTGCCTTTTAAGGGGATATTGTTGTCTTATGGCTTTACATCATTTATTTTCTATGTTGCTAGCACCAAGGGCGACTATACATCATACTATCAACCACTCCGTCGATATGGGGCAGTATCTATTTTTTTTACTGTGAGCTATCATGAAGAAGAACACAGCCAATTGGGTTGACTATGGATGTTTAGTAAGTGTTTTAGATATGTTTTATTTACAAGTCTATTCGAAGATATTTTTTCATTATACACAATTACACTATAGTACAAAATAGGTACAATAGCCACCGATTACTCAAAAACCGGTGCTTATAATTCACACGATGACATTTTCGTAATATTTTTAAAGTTTTGTTGACAATAGATTACGTTTACTATCTTGTAACCGTCGCCCATTCCATTATTTAGATGGTAACGGCCCCCTCATTTTACATTTTTTTTGTCTCTTTACTTGCATGAACGGCGATTCCACCCACCTAAAAATGATTTCACCCACCCGACGCCCTCCGAATTCACATCGACCATCGGCGACACCCCAAAAGCGAAGACAACACCCCTTAAACACATTATTAACGTCAATTAAACTAGAATAGTACGGATATTTTACAAACCCCAATTTTGGATAATTTGGGAATTCCCTATGATTGTTTCGAATCGTCAGTTTTAAGCATTGCTTCTTGGTTCAATTTGCGTTGGGAACGTAGTGGACTTGCTTTTAGATCGTTATGATTGTTCACAGTACGGAAAACATCATAGGCGACAGTTGTTATCGAATATAGGTGACGGTTTCTCAGCGATGCACATACTCCAACTAATAGCCGATGGTTGTTATATGTCATTTATACCCAGATATAGGCGACTGTTGTTACTAATAACCGTCACCTATTTTCCTGGGGACTAAAACAACCCAAAATTGCATGCGTCTCACGTGTTAAATTCCGTCCAAACCGACGATTAAATTAACCGATGGTCTAAAACAGCTCAACATCGCTAACATTGGTAACTAAAAGTGACATATTAGAATATGAGGACCAAAATGCCCATTCCCTAAACACTGGGGGACCAAAAATGGTCTTCTCACTCTTTTTTTCTTTGTTGTTAGGGGACTTTGTCGGGGTCACCATGTCCCGTTCTATCCCAATGTGATCTATTAGGCCGCGGCCTCCATATTTACCAAAAAAAAATATAACATATGTAAATCTAATACGAGTTGCGACGTTGAAATCTGGAAACCCGTTATTTGGAGGTGGCGGTGGTGATGATGATGATGATGGTGTGTTTGTGTGTGTGATCGATTGATTATTTCATCGGTTTGATTTTCGAATACTTCCTTCGCTGGCGAGAAGTATGTAGGTACATATTCCGCTTGTGTCGTTCTAATCCTTGATATTGTTTGTGATTAATATCGTTTCAGTGAATAATATGTTGGTTAAGAAAATACATATTATCTTCATCATCACATGACACCCGCCACAAATGTGCTATATAATATCTTATTAGTTCATGAAGAAGGCAGCAAAGGGCAAGAACGAAGCTCCGATGAAAGAACCCACATATCTCAACGCAGCATCGCTGCTTTGGAGAGGTGGTGCAGCTGGGCCGTCGGCGATCGCCATCGACTCATGAGCTGCCACCACGCTCAAGGTGGCTGCCGCCAAAATGAGGGCGGTGCAAGCAATCTTCTTCATTTCCATGGCGGTGGGGATGACTCGACGGATACACAAAATATGAAGGAAGGAAGATGGTGGTGAGATTATTACCTTACCCGATTGCTGTTACTGGCAATAATCACCGTATCTTTTTTTTTTTTTTTTTAATATATATTATTTTGTGGCTTTTGTAATCTGTTTGAGGGCCTTTTTATTTTGGTGATTGATGCTATTTTTAGAAATCATTTGTGAGCTTGAAGTCGCTCCATTATTTTTCGTGTTGGTGCGTTATATTCGGAAGCAAAGGAAGTTAGTCTGTAAAACTATATATTGAAATTAATCTCCAACTATTATAAATATATGATATTATATGAATGTCCATTGATATGTATGCCAAATGAATTTAATGTTGTGACCATTTCTAGTCTTTAAATAGGCTTGTATTTCACTTCACTTGTATTTGATACTTGAGTTTGAGATAATATTAAAAGGTTTTCTATACAATCACAAAATCCTATACGTGATATTATATACACACTCTCTCCCTATCTCTCGATCACTCTTTATTATTATTATTATTATTATTATTATTATTATTATTATTATTATTATTATTATTATTATTATTATAAATATTATTGAAATTCATATATAATAATAAAGATTTATATATTATAAAATAAATATTTTATAACACGTTATCAGCACGATCGCTCTCCGTCATCGATACCAACCTCCGCCGAAGATCTTGTACGGTATACTGATGTAATAATTTTATTTCGTATTTATAATTATTATATACTAATTGTGTTTAAATCTAAAATATATAATAAATATATAACAAAATTATTGAGAATTATATTCATTTACTGCCTAAATTTATTTAGAATATAATTGTTATTAAAAAAAATTTAACTAATTTTTATGTTTTCATTTTAGTAATATGTCGAACTTGGTGAGCCTTGAATTTGTTGCACTCGATATCACTGGCAGGAACTATTTATCATGGCAATTAGATGCCGAAATCCATTTGAAAGAGAAATGCTTATGTAACACCATTGATGCCACGAAACCTACAACGGAACAAGACAAGGAGAAAACCATAGTTTTTCTTCGCCACCACATTCATGAAAGTCTGAGAATAGAATATTTAACAGAAAAGAAGTCGGCCGACTTGTGAAAAAATTTGAAAGATCGATACAACAACCTGTCGATTGTTATTCTCCCCAATACAAAGTATGAATGAGTGAATCTACGATTTCATGATTTTAACTCAATAAATGAATATAATTCTGCTTTTTAAGGAAAGACAACAACAAAACGAAAGGCGAATACTGATTTAGATCACCCGAAACCAGGGAAGAAAATTTCAGGCCATGTTATCGACGTTCTGTCAACAGAGGATTCAACGGCGGTGGTTGCAGTAATCCCGAGCCGGGTTTGTCTCGTGAAAAGCTTGCAACAAATCTAATAAATCTAAGTGTACAGTTGAGATGCAATCCTGCCGATCATTATGAATCTTATAGCTTGGAACTGTAGGGGCTTGGGTGGTGCCCTTACAGTTCATCAACTAGGACTCCTAGTCCAGTCTTACCACCCGGGAATAATTTTTCTTAGCGAAACAAAGTGTGGGAAGTCGCGTCTTGAGTTCGTTCAACGAAAACTCGATATGCATGGCCTCGGTGTGGATGCTCAGGGACGCAGTGGAGGTTTGGCACTGTTTTGGAATAAGAGACTGGATGTACCTTTCTTCTTTCTAGAACATCTAGTCCATATAGACGTTACTATCAAAAAACGAATAAGGCTATGCGGTTCACGGGTTTTTACGCAGATCCAAATACAGGGTTGAGGAAGAATAGTTGGTTGTTGTTATCGCGACTTAGCGAGATGAGAGTTAAGGATTGGTTGTGTGCCGGTGATTTCAACGAAGTTTTAGAACATGCTGAAAAAGAAGGTGGTCGCCCTCGTCCTAATTGGCAAATTGAGGCTTCCGAAATGCTTTGTTGAGAGCAGGCCTCGTAGATATGGGGTTTAAGGGGAGCCCTTTTACATGGTCTAACAACGCAGCGGTACCAAATACGGTTAAAGAGCGTTTAGACCGATCATGTGCAACCAAGGAGTGGCTCGATTCTTTCCCAAATGCTAAGGTCTATCATCCTACAATGTTCTCGGACCACCATGCGTTGATAGTTCAGATTAACCCCACAGTCCAGGAACAAACTAAGCATGGTCGGCCGTTTTGATTTGAGTCGTGCTGGACCATTGATGGGGCTTGCGAGGATATCATACGCTCGGTCTGGAATCGACCACATGGGAAGCCCTTTAGAAATATTTGGGATCTTTTCGAACAGGGCCGCACTTAACTATCAAAGTGAAATGCACGTACCTATGGTAGTGCTCGATGCCGGTTACAATGGATTGAGAAGGAGATCAAAGAGAGAAAGCTTTGCTTCGTAAGTATAAGGATATTTTTCACAGCATGGAAATATACTGGCAACAACGGAGTAAGGTCGAATGGCTCATGGGAGGAGACCGCAATACTAAATACTTCCATCGATGCGCTTCATCTAGACGGAAAGTGAATATGATTCACAAGATCAAGGATAATTTGGGTGTTTGGTGCGAGTCATATAGTTCGATCAAAAGATATCCACATACTTCACGTATTTATTTCAGACTCAATGTCCCTCCTCGTCAGAGATCGAGACAGGAGTTCGGGCTCTATCACCCAAGGTTACATGTGCGATGAACAAGACCCTACTCCAACCATACACTACAGATGACATCAAGGTGGCACTTACATGTATGTTCCCTTATGTTGGTAGCCTTTTCTATCCTAACAAACTAACTTAGGGACGATTTAACCACGTTTAAGATGGGAAGAATTGATTCAACGTGGGGTGTGTGTGTTCTTGAGGAGTGTTGGGTGGCTCTCTCTCTCTCTAGATGATTTTCACACACTACACTATTTATTATGTGTTAGGATTTTGGTATTTATACCACAAGTTGGTATATAATACTTGGGCCCCTAACAAAGCCCAATTGCACTAAGCCTCTTATAATGATAATCTTTATAAATAAACTACAAAGATAATTCTAATTAATTGAACACAATAAAATATTCCTAACAATCTCCCCCTTTGTGTTCAATCTTCAATTTGGCATGGATTATCTTTGCGGGGCTTAGTGCGTTTGCCTGAGTCCTAAACGAATTTCCTCCTTGTCTTGTCTTTTGACCTCTTCTTTTGGAGATCTTCAAGCTCACCGTGTCTTGATCTTTGCTTCTCGACACCAGATCTTCTTAATCTTCTTTTGAAGCTCGACTCGTAAATGCCGGAAGGTGTTTGAAGTTGCTTGCCGTATCTCTTCTTTTTGTGTTCGATCTCTCCTTTCGATGGTAGCGTAACTCCCCCTACTTTTGGTCAACCTTAAGTTGAAATTGGGAAGTTCTCTTTGGAGTTTGGAGAGACATACACGAGGCGGCAACTTCAATCTTTGAAAGTCGGCGGTGTTTGCTTGATTTGACGACGCTTGATGATTTGGCATGTTGATCACGTCGTCGGGACAAGGAAATGGCATTGGTAGGCTTGTAGGAGCTCAGGTCATAACCCGACGGAGCCACAAAGGCAATCCGTCATATAATAAACCGGGGTCACGAAGACTTCCCGTTCTTGAGTCCTAGTAATCTCCCCCTACAAGGGCTATCTCCTCTTCTTGCGGAGGCTTTGAATGTTCTTTCGGCTAGGACTCTCTTGACTTGACGATGTATTCTTTAAACCGGATGTAGATAGTGATCCACGCCCTGAAATTTGAATTTGATGATGTCGTGGATCTTGGACTTTGTTCGCATCTTGTCCTGGTCTTTCTTCGTAGTTTGAATTCGTCAAGTCTCCTTTAATCTTCTTCCTCTCGGCGCCGGATTCGTCTTCTTCGAAGGTTGTTGTCTGGTTCGGCCTCGAGGAAGCTTGTCTGGCTCCGGAAGAAGATACACGTGGGGTGTTGTAAAATGTGCCGAGGCTCCTTTGGAATGTTCCATTCGAGTGTAGGGGAGCCCGGCTTCAGAGTGGTAAGCTCGGCGGAAGTTGGTGGGTGGTCCGACCTGTTTGTTTATGTGTGTCCCCTTCTCCCCCTCATGGCGATTCGTGTTAACGAAATCGGCATGCTTGTATAGGAAGATTAGAAGGACACAAACGACAGGTCGGTGATGGTAATAACCAGACGGAGCCACTAAGGCAATCCGTCGACGCGACTTCAGAGACAAACTCCGAGACGTGGCCTGTGAGGACAGGGCTTGAAGAACTGGGGCCACATAGGCATCCCGTTTGCATCGTTCTAGAGCTCGAGACGATGGCCTGATTCCGTTGTTGTATTGATGTTGTAACGGCAGGACTTCCTTCCAATCGTGGAATCACATCTACAGGTATTGTGTCTATGGAAGTTCTGATCTGGTCATGAAGTCCAGATAAGAAAATGTGTATGTGTTCAAGAAAGTTTAGTGGTGTGGGGCTGACTACCACTTAGTTCAATATCTCCCGCTTCCAAGTGAAGCGGTGATAGCTTACATGGCTCCCCGTGATTTAATGAAACATCGGTCTATTGGGAGATCGATGAGTGGGTAAGGCTCGGTTGTGCATGCGCCATAGGACCAAATGAGGCGACTTCTACTCGGGAGCTGATAAAAATCAGCACCTGCACCTATGTGGGATGGTCCGAATGTTATGTGAGGTAAGGGATTTTTGTATCATCGGCTATGTGGTCTTGTCAAGAACCGCCAAATAGGGGTGGCTTTTATGCGCATGAATCGTCACTAACACTCGGTTGCATTCCGGGGTTAGGTTCAGTTTGGTCTGACAGAACCATAGGAACTAGAATTCCTGCATCCGTCAATTTTGATGAGTGTTGCTTGATCAGCAAGTTGGAGCAGGTCGGTAGAGTGCATCATAATATGAGCGCCATGAAGTCACCTTTGCCTTTTGAGGATTCTTGAACTCTTGAGGGTTGAGTTTTTTGTTAAAGTCCGTCTTGGGAGGTGGAATAGCTTGATGATGAGAGGATTTTTCCTTTTTTTTTTTTGTTTTTTTTTTTGCTGTTTTTTTTTGTAGATACATATATATATTTATTGTAATAATAATAGAATAATATACTATATATTATATTATATTATATTATATTATATTATATTATATAGCTATATAACTATATATATATATATATTTTTTGTTCCTCCCCCTCAAATCGTGCACCACCGTAAGAGTTTTTCTATTCTTTAAAATGTACTCCCCTCGAAAATATGGAATGATACTCCCCTTAAATGCATGCACGCCTAAAATGTAGATTTTCTCCCAAAAAAAATGAGCGTGATGAAAATAACGTCTTTTTCTTTTCAGTTCAGATGCATACTTAAAGAATTAATTTTCTTTAAACTAAGCATATTAAAATGTACGTTTTCTACCGTTGACGCTCCTACAGAAAATAGGTAATTTTTTTTTTGCGATTCAGCTTATATGCATACTTGAAAGTTTAAGCTCGAAAATTTTAAAATTGTATGCATAATGAAAATGTACCTATAACATATGATATTTCGCATTTCGGCACATGTATGCATGCATGCAAATATTTGAAAGTAGAGTCTTTCTAAAGCATGCAAAGCTATTTTGTACCCTATTATTTTCAAAGTAGGTATATTGTCTTTTCAGCTCTATATGCATGCCAAAATTTACTATGGAATGCATATATAGAATTTACCTACGGTGTAGTTGCTCACCGTGCTTCCTTTTATAACGTATGTGGAGCAACTTCAAAGTACCATACGTAAGGGATGTGGTTGCTCCCGTCTCTTACCAGTCATGCATGTGGAGCAACCCGAGTACCGTGCATGCTGGAAGTTGTGGTTGCCCTCGTCTCGTACCGATCATGAGTATGGAGCAACCATCTTCTAATTACTACTCATGACCGGGGTTTTGTGGTTGCTCTCATCTCATACCAATCACGCGTGTGGAGCAACCATCGTCGAATTACCACACGTGATTGGGCTCCTGCAAAATATTATCGGGACTTTGGTACCCATTTTTTGGATGGGTCCTCCCATATTAGCAGAAAACAATTTATGCACATTTGGTTCAGATATACATCCTAAATCATCCTTTAATGTCCTATTTAATTTGATTTCTGATTTAGAAATCCAAGTTTGGTGAACCTTAGAGGGAAATGACAATTCAGCGCCGGTGAATGTGTGTTTAGGTTTAGAAGATCTGAAGATTTTCTCCCTAGCCAGTCGCAGAAGGTGTCTTTCAGACTTAATCTGGACCGGGTATTTCAAGTATGAATACGAGCTTATCGCACTATATGCGTCATCAGATGATGAGCCGTATTGTCTACAAGAATTCACATCATTCACTCTATAATGATGGGGAATAAGCGTGGAAGTTCGCTTGCTTAAGCTTCGAACTTATTCTTTGCACGCTTTCATTTTAAGAGGAATAGGAGAGGGAAAATCTTGAGCATGTTCGACCTTGATTTTGGGAAATAATGTCGATTTTCCTTTCTCCTTCCTAATCTTCTGTTCCTTGGAAGTATTAAGCTTAAGGCTTTTACTTATCTTTTTGTTGAGGTTTATGCCCTAGATGCCGTACGAGGATTAGATAGTACGAGGGCATTAGTGTAATTTTGATGTGTTTAACGTTTGTAATTGAATTATTTGATAATGAAATTATTATTGTTTGTTTATTGTCGAAATTAGCATGACAAACAATACAAAGGCATATTATTATTTCGTCTAAATAAATTAACCTTGCAGTCGGGTAATAAGACGAATTAATAAAACCCCAATATTTACAGTTCAGTTACTGATTCTGTGGGGACAGAGAGGGGGCACCAGTAAGCTGACATACTGTAATATTAAATTAAGTCCACAAGTCTTAGTCTCCAGTAGGGTGACTGGATTGACGAGTACGACTTGTTTGTCGACGGGTCCAAAGTGGTTGTGCCAACCATTCACTTGGGAAGTGGTAGCTCGTGACATTGGTACAAGAAGAATCAGGGGATTGTCTGTATTTGGACACTGACTCGTAATCGAACGATCACACGCTGGTAAAGTCGCTGATCGATCGATTGACTAAAGTAGTCTACGTGAACCTTAGACCGAAAGGGTTAACTCGGGGTTGGTCTTAAGGTCTTGATTTGTCACTAGTTTGCTAGGCCCGAATTGCATGTAGCATGGGTCAGCGGCGAAATGCGGTCTTGACTTTTCGACGTGATTGCCGGTTATACCGCTGAGCGGAATTTACGGCCTTGATTAAATTCAGGGTTAACGTCCTATGCAGTTTCGATGTGCGGGAATTTACCTAAGCCTCTGGCCAGAGCATATAACTGACTCACGAGTGTCGTGGAGGGCAGTTTTGGTAAATGTCACGAACACGAACATCATAGAGTCGAGTCCTGTAAGTTCGACTACGCGTGACTTTCACTCGACCGGGACAAACGTAAAGGGTTTATACGTAGTACGACAATCTATAGTCGGTTCGTGAATAATACCTATTCGTACTCAACTCGGGATCGGTTCGGTACCACGGGGCTGGCTAGGTGAATACCGAACTCCTGGATTCCTCCCAGAGCATAAGGCTTTTTCCTTTTTTTTTTTTATAACAGAAAAAGAAAAAGAAAAAAAATGTCAAATCAAGAGCTTTGGAATAGTCTTGATTTGGTGTGTTTGCTCACGTCACATACCAATCACGAGTGTGGAGCAAACCAAATACCACAAGTGTCGGGGTCTTGTGCGACTGCTCATCATCGCATACCGACCATACATGTGAAGCAATCGTCGTCTATTTACCATGTCTGATCGGGACCTGCAAAACAAATTATCGGGACTTTGGTACCCATTTTTGGACGGTTCCTCCCTGATTAGCAGATAACATTTTAAGCATAGAAGGTTCAAATTTAGAATCAAAATTATCACATAAAGTAGTCATAGGAATCCACATTTGTTGAGGACTACTTATTTCCATTTGTAGCTTAGGTTTCCAAATTTGTTGAACCTTATTGAAATTTAACGTTTCAGCATCGGTGAATGTGCGTCTTTTTGTAGAAGAGAAAATTTTCTCTTTCGCCAGTCGCTTAAGATGCATTTCGGATTTGACTTTGACCGGGTACTTGAGAGAGGAATACGAGCATATAGAATCAATAGCATTAAGTATAGAAATATTGTATTTCCTACCTTCTAGACTCATATCATTCACTTTGTAATGTGTATTAGAAAATTTATTTTGATTCAGACAATTGTTATTTTTAGACATTTCAGTTTTAATAGAGAATGTATAATTATTGTCTCCTTTAGTTTTAGTAGATTCTTTCTTTAATTTTGATTTTAGAATGACTTTGGGTATTTTTGGATTAGGAATATAGGTAGAACCAAATTTGGTCGTGGCAATAGAAGATAATTTTTCTTCCTCTATTCTTTCTTTCTTGATAGCTTTAGTCATTCTTGAGCCTTTTTGAGAGGAATTTTTGAGAATTAAATTCTCCTTTAAAAGCTTATCCATTTGAGCTCGAAACCCGTTTCGTTCGGAATCCAGAAGAGAGTGTAATTCATCAATTTTGCGAGAACTTTCTGGAATGTAGCAATCCTTAGGTTTGAGTTTTATCGAAAGTATAGAATGTTCCTCGGTTGACATTGACTCAACTGTTTGAATGGACTTGTTTCGAGACAATTTTTGCTCAAGTTATTCTTTCTTTGCAAGAAGAACCTCTAGTTCTTTAATTTTACAGTGTAATCTAGTGAGTTCCTCAGAAAGACATTTATTTTGAGCTTGATAATCTTTATTTTCCTTTAGTTCTGTTGTTTCAGAATTTGATTTAGCAAGATCATTGTTAAGTTTAGCTATTTTCTCATTAGCTAATTGAAGCTTTATTCCTAGATTGGCTTCTTCTAATAGATGTTTTCTTAGGACAACTTCATTATTGGCAAATCTTGCTTCTAATTTCTTGACCATTTCTTTTTCATTATTTGTGGATGAGAATTTTTGCAACATTGACTTGTTTTCAACTCACATATTTTTGATTCATGTTCTGTGGTCTTAGTCTTCAACCTTATAATCTCATCCTTTGCATTGGTCAATTGACATTCAAGATTAGCTTCAATTTCTAGATGTTTTCTTAAGACACGCTCGTTATTAGCTAGCCTCGCTTCTAGTGTCTTGATCATTTGTTCGTGAAATAAATCTGTTGGAAGTATTTTATAGTGTTCAATAATCAAGTTATCTTTGTCTAGGGACTTAATTGTAATATATGTATAGTTAGGGACTAGAATGCAAATATACCAATATTGATTGGTATATATAGGGCAAGTGTGTGTAAAATACACAGAACTTGAGTTTAGCTTTCTCTCACTAGAAACACGCTCTCTAATCACTATCTAAGCTAGGGTTAATTGTAGAGAGAGAAAGAGGATATTTGTAGAGAAAATTTGTGATTAATGAAGATTTGATTGATTTAATCCTTTAAGCTTCCGCTCGCATTATCATCGAGGTAAATCTATCAAATCTATGCTCGAGTTCATATGTTGGATGTTAAAAACGGACCTAACAATTGGTATCAGAACCAAAATCGTGTGAATTGATCAATTTTTGGTTGCAGAAATTTGTTTTTCGTACGTGTTCTTCGCGCTAAAAAAAATAAAAAAAAAAAAAAAATTTCGCATGATCTCAAATGATATTTGGTTGCTGATTTCGCACGTTATTTAACGAAATCTATTTGCGCATTGATTGTTATATGTTAATTGCGATTATCTTCGATTAATTGAGCTCAATTTGGACTGACATTGAAATTTGCGATCGAATTTTTTTTCTTCAACTTCAAACTGTTCTTTGGTGAAAATGCAAAATTGGACTATATTTTGGTTTCTATAGTGTTAATCGAGTGTTTTAGATGATTACCCATTCAATTTCGATCGATTAACTATGCTTAATGTGTTAATTTGAGTGTTATTTGAAGATCTCGCACGTAAAATCGCGTTTTCGTACCAGAGAAATAGTTTTTCGCACCAATATTTTCGCACCATTCATAAGATTTTTTTTCGTACCGTTTTCTTTCTCGCATTGACCTAAGTTTTCGTTTCTCTCACATTCCCTGAATTTTTTCGCTTTGACTTTACATTTTCGTATACTGTAGCATACGCAAAACATACAATTTTATCGTACGACACGCTACTGTTCATCCGAAAAAAATTTTCATCCGAAAAATAAATCTTTTTTTTCTCGCACGCTACTGTTCATCCGAGAAAAAAAAAATTTCCTATACGAAAAATATTTTTTTCTCGTACGAAAAAAAACTGTTCATCCGAAAAAGTTACTGTTCATACGAAAACATTATTTTGAACGAAAAAAAATTCATACGAAAAACTTTTGAGTTTTACTTTCGTACGAAAAACAAATTTTTTGGTTCCATACGAAAAATATTTGTTAAAAGTTTTCGAACGCTACAGTGACAGAAGAAAACTTTATATACGAAAAACATTTTTCAAAATTTTCGAACGCTACAGTAATTCATACGAAAATTATTTCTTTTCTCGTACGAAAATTATTTTCTATACGAAAAAGGTTTGAATACGAAATTTTGCGTACGCAATTATATAATACGAAAAACTATTGTTAACATACGAAAGTTTTTTTTTCTTTTTCGTACGAAAAAAAAAAGTCCATACGAAAAACGATTTAGTCTGACTTT
Source organism: Lindernia subracemosa (assembly GCA_028392965.1). Taxonomy (NCBI): domain Eukaryota; kingdom Viridiplantae; phylum Streptophyta; class Magnoliopsida; order Lamiales; family Linderniaceae; genus Vandellia; species Vandellia subracemosa. The sequence continues at coordinate 1,035,831 of JAQPCC010000065.1, forward strand.
CCTACGAAAATAATTGGATACGAAAATTGTTGAAATTTTTTCCACATACGAAAAACTTTCTATGCCTTGATACGAAAAACTTTCCATACGAAAAATTTTGAAGTACGAAAATATATTTTATCATACGAAAAACATTGTCAAAGTTTTCGAACGCTACAGTGACTAAGAAAACATTTATCATACGAAAACTTATACGAGAAAATTTCCATACGAAAAAGTTTGTGTATACGAAAAATATTTTGTCGTACGAAAACATATACGAAAAACATTTTTTTTGTCGTACGAAAACATACGAAAAACATTTTTCAAAGTTTTCGAACGCTACAGTGAATACGAAAACTTTTATCGTACGAAAACCTATACGAAAACTTGCACAAATGGGAAAAAGATTTTCGGAACACAAAATTTTCGATAGTTTTAGGTTAAAAAAAAGTCCTAAAATTTTAAATTTTTAGCTACGAGATTTTTTGCGTACCTGCTTCAAAAAGGTTCCCGGTTCATACGAAAAATTTTGGGTAACAAAATTTTTTTTGGACTGGTAAAATTTTTCGATACAAAAATTATTCTCGGTATAAGTTTTTTTTCTTTTCTAATCATTTCAAAAGTTTTTTTGATACCTAAACTTCTGAAAACTTAATCATTGGAAAATCTATTCGAACACATTGATCCAAAATTTAATATCAATTCAAAAATACGATAACGATAAAAAAAAAACATCCAACCCAGAAAGTAAATATGGAAGCCAACTACTTGAAAAAAATCAAAGAATTAGAAGCACGGCTAGAAAATAATTACAACTGCTTAGTTAAGAGTTTAGAAGAAAAAGCTACTCTTAAAAATAGACTAACAGTAGAACATGAAATGTTGACTAGCTTAAAGACAAGGGTCGCACAACAAGAATCAACTATAAACGAATTTACAAAAGAATTATCTACATGTAAAGACGAAAAAATAAATAGTGCAGCCCAAAACAAAAGTCTCATTGAACAAAGCAATCAATTATATTCAAAAATTCAAAAATTAGAAGATGTTCTAGCTAAACGAGGACAAACTGAGCAACGCCAAATAAAAGAAACAATATTGTCTCTAAATAAGTCGACTCAAACAATTGAGTCCGTGCCAAACGAGGAACATTCTATACAATCAACAAAACCAAACTCTAAAGATTGTGATATTCTAGAAAATGAACGCAAAATTGCTGAATTACATTCTCTTCTGGAATCAGAACGTAAAGAGTTTCGAGCAAAAATGGATAAGCTTTTAAAGGAGAATTCATTTCTCAAATATTCCTTAGAAAAGGGCACCACTACAACCATTCATCCTGTAAAACCTGAACCTTTAAACGATATATCTTCTAAACAGGATCAGAAAACTCAAATGACTAAACCTATAAAGCAGGAAAGAATAGAGCAAGACAATTCATTTTCTATTACAATAAACAAAATTGTTCCTAACTCTATTCTTCCTCCAAAAATTCCTAAAGTCATTCCAAAGATAAAGCAAGAAGCTACTAAAGCTAAAACAGACAATAAATACACATTCTCTATTAAAACTGAAACGTCCAAAAGTAATAATTGTCTAAACAGAAGTACCTCATTTAGTACACATTACAAAGTGAATGATGTGAGTCTAGAAGGTAGGAAATACGACACTTCTATTCTTAATGCTATTGATTCTATAAGCTCGTATTCCTCTCTCAAGTATCCGGTCAAAGTCAAATCCGAAAAGCATCTCAAACGACTGGCGAAAGAGAAAATTTTCTCATTTAACGCAAGACACACATTCACCGATGTTGAAATTTTTAATTTTCATAAGGTTCAACAAGTGTGGAAACCTAAGCTAGAAATAGAAATAAGTAGTCCAAAACAACATTGGGTTCCTCAGTTCAAGACTACTTTATATGCAAATTCCATACTTGAACCATTTGTGCTTAAATATTTATCTGCTAATCAGGGAGGACCCGTCCAAAAATGGGTACCAAAGTCCCGATAATTTGTTTTTGCAGGATCCCGATCATACATGGTAAATAGACGATGATTGCTCCACATGTATGGTCGGTATGCGATGATGAGCAGTCACACACATCCCCGACACGTGTGGTATTCGGTTTGCTCCACACACGTGATCGGTTAGTGACGTGAGCAAACACACCAAATCAAGACTATTCCAAAGCTCTTGATTTGACATTGTTTTTAGTTTTATTTTTCTGTTCAATAAAAAAAAAAGGGGCCATAAAAAAAAAAACAAAAAAAAAGAAGAGGCCATAAAAAAAAAAAGGGGGGAGAAAAAGAAAAATAAGGCCATTAAAAAAAAAAAAAAGAAAAATAAGGCCATAAAAATAAAAAAAATAAAAAAAATAAAAAAAAAAAAAACCTTTTGAGCTTCAATGTTTAAAGAAGGCCGAGCCAATTTCAAAATTGCAAAAGGCTCTTGAGTTTTATTTTGGGGGAGTCAAATTCTATATTTACAGAATATTCGGTCTTCATATTCTATATTGTTTTTATTTAGGGGGAGTGGATCGATAGAAAAGGTGCAAGAGCTTCAAAAGAGCGTATTACCGTAGTTTTATTATCAAAAGCGCATATGTTTTAGGGGGAGTGATACTCATAAGCGCATACTTAAAAGGCGCACATTTTAAAGGGGGAGTGATACTTCATTTACTAAAGGCGCTTGACCTGAAAGAAAGTAATATGCAAATTTCTACAAGAAAGCACATGTTTAGGGGGAGCAAGAGCATCATATTTGAAATAGCACATCTATTTAGGGGGAGCAAGGGCATCATATTAGAAATAGCGCAACTATTTAGGGGGAGTGTTACAATGAAAAGGCGCTAGAGCTTAAGGGAAGAATGCCCTGAATACAAACTTCATGCTTTTAAGAGGGAGTGCTACCTAAATGTCAATAAAACGCATGGACACAAAAGAGTTGTTCACATACCTGTTCCAAAGGTTCAGTAGACCCAACTGATCCTAACCCAGAAACAAACCCCGAGTGTATGTGAGGGTATTGAGCGTATCACGATGACATCCTTACAACTCAACCACAAACTATCCGGGCCATAACCATATAGGTACATGACTGATTTATCAGATCCCGCGTAGAAGACGCTTCATCTGGTCCAAAGGCGCATGCACGACCCTTCCTAGCTACTCATTTGTCTCCCAAAAGACAGATGTTTCAATATCTCACGGGGAACTGCATATGCTATCACCGTTTCATTTGGAAGCGGGAGATATTGAACAAAGTGGTCCACAGCCCCACACCACGATTTTTCTTGAACACTTAAATGTCTAGTGTGTCCTCATAGCCTAAATATTTTTTTAAATCTTTTCTAGGACACATACATTCTTTTACACACATATTGCTGGTCTACGTGACCTTGCCAGAACTTCTGTAGACGCATCATTAAATGATGTGCTTCTATTATCAGAAGGAAGTCCTGCCGTTGCAACATCAAAACAACAACGGTAGCAGGCCATCTTCTGGAGCACGACTCTAGAATGATGTCAACGGATTGCCTATGTGGCCCCGTAGTCCCTTCAAATGCAAGTCTATGTGACTTTGCATCAACGACCAAGAGTGACATCTAGGGATGTTTCACGATGATCGGTCGTCTGTCCCGTTTTTCAGGTACTTCATCCGGAATTCAACGCCAACACGTTCAGCGAACACTCTGGTTCACCTTGATCATACAGCATGACGATACAAATGAATCGCCATGAGGGGGAGAAGTATATCAAGAAGGCCAAGCACGTGAACTCATTAAGGAAGCCATGCTTTCACCGCACGTGCTGAACCACAACAAACAAGACCTCTCTCCATGGTTCGAGCATACACGACAAGTCAATGTTGATGATCCGCGCGACTCTGATATATGCAAGAAGGTGACAAATATTCAAGTTGCAAAGAAGAAAAAGAGAGTGCATGTAAATAGGGGGAGACTGAAGATTCTCCAGATGCTCTCAGCTATTTTCTTCAAACAGCAATAGAAGACCGTGTCACATTCAAAGTTGAGCACAAAGGGGGAGTGTAATACCCGTAAAATTTAATACGGGATTTTGATGTAATTAACTATATGATTATATTACTTAGAAATTTTATTTAGGTGAAGAATCTCAAAAATTCGGGTAAACATAGACAACTAAATAGAAGGAACACCCGAAAATGTTATGTTTGGACAAAAGAGGGCTAAAATTCGGGTGATGGCAGCATTAAGGTAAAGCCCAAATAAATTCGGGTGAAGCAATTTTCGGGTAAGAACAAAGGAAAGAATTCGGGTAAAGACAAAGTGAAATTCGGGTGAAGTGTAAATAATTTTCGGGCAAGACATTTCTTAACCTAAGAGGAAAAACTCGTCACCTCCTTGTCACCTACTTATCATCATTTACCTCAAAGTATATCTATACCCCATTAAGTGAAAAACAGAGAACATTTTCGAAACCAAGAAAGGAGAAGAAAAGGGGAGAAGAAAACCTTCAAACTCAATAACCAATGATCGAGAGCTCGGAAAAAATCTTAGAACACGTAAACTTCGGACGTGAGGTAGGTGAAATCTTTCATCTACAAACACGAAAATATTATGTGTTTTATGTGATAACGTATTTTGTTATGATCTTACGTGACCGACATGATGATTAGGTGAATTTTCGGGTGGCTATATGCGTTAAAAAAACCCAAATTTTTGGGTTTGAATCTATGTTACGTGTTATAGTTGTATTTACATGGAAGTTGAATGAGTTAGGAATGTTTTCGGGTAGATGTTATTCGGGCACTTGAATGTTTTCGGGTGTTTGAATAGTTTTTGGGCATAGTATTTTGTACTGTAGTCTGGAAATTATATAAATTCGGATAGGTATACGTTTCCAGGTCTTTAATATTTTCGGACAAAGTATTTTCGGGTAACAAGGTTTTCTTAGAAAAAAATATAATTTTCGGGTCTTTTAAAATATTCTGAGTCAGAAAGGAAATTCGGCGAATTGTGTTTATTTTCGGGTAAAGAGTTTCGGGCCTTCGAAAGATATTCGGGCTCAAGTTTTCGGCGTTTAAAACTAAGATTTTCGGATGGAACTGTCGGGCCACATTTTCGGGTCAAAACATTTTCGGCGTCAGACTCATTTTCGGGCAGCAACTTTCGGGCAGCAACGTTGGGGGGTTTAGTTTTCTGAATCTCTCTCCTATAATCTCTATACGCTCCGGTTGTGGAGACTGACGATGTTCAGACGAGTTCCTAGTATGGATAAGTTCATTGATCTGGTCCGATTGTCGTTGGACCAGTTCAGTAAGTCGTAAGATGGTAGAGTCCCGCTCATTAGTAGGGAACTCAGTTTCAGCCCTACGGCTAGATTCACCTGCGTCTCCTTTTCTTCCTCTCGGCATTCTTAACTATTATCTACAATTATTCATACAAGTACACAGATTACTTCGACATTCAGTTATATTTAAAACATAAAAGCTTACAGGCAAAGGCTGATTCTCCAGGCTTTTGAGCGGTCGTACATGGACAGTCTTCAGAATCTATAACCTAAGCTCTGATACCACCTGTGGCGACCCTCATTTCTAAATACTATTAGTGGCGGATTTCCGCAACGAAAGCCGCGGAAGACCCATTTTACAAAAACATTTTCGTAAAATAGAATATATTATAGTACATACGGGTTACAAAGTCGTATATTTACAAAGGCCGTAGCCCCAAAATATTCAAAATATCAAAACGCCCTAATGCCGCTCCACAGGTCTTCATCCATGTACAACCTCGCTCTCAAAAGTCCGTGGAGTTACCGCCATCAGCCTGCCTCAGTCGCGACGTACCTCGATGTCGGACTCGGTCGTACCTACAACACATAAAACTGAGCGATTGCCCAGTAGATGAAAACATGCATGAATGCAGCGTGCGCTCACCCATCATCCCAAAATATCTCACCATAAATGCATGCTCGACTTTTTCCTCTCAATCCATCTTATCATATCTCGACACAGGGCCCTAGGTTAGACTCGACACCTCGCGCGCCCATAACAATCACGGTAGCCTACACTGATAGCGTTTAGACGATCACGCTACTGCCCTACCAGGTCGCTCCTTCCGCGAAAATAATATAAAAGACGGTAGCCTACACTGATAGCGTTTAGACGTTCACGCTACTGCCCTACCAGGTCGCTCCTTCCGTGAAAATAACATAAAAGACGGTTTTGCACCTCGGGACGTTCACGCCCGAGTAGACAGATCGATCACGCCTGTCTGCCGTCAGGTGTCATATATGAGTACTAACCTCGATTCTTCTACGAATCATCAACGCGATCACGATCTACCCCGCTCGTTGACACCATAAGGTGTCACCGTAACATTACGGTATACCATCTCCCACAAATGAAATGTCGTGAAATGCAAACAAATATCAATCACACACGACACATCACAAAAAGTTGAAATCTCAAAAGTCATAAATATATTAAAATCCGATAATAGACCGAATATTTTAAATCCCAAAAATAACCTTTAAATTTAAAATTTGGATTGACCCGGAAATCTTAGTCAAACCCTGATAACATTTTAATTTAAAAGATTTAGGCTGAAAATAATTTTATTTAAAAGAATTGGGTCAAAAATAAGGCAAATGCCCAAAATGAATTCGCGAAAATCTATTTTCAAAACTTAGTCAACCTAAAAAAAAACTTCAGGTCAAAGTTTGAAACTTTAATGAATTTCGCGAAGTCCTTTGATCAGACCCGCGAAACCCAGTTTAGGCCCGCGAAAACCTAAAATCAGCCCGCGCTGTCTCACGTTTCGCGAACGACCTCAGCCCGCGAAAACTGGCTTTCGGCCCACAAAAACTGGTTTTCGGCCCGCATCTATTTCTTATTCGCGAACTCTCTGACCCGCGAAAACAGGTTTTCGGCCCGCGATGTCTCACGGTTCGCGAAAGACCTCAGCCCGCGAAAACTGGTTTTAGGCCCGCGATGTCTCACGGTTCGCGAAAGACCTCAGCCCGCGAAAACTGTTCTCCCTCACAATTCGCAAAATACCTGGCCCGCGAAAACCCGTACTCGATCCGAAAACATGAAATTCGCCAGAAGACTTTACTGTTCATGCGAAAAACTAATTTCCATGCATAAACCCTAAATCTCTGGGAATTTTCATCACACAAACATCCTTCCAACTCACATAAACACCTAAATAGATTATAAAACTCATATGTTGAGCTCGAACAAGCATCATAACACCTCAAAAACATCACGTAACTACCAGTAATTCGAAATAAAAGGGGTTTTCGAACCAGGATGATCTTTCATCCAAATTCTGAAATTTTTCAAAAACTAAAAATCAGGTTTGTAGATGGTAAAATCACCTACCTTTCCTCCTAGTTACTTATAACAGATTTGTAAGGTTGAGCTGGCCGAAAATTTGATTGTTCTTGGCTCGGGAATTCCTTTCCTTTCGCTCTCCTTCCTTCTTTTGCTCGCCTTTCCCCCCCTTTTTTTTTTTTTTTCTTTTCCTTCTTCTTTCTTATCTCTTTGTCTCTTTTTAATGTGCTCCTTACCAATGATAATAAGGGTGATAAGGAGGTGACAAACTCACTACGTGGTTTTCCCTCATGTTTAAGTTATCATTCATTTGGGCCAAAGTTTGGGTTTTAAATATTTATTCAAGTTGGGCTGAATTATTTGTTAGGATCATTTATTGTGTTCTTTATATCTTAGATGCTTCCGTCTTTAGTGTATTTAGGTCTTTGGTTTAGATGTTATTTGGGTTTGTAATTTACTTTATTATAAGTATTAGTTGTTTGGGCTAAATGGGTTTTGGGCTTGATGGGCTTTAATATACCAACTAATGTGGTATATAAAGACCCACCAAGCCCTAGTTTCAAAGAGTTCCTTTTGCAAGTATTGTGCCTCCTTGAACAAGCTAACCTAAACACTCTCAAGCTAAAATCATTCTAGGTTGCTTTCTTTGTTGCTTGCATTATATTAGATGAAAAGGGATTTACAAGTGGTATCAGAGCAAGCGTGAGGGAACTTTGAAGCCATTTTTGGAGTTTTTGAGCTTTTTTCGTCACTTTTCTTGGGCTGTTTTTGAACTACTTTGGCTGTTTTTCTGCCTTTTCTGAGCTGGTTTTGGGGTTTCTCGGCCATTTTCTGGTATTGGGGAACTTATTCCAGCAAAAACAGCATTTCTGGGCAGATTTTGGGCATTTACAGCAAGATTTTCGGATTTTTCTGGGTTTCAGCTTGAAGATCTTCATCCTGTTCATCATTCGCGGAACAGACAAAGAATTCGCGAACCTCCCTGCTTTGCGAACCGCCACTCTCGCGAACTTCAATTCGCGAAGTGTTCCGCTACATCCGCGAACCTCAACACGCGAACAAGGATCACGAAGCTCAGGCCACTTCACGAACCCCGCTTCATCCGCGATCTTTCGATTCGCCAACCGTCAGTTCAGCTTCGCGAATCAATTTGCCAACCCGTGATCTCACTTCGCCAAAGTAGATCACGAACCGATCTTCAATTCGCGAACCAGCCATTTCGCGAACCCTTCGATTTCACGAATCCAGCTCAAGTTCGCGAACCCTTCGATTTCACGAATCCAGCTCCAGTTCGCGAACCTCACTAACTTCAAGTTTCAACACTTCAAAGTTCCACACACGTTTAAAGATCACCCACATCTAATATAGAATGGACACACTCGCCATGGGAAGCGACGTCAGACCACTAGTGCTGCGAAGAGGCGAGTTCTCTATCTGGAAGAACAGATTCCTTAACTTCCTGGAGATCAAAGAAAACGGAGAGGAAATGATCAGATCACTCCAAAGCGGCCCGAAACATTTACGACCACACTCCCCGGGGACAACACCGTGACTCCTCCCGTCCTTCCACAGATAGTACCCAAGTCTCCAGCCGACTACACTGATCTGGAAAGACGAAGCATTAGGGCAGACCTCATGGCCAAGACCTACCTCCTACAAGCCATGCCAAATGAAATCTACATTCAGGTAGATAGCTTCCAGACTGCCAAGGAAATGTTCGACGAGATCTCTAAGTTGATGCAGGGCACTGATATCGGCTTAAGAGCCAAGAAAGCCAACACATTGGCGGCTTACGACTCCTTCAAGGCTCGACAGGGCGAGCCAATTGGTGAAACCTATCGTAGGTTTATGATCCAAACCAATGAACTGCGGAAGATCAGCATCATGATGTCCAACTTGGAGCTAAATGTAAGATTCCTTACATCATTACAGCCTGAGTGGAAGAAGATTGCCACAAATTTCAGGCAGAACAAGGACCTCGATGAAATTGACATCCACAGCATCTACGAGAGCCTCGAACAGCATTCAGATGACGTAAACGAGGGGTGGAGGAGCAGAAGAATAAGGCTGTGGCCGACTCACTAGCCTTAGTGACGGATAAGAAGAGCGCAAAGCTGAGTAAAGGCAAAACCGTCAAGATCCCGAGCCCCTCCACCTCCGAAGATGACTCAGGCTCGGACTCCGATCCGGAGATGAAGGAGCTCCAGAAGCACTTGGCTCTGGTAACGAAGATGATGAACAAAAAGTTCTTCAAGAAATCATCATCCTCGTCCAACAGACAAAGGATCTCGTCAGGACCCAATCCTCAGACCCGACCATTTCAGCCAGCTGAAACCAAGGCCCCAGCCGAACCAAGAAAATGCTACAACTGTGGCAAACCAGGGCACTTTGCCAATGACTGTCCCCTTCCGAAGAAAAAGAAGGACGAAGAGTATTATCTCAGGAAGCTGCAGTTGATCAGGCAGAAGAATCAAGGCAAAGCACTAGTGGCCGAGCAGGACCACTGGCTCGAGGACTCCACGGAAAGTGAGCCCGAGAACCTTGCCCTGATGGCACGGCTGGATGGAGACGGATCAGACGAGGAGGAGCAGCCGGAAGCTAGCACCAGTACCAGCACGAATGAAGTAGATGAACCGTGCAACGGCGAGGAGATCTGTCATGTGTGGTATCTCGATTCAGGTTGCTCCACACACATGACAGGGAGAAAAGAGCTGCTGAGCAACTACAAAGCCCGCTTTGGCGGTAACGTGCGCTTCGGAAATAATCACGCGGCTCCGATCATAGGACACAGAGACCTCATCCATGACAACCTCACAATCAGGGATGTCTCGCTCGTCGAAGGACTTGGACACAACCTCTTCAGCATTGGCCAGTTCTGCGATAGAAGGCTGACGGTCACCATTGAAGTACCACAAAGAGCATCTATGTTCGGCGTGCGAAATGGGAAAGATGAAGAAGGCATCTCATTCATCAAAACACGTGGCCTCGACCTCTCGCCCACTGGAGCTGCTACACATGGATTTATGCGGGCCAATGAGGATACAAAGCATAAATGGAAGAAAATACGTATTAGTCATTGTAGATGACTACTCGAGGTACACATGGACGAGATATCTTAAAACGAAGGACGAGACCCCTGAAATCATCATCTCTTTTGTGAAGACGACTCAGAACCTGCTTGAGAGCAACATCCAAGTGGTCCGCACAGATAATGGCACTGAGTTCAAGAACAAGGTCCTCAGTGACTTCTACACCTCGTTAGGAATCTCTCAGCAGTTCTCGGCCGCAAAAACCCCTCAACAAAATGGAGTAGTGGAAAGGAAGAACCGGACCCTTATCGAAGCAGCCCGGACAATGCTAATTCAATCAGGACTTCCACACTTTCTATGGGCCGAGGCAGTAAACACGGCGTGTTACACGCAAAACCGAACGAGCATTCACAAGAGATTTGGGAAGACTCCGTACGAGCTAATCAACCAAAGGGTCCCAAACATCAAATATCTACGGATTTTCGGCTGCAAGTGCTTTGTAGCTAATGACCGAGTTGATCGAGGGAAGCTCGACCCGAAGGCCATCGAAGGAGTGTTCATTGGATATTCGGCTACTTCGAAGGCCTATAGAGTCTATCTCAAAGATAGAAGGACTGTTATGGAAAGCATAAATGTTACTTTCGACGAAGCGCTTGTGGCTTCTGAATACATCAGTTCAGGACCCGTACTACAACCGAACGCTTCTGTCCAAATCAGGCCAGAACCGGGACTAATTAGAGTGCTGACAGACGATCAGCCCAGTCCTACATTCGAGGAGGTAGCATCGACATCCCACAAGAGCGACGACGCATGGGAGCTGCTTTTCGAAGATCTAGCCATCCACGATCGTCGATCAGCTCAACCTCCTCACCAACCCCAAAATAGTGACGCACCAGCCTCTCCCGTAGGCCAACACGAAGCTGATGCATCTCCCTCAACGTCACATATAGAAGTCACTATTTCCCCTGAAGCCTCAACTGAAGAAGACGATGAAGACATTTCCCCAGACATAGAGCCTCACTCCCCGATCGAAATTTCCAGCACTCCCGAGACAACAGGTGAAGAACCCGCACAGGACGAGCAAGAACAACCTCTCCCTCATCAAAGGAAGTGGACTCGAGCCCATCCGATGTCTCAAATTATTGGAAATCCAGACCAAGGAGTTAGTACAAGATCATCAACAATAAATGAAAATCTATATGCCTGCTTTCTCAGCCAGGCTGAGCCGAGCAAAGTTGGAGACGCGCTAAAAGACCCAGACTGGGTAAACGCAATGCAAGAGGAAATCCATCAGTTCGAAAGACTGAAAGTGTGGAAACTCGTACCGAGACCTCAAGGAAAGACGATTATCGGTACGAAGTGGGTATTCAAGAATAAGAAAGATGAAGACGGTGTCGTAATTCGCAACAAGGCAAGGCTAGTCGCGAAGGGCTACAACCAGCAAGAGGGAATCGACTACGACGAGACCTTCGCACCCGTAGCGCGAATCGAAGCAATTCGGATTTTCCTAGCCTTCGCAGCCCACAAAGACTTCACGGTGTATCAGATGGACGTCAAGACAGCCTTCCTCAACGGCGTCTTGAAAGAAGAAGTCTACGTGGCACAGCCTGAAGGATTCGTAAGCCAAGTCCACCCTGACTATGTGTACTTCCTCGAGAAGGCACTTTACGGACTTAAGCAAGCACCCCGAGCATGGTACGAGGTGCTATCTGACTTTCTGATCGAGTCAGGCTTCACTAAAGGGCAAATCGACACCACCCTCTTCATCAAGCGACGCAAGTCTGAAATTCTACTTATTCAGATTTACGTTGACGACATTATTTTTGGATCCACAAACCCCATGTTGTGCAAGGAGTTCGGGGAACTGATGAAGACAAAGTTCGAAATGAGCATGATGGGAGAGCTCAACTTCTTCCTTGGACTGCAAGTCAAGCAACTCCCAGAAGGAATCTTCATCAGTCAATCGAAGTATATTCAAGACATACTTAAGAAGTACAACATGGAAAATTCCCCATCTAAAAGCACCCCGATGTCGACTTCATGCAAATTAGCCTCAGATCCATCGGGCAAATCAGTCAACCCGTCTACATACAGAGGAATGATAGGATCGCTTCTGTATCTGACAGCAAGTCGGCCTGATATAGTCTTCTCCACCTGCCTGTGTGCGCGCTTTCAAGCCGATCCGAAGGAGTCGCACATGCTTGCAGTGAAGAGGATCTTACGCTATCTCAAGGGAACACCGACACTCGGACTCTGGTATCCCAAGAACTCTAACTTTCAATTACTTGGCTTTACGGATGCCGATTTTGCAGGTTGTAGGATGGACAGGAAGAGCACCTCGGGTGGAATACAGTTCCTAGGTGACAAACTAGTAAGTTGGTCGTCTAAGAAACAAAACTGTGTGTCCACGTCAACCGCCGAAGCAGAGTACGTTGCTGCGGCCAGTTGCTGCTCTCAAATCCTGTGGTTGCGAACGCAATTGCAGGATTACGGGTTTGTTTTCAATAACATTCCAATTTACAGCGACTCGAAGAGCGCTATTGCCATTACCTGTAATCCCGTCCATCATTCCCGCACTAAACATATAGACCTTCGATATCACTTTATAAAAGATCATGTCGAAAAAGGCACAATCACAATGTACTTCGTCAACACCGAAGTTCAACTTGCCGATCTTTTCACAAAGGCTTTGGATGAAAACGTTTCATGTTTCTCGTTTCAAAGTTAGGCATGTTGAATCGGGAAGCATAACGTGATTTTTGCCTATTTCAACCTTTTATAAAGTTTAAAAGATGATCACCATTCCAAAAATTTAGGGGGAGTAATTTTTAGTCTTCTTGTTATATCTTAACTTGAAATGTATTTTCTAAGAGTGCATATTTTGAGGGGGAGTCTAAGTTAAAAATTGAGCCCACAATCACTAAAGCATTTGAGCCAATTCGCAAAATTCAAAAACCAGTATTGGGCCTTCTTTTCTCATTTTTCGGCCCAGTTTTTTCCACTTCATTTTGATTCGTGAATTTAGGGTGATTCGCGAATTATCAATGTTTCGCGTACTCAATGCTACTTCGCGAACTCACGCACGCTTCGCGAACCTCAAACGGGCCCATCTTTCTTACGAGGCCCAAACCTTTTTGAGCCCGCGAACTTCTTCCCTCTTAAAACCCTAAGTTTCACGAAGAAACAGTCGCCGTCAATTCAAAATTAGGGTTTACACTGTTCAAAATTCTCTCGATCTACTGTTCATCCGCAAGATAAAGCCACTCAAATCACGACGAAACCTGCTCCTTAGCTTCCAAATCTTCTTCTCTCGTGCGTTGCTGTGGTAAGAATAACGTTGAATCTTCATTTTCAAGCAGTTCTATACCTATCTGATGATGATTTTGGCGAATCTGGAACTTTCTGCACTTCGCGGATGATGAACACGATGAATCTTCATGATTCGCGAACTCAGCCCTTTTTGATCTTTAAAGCGCGACTTTCGAAGTCTCCAACCTGTTTTTCGCACATTTGTCTTAGCCCACGAAGTTCTCCATGATTCGCGAACTCTTCAAAGTTCGCGAACTTGTTCCGCATTCGCAAAACTCAAAATCGCGAACCTCTTTCAAATTCGCCAAACTCTCAAGTTCGCGAACCACTCTAAATTCGTAATCATTTTAAATCGCGAACTTTTTCTCAATTCGCAAACTTCCAGATCGCGAACCCCATGGTCTTTCGCGAATCCCTTCATGTTTCGCGAACTCAATTTCACTTCAATTCGAGAACACAATCTCAATTCGCAAAGTATTTCAGTTCTCGAACCCTTTCTAACATTCGCGAAACTAGGATTCGTAAAGCTTTTAGCGAACTTACCAAACTCTCATATCGCGATCCACACTTAATTGTTTTTATCATCTGTTTCGCGAACCTTTACTTAGAATTTTCTTAACGCACTCTCACTTTTCACTTCGCGACATAAAGACTTAGAAAATTTTTAACTAATGCGCGAACTCTCCACTTAAGAAATTTTCTAAGTATCAAACTCATGTTTTAAATGGGCTGAAACTGTTTTGGGCCCAAAATCAAACATTAAATTTTTAAAGCCCAAAACACTTGAACAATTTTGAACTCTAACTTGTTTTCAGCTATTCAAATCATGTTACCTTCTGCTTCTTATTACTGTATAAACTAATGGTTACTCTATCATCGCAGGTTTAACGAATCCAGGTGTTCGGAACAACAAAAAAAAGAAGAGGGCAAACAAAAAAAAAAAAAACAAAAAAAAGAGTCGCCCCACTCAAAAAAAAAATTGAATACGACACCAACAGATCTGATTTACCCAACGTCCAAATGGGTCATTCCGAAGGACAATAACTTCCAACTCGACTTGGAAGTCTTCAAAGGGAAGGAACCCATTATTCCTGCGATATTGAGACACCATCACCTCTGGTACGCCTTCTCGGCCGCTGTACCAGTCCCCTCCGTTTACCTTCAACAATTTTGGGGGACGCTGCAGACGAAGGTGGCACCAGACAATAGCTTTTACTACGAAGCAAAACTCGCGGGCCAGACGGTCGAGGTCACCCGCGAATTAATCCGCCATGTTCTCCGCCTGCCCAGCCGACCGGAGAATGAGTATGAGGCTTCTGAGGATGAGCTTCTCGAGGACATTCAAAGAATGGGCTACTTCACGCCCGTCAAAGTCCTCTCTCAGATCCAACAATCCATGATCCCGCATCCATGGCGGACACTTTTTGCGCTTGTCAATAAGTGCTTCTCACCAAAGCACTCAGGGCACGACAGGTGCAACATCACAATACTGCGGATCTTCCACGGCATTGCCTTCAACAAAAACGTAGATTATGCCAAGCTCATCATGATGGACCTCGACGACCAAATGATGCAGCGAACGAAGGGCAAGAAGACGCAGTACCTGCCATATTCCAGGTGGTTCGGGCTAATGATCCACCACTTTATGCAATCACTGCCTGGGATACCAACCCGGCCCGCCGACGAATATGTCACCCCGCCAAAGCTCAGGTACCTTCAGAAGGGGAAGGTCGATGAGAAATACGCACGGCGGCCGATGCCCATCCCTTCATCCCTCTTGTCACTGGCGGAGCAGCACATGATAGAAGACTACTGCCGCCAGTACAATGTATACGCCCCCATGGTTCGAGAAAACCCCCTCGAACCTAACCCCGGGGCCTCCCACTCTGCCGATGAAGGTCCTAGAACCGGGCCGGAGGCAGCTTCCTCATCCATTCCTCAGTCATACACTCACCAACCAGCCATTCCATCAATTACCCAATCATCCACACTACCAACACCTGTCGAACAACAAATACCCGTTCGACAGCCCTCACCACCACTTATCACACCCATCCCACCACCATCTCCTGTCAGCCGCACATCGCCGATCCCGCCGACGTCGCGTGCTCTTCAACGACAAATGTTGAGCGACGTCTCCGACTCGGACGGCGAAGACGGGATGCCCATACTCCGCCCACCGTCACCACCACCCTCCACGAGGCAGCCGTCGCCCGCTCCTCAACGCCAACAAATGAGCGACGACTCCTCTGACGACGACGATGACAGCACGCTTATCCATAGACGTCGTCGTATTCCTCCAATCCCCACTCCACTACAAGCCGGGTCACCCCTTAGGATAGAAGACGCCGACATCGACCCAACGGCGCACACCACGAGCCTTAGCCATTCGGCCGGTTCCCAACAACCGGTCGTCTCAAAAATCCCCGACCCTCAACCATCACGTCCTCCGCCTGTCACCGAACAGGCCACAACGTCCATAGATGCGCACATGATTGAGGCGCTTCTAGGATTGGACGGAAGTCCCGATGACGACGACCCCACATCGTCCTCGTCAGAGGGCCACCGTCCGAACATCACGATCGGACGCGTGCCAACGGGACGCCTAAGTGGCCCCGGTGAGAGCTCCACCTTCGCCCGTCTGTGTGACGTGGCCCTAACGACCGGAGCGGTCCTTCTTCGTGAGGAACCGCAAGGACAGGTCGGAAGTCCAGTGCCGCTCGAAGTCCCATTGATTTCCCGCGAAACTGGCCACCCCACCACTTCGGGGGTGCAAACGGAAGGCCTTCGTGGCTCCGGCGGTGATTCCCCGTACGTGACGGCGACATACCTTGAACGGAGACTTGCCGAATTTCTCGAGCAAGTGGCTGTCCCGCGCATGCAGTCACTCATTACGACTGCTGCACCGGACAGAGGCAAAGCTCCAGTTGTCGATGAAACCCCGTCACGTTCCCCACTACCCCCACCTCCTCATCCGAACCCCCACACCATGCCACTGCTCGACCTATGGGACATCTTCACTGCCCGTCTCATAGGAGTGGACCCGAAGCACCCCGCGCTCGTGACGGTCCAAAAAATGCTGCTCGCGCAACAAAACATACCGTCGACAGATACGTGCCGAGACGACACCTCAACAATCCGAAGACGGCACGACGATCCTGACGACCAGGATCGCCGTGAGGGGGAGAAGCGTCAACGCCTATCCTCCTCCGGAGCATCTGTACGACGAAGCACACCATCACAGGGCAGATCAGCAGCAGGCCCTACAACACAAACCCAACAACCAACACGAAGAGGTTCTCGAGGAAGACAAGCGGCGCCAGGGCCGAACCAGACACTCTTCCTTGGCGAAGCAACGTCGACCTCGGAAATCCCTACACATACAGTCCAAAGAACCACCACCCCAAATCCTCCTTCCACCACCCACGAAGCCAGAAAAAGCCGAAGCCCACCTCTTTCGCCCTACATTGCTACACAACCGGACTTAGAGCCATTCAACCTCGAAGATTACCTCCAACCACACACTGAAGTGGAGGCGTACATTATGAACGAAGGATGGCTCAAAAGACCGGTTACAGAACAGTTCTCAAAGGCTATGTTTGATAACGCTCGACAGCTCCTAAGGAATGCAGAGGTTGAACTTGTCAGAATAGAAGACAAGGAGCTGGAAGAAGGGGAGGACTACGAAGCAGAAATCCCGAACTTCCTGTTCTCTTGGAGCACGCCAACCGATGGTACGACATGTACAACCCTCCGCCAAGAGAAACCCCGAAGATTCCGGAGCTCCCGTGGGAAAATGCCAAAATCGTGGCACCTTACCAGGAAGAGTTTCGGAAACGAATATGGAGGAAACCCGAGTATCACCAAGCCTGATGAACTGGAGCTGAGTGGGATGACTCATCTGACGGGACGAAGGGCAAGATTCTATGTCCTAAGTCTGCGAATGATGATGAGTTTCAGAGGACGAGGCGACAATCTGGATCGCCTTCGAAAAGACGAATCAAGGAAGAAACTGATCAAAAGGGTGACGGGAGTCAGAGTCGAGTACTTCAACCAAATTCCCTATCCAGTTTACAAAGTTGAAAGGGAGGACGGGAAGGTTGAAGACATCAGCGAAGCGGACCTAATCTACATTAGACACCCTGATGTCGAGAGAATATTCTCGACGTACAGGTATCTAGGACAGCTGAAAAAGGACCCTGCTTTGAAGATAGGCCTTGCTACACTCAAAAGGTTCATGTTGCGCCAGATCAACTATAATGCTTCCCACGACCTTCAGATGGCACTGGAAAGCAATATGAAGAAAGTGAACCTCACAAAGCCTAACTTCGAAGTCCCGGATGACCCCAACATCTCTGAAGGAAACGTCTTTGAAGGTGAGGACCCCTCGATAGTCTACGTCAACTACAAAGGTGAGAAGAGATTGATGAAGACCTCGGAGATCCCAAAGTTCTCCGACGGGACTCTTCTAATTATTTCAAGAAAGTTGACAAGGATTATCCAGGAGATGGAAGAAGAAGACCTCGATAGCCAGATGAAGTTCAGATTACTTCGAGGGAAGATCGATGAAAGACTGGCTCTTCGAAGGTGGTTACGTAACTACGAAGTCAAGCTCGGACTTCGAAGCTCTACGTACAAGACGGTGGACCCCAAGTCGGAGCATCCAAGCAGAAGACTTAAAAAGAACACAAAGGGGGAGATTGTTAGGATCATTTATTGTGTTCTTTATATCTTAGATGCTTCCGTCTTTAGTGTATTTAGGTCTTTGGTTTAGATGTTATTTGGGTTTGTAATTTACTTTATTATAAGTATTAGTTGTTTGGGCTAAATGGGTTTTGGGCTTGATGGGCTTTAATATACCAACTAATGTGGTATATAAAGACCCACCAAGCCCTAGTTTCAAAGAGTTCCTTTTGCAAGTATTGTGCCTCCTTGAACAAGCTAACCTAAACACTCTCAAGCTAAAATCATTCTAGGTTGCTTTCTTTGTTGCTTGCATTATATTAGATGAAAAGGGATTTACATTATTTATTTCTTTATTTGGGCCCGTTCGAATAATTCCCGAAAATTCTCTACGGTTATTACAGCGCTTGTTTACGAATGAAGAATATTCGTAAACCGTTCTTAAAGATAGTTTACGAATGAAATATATTCGTAAACAGTAGATATGTGAAGGTTTACGATTGAGATTGATTCGTAAACAGGAACAATCGTAAAGTAAAGCCTTGAATTTTACGAATGAGTGAGAGCCGTAAACAGTAGAATTGACAAATGATTAGTTTACGAACGATCTAAAGCTATGAACAGTAACTTTTGGAAAGTATCAGTTTACGGGTCTAAGTTTGTATGAAAAGGTTTTTGTAAATATTTTTAAAATGATTTACATAAAAAAATTATACCGAGAGTAATTTTTGTACTGAAAAATTTTACCGGTATAAAATATTTTTGTTTCCCAAAAATTTTTCCTAAACCTCGGAAAACCTTTGTAATGTAGGTACAAAAATATCTCATAGCAAAAAAGTAATTTTTATTTTTTTTACTTGAAACCTTTTCAAATGTTTACGGGTCTTTAGGTTTACGGGTAGAATTTGTTCGTAAACCTTGTTCGTAAACTAAGCCGTAAACAGTAACTTTGTAAAGTATAGGTTTTCGATTGAGATAGATTCGTAAATCTCTTCCTAAATGAGTTTACGAATGAAGACTATTCGTAAACCTTGCTATGGATAGTTTACTAATTATATTCGTAAACAGTAGACTTCAGAGGTTTACGATCGATAAGGATTCGTAAACAGTAAGTATTCGTAAACCGTTCCTTGGTATAGTTTACGATTGAAGTTTATTCGTAAACCTTTCCTTTACTAGTTTACGAATGAAAATTATTCGTAAACAGTAACTTTACGAATGTAAGTTGAAAGGACCGTAAACTAAAGTTTCTACCCGTAAAGTTTATGGTCGCAAACTTGAGTTTGACCGTAAACTTTTGCTATCCGTAAACAGTGCCTGTCTAGTTTACGAATGAAATGTATTCGTAAACAGATCACTTAGATAGTTTACGAATGAGATATGTTCGTAAACCGTGCCTTGATATTTACGAATGAAAAGTATTCGTAAACAATTCTTTTTACTGGTTTACGAATGAAACTGATTCGTAAACAGTAACTTGTAAAGTAAAGTTTACGATTGAAAAGTATTCGTAAACAGTGACTCGAGATAGTTTACGATTGAAATTTATTCGTAAACCTTCCCTTTACTGGTTTACGAATGAAAATGGTTCGTAAACAGTAATTTTACGAGTGTAAACTGAAAGGACCGTAAACTTAAATGCTTTGACCGTAAACTATAGAGCTTTGACCGCAAAGTTTTCAGTTCGTAAACTAAGTTTTCATTCGTAAACTTCGCAATAAAAATAAAACTCGATCAAAAACACTTAAATTCTAAAATTAGGCTCAGATAATCGATCGAAATCAGCAATTAAACATGTAAAAACGCTCGATTAAACCAGTTCAAAGCAAAACATATATAATTTTCGAGTTTTTCACATGAACACTTTGAAGATTATGAAGAACATTTCGATCAAAATTAAACAATTTGGTCCAAATTCAGCTATAATCAGCTCAATTAATCAATGATTACTCATCGCGAACAGTATCCTCAACATCATCGCAAACATCTAAGCAAGCAGCACATACAAAAATGCGATGAACAGTGATGATCGCGATGAACAGTAGCTATCGTAAATATCAAGTTTGCGATGAACAATGCAAAATCGAAATCAGTTCAGCTCAAAACTTATCAATTCAAACACGCATGCTCTGATACCAATTGTAGGTCACAGATTTAACATCCAATCAATGAACTTGAGAATAGATCGATGAAGAATTACCTTGTAATTAACACGCGGAAGACTTTGGGTAATTATCAATCAACCTTCATTAAACCTCAAGCTTTCTCAACAAGTAATCCCTTTCTATCTTGTAAGGCCTAGATTATCCAACTAAACATATATTGAAACGATCTTACCACGATTTGAAGGTCGGAAGAATTCGAGCTCGCGTGGGGTGTTGTGTTCTTGAGAGGTTGGGTGGCTCTCTCTCTCTCTAGATGAGTTTCACACAATTCACACTTTATTATGTGTTAGGGTTTTGGTATTTATACCACATTTTGGTATATAATACTTGGGCCCCTAACAAGCCCAATTACACTAAGCCTTTCTTTAAATAAAATCTATTTAAATAAACCACAAAGATAATTCTAATTAATTGAACGCAATAAAATAATCCTAACAATCTCCCCCTTTGTGTTCAATCTTCAATTTGGCATGGATTATCTTTGCGGGGCTTAGTGCGTTTGCCTGAGTCCTAAAGGAATTTCCTCCTTTGTCTTTTGACCTCTTCTTTTGGAGATCTTCAAGCTCACCGTGTCTTGATCTTTTCTTCTCGGCACCAGATCTTCTTAATCTTCTTTTGAAGCTCAACTCGTAAATGCCGGAAGGTGTTTGAAGTTGCTTGCCGGATCTCTACTTTTTGTGTTCGATCTCTCCTTTCGATGGTAGCGCAACTCCCCCTACTTTTGGTCAACCTTATGTTGGAATTGGGAAGTTCTCTTTGAGATTTGGAGAGACGCACACGAGGCGGCAACTTCGATCTTTGAAGTCTGTGGTGTTCGCTTGATTCTTTGACGACGCTTGAGGATTTAACGTTTCTGATCTATCTTGCACTTTCATCGTGGTATTGCTCCCATTTTGCCTTAGTACTGCTCACCCTCATGAAGATCAAGTTGGGGAGATCGTCATGCGATGGGTCAAAATGAAGCATCGTCTTCGGCAAGAGGATCACGTCGTCAGGACATGAGGATGGCGTTGGTAGGAACTCAGGTTAGGTAATAACCTGACGTAGCCACTAAGGCAGTCGTCAAGTCTTCTCCAATCTTCTTCTTCTCGACGCCGGATTCGTCTTCTTCGAAGGAAGTTGTCTGGTTCGGCCTCGAAGGAAGCTTGTCTGGCTCCCGAAGAAGGTACGCGTGGGGTGTTAGGCTCCTTTGGAATGTTCCATTCAAGTGCAGGGGAGCCCGACTTCAGAGTGGTGAGCGCGGCGGAGATTGGTGGGTGATCCGACCTGTTTGTTTATGTGTGTCCCCTTCTCCCCCTCATGGCGATTCGTGTTAACGAGATCGGCATGCTTGTGTAGGAAGATTAGGAGGACACAAACGACAGGTCGGTGATGGTAATAACCAGACGGAGCCACAAAGGCAATCCGTCGTGTAAGAAACCGGGGTCACGAAGACTTCCCGTTAACATCGATCTAGGAGCTATGCTCGTAGACGATGGCCTGAAACCGTTGTTGCTTTGATGTTGCAACGGCAGGACTTCCTTCCGATCCTCGAATCATGTCGAAGCAAGACATGTCTACGGAAGTTCTAACTTGATCACAAAGATCAGGTGTTTAAAAGTGTATGTGTCCTAGAAAATATAAAAATATATGGAAAGTGAGGACACACTAGACTCGAGTGCGCAAGGAAGTGTGGTGGTGGGGCTGAGTACCACATAATTCAATATCTCCCACTTCCGAGTGAAGCGGTGATAGTAGACGTGGTTCCCCGTGATTTCTGAAACACCTGTCTTTTGTGAGACAGACGAGTGGGTAAGGCTCGGTTGTGCACGCGCCGTTGGACCTATTGCGGCGACTTCTACCCGGGAGCTAATAAAATTAGCACCTGTACCTATGGGGGTTGGTCCGAATAATTTGTGAGGAGAGGGAATCATGTAGCGTCGGTCTTTTCAAAAGGTTTTAGTAGACGTGACTGTTTCTTCGTGATTCGACTGAATCTCGGTGATGTTCCGGGGTTAGATTCAGTTGGGTTTGACTGAATCGTAGGAACGAAGTATCCATGCATCCGGTAGGAAGTGGTGAGTGCTGCTTTATTTGTCAGCAAGCCAGAGCATGTCGGTTGAAGCGAGCACCGAGATTTGCATTTTTAACCACCGTCGCCTTTTGAAAAGAGTTGACCGTTGTAGGCTCGAGATTCTTCTTTTGAGGTTCATCTTCGGAGGTCGGAGGTAATCTCCATGAAGCTTGATGAAGAGGAGAGAACATTCTTCTTTTTTTTATTATGGCCCTTTTTTTTATATATATATATATATATATATTAATCGTTATTAGTAAAATATATTTTTATACTATATCTTATATGGATATAATATATATATTAATCGTTATTAGTAATATATATATATATTAGTATATTTATATTATAAATATATAGATATATTTTATTTATCTATATATATTTTGTTATTCCTCCCCCTCAAAACATGCTTCCAAAAATAAAATTGCTCCCCCTCAAAAGATGCGTGGAAAGTTCGAAAAATCTGTGAATCTCTTTCCCTAAATTCACATATTTGAAGTTCGATCCCCCTCAAAAATATAATTATAGCTCCCTTCTAAAGAAATAAGGGTCACTTCTCTTTTAAAAATAAAAGAGTAGCTCCCCCTCAAATTAAGCTCATTTTAGAGAAAAAAAATGGTATGTATCATTTCCGTGCGTAATATGCATTTTAAAATTTTAAAGTTTTGAAAACGCATATTCAAAATGTACCATTTTGAAAAATAGGTATTTTTGCGATTCAGCTTATATGCTTACTTGAAAATTTAAGCTCGAAAATCTTAAAATTGTATGCATAATGAAAATGTACCTATAAAATAGGGGATTTCGCGTTTCGGCTCATGTATGCATGCATGCAAGAATTTGAAAGTAAAAGCCCTTTTGAAGCATGCATAGCTATAATGTACCCTATTATTTGCAAAGTAGGTATATTATATTTTCAGCTCGATATGCATGCCAAAATTTACTATGGAATGCATATATAGAATTTACCGACGGTGTAGTTGCTCACCGTGCTTCCCTTTATATAACGTATGTGGAGCAACTTCAAAGTATCATACGTGAGGGATGCGGTTGCTCGCGTCTCTTACCAGTCATGCATGTGGAGCAACCCGAGTACCGTGCATGCTGGAAGTTGTGGTTGCTCTCGTCTCATACCAATCACGCGTGTGGAGCAACCATCGTCGAATTACCACACGTGATTGGGCTCCTGCAAAATATTAGCGGGACTTTGGTACCCATTTTTGGATGGGTCCTCCCTGATTAGCAGAAAACAATTTATGCACATTTGGTTCAGATATACGACAATTCAGCGCCGGTGAACGTGTGTCTAGGTTTAGAAGATCTGAAGATTTTCTCCCTAGCCAGTCGCAGAAGGTGTCTTTCAGACTTAATCTGGACCGGGTATTTCAAGTATGAATACGAACTTATCGCACTATATGCGTCATCAGATGATGAGTCGTATTGCCTACAAGAATTCACATCATTCACTCTATAATGATGGGGAATAAGCGTGGAAGTTCGCTTGCTTAGGCTTTGAACTTCTTCTTTGCACGCTTTCCTTTGAAGAGGAATAGGAGAGGGAAAATCTTGAACTTGTTCGACCTTAATTTTGAAAGACAATGGAGATTTTCCTTTCTCCTTCCTAATTTTCTGTTCCATGGAAGTATTAAGCTTAAGGCTTTTACTTATCTTTTCTGCGCCAGCCAAGGGTGACTTAGAATGCATATTTTCTTTCGTCACCGTTGACTTAGAATTATTAGTAAAAGTATTTTTAATTTTAGGAACAAATGCGTCCGTTTGCGTTCCCTTATCCTGTTTAATGGAAGATATTTCTTTAGAAGGATTATTTAACACAGGTAAGGATGGGGAGTTTTTGAGATTAGAAATCTCCTCTAAGAGTTTTTGCTTTTCTGCTCGGAAACCTACTCTTTCCGATTCCAGAGTTGCGTTCAATTCTGCAATTTTTTTAGC
This sequence comes from Lindernia subracemosa, assembly GCA_028392965.1. Taxonomy (NCBI): domain Eukaryota; kingdom Viridiplantae; phylum Streptophyta; class Magnoliopsida; order Lamiales; family Linderniaceae; genus Vandellia; species Vandellia subracemosa. The sequence goes on from JAQPCC010000065.1 coordinate 1,060,322, forward strand.
AACCTCTGGAATTTCCCAACAAGAGATAGGTTTATTAGAATGTAAAATATTTTCCCCGTTGGACGCTAAGTCTTTAGAGGAACTTTGGTCTGCTTGACCCTTTTTCGTGAGAATGTCTTCTAAGCTCTTAATCTTAGCATATAGCCCAGCGCGTTCGCTATTCATCAGATTATACTCGCTGGTCTTATTTATTCGCTCATTCTCACTCTTCCTAAAGTTCGCCGTTAACTCTTCAAGTTTTTTATTCAATTTAATTATTTCCTCATCTCGACTAGCTACCCTAAGATTCGTGGCTTCTAATCGACAATTTAGGGAACCAATATCGCTCAGTCGATTAATGAAGGATGCACGGTTGTTAGCTAATTGGGCTTCTAGTTCTGCAATTCTATCATTTTTGCTAGAAGCTTTAACTCCCATGGCGAGTGTGTCCATAGTATATTACTATATATTTTTTTTAATTTAGTTGGATATGCGATCGTTAACGCGTTGTGTAGATTTGATAATTTTTGGGTTTTGAAAAATTTAGCTCCGAAAAGTTTTGGTGTGTCGATAAAAGTCGTGAAGTTTCGAAAATTTTAAGTCTCGAAAACTTTTTGGTGTGTACCGAAAAGTTTTAAAGTGATGTCGAAAAACTTCGAAAATGTTACCAAAAGCTTTTTCTATAATGTGCCAATGATGTTTTGGAATAAAAATTTGGCTTTTAAAAATTTCTGCACCGAAAGTTTGATTTATCAAGAAATATTGTGAAGTATCGAATATTTTGGGTACCGAAAAGATTTTTGGTGTATACCGAAAAACTTTTGAGGTGATTTCGAAAACTTCGGAAATTTATCAAACTTATCTATAATTTGCCAAAAGATGTTTTGATGTGATATGATGCAAAAATAAATTTTCGGAGTGCTTGGATGTGAAAATTTAAATTTTCGATATGTATGCAAAAAGTATTTTCAAAATATAGTGGATGCGAAAACCTGATGCGTAAACCTTTTTTTTTTTTAAAACTGATTCGCAAACCTAATTTTTTTTTTTTTTTTTAAATTCGCAAACTGGATTCGCAAACTTTAATTATTTCGAATGAACAGTGATTCGCGAATGAACAGTAACGTGCGATTCGCGAATGAACAGTGTTCGCGAATGAACAGTGATTCGTGAATGAACAGTAACGTGCGATTCGCGAATGAACAGTGTTCGCGAATGAACAGTGATTCGCGAATGAACAGTAACGTGCGATTCGCGAATGAACAGTGATTCGAGAATGAACAGTGATGTGCGCAAAATTTTTTTATTTTTTTATTTTTTTTATTTTTTTTTTTATTGGATTATTTGGGTTTGCGAAATGGCAAGAGGTTTTTTTTTTTTTTTTTTTTCGCAGGGAGGTTTGCGAAGTGACACCCACTTTTAATAACAATCGAAACACTTATATCCTAACTCCTAAACACTCAATCAAGCATCTAAACACCAAAACATGTCAAAATTTTCGAAAATTCTTTGAAGAACACGAAGAACACCAAAATTTTTTTCGAAGATTTTTAACCAAATCTGAGCGCGTTTGGCTCTTATACCACTTGTAAGGCCTAGATTATCCAACTAAACATATATTGAAACGATCTTACCACGATTTGAAGGTCGGAAGAATTCGAGCTCGCGTCGGGTGTTGTGTTCTTGAGAGGTTGGGTGGCTCTCTCTCTCTCTAGATGAGTTTCACACAATTCACACTTTATTATGTGTTAGGGTTTTGGTATTTATACCACATTTTGGTATATAATACTTGGGCCCCTAACAAGCCCAATTCACTAAGCCTTTCTTTAAATAAAATCTATTTAAATAAACCACAAAGATAATTCTAATTAATTGAACACAATAAAATAATCCTAACATATCTCTACAATTAAGCCCTAATTACTATAATGGTGAGAGAGTGTTTCTAGTGAGAGAAAGCTAAAACTCAAGTTGTGCGTATTTTACACACACTTGCCCTATATATACCAAAGCATACTTTGGTATATTTACACTTTAGTCCCTATATTTACATAAAATACAATTAAGTCCCAAGACAAAGACTACATGATTATTGAACACTAGAAAATATTCCTAACATTTACACTTTAGTCCCTATATTTACATAAAATACAATTAAGTCCTTAAACAAAGATAACATGATTATTGAACACTAGAAAATATTCCTAACAAATGCATATTACGCACGGAAATGAAAAACACCATTTTTGTAAAATAAGCTTAATTTGAGGGGGAGCTACTCTTTTATTTTTAAAAGAGAACTGACACTTATATTTTTAAAAGGGAGCAATAATTGCATTTTTTATGGGGAGCAAACCTTAAACTGTGTGAATTTAGGGAAAGAGATTCTTAGATTTTTCTATCTTACGACGCATCGTTTAAGGGGGAACAAGTTTAGTTTAGGAAGCATGATTTGAGGGGAAGGAATAATAAAATATATATATCTGTATAAACATATACATATATATAATAATAAAATATATATCTATATATAATATATGCATATACTACATAATATAGAAATATATATTACTAATAACGATTAATATATATAGCCAAGAAAAAAAAATTCGTCTACTCATTATCAAGCCTAGTGGAAACTACCTCTAACCTTCAAAGATGGACTTCAAAAGAAGAATTTCAAGCCTACAACGGTTAACTCTTTTCAAAAGGCGATAAACTCGGTGCACGCTTCAACCGACCTACTCCGGATTGCTGACAAATAAAGCAACACCCACTACTTCATATCGGATGCATGGATACTTCGTTCCTACAATTCAGTCAAACCCAACTGAATCTAACCCCGAAACTAGCACTGATATCGTGAGATTGAAAATCATATTTTCTATTCAGATAACTTCATTCAAATTTGATGAAATTTAGACCCCTGCATCGCACGGGCAACACCTAGTATTAATAAATGGTAGTTATTTCTGGATAATTACAATAGGATTAGCTCCTAACTGTCACTTTTATCTGTAATAATAAAATAGGGTATTTGACTTTAAAGTCAACTTTGTTACCTATGTATGTCCAATGAGTATAAATAGGAGCGGTCGGAGTCGTAAAATTTTCTATCCACTGTCTTCAGTCATTTTCAGCTTCCGAAAGTTGGCGGCTGAACACAACAGAGATTATTTCTTGTCTCTTGCGGCAACTCCTCCTGGTATGTCCCTAATTTCTCCACCCTTCCTTTAGATTACTGTCTGAAGGATAGATTTTTACTCCTTAATTTGCGAATATATTCGAGTAATGCCTGTGCGCTTTGCTTTGGGTGCACGCAGAATATATGTAGATGGCGAGCTTGGTGGAGCGCCTACGTCATCGATCGAGTTGTAGGCCCTTTTACGACATGGACGGATCGGATGATGAGTCTGACCTCATCCACAAGAAAGCTGGCTCGGGTCATGACCTGTTGGAAATAGTAGAATGCCCAGACGCGGTAAATCTCTCCGTTTATATTTGTTGTGGGCTTTTGTTAGTTCTTCATATTCATTTTTCAGCCCTATGTATATGTGTTTCTTGGTTGCTTTTGTTTCTAAGGTGCATCTAATTCAGTCTGCATCTGTGTCTTACCAGTGTGTACACTAAACTTGTCTTGCAAATGTGGTTGTTCACCCCTTTTATTTTGCTTCAGTACCCAAATGGAAACTGTCACATTTTTCGGGATTCTTAATCCGAGGATTTATGTTGAAGATTTGTTGACATTTGTGCTTATGTATGGAAAATAATGAGGAATATGGTTGTTGAGTTATTGATTTTGGAAATTCATAACATTCTCCTACGTTTTTTATATTGCTATCTTGCAGTGACCTTCGATGGTAATCTTGATGGGATTGAAATTGATTAGGCATTAGCTGTTATACACAAACTCGATAGTGAATAGCGTCCGTTGCAACATACCAGATGTAGTCATGGATCCTATTGGATGTTTCACCCCACACAGATACAAAGCCACACACAGACACATTCCTGAATAAGTTTTGTTATACCTTGCTGTAATTATGCATCTTTTAGTTGGTTGGCCATATCCTTGTATTTTGACTCATCTTCTGTACATTAAAAAATGTTACATATTTTATATCCAATGTCCATCAGGCAGGTTTCCAATTCTAAATTATTTATGTTTGGATATTAATGTGTTAACAGAAAGAAGGTTTGTGTCAAGTCTGTGGAGAAGCTGAAAATCTTTTCAAGTGTGAAACATGTACTTATGCGTATCATGCCAAGTGCTTGCTTCCAAAGCTGAAAACTCTTGCTGACAATTGAAGATGTCCTGAATGTGTATGCTTCTTTCAGTCTGCTACTTGATATCCAACTATGGAAGTGGGTTTTAGTTCGTTAATCTTGAATGATATGCTTTGACAGGTGGGTCATCTCGGTGAGCTTGATAAAATACTTGACTTTGAGATGTGTCCTAGTGCTGCCGGTGATAGTGATGCATCAACACTGGGATCCAATCAGCTTTTCATGAAACATTATTTAGTGAAGTGGAAAGGACTATCTTACCTCCACTGCTCATGGAAAATTCGGTCATAAGTCACTTTACTTTATACTGTCAGTGAGATGAATATTTTCTAGTATTTATAATAGATAATAATAATAATATTAGAGAGAGTGATTGAGAGAGAGGGAGAGAGTGTGTATATAATATCACCTATAGGATTTTGTGATTGTATAGAAAAAACTTAAGTATCAAATACAAGTGACCAATACAAGCCTATTTTTTTTTTTAAATATTCACGAGGGCTTCAGTAGGTGGGGACAATCCCTCACCATCATACCCTAGGATTTTGGCCAAGTAATGAGCGACCGATTTACAATGACGACTAACATAGGAGAAATCGATTGACTCAAAAAAATGTAGAAGAGATAAAACAGTCACTAATAATTCTCCCAACAGTAATGGAGCCGCCATGCCGCCGTTTTAACATGTTAATGAGTGATAGGCAATCCCCTTCGATTATGACATTTTTCCAGCTTCGAAAATGCCCCATCGACATAGCCCAGCGAGCTGCCATGGACTCCACTGTAAGCGGGTCAAAATCTCCAGGGAAGAACCTCGACCACCAGCCCACACAAGTGCCTTCAGAGTTTCGCGCAATGACCCCAATTGACGCACCCTTTCGGTTCAAATGGATACCCCATCAAATTCCTTTCTAGTTGCAGTTTGAGTCTCATCGGGAAGCTTTAAACGAGAAGAATAAAGGTCCATAACCTAAGAAGACTCTTTCTCAATCGAAGTCTGCAATCCTTCCATGACCCATTTATTTCGTATTTTCCACAACGACCAGCAAATACTGAGGAAGAGGACAAACTCAGATTCATTGAGATACACGTGTACTCGTCGTAACCAATCCTCCGCTGAATCCAACCATACCTTAAGCACACCAAATGGCAAACCCGATATTTTCCAGAGAGCTTTCGATTCTGGGCATAGAAGGAACACATGACGCTCATCCTCAACATGACAACCACAATGCAAGCATGATGAACTCCTAACACAGCCCCTTCCACACAACTTTGCAGCCGTGGGAAGTGAGCAACATCCAAGACGCCATGCAGTCTTAATCCTAGGGATTACTTGAGATTTTCATACAAAATCCCATTTAAGTTGATAAGAAGACGACGCAGCATTTACATCATTTGAAAAACGAGTATAATGAAAGACGAGTCGGTCTGGGATGTTCATATGGCTCAGTCCGATTCCCAAGATAACTTCGGCATCAATAGGAAAGAAAATAGATCTGACAGCAGGTACATTCCAAGAGCCCGTGGGATACACTCGTAAATCAACGACACGAAGATCCTCAAAACCTGCTCTGATCGGTGTGATGATTTTACGATTTGTGTCTCTTGGAATCCGGTCTGAACCAACCCTCCATCTTGTTCCGGTCTTGACAATATCTATCGCAGCGTGAATACTACGCCAAGTAGCAGAAGGATTTGTCCCTAAAGAGGCTGATAGGACGATGCATGAAGGAAAATATTTTGCTTTAAAAACTCTAGCAAACAACGATTCTGGGGCAGTGAATAAACGCGGCACTTGTTTTGCTAGTAGGGCCCTATTAATGTGTTGAATATCCCGAAATCCCATTCCTCCACACGCCTTAGGTTCGCATAAACTATCCCACCTGATCCAGTGGAGTTTTAGTTTATCTGACGCACTCCACCAATACCTTGCTATCATTCGCTCAATGTCCTTAGCCACACCTTTCGGAATCGCAAAGCAACTCATTGCATAGGTCGGTATGGCCTGCAGAACAGCCTTGATCATTATTTCACGCCCCGCTTGTGACAGTAATTTAGCTGACCAGCCCTTCACTCCTTTCCAAACCCGCTCTCAGATAAAGGAAAACACCTCGCGCCGAATTCTCCCAACGACTGAGGGCCAGCCAAGGTACATATCATGACCAGCTGCAGTTCGAATATCCATTTCTGAACAGCATAATACTCGGGTTGCAATACAGACGTTTGAGGAGAAAACAGCTACAGACTTCGAACCGTTCACGCATTGCCCACAGGCCCTACCATAGACCATCAGGATTTACTTGATTGTGCGCATCTCAGTGACTTTTGTTGGAATATTAGTGAAGTGAATGGAAATTTGGATTGAAATATATAAAATGGGTTAAGGTGTGTGTGGGCTAGTGACCCACGGTTACACAGTCGCGGGCCTGATCAACTCGCACGTTTGGACCCAATTATAATATTTTAATTCCAAATAATAGTTAATGGATAATTCCTACACCTTTTTAAAATCAAAGGTTGCTTAGACCTTAAAGGTTGCAAAGACCTTTAGAATGTCCACTTAATTTGTAGGACTTAATGACATTAATGTGTGGGATTAAACCTACTTGGGAAATGCAAAGGTCTTGAAAGGAATGGAAAGAGTCCTCAAAGCTCTATATATAGAGAGCTTGTCGAAACTCTAGTGCAGAATGAGAAACACTCACTACATCAAAGGAAAAGTCATTCACAACAAGTCACTAATCACAAATTGTTCTAGTTCGCCGTTGGAGTCGTTATTTGTGCTTAACGAACACCAAGTTATTCAAAGTATCCTGGGAAATAGACGCTCGATTAAGACTCTAGCACATAGGAGAGGGAGCGAATCTGTTTTAAGGAAATTGTGCTCGCACAATCTTCGAATTTTCGTTAAGAACTCGCAGTCTTACGAATTCCAGGGAGCAATCGTGCAAGCTCTCAGCCTTGCAGTGTTGCTTCACCCATCCAGTCGCACAGTCGTACAACCTCTCAGCCTTGCAGTGTTGCTTCATCCAGACAGTCGCGCAGTCGTGCAAGTTCTCAGCCTTGCAGTACATCAGCATCCAGCAGTCGCGCAGTGTTCCTTTGCGGGAGCAGTCTTACAGATTCACAACAGGGCAGTCTTATACTGTTGCAGTCGCACACCTGCAGTTGAAAAATCCTCAGTCTGACACCGTATCGAAGGTAATTTTCCCAACAATCTTAAAACAGACCCGCGAAGATGTCAGACAACCACAGCTCCAACCAAAACGAGGATAACAACGATGTTCCCCCTGTTGTTATACCTCTGGTGGTGCGACCGATGGTACCCGCAAGTCACATGGAAAAGCCGGAGAAGTTCACCGGGGTTGGTCCACGTTCAAGAGGTGGCAGCAGAAGATGCTCTTCTATCTCACCACGCTCAACCTAGCTACTTATCTGAAGGAGGTCGAGCCAAAGGTGGCCGAAGGAGAGACGAACGTTGAGGTATTGAATGCGGTTGACGCATGGAAACATTCTGATTTCCTTTGTCGTAACTATATATTGAATGCTTTGTGCGATGCTCTGTACAATGTTTATGGGGCGGTTGTGACGGCTAAGGAATTGTGGGAATCGATAGACCGTAAATATAAAACTGAGGATGCCGGTACAAAGAAATTTGTTGTCGGACGGTTCGTTGATTATATGATGGTCGATTTCAAGACTGTGATTAGTCAAGTGCAAGAGATCCAATTGATCTTGCACGAGATCCATGCGGAACGAATGGTTCTAAGTGAATCTTTCCAAGTGGCGGCTATTATTGAAAAGCTACCACCGGGTTGGAAAGACTTCAAAAACTATCTCAAGCATAAGCGCAAAGAGATGTCTTTGGAGGACCCTATTGTTAGACTTCGAATCGAAGACGACAACAGAGGGTCTGAACGGAAAGTCTCGAACTATTCCGAACCAAAGGTAAACATGATGGAGCATGGCTCTAAAAGGAGCAAATCTGCTGAGAAAGGCAAGAAGAAGCTTGGGACGACTGGAGGTGTCTCAAAGCAGAAGCACAAGTTCAAAGGCAAGTGCTTCAACTGTGGAAAATTAGGCCACAAGTCGTCGGACTGTCGCCTTCCTAAGAAGAGCCACGAGGCCAACATGGTACGAGACATCACTGAGGACGTTGACGACATGGACCTTGTTGCGGTTCTCTCGGAGGTGAACTTGGTGGGGTCGAATCCAAAAGAGTGGTGGATCGATACCGGTGCTACAAGACACGTATGCACGAACCGAAGTCTTTTCTCGACTTTCGAGTCCGCTGAAGGAGAAACGATCTATATGGGCAACTCGGCTGCCGCTACTGTCGAAGGGAAAGGGAGCGTGCTGCTCAAGATGACGTCCGGGAAAATATTAACACTGAAAGATGTGTTATATGTGCCGGAAGTGCGCAAGAACCTTATATCGGGATTCTTGTTGAACAAGCATGGTTTTCGCATTGTAATCGAGGCTGATAAAATTATTTTATCGAAGTCTGGTATGTTTGTTGGCAAATGGTATGCTACTGATGGTTTATTCAAGTTGAATGTAATGACTAAGGTCAACGAGATGAATAAAAATGATTCTTCCGTTTACTTGCTTGAATCTTCAAACCTGTGGCATGGTAGATTAGGTCACGTTAATTTTGATTCGATACGTCGATTAATTAACATGAACCATATTCCAACATTCGAAATCGATTCGAAACATAAATGCGAAGTTTGCATTGAAGCAAAACTAACGAGATCGTCGTTCCCGACGGTAGAGAGAAGCACCGAGCCGCCTGAACTAATTCATAGCGATGTTTGTGATTTGAAATACGTTCAAACACGAGGTGGCAATAAATATTTTATAACATTTATTGACGATAGCACGAAATATTGCTATGTATATTTGCTTAAGAGCAAAGATGAAGCGTTAGAGAAATTTGTTCTCTACAAAACCGAAGTTGAAAATCAACTCGGGAGAAAAATAAAACGATTGAGAAGTGATAGAGGCGGCGAATATGAATTGCCGATCGGAAACTTCTGTGCAGAACATGGAATTATCCATGAAGTGACTGCACCGTATTCACCCCAATCAAATGGGGTTGCTGAACGTAAAAATGATGAATGCGATGTTGTTAAGCTCAGGCCTACCACCTAATATGTGGGGCGAAGCTATCTTGTCGAGTAATTACCTTCTGAATAGGGTACCTCGAAAGAAACAAGATAAGACTCCATATGAGTTATGGAAAGGAAAGACACCATCCTATCAACATTTGCGAATGTTGGGGTGCTTGGCAAAGGTAGTCGTACCGACACGTAAAGCGATAAAAATCGGTCCTAAGACGGTCGACTGTATTTTTATAGGATATGCGCATAGTAGTACGGCGTATCGATTTCTTGTATATGATTCGAAAATTCCGGATATACACAAGAACACGATAATGGAATCAAGGAATGCATGTTTCTTTGAAAATGTATTTCCTTGTAAGTCCAACGATGGGTCCAGTTCATCTAAACGAACTAATGAAGAAAATGAGGATCCTAGTGCGGTTCTTGATGTTGAACCAAGGCGAAGTAAATGAGCAAGAATAGAGAAATCATTTGGCGATGATTTCGTTGTCTATATGCTCGAGAAGGACCCACTGACTTATGATGAAGCAGTGAGCTCCACGGAAGGACCTTTATAGAAAGAAGCCATAAAGAGTGAAGTTGATTCTATTTTGCAGAATCATACTTGGGAATTGGTTGATCTCCCAGAGGGATGTAAACCATTAGAATCCAAATGGATTTTTAAAAGGAAAATGAAACCGGATGGTTCCATTGATAAGTATAAAGCCAGACTTGTTATCAAAGGATACAAGCAACGAGAAGGCTTAGATTACTTTGATACTTATTCTCCCGTGACGAGAATAAATTCGATAAGGATGATACTTGCTATCGCATCCTTAAGAAATTTGGAAGTACATCAAATGGATGTTAAAACAGCTTTCTTAAACGGTGACTTAGATGAAGAAATCTATATGGAGCAACCTGAGGGTTTTCGTGCTCCAGGAACCGAAAAGAAAGTCTGTAGATTAATTAAATCATTGTATGGTTTGAAACAAGCCCCAAAGAAGTGGCACGAAAAGTTTGATCATGCAATGATTACGAGTGGTTTCAAAATCAATGAGTGCGATAAATGTGTCTACTCGAAGGAAACAGATAATGACTATGTCATCTTATGTCTGTATGTAGATGACATTATCATTGTTGGTAGTAGTGACAAGATAGTCAAGTCTACCAAGAATATGTTGAATTCGAAATTTGACATGAAAGATATGGGACTTGCCAATGTGATTTTAGGAATTAAAATCATAAGAACGGATGACGGTCTTGTTTTGAGTCAAGCTCATTACGTAGACAAAATTTTGGACAAGTTCAATAAAGATGATTCTGGTGTCGCTAGAACGCCATTAGATAGAAGCGTTCACTTAACGAAAAATCGCAGTGAGGGTGTTTCTCAAGTAGAATACTCACGGATCATCGGAAGCTTAATGTATCTAATGCGCTGTACTAGGCCAGCTATTGCTTATGCTATAAGCAAGCTGAGCTCATATACGAGCAATCCAAGTGCGGAGCACTGGACATCAATAATAAGAGTCCTGAGATACTTAAGGTATACTCGAGATTATGGATTGCACTACGGAAGATATCCAGCTGTGTTAGAAGGATACACAGACGCAAATTGGATATCTGATATGAAGGACTCTAAGAGCAGAAGCGGCTATGTGTTTACACTAGCTGGAGCTGTTGTGTCCTGGAAATCCTCAAAACAAACGGTTATAGCGAGATCCACTATGGAATCCGAGTTCATCACCTTGGATAAATGTGGAGAAGAAGATGAATGGCTACGCCATTTCTTGGAGGATATTCCAAAATGGGAAAAACCTGTGCCGCCTATATGCATACACTGCGATAGCCAATCGGCGATTGGACGGGCACAGAGTACGATGTACAATGGTAAGTCGAGACATATACGTCGCCGACATAATACCATTAGACAACTGCTCTCAACTAAGGTTATCTCGATTGACTACGTAAAATCGAAGGATAATATTGCGGATCCGCTAACCAAAGGGTTAAATAGAGATGCGGTTGAAAGGTTGACAAAAGGAATGGGCTTAAAGCCTCAAAGTATAAAAGTACTTAGAAGGAAAACCCTACCTATGTGACTGGAGATCCCAAGATCTAGGTTCAAAGGGACAACCTAATTTAAGGACTAGGTATCACTGTGGGGGTAACCCCGCTCATTCCTATCATGAAACAGTGATGACGGAAAAGGCTAGCATGTTGATGCTTTAATGACTATCATAGAGTATTGATGGAAAATACTCGCGACGTAAGAAGTCACCAATGTTAGGGAGAAGTGGGGCCGCTTCAAAGGAGAACTGAAAGGCTTAGTTCTTTAGAAACCCTCGCAGAATCATGACGTGTCAATGGCCGAAATGGATAAAACCGTGAGAACGGAGCAAAGAAAATGATCTTTGTGTATTGTACGTGGGTTTGTTTACACAAAACCGGGACAGTTCAAGGACATCGCGTCTACTGGACTGCAGTAAATCAAACGTACTTTACAAGGAGGAAGTTCAAATGGTAAAACATACTATCCTCTATCCAGAGATCATATGATGAATACTTGTTGTGAATTGAAAAACAATTTCCATTCATGTGGGGGATTGTTGGAATATTAGTGAAGTGAATGGAAATTTGGATTGAAATATATAAAATGGGTTAAGGTGTGTGTGGGCTAGTGACCCACGGTTACACACTCGCGGGCCTGATCAACTCGCACGTTTGGACCCAATTATAATATTTTAATTCCAAATAATAGTTAATGGATAATTCCTACACCTTTTTAAAATCAAAGGTTGCTTAGACCTTAAAGGTTGCAAAGACGTTTAGAATGTCCACTTAATTTGTAGGACTTAATGACATTAATGTGTGGGATTAAACCTACTTGGGAAATGCAAAGGTCTTGAAAGGAATGGAAAGAGTTCTCAAAGCTCTATATATAGAGAGCTTGTCGAAACTCTAGTGCAGAATGAGAAACACTCACTACTTCAAAGGAAAAGTCATTCACAACAAGTCACTAATCACAAATTGTTCTAGTTCGCCGTTGGAGTCGTTATTTGTGCTTAACGAACACCAAGTTATTCGAAGTATCCTGGGAAATAGACGCTCGATTAAGACTCTAGCACATAGGAGAGGGAGCGAATCTGTTTTAAGGAAATTGTGCTCGCACAATCTTCGAATTTTCGTTAAGATCTCGCAGTCTTACGAATTCCAGGGAGCAGTCGTGCAAGCTCTCAGCCTTGCAGTGTTGCTTCACCCAGCCAGTTGCACAGTCGTACAACCTCTCAGCCTTGCAGTGTTGCTTCATCCAGACAGCCGCGCAGTCGTGCAAGTTCTCAGCCTTGCAGCACATCAGCATCCAACAGTCGCGCAGTGTTCCTTTGCGGGAGCAGTCTTACAGATTCACAACAGAGCAGTCTTACACTGTTGCAGTCGCACACCTGCAGTTGAACAATCCTCAGTCTGACACCGTATCGAAGGTAATTTTCCCAACAACTTTTGCCTTAGTGAAGATCTCCGTATCGTCCGCAAAGAATAGATGTGACAGTTTCAGCGCTCCTCTACAAATGGCGATACCACTTAGCTCACTTTTCACTACAGCGTCCTGCAAAAGAGAACTAAATGCCTCGGCGCAATAGAGGACCAAATATGGTGATAAGGGGTAACCTTGACCGAGGCCTCTTTGCGGCTCAACATGACCAAAGCATTTACCATTTAAAATAAAAGAATAGTGAACAAGGGATACACGTCTCATGAACTGGATAACAATATTTGTATGAAAACCTAACTTACAAAGCACTCTCTCGAGGAAGGACCATTCCACCCGATCGCACGTTTTGCTCATATCTAGTTTAAGGGAGACATATCCCTCTCGACCACTCCGTTTGCGTTTCATAGCATGATGCGTCTCAAAAGCAAGAAGAATGTTATCCGTGATTGATCTATGAGGGATGAAGGTCAATTGGTTCACAGAATTAATATGGTTCATGAATGGCTTTAATTTGTTGGTTATACACTTAGATGCAATGCAATATAACACATTACAAAGGCTTATCGGGCTAAACTGAGTTATCGATTCAGGATTATCGCACTTCGGGATAAGGACAAAGCCGCTGAAGAGATTCCTTTATTCAAAAAATCAAGGATATAGTTCGCAGAGGGTCTTGTTCCCCACCTTGATGTCATCCCCACCTTGATGTCATCTGTAGTGTCTGGTTGGAGTAGGGTCTTGTTCATCGCACATGTAACTTTGGGTGATAGAGCCCGAACTGCTGTCTCGATCTCTGACGATGAGGGATATTGCGTCTGAAATAAATACGCGAAGTATGTGGAGATCTTTTGATCGAACTATCTGACTCGCACCAAACACCCGAATTATATCCTTGATTTTCGACCTAACTTCCACAAAGCGGACATTTTAATCGGCTCTTATCCTTGCTGATGTTTTGCCTAACTTTCAAATTTCAAGTTTCATTTACTAATACAAAGAATATGCAGTATTGTCCTTACATGTTTCTGTCATTATTTGAATGGAGTGTTTTTTATCTTTTCGTATAGTTCATCATTAGTATGCTATGGACTACATCACTAAGGAATTTTTCCATGTTGAACTAGGAGGTATTGAAGACACAGTTGCCCCGCGGGGATATTGTGCCATGGAAATTGACAATTTCTGCTACTTACAAAAAAACATGCAAACTCATCTTATCCGTCTTAAAAGAATCCGAACAAGCAGAAATGATGACGACAAGTCAGTTTGGAAATTTAAGTATCTGTGCAGAGCAGTTTCACCTATCGAAATAGCTAATTCCGTAGATGATGGAATGTCAAGTTAAACTGAATGAGGTAGATGAACTTTGGATGATACACAATGACTCACCTATACGTTTATCACGTTTGGAGTATTGCCTGTTGACTGGTCTATAGTGTTCAATTGAACCCGCCATTGCTAAGAACGAAGGGTTTATTCAAAGACACTTTCCAACCCAAACAAAAGTTATCCGACATGATTTGAATGTCAAATTAATAAAGAGCAAAGTTTCATCACCTGTTGTCACCATAGAGAAGTTGAAGATGATCAGCTTGATTTTTGTTGTAGCAGTCCTGCAAAAAAGAAGTGCTAGGCGTAGTGTACCGATGCTTCAGTCATTGATTTGTCTGGTTGAAGATTTAGATAAATTCAATGGTTATCCGTGGGGAACACTTGCCTATAATGAAGTTATTCTTTCAATAACCAGAGATATTACTCATTTGAATGTTGGTGTGGAAGCAGGCAAACCAAAACAATACCAACAGATGACTTTGGGTGGTTTTGTACATCCTATCCAGGTAAAAGTTACTTTCTACATGCATTAATATTCTTATTAATCATATTGAGATTTTTCATTTGTCACATTACTTCAATTAATACAGAACATTTTCAGCTTCAGTAAAAATTTTCTTCACTTAGGTGCTCGCATATGAATGTATACCAGGCATTGCTCATAAATATGCACAACAACTAAAAGATGCAGAGAATCATATTCCCCGCATGTGTCGCGACAAATGAGTGGAAGAAGAAGAGTTCTCTAGTGCTGAAAGATATTGTCGAAGAAGTTTCCCTATCAGGTGTGGAAAAGAATCTCTTGCAGCCTACAGCAGAAGTGTCTACGTCATATTTTTTTTACCGAAAGCGAATTTCAACCTTGTAATGAGGATGAGAATCTGCAGAGAACAACTTCACAATTGTTGAATGGTTTCCAAATGTTGTGTCTCCAATCTGCAAGCACATATTAATTAGAAGATAACAGTAATGAAGATGTTCAAAATCAAAGTGCTGATACATTTTCTGCGCACAACGAGAAAGACGAATTCAAATCTTCTGAGATGGCTGCTATACCAACCATACACTCATAGTCTTCCCTCCAACATCAGCAGATTAAATTCAAGGCCGCCACGAATTGTCACACATCAACATCCTCAAAATCCGAAGAAGTGCTGTTAAAAAAAAAAAAAACTTCAACTGCATGTATGCCACGAAGGGTTACAAGACTGGCGTTACGCATGAGTGAAGAAAAAATGTAAATTGCAACTGGTTTGAAAAGCGCACAAACTTAAATTTGTAAGACTGAATGGAATTCAATTGTTAGGTTGCTTTATATTACCGCTTTCAAGACAGATATTTGAATAGTGTGGTAACATCACTATTAGCAAGACCATCTTTTGGACTCATTCATGCTTGTAAGTTCTGCATTCGACCTCAAGAACGTATGTTAAGACTGTACATTAAGATTCGCCGTTAAATACATCAGAAATAATGTAACACTGATTCTAACATCAAGTTGATGTTACAATATTAATACAGCAACTGCGTTTCCCATAGCAACACGTGTAAATCTATAGTCTTTATCACATGTTATTATATAACGATAAGACTAATATTATAAGTTAATATGTAGTGTAGAGATTCGTGTTGCTAATCGGCTTCCTTCTTTTAGCACTGATCTCGTGAGATTGAAACTCATATATTCTATTCAGATAACTTCATTTAAATTTGATGAAATTTAGATCCGTGCATCGCACGGGCAACACCTTGTATTAATAAATGGTAGTTATTTCTGGATAATTACAATAGGATTGGCTCTTAGCTGTCACTTTTATCTGTAATAATAAAATAGGGTTATTGACTTTAAAGTCAACTTTGTGACCTATGTATGTCCAACGAGTATAAATCGGAGCGGTCGGAGTCGGAAAATTTTCTATCCACTGTCTTCAGTCATTTTTAGCTTCCGAAAGTTGGCGGCTGATCACAACAGAGATTATTTCTTGTCTCTTGCGGCAGCTCCTCCTGGTATGTCCCTAATTTCTCCACCCTTCCTTTCGATTACTGTCTGAAGGATAGATTTTTACTCCTTAATTTGCGAATTTATTCGACTAATGCATGTGCGCTTTGCTTTGGGTGCACGCAGAATATATGTAGATGGCGAGCTTGGTGGAGCGCCTACGTCATCGATCGAGTTGTAGGCCCTTTTACGACATGGACGGATCGGACGATGAGTCTGACCTCATCCACAAGAAAGCTGGCTCGGGTCATGACCTGTTAGAGATAGTAGAACGCCCAGACGCGGTAAATCTCTCCGTTTATATTTGTTGTGGGCTTTTGTTAGTTCTTCATATTCATTTTTCAGCCCTGTGTATATGTGTTTCTTGGTTGCTTTTGTTTCTAAGGAGCATCTAATTCAGTCTGCATCGGTGTCTTACCCATCTGTGTGTACACTAAACTTGTCTTGCAAATGTGGTTGTTCACCCCTTTTATTTTGCTTCAGTATCCAAATGAAAACTGTCACATTTTTCGGGATTCTTAATCCGAGGATTTATGTTGAAGATTTGTTGACATTTGTGCTTATGTATGGAAAATAAAGAGGAATATGGTTGTTTAGTTATTGATTTTGGAAATGCATAACATTCTTCTACGTTTTTTATATTGCTATCTTGCATTGACCTTCGATGGGGGATTGAAATTGATTAGGCATTAGCTGTAATACACAAACTCGATAGTGAATAGCGTCCGTTGCAACATACCAGATCGTAGTCATGGAACCTATTGGATGTTTCACCCCACACAGATACAAAGCCACACACAGACACATTCCTGAATAAGTTTTGTTATACCTTGCTGTAATTATGCATCTTTTAGTTGGTTGGGCATATCCTTGTATTTTGATTCGTCTTCTGTACATTAAAAAATGTTACATATTTTATATCCAATGTCCACCAGGCAACATCACTGACTAGATATTTTGTGTCAAGTCTGCGGAGAAGCTGAAAATCTTTTCAAGTGTGAAACATGTACTTATGCGTATCATGCCAAGTGCTTGCTTCCACAGCTGAAAACTCTTGCTGACAATTGGAGATGTCCTGAATGTGTATGCTTCTTTCAGTCTGCTACTTGATATCCAACTATGGAAGTGGGTTTTAGTTTGTTAATCTTGAATGATATGCTTTGACAGGTGGGTCATCTCAGTGAGCTTGATAAAATACTTAACTTTGAGATGTGTCCGAGTGCTGCCGGTGATAGTGATGCATCAACACTGGGATCTAATCAGCTTCTCATGAAACATTATTTAGTGAAGTGGAAAGTACTATCTTACCTCCACTGCTCATGGAAAATTCGGTCAAAAGTCACTTTACTCTATACTGTCAGTGAGATGACTATTTTCTAGTATTTATAATAGATAATAATAATAATATTAGAGAGAGTGATTGAGAGAGAGGGAGAGAGTGTGTATATAATATCACGTATAGGATATTGTGATTGTATAGAAAAAACTGAAGTATCAAATACAAGTGACCAATACAAGCCTATTTTTTTTTTAATATTCGCGAGGGCTTCAGTAGGTGGGGACAATCCCTCACCATCATACCCCAGGATTTTGGCCAAGTAATGAGCGGCCGATTTACAACGACGACTAACATAGGAGAAATCGATTGACTCAAAAACATGTAGAAGAGATAAAACAGTCACTAATAATACTCCCAACAGTAATGGAGCCGCCATGCCGCCGTTTTAACATGTTAATGAGTGATAGGCGATCCCCTTCGATTATGACATTTTTCCAGCTTAAAAAATGCCCCATCGACATAGCCCAGCGAGCTGCCACGGACTCCACTGTAAGCGGGTCAAAATCTCAAGGGAAGAACCTCGACCACCAGCCCACACAAGTGCCTTCAGAGTTTCGCGCAATGACCCCAATTGACGCACCCTTTCGGTTCAAATGGATACCCCGTCAAATTCCTTTCTAGTTGCAGTTTGAGTCTCATCGGGAAGCTTTAAACGAGAAGAATAAAGGTCCATAACCTGAGAAGACTCTTTCTCAATCGAAGTCTGCAATCCTTCCATGACCCATTTATTTCGTATTTTCCACAACGACCAGCAAATAGTGAGGAAGAGGACAAACTCAGATTCATTGAGATACACGTGTACTCGTCGTAACCAATCCTCCGCTGAATCCAACCATACCTTAAGCACACCATATGGCAAACCCGATATTTTCCAGAGAGCTTTCGATTCTGGGCATAGAAGGAACACATGACGCTCATCCTCAACATGACAACCACAACGCGAGCATGATGAACTCCTAACACAGCCCCTTCGACACAACTTTGCAGCCGTGGGAAGTGAGCAACGTGTAGGTCACAGATTTAACATCCAATAAATGAACTTGAGAATAGATCGATGAAGAATTACCTTGTAATTAACGCGCGGAAGCTCTTTCGGTAATTATCAATCAACCTTCATTAAACCTCAAGCTTTCTCAACAAGTAATCTCCTTTCTCTCTCTACAATTAAGCCCTAATTATGATAATGATGAGAGAGTGTTTCTAGTGAGAGAAAGCTAAAATTCAAGTTTTTGTGTATTTTACACACACTTGCCCTATATATACCGAAGCATACTTCGTTATATTTACACTTTAGTCCCTATATTTACATAAAATACAATTAAGTCCCAAGACAAAGATAACATGATTATTGAACACTAGAAAATATTGCTAACAATCTCCCCCTTAGTGTTCAATTGTCATTGAAGCGCCGGTTGTCTTTGTTCTTTGATAATCTTCAGGCTTCATCATCACTTGAACACAACAGAAAGATTTCTAACAATCTCCCCCTTTGTGTTCAACTTTGAATTTGACACGGTATTTGTTGCTGTTTGAAGAAATAGCTGAGAGCATCTGGAGAATCTTCAGTCTCTCTCTATTTACATGCACCCTCTTTTTCTTCTTTGCAACTTGAATCTTCGTCACCTTCTTGCATATATCAGAGTCGCGCAGATCGTCAGCATTGACTTGTCGTGTATGCTCGAACCACGGAGAGAGGTCTTGTTTGTTGTGGTTCAGCACGTGCATTGAAAGCTTGGCTTCTTTAATGAGTTCACGTGCTTCGCCTCCTTGATATACTTCTCCCCCTCATGGCGATTCATTTTCATCGTCATGCTGTGTGATCAAGGTGAAACAGAGTGTTCGGTGAACGTGTTGGCGTTGAATTCCAGATAAAGTACCTGAAAACGGGACAGACGACCGATCATCGTGAGACATCCCTTGATGTCACTCTTGGTCGTTGATGCAAAGTCACACAGACTTGCATTTGAAGGGACTACCGGGCCACATAGGCATCCCGTTGACATCGTTCTAGAGTCGTGCTCCAGAAGATGGCCTGCTACCGTTGTTGTTTTTATGTTGCAACGGCAGGACTTCCTTCTGATCATAGAAGCACATCATTTAATGATGCGTCTACAGAAGTTCTGGCATGGTCACGTAGACCTGCAATATGTGTGTAAAAGAATGTATGTATCCTAGAAAATTTTTAAAAAATATTTAGGCTATGAGGACACACTAGACATTTACGTGTTCAAGAAAGTCGTGGTGTGGGGCTGTGGACCACTTTGTTCAATATCTCCCGCTTCCAAATGAAACGGTGATAGCATATGCGGTTCCCTGTGAGATATTGAAACATTTGTCTTTAGGGAGACAAATGAGTAGCTAGGAAGGGTCGTGCATGCGCCTTTGGACCAGATGAAGCGTCTTCTACCCGGGATCTGATAAATCAGTCCTGTACCTATATGGTTATGGCCCGGATAGTTTGTGGTTGAGTTGTAAGGATGTCATCGTGATACGCTCAATACCCTCACATACACTCGGGGTTTGTTCCTGGGTTAGGATCAGTTGGGTCTACTGAACCTTTGGAACAGGTATGTGAACAAGTCTTTTGTGTCCGTGCGCTTGTTGGCATTTAGGTAGCTCTCCCTCTTCAAAGCATGAAGGTTGTCTTCAAGGCATTCCCTTTTAAGCTCTAGCACTGTTTTTAGGTAACACTCCCCCTAAATACTTGCGCTAATTCTAATGTGATGCCCGTGCTCCCCCTAAATAGATGCGCTTTTTGAGAAATTGCATATTACGAAGAAATCAAGCGCCTTTTGTATTTGAAGTGACACTCCCCAATAAACGTGCCCTTTTGCACTTATAAGTATCACTCCCCCTCGAACATATACGCTTTTTATATTAGAACTATGGTAATATGCTCTTTTGAAATTCACGCGCCTAATCTATCTATCTATCCACTCCCCCAAAAAGAATATAGAATATGAAGACCGAATATTCTGTAAAGGTAAGCGCTCTTTATAATAAGTCGAACTCCCTATGAAAATCAAGAACTTAAGATATAGAGTTTGACTCCCCTGAAATTCAAGCGCACTTTGAATTTTGAAATCGGCCCGGCCTTCTTTGAACATTGTAGCTCAATTTTTTATTTTTTTATTATTATTATTATTATTTTTATGGCCTTTTCTTTTTTTTTTTATTTATTGGCCTCTTTTTTTTTATGGCTTTTTCCTTTTTTTTTTTTTTATAACAGAAAAATAAAAAGAAAAAAAATGTCAAATCAAGAGCTTTGGAATAGTCTTGATTTGGTGTGTTTGCTCACGTCACATATCGATCACGAGTGTGGAGCAAACCAAATACCACACGTGTCGGGGTCTTGTGCGACTGCTCATCATCGCATACCGACCATACATGTGGAGCAATCGTCGTTTATTTACCATGTATGATCGGGACCTGCAAAACAAATTATCGGGACTTTGGTACCCATTTTTGGACGGGTCCTCCCTGATTAGCAGATAACATTTTAAGCATAGAAGGTTCAAATTTAGAATCAAAATTATCACATAAAGTAGTCATAGGAATCCACATTTGTTGAGGACTACTTATTTCCATTTGTAGCTTACGTTTCCAAATTTGTTGAACCTTATTGAAATTTAACGTTTCAGCATCGGTGAATGTGCGTCTTTTTGTAGAAGAGAAAATTTTCTCTTTCGCCAGTCGCTTAAGATGCATTTCGGATTTGACTTTGACCGGGTACTTGAGAGAGGAATACGAGCTTATAGAATCAATAGCATTAAGTATAGAAGTATCGTATTTCCTACCTTCTAGACTCACATCATTCACTTTGTAATGTGTATTAGAAAATTTATTGATTCAGACAATTGTTATTTTTAGACATTTCAGTTTTAATAGAGAATGTATAATTATTGTCTCCTTTAGTTTTAGTAGCTTCTTTCTTTAATTTTGATTTTAGAATGACTTTGGGTATTTTTGGATTAGGAATAGAGGTAGAACCAAATTTGGTCGTGACAATAGAAGATAATTTGTCTTCCTCTATTCTTTCTTTCTTGATAGCTTTAGTCATTCTTGCGCCTTTTTTAGAGGAATTTTTGAGAATTAAATTCTCCTTTAAAAGCTTATCCATTTGAGCTCGAAACCCGTTTCGTTCGGAATCCAGAAGAGAGTGTAATTCATCAATTTTGCGAGAACTTTCTGGAATGTAGCAATCCTTAGGTTTGAGTTTTATCGAAAGTATAGAATGTTCCTCGGTTGACATTGACTCAACTGTTTGAATCGACTTGTTTCGAGACAATTTTTGCTCAAGTTGTTCTTTCTTTGCAAGAAGAACCTCTAGTTCTTTAATTTTACAGTGTAATCTAGTGAGTTCTTCAGAAAGACATTTATTTTGAGCTTGATAATCTTTATTTTCCTTTAGTTCTGTTGTTTCAGAATTTGATTTAGCAAGATCATTGTTAAGTTTAGCTATTTTCTCATTAGCTAATTGAAGCTTTATTCCTAGATTGGCTTCTTCTAATAGATATTTTCTTAGGACAACTTCATTATTGGCTAATCTTGCTTCTAATTTCTTGACCATTTCTTTTTCATTATTTGTGGATGAGAATTTTTGCAACATTGACTTGTTTGCTTCATCACAGGCAGACACACTTGTTTTCAACTCACATATTTTTGATTCATGTTCTGTGGTCTTAGTCTTCAACCTTATAATCTCATCCTTTGCATTGGTCAATTGACATTTGTAGGTTCCAGATTAAACACCCAACGAAGATGAACTTGAGAATTAAATCGATTGACTCACCTTGTTAGATACGCGCGGAAGACATGAAGGAGATAATCAATCAATCTTCATTTAATCCAATAGCTTTCTCTACAAGCAATCCATATACCTCTCCACAATTAAGCCTAATCTACTGTGATGAAGAGAGAGATATTAAAATGAGAGAAAGTCTCGCTCAAGGTATCTCAAGTTGTGTGTGAAATACACACACTTGCCCTATATATACCAAAGCATACTTTGGTATATTACACATCAGTCCCTATATTATCATAAACTACAATTTGGTCCCTAGACAAAGATAACATGACATTTGAGCACTAGAAATGGATTCCTAACAATCTCCCCCTTAGTGTTCAAATGTCATTGGAGCGCCAATAGTCTTTGTCTCTAATGATCTTCAGTCTTCATCATCGATTGAACACAAGAATGGATTCCTAACAATCTCCCCCTTTGTGTTCAATTGTGGATTAGACACGTTCTTCGTTGCTGCTTGAAGAAAAGGTTGAGGGCTTCTGGAGAATCTTCTTTCTCCCCCTATGTACATGCTCCCCCTTTTTCTTCTTTGCAACCTTGAATTTTTTTATCACCTTCTTGCATAGATCATAGTTTTGTAGATCTAAGGAGATTGACTCTTCGTTTATTCTCGTGCCATGGAGAGAGATCGTGTTTGTTGTGGTTCAGCACGTGCGTTGTAAACTTGGCTTCTTTAATGATGGCACGTGCTTTGCCTCCTTGAGATACTTCTCCCCCTCATGGCTATTCAATTGTATCGTCATGTCTTCGGATCAAGGTGATTCCTAGTGTAAGCGCGGAGCGTGTTGACGTTGAAGTGCGGATGAAGTAACCTGAAAACGGGACCGACGACCAATCATCGTGAGACATCCCTAGATGTCACTCTTGGTCGTTGATGCAAAGTCACAAAGACTTGCATTTGAAGGGACTACGGGGCCACATAGGCAACCCGTTGACATCGTTCTAGAGTCGTGCTCCAGAAGATGGCCTGCTACCGTTGTTGTTTTGATGTTGCAACGGCAGGACTTCCTTCTGATCATAGAAGCACATTTGTCAGAAATGTGTCTACAGAAGTTCGGGCTAGGTCACATAGACCTGCATAGTATGTGTAAAAATAATGTATGTGTCCTAAAAAAATAGAAAACCTTTTAGGCTATGGGACACACTAGACGTTTAAGTGCATAGAATAAAGTCGTGGTGTGGGGCTGTGGACCACTAGATTCAATATCTCCCGCTTCAAAGTGAAACGGTGATAGCATATGCAGTTCCCCGTGAGATATTGAAACACTTGTCTTTAGGGAGACAAATGAGTAGCTAGGAAGGGTTGTGCATGCGCCTTTGGACCCGATGAGGCGTCTTCTACCCGGGATCTGAAAAATCAGTCCTGTACCTATAATGGTTATGGCCCGGATAGTTTGTGGTTGAGGTGTAATGATTATATCGTGATTCGCTCAAAACCCTCACATACACTCGGGGTTGTTCCTGGGATAGGTACAGTTTGGGATTAACTGAACCATGGGAACAGGTATGTGAACACCTCTTTTTGTGTCTTTGCGCTTTTTGGGTTGAGGTAGCACTCCCTGTCAAAGTACGAAAGTTGTCTTCAGGGCATCCCCCTTTTTTTTAAGCTCTTGCGCCGTTTTAGGTAACTCTCCCCCTAAAATGGTGCGCTTGTAACAATATGATGCCCCTGCTCCCCCTAAATAGATGCGCTTTTTGAGGATTGCTTATTACAAAGATCAAGCGCCCTTTATACATGGAGTAACACTCCCCCTTAAATGTGCCTTCTGCACTCATAAGTATCACTCCCCCTAAACCATATACGCTTGTTATATGAGAACTATAGTAATGTGCTTTTTTGAAGTTCATGCGCCTTGTCTATCTGTCTATCCACTCCCCATCTAAATATATAAAGAATGTAAAGACGACATAGACAAATTTTTAGGTACTAAGAATGATACATTAGACTTCCTTTGAAACTCAATACTAAAGATGAAGTCTAATATCTAGGACAGTAATGTACCTATTTTGACACTGAAGTTCAAGTCATCTTCTTTTAGCAATGAAGCTCAGAGTTTTTTTTGTTTTTTTTTTTTCATGTTCTTTTTCTTTTTTTTTTTTTTTTTTTTTTTTTTTTTATCTCTTTTTCAGGCCTATATATATTTATATATATATATATATATATATTTATATATGTATATATTTTCTTTTTAAAGGAATTGGCGAAAACAAAAAAACTTATAATGTGGCGAAAACAATTAGCGAAAAGAAAAGGTTCTCGCTAAAAAAAAATTCGCTGAGTGTTGGCGAAAAGTAAAAGTTTTCGCTAAAAATGTTTTCGCTGAAATAGTTAGCGAAAAGTTTGAGGTTTGCGCTAGACTTTTCAGCGAAAAGTTTTTTTTTTTTTTTTTTTTTTTTTTTTTTTAATGTAAAATCTAAAAAATATTTATTTATATAGTATGATTGCTCACATTTCATACCGATCACGGGTGTGGAGCAATCTCGAATACCACACGTGTCGGAAATTGGTGGTTGCCTGCAGCTCATATCGATTATGCGTGTGAAGCAACCCGAGGACCTACGCATAAGCGGGATCCTGCAAAACAAATTAGCGGGACTTTGGTACCCATTTTTGGACAGGTCCTCCCTGATTAGCAGTAATCTTATAAAGCTCATAAGGTTCAAATTTGGAATTAAAATTAGCAGATAAAGTAGTCATAGGAAGCACGTTTGTTTAGGACTACTTATTTCCATTTCTAGCTTAGGTTTCCAAATTTGTACCGTTCTGAAATTATCATTTTTAGCACGGGTGAATGTGTGTGTATTGTTAGTTGAGAAAATTTTCTCTTTCGCCAGTCGTTGAAGATGTTTTTCAGATTTGACTTTGACTGGGTACTTGAGATAGGAATACGAACTAATAGAATCAATAGCATTCAATATAGAATTGTCGTATTTCCTATTAGGAACAATCACATCATTCACATAGGTGTTTTCATAAAATGAACTACTTTTATTTTTCAGACAATTATTATTTTTAGACATTTCAGTTTTAGGAGAGAATGTATAATTGTCTGTTTTAATATTTGTAGCTTCTTTCTTTATTCTTTCTTTCTTTATCTTTTGAATGACTTTAGAAATTACCTTTTTAGAAATAGAGGAGGAAACATTTTCGCTTGTTTTGATAAAAAATGATTTATCTTCCTCAATTCTTTCTTTCTTGATAGCTTTAGTCATTCGTGGTGTTTTCTTATTCTGTTTTGGAGATATGTTTTTTAATGGTTCGCTTTTAACAGAGTAAGAAGTTGTGGTTGCGCCTATTTTGTAGGAATTTTTGAGAAATGTATTCTCCTTTTGAAGTTCATCAATTTTAGCTTGAAACCCTTTTTGCTGCGATTCCAGAAGAGAATTTAACTCGGCAATTTTGCGTTCGGTTTCTGGATTTTCACAATTAAATTCGGGTTTTATAGTTTGTATAGAATGTTCCTTTTTGATAGGCATTGTCTCATTTGTTTGAGTAGATTTATTTTGAGACAATTTTAGCTCAGTTTCTTTCTTTGCAATAAGTATTTCGAGTTCTTTATTTTTAATGTGTAATTTATTGCATTCTTCTGAAAGACATTTATTCTGAGCTTGATGATTTTTAATTTCTTCTTTATAGGCAACTATGTTTGTTCTTAATTCAGAAATATTCGGTCCATAATTTTCTGCCTTAGATAGCAAACTAGTAATCTCATCTTTAGCATTGGTCAATTGACATTCAAGACGAGCTTCGATTTCTAAATGTTTTCTTAACTCACACTCGTTATTAGCTAGCCTAGCTTCTAATTTTCTGACCATTTCGTTATTTGTGGATGAGAATTTTTGTTGAACTGTTTGCTTTTCTTCCTCATATGTATTAAGGCTCTTTTTAAGTTCACAGATTTTTATTTCATAACGTCCTAATGTTAGTTCAAGGTCTGTGATTTTATCTTGTGCATTTGTTAAAAGACATTGAAGACTAGACTCGTTAAGTAAATGTTTTCTAAGAACACGTTCGTTGTTAACTAGTCTATCTTCGAGTCTTTTAATTGTTAGTTCATGAGAGCTCATATATGTTTCCATTTTTTTTTTATCTTTTCAGTTCAAACCAATTTAAAGTTCGAAAATTGTAATTGGTATAGAATGTTGGAAATTTTAATTTTGACTAATTTCGAATAGTTCTCCAATATTAGCGTTTCAGTTCAAAAACCAATATTAAGTTCACAGATATTGTATTGATTTTATAGAATGTTCGATGTTATATTGATCGTCTTGTTTTGTTGATTAAAAAAAATATTGACTTAAAGTCTTAGCTGATTTATTTTGATTTTCAATTTATTTTGACTTTTAGTCAACTTATGCTATGTTTTCGTATTGAAATAATTTTCGGAAGTTTTAGGTATCAAATATTTTTTTATAAAATGATTTTTTAAAAAAAACTTGTACTGAGAATAATTTTTTTTTGTACCGAAAAATTTTACCAGTCCAAAAAAAATTTCGTTTACACGAAACTTTTTCGTATGAACCAGGAACCTATATAAAGTACGTACAAAAAAAATCTCAAAGTGAAATTATTTTTTTTTTTTTTTTTTTTTTTTTTGCTACCTAAAACCGTCGAAAGCTTTGTGAACAGTAAGTGGCGAAAACATTCGAGGTTTTCGCTGAAACAGTATAGTGAAAACATTTAAGTTTTCGCTGCCCACAGTTTTCGCTAGGTATGAACTTTTCGCTAAGATATGTAGCGAAAAGTTTAGGTTTTCGCTAAAATGAAGTTTTCGCTGGAACAGTATATAGCGAAAAGCTTTGAGGTTTTTGCGAAGTGGTGAAAAGTTCTAGGTTTTCGCTAAGAAGTCTAGCGAAAAGCTTAGGTTTTCGCTGAAACAGTATGTAGCGAAAAGCTTTGAGGTTTTCGCTAAGTGGCGAAAAGATTAGGTTTTCGCTAAGTTGTGAACTCTAAAACTTCTCGTGTGAACAGTGTTTGGCGAAAAGTTTTAAGTTTTCGCTGGCCACTGGTTTCCCTAGGAATGAACTTTTCGCTAAGAAATGTAGCGAAAAGTTTAGGTTTTCGCTGAAACAGTATATGGCGAAAAGCTTTGAGGTTTTCGCTGAAACAGTATATGGCGAAAAGCTTTAAGGTTTTCGCCAATAAATCTAGCGAAAACTGGTTTTCGCTGAAAAGGTTTGGTTTTCGCTAATAAGTCAAATCAGCTAAAAAACACGTAATTAAACAAGTAAACACCGATTTAGCTTATAAAATACTAGTTTATGTAGCGAAAACCGCTGTTCATGTAGCGAAAAACCGCTGTTCTAGTAGCGAAAACAGCTGTTCATATGGCGAAAACAGCTGTTCATGTAGCGAAAACCACTGTTCTTGTGGCGAAAACCACTGAACTGTTCTGATTTTTCCCTCAAATCCTAATTTCTGCTTAATCAGAACATAATTATCGAACAATAGGCATCGACGCAGCTTACCTACCACTCGATTAACACAATTAACACTGGATTAACACAGAAATCAGGCGAAAATCAGAATGCAACAGTGACAAACCCAAAGTCATTCAAAATCAGCAATTCAACTCAAATCAGCAAATTAAGCTCCATCAAAGCAGATTTAACACAGAATCAACAAACAAGTTTGCTCTGATACCAATTGTAGGTTCCAGATTAAACACCCAACGAAGATGAACTTGAGAATTAAATCGATTGACTCAACTTGTTAGATACGCGCGGAAGACATGAAGGAGATAATCAATCAATCTTCATTTAATCCAATAGCTTTCTCTACAAGCAATCCATATACCTCTCCACAATTAAGCCTAATCTACTGTGATGAAGAGAGAGATATTAAAATGAGAGAAAGTCTCGCTCAAGGTATCTCAAGTTGTGTGTAAAATACACACACTTGCCCTATATATACCAAAGCATACTTTGGTATATTACACATCAGTCCCTATATTATCATAAACTACAATTTGGTCCCTAGACAAAGATAACATGACATTTGAGCACTAGAAATGGATTCCTAACAACATTCAAGACTAGCTTCAATTTCTAGATGTTTTCTTAAGACACGCTCGTTATTAGCTAGCCTCGCTTCTAGTGTCTTGATCATTTGTTCGTGAAATAAATCCATTTTAATCTTTTCAGTTCAAATATAGAATTTTGAAAATTTAAGTTCAAATAATGTTGGTAATTAAATTCTATATAGAATGTTGGATTTTTAAATTTTGTTCAAATAAAATTGTTAGATGTATGTTGATCGTTGACGTGTTTTAGAATTGATTTAATTTTTTATCAATATTTTTTATTCTGTTTAGAAAAATTTAGATATTGATATTAACTGCAAACTTTTAATTTCAGTTCAGTTCATAAGCTTTTCAGCACAGCAAAGTTTAGATACAAAATATTAATTATCGACTTGGATTGTATCTTAGACTTTGTATATTATTAAAAGAATGTAAGTTTTACGGTTCTGATTTGACACAATATTAGTTTACGAATGAAAGAGAAGCTATAAACAGTGCTTTTTGGTTTACGAGTAAAGAATGTTTACGAATGAGAATCGTTCGTAAACCTTTAAGAACTGTAAACAGTAACTTTCGTGAAGTAAAGGTTAATCGTAAACTAATAGCGCTTGTTTACGAATGAAGAATATTTGTAAACCTTTCTTAAAGATAGTTTACGAATGAAATATATTCGTAAACAGTAGATATGTGAAGGTTTACGATTGAGATTGATTCGTAAACAGGAACAATCGTAAAGTAAGGCTTTAAAGTTTACGAATGAGTGAGAGCCGTAAACAGTAGATTCGACAAAGGATTAGTTTACGAATGATCTAAAGCTATGAACAGTAACTTTTGGAAAGTATCAATTTACGGGTCTAAGTTTGTATGAAAAGGTTTTCGTAAATATTTTTAAATGATTTAAAAAAAGTTATACCGAGAGTAACTTTTGTACTGAAAAATTTTACCGGCATAAAATTTTTTTTTGTTTCCCAAAAAATTTTCCTAAGCCTCGGAAAACCTTTTTAACGTAGGTACAAAAATATCTCGTAGCAAAAACATTTAAAATTTTAGAACTTTTTTTGCTACTGAAAACCTTTTCAAATGTTTACGGGTCTTTAGGATTACGAGCAGAATTTGTTCGTAAAACTTGTTCGTAAATGAGTTTACGAATGAAAATTATCCGCAAACAGTGCCTTTATAAGGTATAGGTTTACGATTGAGATAGATTCGTAAATCTCTTCCTAAATGAGTTTACGAATGAAGACTATTCGTAAACCTTGCTATGGATAGTGTTAGGAATATTTTATTGTGTTCAATTATTTAGAATTATCTTTGTAGTTGATTTATAATGATTATCATTATAAGAGGCTTAGTGTAATTGGGCTTTGTTAGGGGCCCAAGTATTATATACCAACTTGTGGTATAAATACTAAAACCCTAACACATAATAAAGTGTATTGTGTGAAAATAGTCTAGTGAGAGAGAGAGAGCCACCCAACACTCTCAAGAACACACACACCCCACGTACACTAATTCTTCCCATCTCAAACGTGGTTTAATCGTCCCTAGTTAGATTGTTAGGATAGAAAGGCTACCAACAAGTGGTATCAGAGCCAAACGCGTTCGGATTTGAGCGATATTTCTGAAAATTTTGGGCCTTTTCATAGCTTTGAGTTCGAAACCTTTTTTGCTCTCGATCTTGAGTTTTCGAGCTTATTTTACTGATTTTGCAAGCTCAAGAGCTAAATAAGTTATTTTCGAGTGATTTTTAGTGTTTACCCAACATTTTTCAGTTGATTTGAGTGAGATTTAGGTAGAAATCGCATAGAAAACTCGTCATATTTTCTGCAGATATGATTTTCGGGCAGATGAATGTAACAGTGCCCAGATTTTCGGCTGATTCTACCCGATTTTCATTGATTTTTGGGTGACTCTGTTCGAAATTCGGCGTGTTTCTACCCGATTTTCAAATTTTTGCCTGATTTTCATCACCCGAATTTCCTGCACGGCAAAAATTAGTACTTACCCGATTTTCATCACCCGAATTTTCGTTTCAAATCTCAGCGATTTTCAAGTTTTCGGGCAGACCCAAATTCGGGCAGAGTAACCCGAATTTGCCCATTTTCGGCGATTGTCGGATTTTCGGACTGAATTATCCGAATTCGGGCAAATCATCCGAATCAGTCTACCTGAATTTCTACCTACCCGAAAATTCTTTGTACCCGACTTTCCAATCATAATTTTTAAGATTTTCGGTCAAAGTCTTCACCCGAGAAGTCACTCACTCTTTCAAAAATTACACTTAGAGGTTTTCGATCACCCAAAATTTTTCGGCCC
The DNA here is from genome assembly GCA_028392965.1 of Lindernia subracemosa. NCBI lineage: Eukaryota > Viridiplantae > Streptophyta > Magnoliopsida > Lamiales > Linderniaceae > Vandellia > Vandellia subracemosa. The sequence goes on from JAQPCC010000065.1 coordinate 1,091,002, forward strand.
CCCCTACGAGATATTTTTGTACGTTAAAGTCCTAAAATTTTAAATTTTAGATATTTTTGTACCTACGAACCAAAAAGGACTTTTGAGGAAAAATTTTTATACATCATTTGATAGAGAAAAATTTTCTGAGTCCAATAGGCATAGTCTATTTTACACTTTTTCGAAATTTTTCAAAATAAATTTTCCGGGCCCAAAATTTTCGTTATAGAAAACTTTTTTCGTCAATTTTTTAAGGCAAATCCACTATACGCGTCAACAATCACGTATCCAACAATCAACTTAGGTCGTTATTGGCATATTATAGAAAAAGTTTTGGTAATTTTCCCGGTTTTCGAAATCATTCCAAAATTTTTAGGTGCAAACCAAAACTTTTCGACACTTACTATCTTCGATACTTCACTATACTTTTTGATAAAACCAAACTTTTCGGAACTGAATTTCCAAAAGCCAAATTTTAAATTTTTTTAAAAAAAAAAATAATTATTATTATGGATGCTCAAGCTAGAAAAATTGAGGAATTAGAAGCAGGATTTGCTAATAATTACTCTGTGTTGCTTAAGCAACAAGAATGTCTAGCTTTCGCTAATGAGGATTTGGCAAACATGAGGTCAAAGGTCATTAGCTTAGGAACTAAGTTAGAAATTAGTGAAAAGAATGTTTGTGATATGACTAAAAGATTACGTTCTTGCGAAGATGGCGAAATCGTGTCTCATCAAAATATGAGATAATCTTAGAGGAACGTGTTAGGAATATTTTATTGTGTTCAATTAATTATAATTATCTTTGTTGTGTATTTATAAAGATTCTCTTTATAAGAGGCTTAGTGTAATTGGGCTTTGTTAGGGGCCCAAGTATTATATACCAAAATGTGGTATAAATACCAAAACCCTAACACATAATAATAGTGTATTGTGTGAAAATCAAAGTGAGCCCCCAACCTCTCAAGAACACACAACACCCCACGCAAGCTTCGATTCTTCCGACCTTCAAATCGTGGTAAACTCGTTTTAATAATGTTTAGTTGGATATTCTAGGACCTACAAGTGGTATCAGAGCAAGCGTGAGGGAACTTTGAAGCCATTTTTGGAGTTTTTTTGAGCTTTTTCGTCACTCTTTTTTAGGCTGTTTTTGAGCTACTTTGGCTGTTTTTCTGCCTTTTCTGAGCTGTTTTTGGGGTTTCTCGGGCTTTTTCTGGTATTGGGGAACTTTTTCCAGCAAAAACAGCATTTCTGGGCAGATTTTGGGCATTTACAGCAAGATTTTCGGATTTTTCTGGGTTTCAGCTTGAAGATCTTCATCCTGTTTATCATTCGCGGAACAGAAAAAGAATTCGCGAACCTCTCTGCTTTGCGAACCGCCACTCTCGCGAACTTCAATTCGCGAAGTGTTCCGCTACATCCGCGAACCTCAACATGCGAACCAGGATCACGAAGCTCAGGCCACTTCACGAACCCCGCTTCATCCGCGATCTTTCGATTCGCCAACCGTCAGTTCAGCTTCGCGAATCAATTAGCCAACCCGTGATCTCACTTCGCCAAAGTAGATCACGAACCGGTCTTCAATTCGCGAACCAGCCATTTCGCGAACCCTTCGATTTCACTAATCCAGCTCAAGTTCGCGAACCTCACTAACTTCAAGTTTCAACACTTCAAAGTTCCACACACGTTTAAAGATCATTGGCATATTGTAGAAAAAGTTCTTGGTGATATTTTTGAAGTTCTTCGACATTTCTTCAAAACTTTTCGGTACACCCCAAAAAGTTTTCGACACTTAAAATTTTCGAAACTTCACGACTTTTATCGACACACCAAAACTTTTCGGAACTGAATTTTTCAAAAGCCAAAAATTATCAAATCCCCACAACGCGTTAACGATCGCGTATCCAACTAAATTAAAAAAATAGTAATATTTTAAAATTTTAAAAATTATGGATTCTACTTCCGCAACTTCTGAGATGAGCTTTGACGAGAGTGATTTATATAAAGCTTTTCTTTCTTTGAAGGAAGATTTTAAAACCATGCGTCGTGAACATAAACACGAACGTAGGACTACCCAAGCGTTAGAAACTAAGTTAGCTAGTGCACTAGAAACTATTTCTAGTCTTGAATCAAAATTAGCTAGCTCAGAAACTAACGTTTGTGAGCTAACCAAGAACCTAAATTCCTCTAAGCTAGGCCAAACTCAACTTATAAGTCACGAAAAGACTATAAGTGAGTTAGAGAGTAGACTAGATAATAATTACAAATGCTTAGTCAAGAGTTTAGAAGAAAGAGGTAGTCTTACTTGCCATTTAGAAAACGCGCGTGAGAAAATCACTAATCTTGAATCTCAAGAAGTAAAATTAAAAGCTCAAATTAGTGAACTAACAAATAAATTAAACAATTGCGAACTCGAACGCAATAATTATCTGTCTGATTTGAGCAATTCGCGGAGTAGTTTTAAACTTTTATTTGAGGAACGCAGTAAATTGCACTCTAAAGTTCATCACTTAGAGGGCATCCTTGCGAAAAAGGGTCAAACAGATCAAAGTTCCTCTAAAGACTTAGCGTCCAACGGGGAAAATAGTTTACATTCTAATAAACCTATCTCTTGTTGGGAAATTCCAGAGGTTGCTAGTAAAATTGTAGAATTGAACGCAACCCTGGAATCGGAAAGAGTAGGTTTCCGAGCAGAAAAGCAAAAACTTCTAGAGGAGATTTCTAATCTCAAAAATTCCCCGTGCCTACCCGTCTTAAATGAACTCTATACAGAAAAATCTTCTTTTAAGCAGGATATGGGCACACAAACCGACGCCTTCGTTCCTAAAATTAAAAAGACTTTTACTAATAATTCTAAGTCAACTTTGACTGGCGCAGAAACGAAAAGTAAAAGCAATACATGTAAAAATGCTAAGGAACAAAAGAATATTAGGAAGGAGAAAGGAAAATCGACATTATTTTCCAAAACCAAGGACGACATTGCTAAAGATTCTCCTTCTCCCGCTCCTACCAAAAAGGAAGTTCCTAAAGAAGAAGTTCCAAGCTCAAGCAGGCGAACTTCTCAAACTTCCAAAATCTCTCATTCTTTAAAGAATGATAGAGATGGAATTGCTTACACGCACAAAAATACTTATTATTCTAGTAAGCGAAATTCCATAAAAAATCATCATTATAGAGTGAATGACGTGAATTCTTGTAGGCAATACGACTCATCATCTGATGACGCATATAGTGCGATAAGTTCGTATTCATACTTGAAATACCCGGTCCAGATTAAGTCTGAAAGTCACCTTCTGCGACTGGCTAGGGAGAAAATCTTCAGATCTTCTAAACCTAGACACACGTTCACCGGCGCTGAATTGTCATTTCCCTCTAAGGTTCACCAAACTTGGATTCCTAAATCAGAAATCAAATTAAATAGGACTTTAAAGGATGATTTAGGATGTATATCTGAACCAAATGTGCATAAATTGTTTTCTGCTAATTTGGGAGGACCCATACAACAATGGGTACCAAAGTCCCGATAAAGTTTTGCATGAGCCCAATCACGTGTGGTAATTCGACGATGGTTGCTCCACACGCGTGATTGGTATGAGATGAGAGCAACCACAACACCCCGATCATGAGTAGTAATTAGAAGATGGTTGCTCCATACTCATGATCGGTACGAGACGAGGGCAACCACAACTTCCAGCATGCACGGTACTCGGGTTGCTCCACATGCATGACTGGTAAGAGACGCGAGCAACCGCATCCCTCACGTATGGTACTTTGAAGTTGCTCCACATACGTTATAAAGGGAAGCACGGTGAGCAACTACACCGTAGGTAAATTCTATATATGCATTCCATAGTATATTTTGGCATGCATATCGAGCTGAAAAGACAATATACCTACTTTGAAAATAATAGGGTACAATATAGCTATGCATGCTTCAAAAGGACTTTAACTTCCAAATTTTTGCATGCGTGCATACATGAACCGAAATGCAAAATACTCTATTTTATAGGTACATTATCATCATGCATACAATTTTAAGATTTTCGAGCTTAAACTTTCAAGAATGCATATACGCTGAATTGCAAAAATTACCTATTTTTCAAAATGGTACATTTTAAATATGCATTTTTCAAAACTTTAAATTCTAAATGCATATTACACGGAAATGAAAAATACCATTTTTGTAAAATGAGCTTAATTTGAGGGGGCGCTACTCTTTTTTTAAATATATGAATTTAGGGAAAGAGATTCACATCGAACTTTCCACGCATCTTTTGAGGTGGAGCAATTTTATTTTTGGAAGCATGTTTTGAGGGGGAGGAATAATATATATAATATGCATATACTATATTATATATATACTAATATATATTACTAATAAAATATATATTATATCAATATAATATATAGTATAAAAATATATTTTACTAATAACGATTAATATATATATTATATCCATATAATATATAGTATAAAAATATATTTTACTAATAACGATTAATATATATATATATACAAAAAAAAAGGCCATCAATATTTAAAAAAAAAAAAAAAAAAAGGCCATAATAAAAAAAAAAACAATGTTCTCTCCTCTTCATCAAGCTTCATGGAGATTACCTCCGACCTCCGAAGATGAACCTCAAAAGAAGAATCTCGAGCCTACAACGGTCAACTCTTTTCAAAAGGCGACGATGGTTAAAAATGCAAATCTCGGTGCTCGCTTCAACCGACATGCTCTGGCTTGCTGACAAATAAAGCAGCACTCACCACTTCCTACCGGATGCATGGATACTTCGTTCCTACGATTCAGTCAAACCCAACTGAATCTAACCCCGGAACATCACCGAGATTCAGTCGAATCATGAAGAAACAGTCACGTCTACTAAAACCTTTTGAAAAGACCGACGCTACATGATTCCCTCTCCTCACAAATTATTCGGACCAACCCCCATAGGTACAGGTGCTAATTTTATTAGCTCCCGGGTAGAAGTCGCCGCAATAGGTCCAACGGCGCGTGCACAACCGAGCCTTACCCACTCGTCTGTCTCACAAAAGACAGGTGTTTCAGAAATCACGGGGAACCACGTCTACTATCACCGCTTCACTCGGAAGTGGGAGATATTGAATTATGTGGTACTCAGCCCCACCACCACACTTCCTTGCGCACTCGAGTCTAGTGTGTCCTCACTTTCCATATATTTTTATATTTTCTAGGACACATACACTTTTAAACACCTGATCTTTGTGATCAAGTTAGAACTTCCGTAGACATGTCTTGCTTCAACATGATTCGAGGATTGGAAGGAAGTCATGCCGTTGCAACATCAAAGCAACAACGGTTTCAGGCCATCGTCTACGAGCATAGCTCATAGATCGATGTTAACGGGAAGTCTTCGTGACCCCGGTTTCTTACACGACGGATTGCCTTTGTGGCTCCGTCTAGTTATTCCCATCACCGACCTGTCGTTTGTGTCCTCCTAATCTTCCTACACAAGCATGCCGATCTCGTTAACACGAATCGCCATGAGGGGGAGAAGGGGACACGCATAAACAAACAGGTCGGACCACCCACCAATCTCCGCCGCGCTCACCACTCTGAAGTCGGGCTCCCCTGCACTTGAATGGAACATTCCAAAGGAGCCTAACACCCCACGCGTACCTTCTTCCGGAGCCAGACAAGCTTCCTCGAGGCCGAACCAGACAACTTCCTTCGAAGAAGACGAATCCGGCGCCGAGAAGAAGAAGATTGGAGAAGACTTGACGACTGCCTTAGTGGCTACGTCAGGTTATTACCTAACCTGAGTTCCTACCAACGCCATCCTCATGTCCCGACGATGTGATCTTCTTGCCAAAGATAATGCCTCATTTTGACCCATCACATGGCGATCTCCCCAACTCGATCTTCATGAGGGGGAGTAGTACTAAAGCAAAATGGGAGCAACACCACGACGAAAGTGCAAGATAGATCAGAAACGCTAAATCCTCAAGCGTCGTCAAATAATCAAGCGAACACCATGGACTACAAAGATCGAAGTTGCTGCCTCGTGTGCGTCTCTCAAAATTTCAAAGAGAACTTCCCAATCCCAACATAAGGTTGACCAAAAGTAGGGGGAAGTTGCGCTATTATCGAAAGGAGAGATCGAACACAAAAAGAAGAAATCCGGCAAGCGACTTCAAATCCCTTCCGGCATTTACGAGTCGAGCTTACAAAGAAGATTAAGAAGACGCGGTGCCGAGAAGCGAAGATCAAGACACGGTGAGCTTGAAGATCTCCAAAAAGAAGAGGTCAAAAGACAAGACAAGGAGGAAATTCCTTTAGGACTCAGGCAAATGCACTAAGCCCTACAAAGATAATCCATGCCGAATTGAAGATTGAACACAAAGGGGGAGATTGTTAGGAATATTTTATTGTGTTCAATTAATTATAATTATCTTTGTTGTGTATTTATAAAGATTCTCTTTATAAGAGGCTTAGTGTAATTGGGCTTTGTTAGGGGCCCAAGTATTATATACCAAAATGTGGTATAAATACCAAAACCCTAACACATAATAATAGTGTATTGTTTGAAAATCAAAGTGAGCCCCCAACCTCTCAAGAACACACAACACCCCACGCAAGCTTCGATTCTTCCGACCTTCAAATCGTGGTAAACTCGTTTTAATAATGTTTAGTTGGATATTCTAGGACCTACAGAACGGTGTATGCTTTTCTCTAAGATTGAACTTTTAGAGAACGCTTGTGGTAAAAGAAGTCAGGCAGATGAAAATCCCTCTTCTAACTTAGTGTCTTTAGGGGAAAATAATTTACATTCTAATAAACCTATCTCTAGTTGGGAAATTCCGGAGGTTGCTAGTAAAATTGCAGAATTGAACGCAACTCTGGAATCGGAAAGAGTAGGTTTCCGAGCAGAAAAAAAAAAGCTTTTAGAGGAGATTTTATATCTCAAAAATTCCCCGTCTTTACCTGTTTCCAATGATCTTTCAAAAGATACATCTTCCTCGAAACAGGTGAAGAAAAGAATCCTTGTTCCTAAAACTGAGAAAGCTTTTACTAGTAATTCTAAGTCAACTTTGACTGGCACAGAAAAGATAGGTAAAAGCCTTAAGCTTAATACTTCCAAGGAACAGAAAACTAGGAAGGAGAAAGGAAAATCGACATTGTCTTTTAAAATTAAGGTCGAAAATGATCAATATTTTTCCTCTCCTATTCCTCTTAGTAGGAAAGCGTGTAAAGAAGAAGTTCCAAGCTTAAGCAAGCGAACTTCCACGCTTATTCCCCATCATTATGTTGTGAATCGTGTGAATTCTCCAAGTAGGAAGAACATCTCATGTACTAACGATGCTTATGATTATTTATGTTCTTATCCCTACTTGAAATATCCAGTCGATGTTAAGTCTGAGAAGCATCTCATGCGACTGGCTTCGGAGAAAATATTTAAATCTTCTCCGAAACACACATTCACCTGCGCTGAAACGTCCGTTCCGTGTCAAATTGCTCCTAAATGGGTTCCTAAGTCAACGATTAAGATAGGTAATCTCAAATATAGTCGGATACCTAAAAGTTCGTTAATGAATGATTTAAGGCTAAAATCTGATTTGACACCTTATATGCTTAACTTGCTTTCTGCTAATAAGGGAGGACCCATCCAAAAATGGGTACCAAAGTCCCGATAAAGTTTTTGCAGGAACCCAATCACGTGTGGTAATTCGACGATGGTTGCTCCACATGCGTGATTGGTATGAGACGAGAGCAACCACAATTCCCCGGTCATGAGTAGTAATTAGAAGATGGTTGCTTCATACTCATGATCGGTACGAGATGAGGGCAACCACACATTCCAGCATGCACGGTACTCGGGTTGCTCCACATACATGACTGGTAATAGACGCGAGCAACCGCATCCCTCATGTATGGCAATTTGACGTAGTGGCTCCACACACATGATAAAGGGAAACGACGTGAGCAACTACGACTATGTGTGGTACATTCTATCTCTTGAACTGAATTGCATAATACCATATTCATACATATTTTTAAGATAGGTAAATTCTATATATGCATTCCATAGTAAATTTTGGCATGCATATAGAGCTGAAAAGACAATATACCTACTTTGAAAATTGTAGAAGATACTTTAGTTGTGTTCTATTTGTAAGCTATCTTTAGTATTGGGCAAGTGTGTAATATTATTATAGTTTAGGGACCTATTTGTAAATATACCAAATATATGGTATATATAGCTAAGTAGCTCGTTTGGTCCATGTACACTTTTCAATTCCAAGCTTAATGATACACACTTGATTACTTTTAGCTTGAAGAACACTCCACACTTTATCTTTCTCAATTACCTTCAAACCCTAACTTCAAAATCCTCAAGGTAATTCAATATTATTGAGTGTTATCATCCTTAGAATGTCAAGAACGGACCTAACAATTGGTATCAGAGCCAATTCTACTTGATTTGTGGATCGAAAATTGAAAAGAAATTGATTTTGGCTGCGCGCGAAAAGTTTTCGCACCGTTCGATTGGTTTTCGCATCGAGCAATCTTCTGTTTATGTGTTGAAATTCATGCTTGATGTTGATCTGAAAGGTGTTCGAATATCATTTTCGCATGCTAATTGCTAGTTGTTTTCAATTAATTTGATCAAAATCAAAGATTGTCAAAATTTTGCTTCGAAAGTATTTTTTCCAATCGTGAAATTGTTCTTGCAAAATCTCGATAATTGCTACGTGATTTGCTCTTTATTGTGTTAATCGAGTGTTTTTCTTGATTACCCAGTGTATTTCGATTGAATATCAGTGATCTGTGTGTCAATTGAAGCAATCTGCATAATTGATTTTCGACAGTGGTCTTCGTTCCGTGCGTAAAAGCTAGTTTTCGTACCAAGTTTTTTTTCGTATACTGTAGCAATCGATAAGATAGTTTTTTTTTCGTGTGAAAGCCTCAAGTACGCAAAACCTCACTACGAAAAACTAGTCATCTATTTTTTTGTCGTACGAGAAAATTTCCATACGAAAAAGTTTTATACCAAAAAGTCTCGTACGAAAAAGTCTCATACGAAAAAGTCTCGTACGAAAAAGTCTCGTACGACAAAGTCTAGACGAAAAATATCTCATACGAAAAAGTTTTATACCAAAATATTTTTTCCATACGAAAAACATCCTTGATACGAAAAACAATCTTTTCGAACGAAAAAGGGTCAATACGAAAAACTTTTCATATACGAATTTTTTTTTCTCTCATACGAAAAAGTCTCGTACGAAAAAGTTTCAATACGAAAACTTTTAGGTTTGACTTTTCTTACGCAAAATACTTTGATACGAAAAACAATTTTGTTTCTATACGCAAAACTTTACGCAAAAATAATACAAAAAAAAAAAACTCCTACAAAAATTTCGTGTATACGAAAACTCCTTTTTCGTACGACAAATTTTTGTGATCGAAATTTTTTCTCAAACGAAAAAGAGTCAATACGAAAACTATTAGCTTTGACTTTCGTACGAAAACAGTTTTGCTACATTTTTTTTCTAGAATTTTTAATACGAAAAATTTTTAAACAAGAAATTTGTCGTTTTCGCACGAAAGTTTTCTCAGTACGAAAATTATATACCTAAACAATTTCTCGTACACTTGTTATACGAAAATTAATTACATTTCTCGTACGGAAATCTGCAGATATTGACACGAAAATCTTTGATACAATTGCATTTTCATATACCAAGTATTTCTCATACGAAAAACAAAAATTATCAAAAAAAAATTTTTTTTCAGCGCAACTATTTCTCATAAACAGTCTCTATTGTGACACCTTTTCACATACAAAGACATTTACAAAAATTCTATACTTGTGTTAACTAACCCTTTGCGTGTGAAATCCTCAAGTTTTCAATCTTCAAAATCAAGTAGAAAGAATCCAACAAATCTAAGGAAGAATCATGGATGCTTACTCAATGGGTAACGATGTCCGACCGCCGATACTACGACGCGGAGAATACACGGCATGGAGGAGCAGATTCTTGACATTTTTAGAAACCAAAGAACAAGCAACATCAATACTTTCTGTTAGGAATCCATTTCTAGTGCTCAAATGTCATGTTATCTTTGTCTAGGGACCAAATTGTAGTTTATGATAAATAGGGACTGATGTGATATATACCAAAATATGTTTTGGTATATATAGGGCAAGTGTGTGTATTTTACACATAACTTGAGCACACCTTGAGCGAGGCTCTCTCTCATTTTAATATATCTCTCTTCATCACAGTAGATTAGGCTTAATTGTGGAGAGGTATATGGATTGCTTGTAGAGAAAGCTATTGGATTAAATGAAGATTGATTGATGATTATCTATTGCTTCCGCGCGCTAATTACAAAGGTGAGTCAATCGATCTTAATTCTCAAGTTCAAGTTCATCTTAATTCGTTGGATGTTAAATCTGGAACCTACAATTGGTATCAGAGCAGGCTTGTTAGTTGATTAGGTGTTGAATTTACATCGATTGTTTTAAATTGAGCTTAATTGCTGATTTTCGATTGATCGTTGGTTTGTCACTGTTGCATCCTAATTTGCCTGATTTCTGTGTTAATCCTGTGTTAATTCTGTTAATCGAGTGATAGGTAAGCTAAGTCGATACCTATTAGTCGATAATTGTGTACCGATTAAGCTGAAATTAGGATCTGAGAAATATCAGAACAGTTTGGTGGTTTTCGCTACATGAACAGCTGTTTTCGCTACATGAACAGCTGTTTTCACCACATGAACAGCTGTTTTCGCTATTAGAACAGCGGTTTTCGCTACTTGATCTAGTATTTGGTGTTAAATCAGTGTTTACCTCTGTTATTATTTGATTAATCTGATTTTACTTAACGGCGAAAACTTTAAAGTTCTCGCTGATAAGAATCACTTAGCGAAAACCTAAGCTTTTCGCCAGAATTAATAGCGAAAACCTAAAGCTTCTCGCTAATACTGTTCACGCGAGAAGTTTAACTTTTCATCACTTAGCGAAAATCTAAGCTTTTCGCCATAATTAATAGCGAAAACCTAAAGCTTCTCGCTAATACTGTTCTTAGCGAAAATCTAAGCTTTTCGCCAGAATTAATAGCGAAAACCTAAAGCTTCTCGCTAATACTGTTCACGCGAGAAGTTTAACTTTTCATCACTTAGCAAAAATCTAAGCTTTTCGCCAGAATTAATAGCGAAAACCTAAAGCTTCTCGCTAATACTGTTCACACGAGAAGTTTAACAGGTCATTTCTTAGCGAAAACCAGAGCTTTTCGCCAGCTACTGACATAGCGAAAACCAGAGCTTTTCGCTAGTTACTGTTTGATCGAAGACCTGAAGCTTTTCGCCACTTATATTTAGAGCGAAAAACTAGAACCAATCATAGTTGACTAAAAGTCAAAATTCGTTGAAAATTTGAGAAAATCAGTCATTTTTAAAACTCAATCCAATTTTTTTTTCAGACCAATCAATCCTAACAAGACGATCATAGAATGGATACTTATTCCTTAGGAAACGATGTTAGACCTCCTATTCTTAGAAGGGGAGAATACAATGTATGGAAGAAAAGATTCCTCAATTTTCTAGAAAGTAAAGATCAATCAAGTGGAATGATCTCTTCTTTGCAAGAAGGCCCAGCCCTGTTCTGGAAATTTATAGCAGGAGATCCCACTCATGATCCACCAATTCTTCCAACCAAGGTCTTAAAAACATCTGATGAATACTCTGAGATTGAGAAAATTAGAGCTAGAGCTGATTATCAAGCCAAAAACTATCTCCTGCAAGCCATCCCAAACGACATCTACATGCAAATTGATAGCATGACAACTGCAAAAGAAATGTGGGATGAAATAGCAAAGATGATGCATGGGACAGAAATAGGAGTCAAGGCAAAGAAAGCTAGTACTTTAACTGCGTATGACTCTTTTAAAGCCAAGATTGGAGAAGATCTTCATGACACTTATCAAAGATTCCTCACCCTTATCAATGAAATGAGGAAAATTAATGTTCATAAGACCAACATGGAGATCAACATTCGATTTCTGTCCTCTCTTCTACCAGAATGGAAGAAGCTAGCCACGCACATTAGACAAAATAAAGACCTTGATGACATGAACATTCATGCAATTTTCGATAATCTCTCTCAACACATTGAAGATGTGAATGAACTTAAAAAGGAAGCAAGAGAGAAAGAAGAAGCAACCGAATCTGTTGCCCTCGTTTTAGAGAAACAAAAGAAAACATCTAAAGTCTCCAAAAAGGTGGTTATATCTTCCTCTTCAGAAGAAGAAAACCAAGACTCAGATTCGGACCCAGAAATCAAGGATCTACAAAAACAGCTAGCTCTTCTCACCAAAATGGTCAATAAGAAATTCTATAAGAAGAAATTTCCTTCTTCATCAAACGGCCAACGAACCTCTACTTCCAAATTCAAAGGAAACAAAGGAGAATCTTCCGAAGCAAGAACAACTTCTGAAATTCAAAAATGCTTCAACTGCGGTAAGGCAGGCCACTTTGCTAATGAGTGCCGTGCACCAAAAAGGAAGAATACTCAATACTACACCAAAAAACTTCAACTATCGAAACAAAAAGAAGCCGGTGTAGGACTTATGGCCGAACAAGATCATTGGCTAGAAGACACTACTGAGAGCGACGATGAAAATTTAGCTCTCATGGAAAAAATTGAAGAAAGCGATGACAACAATGAAGAGCACAACGAACCTGACTCCTCCTCATCTGCGGACGAAAATGAAGTAAGTAACTCTAACTCTAAGCTTACTCATCATATTTTAGCTTTACAAGAAAAATTAAAATCAATACAAAAGGAAAGAAAAACAACTAAAGAACTAGAAAATAAACTAGTTAATAACGAAAAGGTACTAAAGAAACATCTTCTAATGGAATCAAAATTAGAAATTAAAAATCAATTGTTAGAAGAAAAACATCAAAAGTTGATACTTGAATTAGAAGATCATATATCCAAAAATAATGAACAAAACAACATAATAATATCCTTAAAAGAAGAAAATCTAGAACTAAAGGGCAATTATGAAGTTCTAACAAAAGAACGAAAACAATTATATTCAAAAATCAAAAGCCTTGAAGACATAATAACAAAACGAGGGCATACAGATAGAACTATATTTCTAAGTCAACCACAAGATGTTAGATTTTATGATCCTCGAAAAGGCCTAGGATTTATACCTAGAAAGGAAAAATACTTAGGTTTAGGCTATAAATATAAAAATGAAAATCCTCTCCATAACATTGAACATCTAAATCTCAACGTTAAAGAACTAGTAACATTTGTAAACAACAAAGAAATTCTTGACCTCGAAGATGTTAAACGAAAAACCAAAATTAATGACCATGGTCAAACTCAACTTGATTATGATGCATTAAATAAAAGCTACAAAACAAGAAAAATTCCTTTGTCAGATAAAGATGATTCAATTTTTACTAATCAATTTTTATTACAAGAGAATGCTCAAAATAATACTGAAAATAATAATAATTCTTCAATATATATGCCACCTATGATCCAAAAACTTGACGAATTAAACTCAAAATTAGAACTTGAACGTCAAAAGTTTAAAGAGGAAAAAGCAAGTCTATTAAAAGAAATTTCCACATTAAAAGAAACATCTATAGCTCCTAAGCTAGAAATTTCCACTAACTCCTCCTCATTTATTTCGACAGGACAAAAACTAAACGCAACAAATGACTCACCAAGCGCACAAATACAGACAAAAAGAAATATTAAATTTCCAGTTTTACATTCAAATATCTCTGTCACAACAATGTCCAAAGATTTGTTACATATGAGTACTGTTGCTAATAAAGGTCGTGTCAAAGCCTATTATGAAAAGAAGTGCAGGAATACATCACATGATATACGTTCCTCGATCAAATTAAATAAAATTCCCAATACCCAACTCATATCAAACAAAAATTCTCAGACGGCTCTTAAGATTAAACGTCAAAATACATCCCATAAACTAAACATCCATACTCAAATATGGATTCCAAAGTCAAAACCGTCTAAGAAAACTACTTAGAAATGGGTAATAAAAACAAATAAGCCTCCTAAACCTATCATAGAATGGATTCCTAAAAGAAAACATATTCCAAAACAAGAAACCATCCAAAAATGGATGCCAAAACCGAATCATAATATGATGCCAAAAACAAAGAAGGAATGGCTACCAAAACCACAAATAGAACACGAATCCTATGATCACAATTTGGAAAACATCGGTAAGATTTCGAAAGGAAATGATCAAATTTCAGAAAATACCGATGATACTTCCGAAATCAGTGAATCAAACAATATTTACTATAATTTTTCTGCTGTTCCTATCAATCCCATGTTTCTATGGGATCTATGCTTATCATAGAATCATCATTCGCAGATCCGTCATGTGTGGTATCTTGACTCGGGTTGCTCCACACACATGACCGGAAATAAATCGCTGTTGAGCAACTACACTGAATGCTACGGGGGTAAGGTACGTTTCGGAAACAATAATTACTCCTCTATTTTGGGATACGGAAGCATTATCCACAAAAATCTAACAATAGATGACATATCATACGTTGAAGGAGTATCCTACAACTTGTTTAGCATAGGCCAATTATGCGATAAAGGACTTAAGGTCATATTTAGCACTAACCAATGTAGGATTAACAATTCCCTAGGAGAAACACTACTCCTTGGAACAAGGAAATCAAATCTATACACTTTAGTTACGTGTTTTCGCTACATGAACAGCGGTTTTCGCTACATAAACTAGAATTTTATAAGCTAAATCGGTGTTTACTTGTTTAATTACGTGTTTTTTAGCTGATTTGACTTATTAGCGAAAACCAAACCTTTTCAGCGAAAACCAGTTTTCGCTAGATTTATTGGCGAAAACCTTAAAGCTTTTCGCCATATACTGTTTCAGCGAAAACCTCAAAAGTTTTCGCCAGACACTCAACGAAAACCAATAACTTTTCGCTATATATACTGTTTCAGCGAAAACCTAAAGTTTTCGCTACATTTCTTAGCGAAAAGTTCATTCCTAGGGAAACCAGTGGCCAGCGAAAACTTAAAACTTTTCGCCAAACACTGTTCACACGAGAAGTTTTAGAGTTCACAACTTAGCGAAAACCTAATCTTTTCGCCACTTAGCGAAAACCTCAAAGCTTTTCGCTACATACTGTTTCAGCAAAAACCTAAGCTTTTCGCTAGACTTCTTAGCGAAAACCTAGAACTTTTCACCACTTCGCGAAAACCTCAAAGCTTTTCGCTATATACTGTTCCAGCGAAAACTTCTGTAATACCTGTAAAATTTAATATGGGGATTTCGCAAAACTTCGAAATTGGTGAAGATAAGTTTGGGCAGGCTTGAAATTGAGCCCAAATAATAATTGGGCCCAAGCCCGATAAAGAAGGAAAACTTTGATGGACTGAAAAATAATAGTAGGCCCAAGTCTAAATGACCAAATGATCCAAAGGCTAAATTATGGGTTGCTTGGGACATGAGGAAAAACACGTCCATGCCTCATCACCTGCTGAACAAAAGCAGTAAAAACCATCATTAGAGATAAAGAATAGCAGCAAGAGAGAAAGGAGAAGAAGGCGAGAGAGAATACGAAAGAAGAAAGAGACAAAGGAAATTCGGCAAAAGCTCCTTCCAATCTTCATCAACAAAAATCTGCTTAAACACTGCTTAGGAAGTGAGGTAGGTGAAACTTACAAACCCAAAACTGATATTTTTAAGCTGTTATATTTATGGTGAAAGGATCACCATCGTTTTTGGTTCGATAAAATGCTATGTGTGATGATTGATGTTTAAAAACCCAAAATATGGGTTTTAATTATGTTATGAGTTTCTGGAATTTGTTGAAGATATGAAGATTTGAAGAACTTAGTGTTTTTCGTATACTGTTCTTCACTTTCGGATGATTTCTTGTTTTCGGGCTGAAAACCATTTTCGCGGGCCATTTTAAGTTTTCGCGGGCCAGTTACTTTGCGAATTGTGAGGAAGAAAAAGTTTTCGCGGGCCGAAAAAATCAGTTTTCGCGGGCCTAAGGTTTTCGGTATGTGAGAGGAAAAAGTTTTCGCGGGCCAATAATGAGGTTTTCGCGAACCCAGCTTTTCGCCACTTTTTGTGAGTTTTCGCGAACCAAAACTTTTCGCTACTTAATATAAGTTTTCGCTAGCTACTGTTCAAAATGAAAAAGCTTTTCGCCACTTCCAAAGTTTTCGCCAGCTTTTCGCAATGTCAAAACTTTTCGCGACATAGAAAGGTTTTCGCCAGGTCAAAAGGTTTCCGTCATGTCAACTTTTAGTAGGCTTTTCATGGGCCTGGTGTGACCATTCTGGGCTTTAGTTTGATTTCAGCCCAAATCTTTTAATTTTTGTGGAACTAAGTTTTTATAAAATATTTTCGAGCTTGGACCCAATTTCTCGGGTCAACTGATAAAGGAGTATTGGGTCTCAAATAATTTACTATTCTCGGGATTTTAAGTATTTGAACCAAAAGTACGTTTTAAATATTCTAATGATTTTTGAGGTTTTTCGAATATACTTAATATGTTCTGCGATTAATTGTTCATGCATCCACGGCATGTCATGACGAGAGTATTGATCGCATTTGTGCGATGGGAGAGTGTATGCCTTTCTTTGGCAGAGATTTGTGAGGTTAAGACTCGTAAGTGCACCTGACGGGAGACAGACGTGATCGCTCTGTCTACTCAGGCTTGAGCAACCTGAGGTGCCCACCGTCGTAGGATTGGTCGACTTGACGGGAGATAGACGTGATCGTTCTATCTACCCGGGTACAGCGTGGGAGCGCGACTCGGGGTGCCTACCGTCATGAGATGAGATTAGGCGGGAGATAGACGTGATCGCTCTATCTACCCGGGTACAGCGTGAAAATGCGACTCGGGGTGCCCACCGCCATGAAATGTGATTTCCGAGTCTGTGTGACCGGATGATTGATGTGATGTTGCGCGCGAGGTGCCGAGTCTAACCTAGGGCCCTGAGTATTGAGATATGAGAAAAATGAGCGTGCATTTGTCATGTGAGATATTGGGATTTGGGGACATGTGCACGCATGCATCGCATTATTTTGGTGTTCACCTACTGGGCAATTTTGCTCAGGGTTACATGTTTTATAGGTACGGGTGAGTAGCGGCTGGTGGCGGTGACTCCACGGGCTTTTGGGGGCGGATGCAGTACATGGGACGCGACCTGTGGAGGCGTAGGATTGTTTTGGTATTTTGGGGCTTCGGTCCGCTATAAAGACTAGCACGGCTTTTGTAAAACAAAGTATTTATATTATATATATTATTTTGTTTAAAAATGTGTTTTTGTAAAATGGGCTTTCCGCGGCTTTCGTTGCGAAAACCCGCCAACTATTTATATTAAAAAGTGGGGTCGTCACAGGTGGTATCAGAGCATAGGCTTTAGATTCTGAAGACTGTCCATGTACTGCTGCCCAAAAGCCGGGAGAACCAACCGTGCCTGTAAGTTTTAAGTTCTGACGAAAGTATGTGGAAAATGATTATATGCTTATGTGTGTCTGTGATTGAAGAATATTTACAAGATGCCTAGAGGACGACCGAGACGTGAATATGTTGAGGAGTCGAACCAAAGAGGCGAGCCCGAAACCCCTACACACGGACATGATACTGTCAATAGACTGACCGAACTGATTCAGCGTCAGTCGGAGCAAATTAGTGACCTTATACACCATCGGAGCTCGTCGGAGCATCGTCCTTCCCCACAGCCCGATCGTGTACAAATAATCGGGGAGCGCTTCCGAAAATTGAATCCTCCCATCTTTACCGAGGCCGCCAACCCTGCAATGGCTGAAGACTGGATAGGCACTATAGAAGACATGTTCATCTATAGCAGAGTGCCTGATAATGAGAAGGTACTGTGCGCCGTTTCCCTCCTACGGGAGAACGCGCGCTATTGGTGGAACACAGTAAAAGTATTGGAAGACCCAATCACCATGTCGTGGGGTAGATTCAAGGAGCTGTTCTTCACCAAATATTTCACCGCTCATGAACAGGAGCAGCGTATGCTCCAATTCATGAATTTACGACAAGGAAGCATGCCGGTGGCGGAATACATCCGTCGTTTTGAAGAATTGTCCCGTTTTGCCCCGTTTCTCGTGGCAACTAACACCCTGAAGGTGACTCGATTCATTCAGGGACTCAAGCCCGAAATCTATCGGGATTTGAGCATAGCCGGCGCGCGACAGCTGGAGTTCATGCAAGTTACCGAACGCGCTTTAATTGCCGAGCAAGCAGAGCGGGTAGTTGTGGAAGCCCAGGAAGCGAGGAAAATGAGGGAGAATCAGCCAGGCGGAGGGGGAAACAAGAAGCGCCAATTCTTTGGCAAATGGCAGTCTAGCCAAGGAAACCGATCGGGCCAACAAAACTGGCGCCCGAGGCCGAATCAAGGGCCGACAAATATCTCTAATCGACCTCAGAATGTTACGCCCCAATGCCAGCAATGCGGGCGCTATCACTTTGGGGTCTGCTACGGAGTGAGGCAACCTCCACAGTGCTACCAATGCGGAAAGATTGGGCATTTCGCTAGGGCATGCCCAGAGAGACAACCCCTGGTGCAGAATCAACCCCAACAGTTGATCCGACCTCCACCGGTACCAGCACGAGTCTTCACATTAACAAAAGAGGAGGCGGAGACAAACCCAGATGTAGTGACGGGTACGATGAATATCTTTCACGTGTCTACATCTATCTTAATTGACTCAGGAGCCACACATTCTTTTGTGTCGGCTGAGTTTGTGAAAAAGGTGGGAATATATCCTACCCAATCTAAAAATGATTATTTAGTTAGTTTGCCACATGGGAACCCGACCCGAACCAATTTAGTGATAGAAAAGTACCCAGTAAATATGGAGGGTAGGGAATTGTTAGTCGATCTAATTGTAATCTCGATGAATGATTACGACATCATATTCGGGATGGATTGGCTTTCGAAATACGGAGTCATGATTGACTGTTCTAAGAAAATCGTGAGGTTCCAATCACCCGAGGGAGGAGAGTTCGTCTTTTGGGGAAAGGCGAGCAAGGATAGAATTCCTCAAATATCTGCCCTGAAGGCCCGACGACTTGTTAACTCGGGTTGCGAATTCTATCTTTGTTCTGCCATGAAGGCCGAGGAATCTCCTCTTTTGAGACTCGAGGAGGTTCCGATTGCGAATGAATACCCCGACGTGTTTCCCGACGACCTTCCAGGTTTACCTCCTGATAGAGAGATCGAATTCAAAATCGATCTTGTGCCTGGGGCTGCCCCGATATCGAAAGCCCCATATCGATTAGCGCCGAACGAGCTACGGGAACTGAAAGAATAGTTGGAAGAGTTGTTGCAGAAGGGATTCATCCAACCGAGCTTCTCTCCATGGGGAGCACCGGTTCTTTTCGTTCGAAAGAAAGACGGGTCGATGAGATTGTGCATCGATTATCGTGAGCTAAATAAGATCACGATAAAGAATAAGTATCCGTTGCCGAGGATTGATGACTTGTTTGACCAATTGCAAGGAGCAACGGTATTCTCTAAGATCGACCTGCGCTCTGGGTATCATCAGTTAAAGATCCGTGAGGCAGGCGTTCCCAAAACCGCATTCAGCACGAGGTACGGCCATTACGAGTTTCTGGTCATGCCTTTCGGGTTGACAAATGCACCAGCTGCTTTCATGGATCTGATGAATCGGGTATTCAAGAATTTCCTAGACTGCTTCGTGATCGTCTTTATAGATGATATCCTTATTTATTCAAAGACGAAAGATGAACATGAAGAACACCTAAAAACAATTCTAGGAATTTTACGGGAGAAACAGTTATTCGCAAAATTCAAGAAATGCGAATTTTGGTTGACGGAAGTGGCCTTTCTGGGACACATTATTTCTGGAGACGGGATTTCGGTGGATCCTAATAAGATTGAAGCAATTAAGAATTGGCCACGACCAACCACTCCCACGGAAATTAGAAGTTTTCTCGGGCTTGCTGGATATTATCGGAAGTTCATCAAAGATTTTTCCAGCATTGCCTCAACACTCACCAATTTGACGAAGAAGAATGTTCCGTTTAAATGGACGGAATCGTGTGAGCAAAGCTTCCAAGAACTGAAAAAGAGACTAACGACCGCTCCGGTTTTAGCAATACCGTCAGGAACTGAAGGATTTTCGGTGTATACGGATGCCTCGAAGAGTGGCTTGGGATGCGTGCTAATGCAGAACGGGAAGGTAATTGCCTATGCCTCCCGACAACTAAAGGAGTACGAGAAAAACTACCCCACGCACGATCTGGAACTCGCAGCCGTGGTATTCGCCCTGAAGATCTGGCGACATTACCTCTACGGAGAAAGATGCGAGATTTTTACGGATCACAAGAGCTTGAAGTACTTCTTCACCCAAAAGGAGTTAAATATGAGGCAACGACGATGGCTTGAGTTGGTGAACGATTACGAATGCGTGATCAATTATCATCCGGGTAAAGCCAACGTAGTCGCAGATGCTTTGAGTCGTAAAGCCGTGAGTGCGGAGCTGTGCCAGATTGGAGTAGAGGTGATCAACTTCGGTGAAGTCGAAGCGAGAATGGAAGCACTAACGCTCAAACCAACATTGTTGGAACAAATCACTAAGGCCCAAAAGGAAGATGATCTTTATGTGAAGATTAAAGGGGAACAAAACAAAAGCACTACGAAATCCGAGGAGACGGGAGCTTACGATACAACGGCCGTCTGTATGTGCCAAATAAGGAAGAACTCCGATTTAAAGTATTGACGGAGGCACATACTACACCATACTCTGTACATCCTGGTACGACGAAAATGTATCAGGATTTACGAGTTAACTATTGGTGGCCGGGGATAAAGAAAGATGTTGCCGCCTATGTAAATCAATGCCTGACTTGCCAACAGATTAAGGCGGAACACCAAAGGCCGGCAGGAATGTTACAACCGTTAACGATTCCTGAATGGAAGTGGGACCATATAACAATGGATTTCGTCGTTGGACTGCCAAAGACTGTGAAAGGCCACGACGCAATTTGGGTAATTGTCGATAGATTGACGAAATCTGCCCATTTCCTGCCAATCAATAAAACATATTCCATGGAGAAGTATGCGGAATTATATATTCAAGAGATTGTTCGACTCCATGGAATCCCAATTTCGATCATTTCAGATCGGGACTCGAGGTTTCTGTCTAACTTCTGGGGAAGTTTACAAAAGGCTATGGGGACCAAGTTGTCTTTCAGTTCAGCTTATCATCCCCAGACAGACGGACAATCTGAACGGACGATCCAAACACTGGAAGATATGTTACGAGCATGCGTGCTAGATTTTAAAGGAAATTGGAGCAAATACCTTCCGCTGATCGAATTCTCGTACAACAACAGCTTTCAGGCTACGATCGGAATGGCGCCGTATGAAGCTTTGTACGGGCGTAAATGTCGATCCCCAGTTCATTGGGACGAGATCGGTGAACGAGCGCTACTAGGTCCCGAAATGGTTCGAGAAATGACGGAAGCTGTTGCAAAGATTCGAGAGAGAATGCAAACAGGCCAAAGTCGTCAGAAAAGCTACGCTGATAAACGACGAAGGCCGTTAGAATTCGCGGAGGATGATTGGGTATTCTTGAAGATATCCCCAATGAAGGGCGTGAAGCGGTTCGAACGCAAAGGGAAGTTGAGTCCGATGTATATAGGCCCTTTCAGAATCCTGAAACGAATCGGCGAGGTCGCTTATCAACTTGAATTACCGGCGTCTTTAGATCAGGTTCACGACGTCTTTCACGTGTCAACATTGCGAAAATACGTCGCCGGCCCAAGCCATGTGCTACAAAATGAAACCCTTCATCAACGGTTGAAACCGGACTTAAGTTACGAGGAGAAGCCGGTAGAAATCTTGATGTATGAAGTAAAGCAACTTCGGAATAAAAATATTCCGTTGGTCAAAGTTCTGTGGCGTAATCAGGCAATTGAGGAAGCAACGTGGGAACGAGAAGACGAAATGCGGCAGAAGTACCCCGAATTATTTCCGACTGCCTAAATTTCGAGGACGAAATTTCTTGAAGGGGGGGAGGATGTAATACCCGTAAAATTTAATACGGAGATTTCGCAAAACTTCGAAATTGGTGAAGATAAGTTTGGGCAGGCTTGAAATTGAGCCCAAATAATAATTGGGCCCTAGCCCGATAAAGAAGAAAAACTTTGATGGACTGAAAAATAATAGTAGGCCCAAGTCTAAATGACCAAATGATCCAAAGGCTAAATTATGGGTTGCTTGGGACATGAGGAAAAACACGTCCATGCCTCATCACCTACTGAACAAAAGCAGTAAAAACCATCATTAGAGATAAAGAATAGCAGCAAGAGAGAAAGGAGAAGAAGGCGAGAGAGAATACGAAAGAAGAAAGAGACAAAGGAAATTCGGCAAAAGCTCCTTCCAATCTTCATCAACAAAAATCTGCTTAAACACTGCTTAGGAAGTGAGGTAGGTGAAACTTACAAACCCAAAACTGATATTTTTAAGCTGTTATATTTATGGTAAAAGGATCACCATCGTTTTTGGTTCGATAAAATGCTATGTGTGATGATTGATGTTTAAAAACCCAAAATATGGGTTTTAATTATGTTATGAGTTTCTGGAATTTGTTGAAGATATGAAGATTTGAAGAACTCAGTGTTTTTCGTATACTGTTCTTCACTTTCGGATGATTTCTTGTTTTCGGGCCGAAAACCATTTTCGCGGGCCATTTTAAGTTTTCGCGGGCCAGTTACTTTGTGAATTGTGAGGAAGAAAAAGTTTTCGCGGGCCGAAAAAATCAGTTTTCGCGGGCCTAAGGTTTTCGGTATCTGAGGGGAAAAAGTTTTCGCGGGCCAATAATGAGGTTTTCGCGAACCCAGCTTTTCGCCACTTTTTGTGAGTTTTCGCGAACCAAAACTTTTCGCTACTTAATATAAGTTTTCGCTAGCTACTGTTCAAAATGAAAAAGCTTTTCCCAACTTCCAAAGTTTTCGCCAGTTAAAGTTTTCGCCAGCTTTTCGCAATGTCAAAACTTTTCGCGACATAGAAAGGTTTTCGCCAGGTCAAAAGGTTTCCGTCAGGTCAACTTTTAGTAGGCTTTTCATGGGCCTGGTGTGACCATTCTGGGCTTTAGTTTGATTTCAGCCCAAATCTTTTAATTTTTGTTGAACTAAGTTTTTATAAAATATTTTCGAGCTTGGACCCAATTTCTCGGGTCAACTGATAAAGGAGTAATGGGTCTCAAATAATTTACTATTCTCGGGATTTTAAGTATTTGAACCAAAAGTACGTTTTAAATATTCTAATGATTTTTGAGGTTTTTCGAATATACTTAATATGTTCTGCGATTAATTGTTCATGCATCCACGGCATGTCATGACGAGAGTATTGATCGCATTTGTGCGATGGGAGAGTGTATGCCTTTCTTTGGCAGAGATTTGTGAGGTTAAGACTCGTAGGTGCAGCTGACGGGAGACAGACGTGATCGCTCTGTCTACTCAGGCTTGAGCAACCTGAGGTGCCCACCGTCGTAGGATTGCTTGACTTGACGGGAGATAGACGTGATCGTTCTATCTACCCGGGTACAGCGTGGGAGCGCGACTCGGGGTGCCTACCGTCATGAGATGAGATTAGGTGGGAGATAGACGTGATCGCTCTATCTACCCGGGTACAGCGTGAAAACGCGACTCGGGGTGCCCACCGCCATGAAATGTGATTTCCGAGTCTGTGTGACCGGATGATTGATGTGATGTTGCGCGCGAGGTGCCGAGTCTAACCTAGGGCCCTGAGTATTGAGATATGAGAAAAATGAGCGTGCATTTGTCATGTGAGATATTGGGATTTGGGGACATGTGCACGCATGCATCGCATTATTTTGGTGTTCACCTACTGGGCAATTTTGCTCAGGGTTACATGTTTTATAGGTACGGGTGAGTAGCGGCTGGTGGCGGTGACTCCACGGGCTTTTGGGGGCGGATGCAGTACATGGGACGCGACCTGTGGAGGCGTAGGATTGTTTTGGTATTTTGGGGCTTCGGCCCGCTGTAAAGACTAGCACGGCTTTTGTAAAACAAAGTATTTATATTATATATATTATTTTGTTTAAAAATGTGTTTTTGTAAAATGGGCTTTCCGCGGCTTTCGTTGCGAAAACCCGCCAACTATTTATATTAAAAAGTGGGGTCGTCACAACTTCATTTTAGCGAAAACCTAAACTTTTCGCTACATTTCTTAGCGAAAAGTTCATACCTAGCGAAAACAGTGGGCAGCGAAAACTTAAATCTTTTCACTATACTGTTTCAGCGAAAACCTCGAAAGTTTTCGCCACATACTGTTCACAAAGCTTTCGACGGTTTTAGGTAGCAAAAAAGTTTTCGCCACATACTTTTCACTTTGAGATTTTTTTTGTACGTACTTTATATAGGTTCCTGGTTCATACGAAAAAGTTTCGTGTAAACGAAATTTTTTTTGGACTGGTAAAATTTTTCGGTACAAAAAAAATTATTCTCAGTACAAGTTTTTTTTAAAATCATTTTAAAAAAAAAAATATTTGATACCTAAAACTTCCGAAAATTATTTCAATACGAAAACATAGCATAAGTTGACTAAAAGTCAAAATAAATTGAAAATCAAAATAAATCAGCTAAGACTTTAAGTCAATATTTTTTTTTTTAATCAACAAAACAAGACGATCAAATAACATCCAACATATTTTGAGTCAAAATTAAAATTTCCAACATTCTATAAAACCAATACAATATCTGTGAACTTAATATGGGTTTTTGAGCTGAAACGCTAATATTGGAGAACTATTCGAAATTAGTCAAAATTAAAATTTCCAACATTCTATACCAATTATAATTTGCAAAATTAATTGGTCTGAACTGAAAAGATAAAATGGATAATTACTTAAGCGAAAATGATCTAGAACTTAAAGAAATTAAACACACCCTAGATCTAATTGAAAAATTATTAAATAAAAAACATCATAAGAAAAAGTCTTTATCTTCTTCATCTTCCTCAACAAGCTCAAAAACTTCAAGCTCAAAACATAAGAGAATACAATCTGAAATTATAGAACCTAACAATTCTCATGAACAAAAGATTATAAAAGAGGTAGAAGATAAATTCGCAAA
Organism: Lindernia subracemosa; assembly: GCA_028392965.1. NCBI lineage: Eukaryota > Viridiplantae > Streptophyta > Magnoliopsida > Lamiales > Linderniaceae > Vandellia > Vandellia subracemosa. The sequence continues at coordinate 1,116,172 of JAQPCC010000065.1, forward strand.
TAATGAGCGTATCCTAAGAAATCATTTATTAGAAGAAGATAATCTTAGGAGATGCTTAGATAGTGCAAATGAAAAAATAATAAGTTTAACAACTAAGGCAGGCTCACAAGAAACAAAAATATGTGAATTAAAAACTACTTTGTCTGCGTGCGAGGAAGAAAAACAAGGACTTTTACAAAAATTCTCATCCACAAACAATGAAAAGGAAATGGTCAATAAATTAGAAGTAAGGCTAGCTAATAACGAGCGTGTTCTAAGAAAACATTTAGAAGTTGAAGCTAATCTTGAATGTCAATTGACCAATGCTAAAGATGAGCTTGTGAAATTAAAATTTAAGGCAGAAAATAATGAACCGAACATATCTGAATTAATAACAAACATAGCTGCCTATAAAGAAGAAATTAAAAATCATCAAGCTCAGAATAAATGTCTTTCAGAAGAATGCAATAAATTACGCATTAAAAATAAAGAACTCGAAATACTTATTGCAAAGAAAGAAACTGAGCTAAAATTGTCTCAAAATAAATCCACTCAAACAAATGACACAATGCCTATCAAAAAGGAACATTCTATACAAACTATAAAACCCGAATTTAATTGTGAAAATCTAGAAACCGAACGCAAAATTGCCGAGTTAAATTCTCTTCTGGAATCGCAGCAAAAAGGGTTTCAAGCTAAATTGATGAACTTCAAAAGGAGAATACATTTCTCAAAAATTCCTACAAAATAGGGGCAACCTCAACTTCTTACTCTGTTAAAAGCGAACCATTAAAAAACATATCTCCAAAACAGAATAAGAAAACACCACGAATGACTAAAGCTATCAAGAAAGAAAGAATTGAGGAAGATAAATCATTTTTTATCAAAACAAGCGAAAATGTTTCCTCCTCTATTTCTAAAAAGGTAATTTCTAAAGTCATTCAAAAGATAAAGAAAGAAAGAATAAAGAAAGAAGCTACAATTATTAAAACAGACAATTCTACATTTTTTACTAAAACTGAAATATCCCAAAATAATAATTGTCTGACAAATAAAAGTAACTCATTTTATGAAAACACCTATGTGAATGATGTGATTCTTCCTAATAGGAAATACGACAATTCTATATTGAATGCTATCGATTCTATTAGTTCGTATTCCTATCTCAAGTACCCAGTCAAAGTCAAATCTGAAAAACATCTTCAACGACTGGCGAAAGAGAAAATTTTCTCAACTAACAATAGACACACATTCACCCGTGCTAAAAATGATAATTTCAGAACGGTACAAATTTGGAAACCTAAGCTAGAAATGGAAATAAGTAGTCCTAAACAAACGTGGCTTCCTATGACTACTTTATCTGCTAATTTTAATTCCAAATTTGAACCTTATGAGCTTTATAAGATTACTGCTAATCAGGGAGGACCCGTCCAAAAATGGGTACCAAAGTCCCGCTAATTAGTTTTGCAGGATCCCGATTATGCGTAGGTCCTCGGGTTGCTTCACACGCATAATCGATATGAGCTGCAGGCAACCACCAATTCCCGACACGTGTGGTATTCGAGATTGCTCCACACCCGTGATCGGTATGAAATGTGAGCAATCATACTATATAAATAAATATTTTTTTTAGATTTGACATTAAAAAAAAAAAAAAAAAAAAACTTTTCGCTAACTTTTCGCTCACTATTTCAGCGAAAACAGTTTTCAGCGAAAACCTTCTCTTTTCGCTAACTGTTTTCGCCATTTTTTTATATATATATAAATATATATATATAAATAGGTATAATAAAAAATAATAATAAATAATAAAAAAAAAACTTTTCGCTGAAAAGTCTAGCGAAAACCTCAAACTTTTCGCTAACTATTTCAGCGAAAACATTTTTAGCGAAAACTTTTACTTTTCGCCAACACTCAGCGAATTTTTTTTTAGCGAGAACCTTTTCTTTTCGCTAATTGTTTTCGCCACATTATAAGTTTTTTTTAGTTTTCGCCAATTCCTTTAAAAAGAAAATATATACATATATAAATATATATATATATAAATATACATAGGCCTGAAAAAGAGATAAAAAAAAAAAAAAAAAAAAAAGGAAGACCATCAAAATAAAAAAAAAGAAAAAGAAAAAGAAGGCCAAAAAAAAAAAAAAAAAAAAAAAAAAATCTGAGCTTCATTGCTAAAAGAAGATGATTTGAATTTCATTGTCAAAATAGGTACATTACTGTCCTAGATATTAGACTTCATCTTTAGTATTGAGTTTCAAAGGAAGTCTAATGTATCATTCTTAGTACCTAAAAATTTGTCTATGTCGTCTTTACATTCTTTATATATTTAGATGGGGAGTGGATAGACAGATAGACAAGGCGCATGAACTTCAAAAGAGCACATTACTATAGTTCTCATATAACAAGCGTATATGGTTTAGGGGGAGTGATACTTATGAGTGCAGAAGGCACATTTAAGGGGGAGTGTTACTCCATGTATAAAGGGCGCTTGATCTTTGTAATATGCAATCCTCAAAAAGCGCATCTATTTAGGGGGAGCAGGGGCATCATATTGTTACAAGCGCACCATTTTAGGGGGAGAGTTACCTAAAACGGCGCAAGAGCTTAAAAAAAAAGGGGGATGCCTTGAAGACAACTTTCGTACTTTGACGGGGAGTGCTACCTCAACCCAAAAAGCGCAAAGATACAAAAAGAGGTGTTCACATACCTGTTTCCATGGTTCAGTTAATCCCAAACTGTACCTATCCCAGGAACAACCCCGAGTGTATGTGAGGATTTTGAGCGAATCACGATATAATCATTACACCTCAACCACAAACTATCCGGGCCATAACCATTATAGGTACAGGACTGATTTTTCAGATCCCGGGTAGAAGACGCCTCATCGGGTCCAAAGGCGCATGCACAACCCTTCCTAGCTACTCATTTGTCTCCCTAAAGACAAGTGTTTCAATATCTCACGGGAACCGCATATGCTATCACCGTTTCACTTTGAAGCGGGAGATATTGAATCTAGTGGTCCACAGCCCCACACCACGACTTTATTCTATGCACTTAAACGTCCAGTGTGTCCCATAGCCTAAAAAGTTTTCTATTTTTTTTAGGACACATACATTATTTTTACACATACTATGTAGGTCTATGTGACCTAGCCCGAACTTCTGTAGACACATTTCTGACAAATGTGCTTCTATGATCAGAAGGAAGTCCTGCCGTTGCAACATCAAAACAACAACGGTAGCAGGCCATCTTCTGGAGCACGACTCTAGAACGATGTCAACGGGTTGCCTATGTGGCCCCGTAGTCCCTTCAAATGCAAGTCTTTGTGACTTTGCATCAACGACCAAGAGTGACATCTAGGGATGTCTCACGATGATTGGTCGTCGGTCCCGTTTTCAGGTTACTTCATCCGGACTTCAACATCAACACGCTCCGCGCTTACACGAGGAATCACCTTGATCCGTAGGCATGACGATACAATTGAATCGCCATGAGGGGGAGAAGTATATCAATGAGGCAAAGCACGTGATATCATTAAAGAAGCCGAGCTTACACCGCACGTGCTGAACCACAACAAACACGACCTCTCTCCATGGCATAAGCATAAACGAAGAGTCAATGTCCTTAGATCTGCACAACTCTGATCTATGCAAGAAGGTGATAAAAATTCAAAGTTGCAAAGAAGAAAGGGGGAGCATGTACATAGGGGGAGAAAGAAGATTCTCCAAAAGCCCTCAACCTTTTCTTCAAGAAGCAACGAAGAACGTGTCTAATCCATAATTGAACACAAAGGAGGAGATTGTTAGGAATCCTTTCTTGTGATCAATCGATGATGAAGACTGAAGATCATTAAAGACAAAGACTATTGGCGCTCCAATGACATTTGAACACTAAGGGGGAGATTGTTAGGAATCCATTTCTAGTGCTCAAATGTCATGTTATCTTTGTCTAGGGACCAAATTGTAGTTTATGATAAATAGGGACTGATGTGATATATACCAAAGTATGCTTTGGTATATATAGGGCAAGTGTGTGTATTTTACACATAACTTGAGCACACCTTGAGCGAGGCTCTCTCTCATTTTAATATCTCTCTCTTCATCACAGTAGATTAGGCTTAATTGTGGAGAGGTATATGGATTGCTTGTAGAGAAAGCTATTGGATTAAATGAAGATTGATTGATGATTATCTATTGCTTCCGCGCGCTAATTACAAAGGTGAGTCAATCGATCTTAATTCTCAAGTTCAAGTTCATCTTAATTCGTTGGATGTTAAATCTGGAACCTACACTTTCTTCTCTATTTGAAGGACCCGCTCAATTCTGGATTCACATTGAAGGATTTCCAGAAAATGATCCGCCCATTCCGGCATCCAAAAGGCTCAAAACTCCCGATGAATACTCTGATCTCGAGAAAATAAGAGCTAGAGCAGACTTAGTAGCCAAAACCTATCTTCTGCAAGCAATACCTAATGATATCTACATCCTGATAGACAGCATGACTACGGCTAAGGATATGTGGGACGAAATATACAAAATGATGCAACGAACAGAAGTCGGCATCAAGGCCAAGAAAGCTAACATACTAACGGCCTATGACTCATTCAAAGCCAAACAAGATGAAGATCTCCACAACACCTATCAAAGATTTCTAACCCTCATAAACGAGATGAGGAAGATAAACATATCAAAAACAAATATGGAGATAAATATCCGATTTCTTTCATCTCTACTGCCAGAATGGAAAAGGGTGACAACTCAAATACGGCAGAATAAAGATCTAGACGAAATGGACATCCACACAATCTTTGACAACCTAGCACAACACATTGACGACATCAATGAATTAGTCAAAGAAAATTCACAAAAAGTATCTGAAGAATCAGTAGCTCTAGTGACTGAACGAAAACAAAAAACGTCAAAGTCCAAAATAAACAAAATCTCAAGCTCTTCTGAAGCCGAGAGTGACTCAAGTTCAGATTCGGATATGGAGATGAAAGATGTTAGGAAGCAATTGGCATTACTCACCAAGATGGTCAACAAGAAATATTTCAGAAAGAAGGGATCATCCCCATCCAATAAACAAAGGTTTACAAGCTCTCGAAATAAAGAAAAGCAGGGACAAACATCTCAGCCAAAACCAATTGACAAACAATCAAAGTGTTTCAATTGTGGAAAGCCAGGACATTTTGCTAAGGACTGCATACAACCTATGACAAAAGACAGCAACTACTACGGTAAAAAGCTTCAACTTTCTAAACAAAAGGAAGCAGGCATTGCACTAATGGCAGAACAAGACTACTGGCTAGAGAACTCTTCTGACAGTGAACCAGAGAATTGTGCACTCATGGCAAAACTTGACGATGACTCCGATGCAGAAAATCCAAGCGCTTCCGACACTGCGTATGCATCATCGGACGAATCGCAGGTAAATTCTCACACACCTTATTTACTTAAACAGATAAAAGCATTAAAAGAACAAATCAAAATCGTCAAAACCAAAAGAAAATTAGACAAAGAACAAAACCCAAAAGGTCAGCAAAATGACAATATACAAAAAATTCTCGAACAAAAAGCCATTATATCCAATAAATGGAAAATTAAACAAGAGAGAACAACAACTTTAAACTCCAAATTAGAGCAACAAGAACAAAAATTAAAAGAACTAACAATAGAATTATCAACATACCGAAATGAAAATATAAATGTTAAAGCTCAAAATAAAATCCTCCTCGAACAACGATGTGCCTTATACACAAAAATTAAAGTAATAGAGGATCAATTAATAAGACGCGAAGAATGTGAGTTACTTGTAAAATTTAATAAACCCAAAGATAAAAGATTCTATGATCCAAGAGCAGGATTAGGATTTCAAGAACATGAAAATCAAAATGAAAAAACAAGTGACTCCAAATCTATGAATACTGAACTACCAAAACCAATATTATTCACTAGGAAACCTGAGACTGAAGAAAAAGGAGAAGACATGAAAAAGGCAGAAATCCATATAGACTATTCAGCATTAAATGAAAGTCAATTAAAAAATCATCAGTTAATAACCCCCAAGAAGGAAGTCGAAAGCCCTCAAAAGAAAAAGAATGAAGTCACAATAAAAAACATATATATACCAGAAAAAGTCTTGGGAACTGATAATATACAACAAATTCTAAATACTGAAAGACTAAGGTTTAAAATAGAAAAAGAATTACTTCTTAAAGAAATATCCTCTCTTAAGAATAGTAATATGTCTTCTTCATCTAATACTCCTACTTTATCTACAGATCATCATCTAAAGAATCAAAAGAAAAAACTTGAAGAAAAGACGTATCCAAAGATAGAAAAGAAAGACATATCTTACTATGAGAATTCTCTTATGAAAAATTCTAGCCGGTCTACAAAGCAGCCTGTACTGAAATATTCCTTTCAATATAATTCAAAGTTTCTCAAAAGGGAAGGACAGCATTCCAAAACATCAAAAGATGACCCCAAAAGAATAAAACTATGTTGGAAACAAAATATTATATCTTCACAATCCAAATTAAAAACTACTAACATTTGGATACCCAAAAAATCCCATAAGATTAACAAACAAAAACAAGAATGGCGACCTAAGAACTATTCCAAAAGGGAAAATCCAAACCTAAAACAAATCCCTAGGTCTAGGACGAATCAAAACATTTGGATACCTAAAAGCCTCCCAAAAATAACAAAAACAAAATGGGTACCAAAAATTCGTTCCTCTAGCAAAGACCAAGGTCATCAAAGTTTTACATTTCACAAAGAAGGACCCATTCAAATATGGGTACCTAAAAGAAATTAATCTTTTCTTCTTCATGCAGCTCCATCATGTGTGGTATTTGGACTCGGGTTGCTCCACACACATGACAGGAAAGAAAGAACTGTTGAGCAACTACATCGAACAATACGGAGGTAAAGTACGATTCGGCAACAATAATCTAGCATATATTCGAGGCTACGGCGACATCCATCACAAAAATCTCACGATAAAGGATGTCTGCTACGTTGAAGGATTAAGCCACAACCTATTTAGTATCGGAAAATTCTGCGACAAAGAACTCCAAGTGCTCTTCAGAGCTAACGTATGCAGCATTAGGAACCAAAAGGAGGAAGAGCTCTTAGTAGGATCAAGAAAATCCAATCTATATACGATCAACCTACGAACAGCTAAACCATCCTCAGCAGTCTGCCTGTTTTCCGACAATGTCCAACATCAAAACCATGTGTGGCATCAACGGTTTTCTCATCTAAACTACAGAGATCTCCGAAAATTAGCATCCAAAAACTTGGTAAAAGGATTGCCAAAATTGAAATTTAAAAAGAGCATCTGTGTCCTGCGTGTGAGTTAGGCAAAATAAGAAAAGCACCCCACAAGAGCAAACCAGTTCCATCAACAACTCAACCACTAGAATTACTACATATCGATCTATGTGGGCCCATGAGAGTTGAAAGCATAAGCCGAAAGCGGTATGTGCTCGTAATAGTAGATGACTATTCAAAATACACATGGACCAGGTTTTAAAAACAAAAGATGAGACCGTTGAAATACTAATAAACTTTGTGAAAACAACACAGAATATGATGCAGAAGTCCATACAAATAATTCGCTCAGACAACGGCACTGAATTCAAAAACAAAGCTCTAAAGGACTTCTATGACTTCTTAGGAATTTCACAACAATTTTCAGCAGCACGAACTCCTCAACAAAATGGCGTAGTGGAGAGAAGGAACAGAACACTTGTCGAAGCAGCACGAACAATGCTGATCAACTCAAACCTTCCCTATTTTCTTTGGGCTGAAGCTGTCAATACCGCATGTTTTACACAAAATAGGACAAGCATCAACAAACGGTTTGACAAAACACCATACGAGCTGATCAACAAAAGAATACCAAACGTCAAATTTCTACGAATTTTTGGATGCAAATGTTTCTTTATCGACGATAAGGTTAATCGCGGAAAATTTGCCCCAAAAGGAATTGAGGCTATTTTCATCGGATACTCCTCCGTCTCCAAGGCATATCGAGTATACATCAAAACAGACCGACGCGTACAAGAAAGTATAAATGTCACGTTCGATGAATCAACATTGGCTTTTGTACACAACAGTACAAGACCCGTGCTTACACCAGAAATGACTTCGGATCACAACAGATCAGGACTCGCACATCCACCAGAAAAGGCTTCTGAACACCCAACTTCAGAACCCGTACAAGAAAATGAATCCCAGATTTCTCCTACTTTAACAATGGACTGGGATTACTTATTTGAGGAACAATTTTTTCAAACAATAGAACCCATACTCGAAGATCCTCAAATAGTCCAAGAAAACACAGAAGATATCCCACAAATAACAGAAGAAACTCAAAACTCTGAGACTTCACCTGTGACCGACAATAATCTGACAGGAAGACATACCACTAGGTGAACCTTCGTCATCTCAAATAAATAACTCTCCAAATGAAGGTGAAGAATCCCCCCAGAATACTGATGAACAACAAACAAATCAAATTGAAGAAGAACAAGAACATCCATCTACATCAGAATCACCTGAAGCACCGGTATCCAATACAAGAAAATGGACCCGTGCTCATCCAACAGATCTCATCATAGGAGATATTTCCACCGGAGTACGCACTCGATCATCTACAGCGAATGAGTGTCTGTACTCATGCTTCATAAGTCAGAGCGAACCAAGAAAAGTATCCGAAGCATTACAAGACCCTGATTGGATAAACGCGATGCAAGACGAACTCAACCAATTTGAAAGACTGCAAGTATGGCGTCTGGTGCCTCGACCCGATCACAAAACTATAATAGGCACCAAATGGATATTCAAAAATAAATGAGATGAAAATGGCGTTATAATCAGAAATAAGGCGCGACTAGTTGCAAAGGGTTACAATCAATAGGAAGGAATCGATTACGATGAAACATTCGCTCCTGTTGCACGCATAGAAGCCATTAGAATATTTCTAGCCTATGCAGCTCACCAAAACTTCTTAGTATACCAAATGGATGTCAAAACTGCCTTTCTCAACGGCGTTTTAAAAGAAGAAGTTTTTGTCGCTCAACCTGAAGGGTTTCAAAACAGTAAATTCCCTGATCACGTCTACCAACTCCAAAAGGCACTATACGGACTCAAACAAGCCCCACGAGCGTGGTACGACGTACTTACTGAATTTCTACTATGTTCAGGATTTACCAAAGGAACCATCGATACAACTCTTTTCATAAAAAGACACAGACAAGAGATCTTAGTCGTCCAAATCTACGTCGACGATATAATTTTTGGTTCGACAGACGAACGACTATGCAAAAAGTTTGGCAAACTCATGACCACAAAATTTGAAATGAGCATGGTTGGCGAAATGTCATTCTTCTTAGGATTACAAGTCCGCCAAATGCAAGATGGGATATTCATCAGTCAATCAAAGTACATTCAAGACATCCTGAAACGATATGGAATGGACTCGAGCTCATCAATGCCAACTCCGATGTCTCCAAGTTGTAAACTCGATGCGGATATTACGGGAAAATCAGTAAACGAAACAGAATATAGAGGCATCATAGGGTCACTTTTGTATCTCACCTCAAGTCGACCAGACATAGTCTTCTCCACGTGTCTCTGTGCTCGTTTTCAAGCCAAACCAAAGGAGTCGCATTTGCTCGCAGTGAAGCGTATCCTTCGATATCTCAAAGGAACACAAAATTTAGGATTGTGGTATCCAAAAAATGCCAATTTTAACCTAATTGGATACACTGACTCTGACTATGCAGGATGCAAATTAGATAGAAAAAGCACTTCAGGAAGCGCTCAATACTTAGGCGATAAGTTGGTCTGCTGGTCATCCAAAAAACAGAATTGTGTGTCCACATCTACAGCTGAAGCAGAATACGTTGCTGCTGCTAGCTGTTGCTCACAGATACTATGGATGCGGACTCAACTTCGCGACTATGGGTTTGATTTAAATAATATTCCCATTTATAGTGATTCTAAAAGTGCTATAGCCACTACATGCAATCCTGTGCACCACTCACGTACGAAACACATAGATATTCGCTATCATTTCATTAAAGATTGTGTTGAAAAAGGAATCATTGATAGGCATTTTGTGAAAACTGAGCTACAGCTTGCCGATTTATTTACCAAGGCTTTGGATGAAAAACGCTTCCAATTCCTTGTCTCTAAAATCGGCATGCTAAACCTCAGTTAGATTACCTTCATGATTTCTTGTGTTTTTTTCCTAAAAACTATGCTTTAATTGAGGGGGAGAATTTTTCGTAGTATCTTATATAAATAAATGTAACGAATTAAGGGGGAGAATATTTAAAAATAAAAAATAAAAAAATAAAAAATTTATAATGCTGAAATTGAGGGGGAGAAAGTTTAACAAAAATATGTGCATTTGTACCTATTTGCAGAATAAAGATATGATTTAAGGCCAAAACGAAAATATTTCTTTTTCGGTGCCTTTTCTGCATTTTAACATTCTCACTGCATACGAGAAATACTAGAGATTGTTTTTCGTATCAGTTGATACGAAAAACCAAATCACTCTCTTCCTCTTTTTCGCACGACTGTTTTTTTCGCACTACATTTTTCGCACGATTCATCGACGATTTGTCGAACCCAAACCACAGAGAATCCGCAAATCATTATTTGGTAAGAAGATTCAACGTTTCCTTCTAATTTCATTTGATTTAGTGCTCGTGATTCTTGATTTCAGAAATTAAACCCTAGTTTTGTTCGATTTCAAAATCGCCGGTTTGATTTTTGCATTCAAATGATTTCAAAACTGTTTTTAATTAATACGAATTTATTAAAAGTGCTTTGATTCGATGCGAATCTCGTTAACTATAAATCAATTCGAAATTAAGTTTTCGCATCGATGTTCTTCGTGAAAAAGGTTTTCGTACGCATCAGGTTTTCGCACGCAGTTTTCGTATCAGCTTTTAAGTGGTTTTTTTTCGCATCCATCGCCGTTTTACTCTGTTTTACTCTTTGCTCTGTTTTTTCGATCAAAATCATTTTTGGTACGAAAATACCTTGCTTTAAAGATTTCATACGAAAACTTTGACGGAGTGATTTCGTACGCAAAGTCAACACGACAAACGACTTTCGTACGACAAAGTTTAACACTTTTCGTATGAATATTTTAATGTCGAATATTCTTTTCAAATAAAACGGATACGACAAACTTTATGAATAAGTTTTCGAACGACGTCTTTATCATACGCTATAGTAACTTCATACGAAAACTACTGTATATAAATTTTCGGACGCTAGTGTCGATACGAAAACATTTAAGTTTTTCGAAAACTTTTTCGCATACTACAGCGACACGAAAACATTTATCAAAAGTTTTTCGAACTAAACTTTTTCGCATACTACAGCGACACGAAAACATTTTTTTTTCGACGAAAATCAATTTTCGCACGCTACAGTAATCTTGTATGAAAATTTTCGCACGCCACAGTATTCATACTTGGTATTTTTTATCAAATGAAAAACCTATTTTCAAACGATATAACATTCATACTTAGCAAAGTTTTCAAAAAAAAAAAAAACACTTTGTCTAGAACTATCTTGTTTCAAAAAAAAAATTGTACTAAAATTCTATTTTTGTTTGACAGAGTTAAAATGGCTTCCATTGAAGATATATATCCTACACACGAATGGATATATATTCGGGACAACAACTTTCAACTAGATCCCGACACACTCAAATGTCCCGATCCCATCATCATATCCATTCTACAAGGGCACCCCTTATGGCCGGCATTCAACATGACGACACCTGTACCCATGATGTACCTACAACAATTCTGGGCCACCTTGAAACGAAGGGTTGCTAGAAACAACTCAATCTTCTTTGAAGCACAACTTGACAACACAAAAGTGGCAATCACACCAGAACTCTTCCAGCGTGTGCTACACCTCCCCATATATGACGAATATCAGGAGGTTCCCTCCGAACAAGAACTTCTCAAAGACATGCTGCTCATGGGACATACTCTTCCACTTGCCAGTCTATCCTCCTTTCAACTTGGAAAGATCCCTCATCCTTGGAAAACTCTCTTTGGGCTGGTCAACAAGTGTTTATCCCCAAAACACACCGGCTTCGATAAAGGCAACCTAACAATTTTACGCATCTTCCATGGATTGATCTTCTCCAAACATTACAACTTCACACAACTACTTTGGAGCGATCTTGAAGACCAAATCAACACTAGGGGCCAAGCCAAACGTACCAAATGCGTCCCCTACCTACGGTGGTTTCCACTCCTTATCAAACATTTCATGGCGGTCAATCCAGAGATATCTACCCGATCGAGCGATGAAGACTATATCCCGCCAAAGATGAAGTTCATCCAGAAAGCCAAAGCCGAACCAAAATGGATGAGTCGCCCAATGCCAATTCTTGACGACCTTCTTCGGCTGGCTACCAGGGAATCCATTCTGGTTTACTGCGCCACACAACACCGGCCGCTCCCTACGTTTCTGGACAACCCACCAGAAACTAACCCCGGGACAAACCTGAGCATTAGTGAGGGTCCTGAGAGAACAATCGACCCGGCCCCGCACCCTTCGACACCCTCTTCAGAACATACCCAATCTGAAGAATTGGTGACTCAAACGGCCGTGGTCACCACTCCTTCCTCACAAAACATTCCGTCCCCAACCCCTATAGGAACAGAGGCTGATACGTTCAGCCTCCGGGTAGAAGTCGCCGCATCTGGGGGAACGGCGCAAGCACAACCGAACCTTGCCCATTCGATCGTCTCCCAACAGACGATCGTCTTAGAAACTCACGGGGACCCACGTACGCTATCTATGTTTCCTTCTGAAGCAGCAGATATTGAAGAAGGTGGAACGCAGCCCCCATCCACCACCATTCCTTCGCTCACATCGAGTCTAGTGTCCACCATCCAAACATTTTCAGATTTTTCTAGGACACCGACACTTTTGACCCCGCCCACACTTGGTCTTCGTGATCAAGTCAGAACTTCTGTAGCCACATTCACTGAGGATGTGCCGCGAGGATCGAAAGGAAGCCCCGACACGGTCAACATCGAAACAGCCGTGCCATCGGGCCATTTGCAAGAGATATTATCTCGGCGAATGTCAACGGGAAGCCTAGGTGGCCCCGTCTTCAAAAGTCCTCTTGTCACCTCGGTGACAACAGGCCACACATCAGACATCTTTTCTGATGTTGTGACGACAGAACGCCTTGGTGGCTCTGTCAGGTTACCTTTTGTAACACAGGACTATCTTCACCAGTGCCTGGAGTCCGCCTTTTTCAAATTTTCCGAAAAATTAGACGAAACCATTTCGGAAAAGGTCCAAAGCGCCGTTCTGGCTGCTACAAGGGACAAAGGGAAAGCCCCATTGGTCGAAGACCCTGTGTTACCCCTCCCCATATCTCCGATAGAACAACCAGCCGATACACCACCAAACCCTTACACTATGCCCATAGAAGAGCTCTATGACCTGTTTCTGTCTCGACTTCTTTCCGGGACAGAAACCCTGAAAGCTGAAATGCAAGAGCTACTCCACCTTCTGACCCACCAACCGACCGCTTGCCGTGAGGACCCCCCTGCTCGAAAACAAAGACATGACGATCCTGATGATCGCCCTGAGGGGGAGAGCAGCAAACGAGCCAGGGTCACACCCCAACCTACCCCACCAATCACAAGGTCGAGACGAGGACGATCATCAGCAACCACCTCGTCGTCTCGACCTACCTCATCATCACAACCGCCACCATCTCAATCACTACCGCCACTTCCCTCGCCTTCACTTCCATCACCACCCATCATTCCATCATCATCCACTCTACCACCTCCACCGACAGAAAATCTACCACCACCGATTCCTTCAACAACCAAACCAAAGGAGTTTGTCGACGAATACACACTAAGAGATTGGATTGCGTTGACTGAAGATGAAGAAGCTGCCTTCCACCGAATCTACAATGCAAGAACATTTCTAAGGCAGTCTGCAGTACAGATGTTCAGAATCTCAAATGACGAAATCAACAATAGCGAAGTCTACAACTGGAACACACCGGAACTGACACGGGCAATGAAGATGCTTCACGAAGACAAGACATTAGAAACTAAAAAGAAAACAGTCCCGTGGGAGAATAAGAAAGTCATGGCTCCGTTTCAGGAAGAGATTCGCAAAAGGATATGGCGTCACGAGAAGAACATCAAGAAACTTGACGAACTGGACCTAAGAGGCTTGAGTCATCTCAAGGGGACCGAAGCAATTGGACATATATACATGCTCACCAAGACCAAGGTCGGCCCTCCGAGAGACAAGAGCAACAGGATAATTATGAGGTCTAAATCCAGAATCGAAGACATTGTGGAAGTCGAGCACCACAATGTTGGAAAGACAAATTATCCAATATATAATGTGGTTCGTCAAGATAGCACCCAGGAAAGAATCTCCGAAGCAGATCTAGCAGATATCGAACCAAACGACATTCTCCAAATGTTTGGAGTTTACAGGAAATTCACCCTAAAAGAGTTCAGATACCGTTTGGGGTTCGACACCATCAAAAGATATATGCTGCGTCAGATCAAGTACTACATCGCTCAAGACCTTCAGATTGCTCTTGAGAGCAACATGAAGAAGGTAAATCTCGTCAAACCACGCATCCTAGGCTCAGATCAGGATCTAGAAAGTTATCCAAACTACCACATCTTTGAAGAACCTGAGCTCAGCCTAGTGTATATAAGTCTCGATGGTTCAAAGAGGTTGATGTTTCTTTCAGAAGTTGATAAATTTTCTGATGGAACGCTGAAGATCATCCTCAAGAACCTGAGAAAGATCATTGACGAGATTACTGAGACCGGAGAAATTTCCATGCCAGAGGTAGCTGAACATGTTAGAACGATTAAAACTCTGACCGAGACGGTGATATCCAAGATTGTCGAAAGGCTCGACCTTCGAAACACGCTGAGAGGATATGAAGTTGTCCTTGGATTCAGAAAGTCGTTCTATTCCCGACAAAGATAGCGAAGCTCATCTGAGAAGAACACAAAGGGGGAGATTGTAGAAGATACTTTAGTTGTGTTCTATTTGTAAGCTATCTTTAGTATTGGGCAAGTGTGTAATATTATTATAGTTTAGGGACCTATTTGTAAATATACCAAATATATGGTATATATAGCTAAGTAGCTCGTTTGGTCCATGTACACTTTTCAATTCCAAGCTTAATGATACACACTTGATTACTTTTAGCTTGAAGAACACTCCACACTTTATCTTTCTCAATTACCTTCAAACCCTAACTTCAAAATCCTCAAGGTAATTCAATATTATTGAGTGTTATCATCCTTAGATTGTCAAGAACGGACCTAACAAAAATAATAGGGTACAAAATAGAGGCATGCTTCAAAAGGACTTTTACTTTCAAATTTTTGCATGCATGCATACATGAGCCGAAATTCGAAATACCCTACCTTATAGGTACATTCTAATTATGTGTATGTTAATCAACTTTTCAAAATTTTAATTTGCATATGCATACGAGCTGAATTGAAAAATACCTATTTTTCAAAATGGTACATTTTAAATATGCATTTTCTAAACATTAAAAATTTAAAATGCCTATTACGCACGGAAATGATAGATACCAATTTTTCTATTGAATGAGCTTAATTTGAGGGGGAGCTACCTTTTATTTTTTAAAAGAGAAGTGACCCTTATTTTTTTATAAGGGAGCAATAATTACATTTTTGAGGGGGAGCGAACTTCAAATACGTGAATTGAGGGAAAGAGATTACAGATTTTTCAAACTTATCATGCATCTTTTGAGGGGGAGCAATTTTATTTTTGGAAGCATGTTTTGAGGGGGATGAATAACATAAAATATATATATATATATATATATAATATGCATATACTATATTATATATATACTAATATATATTACTAATACCATAAATATATATATTATATATATCTACATAATATATAGTATAAAATATGTTTTACTAATAACGATTAATATATATATATATATATATATATAAAATAAAGGGCCATCAATATTTATATATAAAAAAAAAGCCATAAAAAAAAATAAAAAAATATATATATCTTCTCTCCTCTTCATCAAGCTTCATGGAGATTACCTCCGACCTCCGAAGATGGACCTCAAAAGAAGAATCTCGTGCCTACAACCGTCAACTCTTCTCAAAAGGCGACGGTGGCTACAAATGCAAATCTCGGTGCTCGCTTCAACCGACCTGCTCCGGATTGCTGACAAACAAGGCAGCACTCACTACTTCCTACCGGATGCATGGATACTTCGTTCCTACGATTCAGTCAAACCCAACTGAATCTAACCCCGGAACATCACCGAGAATCAGTCGAATCATGAAGAAACAGCCACATCTACTAAAACCTTTTGAAAAGACCGACGCTACATGATTCTCTCACCTCACAAATTATTCGGACCAACCCCCATAGGTACATGTGCTAATTTTATTAGCTCCCGGGTAGAAGTCGCCGCAATAGGTCCAACGGCGCGTGCACAACCGAGCCTTACCCACTCGTCTGTCTCACAAAAGACAGGTGTTTCAGAAATCACGGGGAACCACGTCTTCTATCACCGTTTCACTCGGAAGCGGGAGATATTGAATTATGTGGTAGTCAGCCCCACCACCACACTTCCTTGCGCACTCGAGTCTAGTGTGTCCTCACTTTCCATATATTTTTATATTTTCTAGGACACATACAGTTTTAAACACCTGATCTTTGTGATCAAGTTAGAACTTCCGTAAACATGTCTTGCTTCGACATGATTCGAGGATCGGAAGGAAGTCCTGCCGTTGCAACATCAAAGCAACAACAGTTCAGGCATCGTCTACGAGCACAGCTCCTAGATCGATGTTAACGGGAAGTCTTCGTGACCCCGGTTTCTTACACGGCGGATTGCCTTTGTGGCTCCGTCTGGTTATTACCATCACCGACCTGTCGTTTGTGTCCTCCTAATCTTCCTACACAAGCCTGCCGATCTCGTTAACACGAATCGCCATGAGGGGGAGAAGGGGACACGCATAAACAAACAGGTCGGACCACCCACCAATCTCCGCCGCGCTCACCACTCTGAAGTCGGGCTCCCCTGCACTTGAATGGAACATTCCAAAGGAGCCTAACACCCCACGCTTACCTTCTTCCGGAGCCAGACAAGCTTCCTCGAGGCCGAACCAGACAACTTCCTTCGAAGAAGACGAATCCGGCGCCGAGAAGAAGAAGATTGGAGAAGACTTGACGACTGCCTTAGTGGCTACGTCAGGTTATTACCTAACCTGAGTTCCTACCAACGCCATCCTCCTATCCCGACGACGTGATCTTCTTGCCAAAGATGATGCCTCATTTTGACCCATCGCATGGCGATCTCCCCAACTCGATCTTCATGAGGGGGAGTAGTACTAAAGCAAAATGGGAGCAATACCACGACGAAAGTGCAAGATAGATCAGAAACGCTAAAATCTCAAGCGTCGTCAAAGAATCAAGCGAACACCATGGACTACAAAGATCGAAGTTGCTGCCTCGTGTGCGTCTCTCCAAATTTCAAAGAGAACTTCTCAATCCCAACATAAGGTTGACCAGAAGTAGGGGGAGTTGCGCTATTATCGAAAGGAGAGATCGAACACAAAAAGAAGAAATCCGGCAAGCGCCTTCAAATCCCTTCCGGCATTTACGAGTCGAGCTTACAAAGAAGATTAAGAAGACCCGATGCCGAGAAGAGAGGATCAAGATATGGTGAGCTTGAAGATCTCCAAAATAAGAGATCAAAAGACAAGACAAGGAGGAAATTCCTTTAGGACTCAGGCAAACGCACTAAGCCCCACAAAGATAATCCATGCCAAATTGAAGATTGAACACAAAGGGGGAGATTATTAGGAATATTTAATTGTGTTCAATTATTTAGAATTATCTTTGTAGTTGATTTATAAAGATTATCATTATAAGAGGCTTAGTATAATTGGGCTTTGTTAGGGGCCCAAGTATTATATACCAACTTGTGGTATAAATACTAAAACCCTAACACATAATAAAGTGTATTGTGTGAAAATAGTCTAGAGAGAGATAGAGCCACCCAACACTCTCAAGAACACACACACCCCACGTACACTAATTCTTCTCATCTCAAACGTGGTTTAATCGTCCCTAGTTAGATTGTTAGGATAGAAAGGCTTCCAACAGATAGTTTACGAATGAAATATATTCGTAAATAGTAGACTTCAGAGGTTTACGATCGATAAGGATTCGTAAACAGTAAGTATTCGTAAACCGTTCCTTGGTATAGTTTACGATTGAAGTATATTAGTAAACCTTTCCGTTACTAGTTTACGAATGAAAATATTCGTAAACAGTAACTTTACGAATGTAAGTTGAAAGGGCCGTAAACTAAAGTTTCTACCCGTAAAGATTATGATCGCAAACTTAAGTTTGACCGTAAACTTTTGCACACTGTAAAGGTTTGACCGAAGACTTTAACTTCAACCACTGTTGGGATCGTAAACAAGGTTTACGATTGAAAAGCTTTCGTAAACAGTAACTTCCGCAAAGTAAAGTTTACGATTGAAAAGTGTTCGTAAACAGTGACTTTCGTAAAGTAAAGTTTACGATTGAAAGTTATTTGTAAACATTACCTTCGTAAAGTAAAGTTTACGAATGAAAAGTATTCGTAAACCTTTACACACTGTAAAAGTCAAAATTAATTTTGACTTTAGCCTTTGACCGAAAAGTACACTTTTACTTCAACCACTGTTGGGATCGTAAACGAGGTTTACGATTGAAAAGCTTTCGTAAACCTTTAGTTGACCGTAAACTTAAATGCTTTGACCGTAAACTATAAAGCTTTGATCGTAAAGTTTTCTGTTCGTAAACTAAGTTTTTATTCGTAAACTTTACAAATACAGTAAAATTTGATCAAAAACACTTAAATTCTCAAATTAAGCTCAGATAATCGATCGAAAACAGTAATTAAACATGTAAAAACACTCGATTAAACCATTTCAAAGCAAAACATATAGAATTTTCGAGTTTTTCACATGAACATTTTGAAGATTATAAGAACAATTCGATCAAAAATCAACATAATTAGTTCAAATTCAGCTATGATTATCTCAATTAATCAACTATTAATCATCGCAAACAGTATCAAACATATCATCGCAAACATCTAAGCAAGCAGCACACTCAAAAATGCAATGAACAATGATGATAGCGATGAACAGTAGTTATCGTAAACTCAAGTTTGCGACGAACAATTCAATGATCGTAAACTATATTTCAGCTCGAAATCTATCAATTCAAACACGCATGCTCTGATACCAATTGTAGGTCACAGATTTAACATCCAATCAATGAACTCGAGAATAGATCGATGAAGAATTACCTTGTAATTAACGCGCGGAAGCTCTTTGGGTAATTATCAATCAACCTTCATTAAACCTCAAGCTTTCTCAACAAGTAATCTCCTTTCTCTCTCTACAATTAAGTCCTAATTATGATAATGATGAGAGAGTGTTTCTAGTGAGAGAAAGCTAAAACTCAAGTTTTTGTGTATTTTACACACACTTGCCCTATATATACCAAAGCATACTTTGGTATATTTACACTTTAGTCCCTATATTTACATAAAATACAATTAAGTCCCAAGACAAAGATAACATGATTATTGTACACTAGAAAATATTCCTAACACAACGTCCAAGAAGCCATGCAAAAGTCTTAATCCTAGGGATTACTTGAGATTTCCGTACAAAATCCCATTTAAGTTGATAAGAAGACGACGCAACATTTACATCATTTGAAAAACGAGTATAATGAAAGACGAGTCGGTCTGGGATGTTCATATGGCTCAGTCCGATTCCCAAGATAACTTCGGCATCAATAGGAAAGAAAATAGATCTGACAGCAGGTACATTCCAAGAGCCCGTGGGATACACTCGTAAATCAACGACACGAAGATCCTCAAAACCTGCTCTGATCGGTGTGATGATTTTACGATTTGTGTCTCTTGGCATCCGGCTTGAACCAACCCTCCATCTTGTTCCGGTCTTGACAATATCTATCGCAGCGTGAATACTACGCCAAGTAGCTGATAGGACGCTGCATGAAGGAAAATATTTTGCTTTAAAAACTCTAGCAAACAACGATTCTGGGGCAGTGAATAAACGCGGCACTTATTTTGCTAGTAGGGCCCTATTAATGTGTTGAATATCCCGAAATCCCATTCCTCCACACGCCTTAGGTTCGCATAAACTATCCCACCTGATCCAGTGGAGTTTTAGTTTATCTGACGCACTCCACCAATACCTTGCTATCATTCGCTCAATGTCCTTAGCCACACCTTTCGGAATCGCAAAGCAACTCATTGCATAGGTCGGTATGGCCTGTAGAACAGCCTTGATCATTATTTCACGCCCCGCTTGTGACAGTAATTTAGCTGACCATGTGGCGACCCTCATTTTCTAAATACTATTAGTGGTGGCTTTCCGCAACGAAAGCCGCGGAAGACCCATTTTACAAAAACTTTTTCGTAAAATAGAATATATTATAGTACATACGGGTTACAAAGTCGTATATTTACAAAGGCCGTAGCCCCAAAATATTCAAAATATCAAAACGCCCTAATGCCGCTCCACAGGTCTTCATCCATGTACAACCTCGCTCTCAAAAGTCCGTGGAGTTACCGCCATCAGCCTGCCTCAGTCGCGACGTACCTCGACGTCGGACTCGGTCGTACCTACAACACATAAAACTGAGCGATTGCCCAGTAGGTGAAAACATGCATGAATGCAGCATGCGCTCACCCATCATCCCAAAATATCTCACCATAAATGCACGCTCGACTTTTACCTCTCAATCCATCTTATCATATCTCAACACAGGGCCCTAGGTTAGACTCGACACCTCGCGCGCCCATAACAATCACGGTAGCCTACACTGATAGCGTTTAGACGTTCACGCTACTGCCCTACCAGGTCGCTCCTTCCGCGAAAATAACATAAAAGACGGTTTTGCACCTCGGGACGTTCACGCCCGAGTAGACAGATCGATCACGCATGTCTGCCGTGAGCTGTCATGTATGAGTACTAACCTCGATTCTTCTACGAATCATCAACGCAATCACGATCTACCCCGCTCATCACTATATCAAAGCATTACCGTATCAACACGGTACTCATCCCTCATACTGGTATGAAATGCATGTGTGTTATGCAAATGAAATGTCACAGTACCCATTAAAACTGCCTTTCCTGAAAATATTATTTCGAAAACTTTTAATCGGGCGTTAGAATAGACTATGCCCGTTGGACTCGGAACATTTTTCTCATTCAATGACAAAAAAATAATTTTTCTCATTTTTTTTTTTAACAAAGACCCGAATTTTATTCGAGCCCGAAAGTTGCTGCCCGAAAATGAGTCTGACGCCTAAAATGTTTTGACCCGAGAATGTGGCCCGACAGTTCCACCCGAAAATCTTAGTTTTAAACGCCGAAAACTTGAGCCCGAATATCTTTCGAAGGCCCGAAACTCTTTACCCGAAAATAAACACAATTCGCCGAATTTTCTTTCTGACTCAGAATATTTAAAAGACCCGAAAATTATATTTTATTCTGCGAAAACCTTGTTACCCGAAAATACTTTGTCCGAAAATATTAAAGACCCGGAAACGTATACCTATCCGAATTTATATAAATTCCAGACTACAGTACAAAGTACTATGCCCAAAAACTATTCAAACACCCGAAAACATTCAAGTACCCGAATAACATCTACCCGAAAACATTCCTAACTCATTCAACTTCCATGTAAATACAACTATAACACGTAACATTGATTCAAACCCAAAAATCTGGGTTTTTAACTCATATAGCCACCCGAAAATTCACCTAATCATCATGTAAGTCACGTAAGATGATAACAAAATACGTTATCACATAAAACACATAATATTTTCGTGTTTGTAGATGAAAGATTTCACCTACCTCACGTCCGAAACTTTGAAGTTTTAGGATTTTCTCGAGCTCCCTAATCTTTTGTTAGCCAAGTTCTTGTGCGATTCTTTCCTTCTCTTTTCTTGGTTTCGAAAATGTTCTCTGTTTTTCACTTAATGGGGTGTAGATATACTTTGAGGTAAATGATGATAAGTAGGTGACAAGGAGGTGACGAGTTTTTCCTCTTAGGTTAAGAAATGTCTTGCCCGAAAATTATTTACACTTCACCCGAATTTCACTTTGTCTTTACCCGAATTCTTCTGTAAGGCCTAGATATCCAACTAAACAAAGATTTAAACGATCTTACCACGATTTGATGATCGGAAGAATGAAGCTCGCGTGGGGTGCTTGTGTGTTCTTGAGAGGTTGGGGGCTCACTTTGATTTTCACACAATACACTAGTATTATGTGTTAGGGTTTTGGTATTTATACCACATTTTGGTATATAATACTTGGGCCCCTAACAAGCCCAATTACACTAAGCCTCTTATAAAGATAATCTTTATAAATAAACTACAAAGATAATTCTAATTAATTGAACACAATAAAATAATCCTAACAATCTCCCCCTTTGTGTTCAATCTTCAATTTGACATGTATTATCTTTGCGGGGCTTAGTGCATTTGCCTGAGTCCTAAAGGAATTTCCTCCTTGTCTTGTCTTTTGACCTCTTCTTTTTGGAGATCTTCAAGCTCACCGTGTCTTGATCTTCGCTTCTCGGCACCGCGTCTTCTTAATCTTCTTTGTAAGATCGACTCGTAAATGCCGGAAGGGATTTGAAGTCGCTTGCCGGATTTCTTCTTTTTTTGTTCGATCTCTCCTTTCGATAATAGCGCAACTCCCCCCTACTTTTGGTCAACCTTATGTTGGGATTGGGAAGTTCTCTTTGAAATTTGGAGAGACGCACACGAGGCAGCAACTTCGATCTTTGTAGTCCATGGTGTTCGCTTGATTCTTTGACGACGCTTGAGGATTTAGCATTTCTGATCTATCTTGCACTTTCGTCGTGGTGTTGCTCCCATTTTGCTTTAGTACTACTCCCCCTCATGAAGATCGAGTTGGGGAGATCGCCATGCGATGGGTCAAAATGAGGCATTATCTTTGGCAAGAAGATCACGTCGCCGGGACATGAGGATGGCGTTGGTAGGAACTCAGGTTAGGTAATAACCTGACGTAGCCACTAAGGCAGTCGTCAAGTCTTCTCCAATCTTCTTCTTCTCGGCGCCGGATTCGTCTTCTTCGAAGGAAGTTGTCTGGTTCGGCCTCGAGGAAGCTTGTCTGGCTCCGAAAGAAGGTACGCGTGGGGTGTTAGGCTCCTTTGGAATGTTCCATTCAAGTGCAGGGGAGCCCGACTTCAGAGTGGTGAGCGCGGCGGAGATTGGTGGCTGGTCCGACCTGTTTGTTTATGCGTGTCCTCTTCTCCCCCTCATGGCGATTCGTGTTAACGAGATCGGCATGCTTGTGTAGGAAGATTAGGAGGACACAAACGACAGGTCGGTGATGGTAATAACCAGACGAAGCCACAAAGGCAATCCGTCGTGTAAGAAACCGGGGTCACGAAGACTTCCCGTTAACATCGATCTAGGAGCTATGCTCGTAGACGATGGCCTGAAACCGTTGTTGCTTTGATGTTGCAACGACAGGACTTCCTTCCGATCCTCGAATCATGTTGAAGCAAGACATGTCTACGGAAGTTCTAACTTGATCACAAAGATCAGGTGTTTAAAAGTGTATGTGTCCTAGAAAATATAAAAATATATGGAAAGTGAGGACACATTAGACTCGAGTGCGCAAGGAAGTGTGGTGGTGGGGCTGAGTACCACATAATTCAATATCTCCCACTTCTGAGTGAAGCGGTGATAGTAGACGTGGTTCCCCGTGATTTCTGAAACACCTGTCTTTTGTGAGACAGACGAGTGGGTAAGGCTCGGTTGTGCACGCGCCGTTGGACCTATTGCGGCGACTTCTACCCGGGAGCTAATAAAATTAGCACCTGTACCTATGGGGGTTGGTCCGAATAATTTGTGAGATGAGGGAATCATGTAGCGTCGGTCTTTTCAAAAGGTTTTAATAGACATGGCTATAATTTTGACTGTCTCTCGGTGATGTTTCGGGGTTAGATTCAGTTGGGTTTGACTGAATCCTGGGAACGAAGTCCTTGCATCCGGTAGGAAGTGGTGAGTGCTGCTTTGTTTGTCAGCAATCCGAGCAGGTCGATTGAAGCGAGCACCGAGATTTGCATTTGTAGCCACCGTCGCCTTTTGAAAAGAGTTGACCGTTGTAGGCTCGAGATTCTTCTTTTGAGGTCCATCTTCGGAGGTCGGAGGTAATCTCCATGAAGCTTGATGAGGAGAAAATAAGTTTTTTTTTTTTTTTTTTTTATGGCCTTGTATTTTTAATTTTGATGGCCCTCTTTTTTTTTTAAATATAATATTAATCGTTATTAGTAATATGTATATTAGTATATTATATTATATTGATATAATATATATTAATCGTTATTAGTAATACATATTTCTATATTATATATTATATGATAATAGTATTATTTATTATTACTATTGTTATATGTATTATATTTATTTTATTTATACATATAGATATATTTTATTTCTCCTTCCCAAAATGTGCTTCCTAAAAAAACTTGCTCCCCCTCAAAAGATGCCAAGTAAGATCGAAAAATCTACGAATCTCTTTCCCAAAATTCACGCATTTAAGGTTCGCTCCCCCTCAATAATGTAATTATTGCTCCCTTCTAAAGATTAAGGGTTACTTCTCTTTTAAAAATAAAATAGTAGCTCCCCCTAAAATTAAGTTCATTTTATAGAAAAAATGGTATCTATCATTTCCGTGCGTAATATGCATTTTAAATTTGAAAGTTTTGAAAATGCATATTTAAAATGTACCATTTTGAAAAATAGGTATTTTTGCGATTCAGCTTATATGCATACTTGAAAATTTAAGCTCGAAAATCTTAAAATTGTATGCATAATGAAAATGTACCTATAAAATAGAGTATTTTGCATTTCGGCTCATGTATGCACGCATGAAAAAATTTGAAAGTAAAAGCCCTTTTGAAGCATGCATAGCTATAATGTACCCTATTATTTGCAAAGTAGGTATATTATATTTTCAGCTCGATATGCATGCCAAAATTTACTATGGACTGCATATATAGAATTTACCTACGGTGTAGTTGCTCACGCTGCATACCAGTCATGGTTGTGGAGCAACTACCGGAATACCAACCATGCTGGGAGTTGTGGTTGCCCTCGTCTCGTACCGATCATGAGTATGGAGCAACCATCTTCTAATTACTACTCATAACCGGGGTTTATGATTGCTCCCGTCTCATACCAATCACGCGTGTGGAGCAACCATCGTCGAATTACCACACGTGATTGGGCTCTTACAAAACATTATCGGGACTTTGGTACCCATTTTTGGATGGGTCCTCCCATATTAGCAGAAAACAATTTATGCACATTTGGTTCAGATATACATCCTAAATCATCCTTTAAAGTTCTATTTAATTTGATTTCTGATTTAGGAATCCAAGTTTGGTGAACCTTAGAGGGAAATGACAATTCAGCGCCGGTGAACGTGTGTCTAGGTTTAGAAGATCTGAAGATTTTCTCCCTAGCCAGTCGCAGAAGGTGTCTTTCAGACTTAATCTGGACCGGGTATTTCAAGTATGAATACGAACTTATCGCACTATATGCGTCATCAGATGATGAGTCGTATTGCCTACAAGAATTCACATCATTCACTCTATAATGATGATTTTTGATGGAATTTTGCTTACTAGAATGATAAGTATTTTTGTGTGTGTAAGCAATTCCATCTCTATCATTCTTTAAAGAATGATAGATTTTGGAAGTTTGAGAAGTTCGCCTGCTTGAGCTTGGGACTTCTTCTTTAGGAACTTCCTTTTTTATGTGAGCGGGAGAAGGAGAATCTTTAGCAATGTCATCCATGATTTTTGAAAATAATGTCGATTTTCCTTTCTCCTTCCTAATTTTCTCTTGTTCCTTAGCATTTTTACGCGTATTGCTTTTACTTTTCGTTTCTGCGCCAGTCAAAGGTGATTTAGAATGTCTATTTGCTTTCGTCACCATTGACTTAGAATTATTAGTAAAAGTCTTTTTAATTTTAGGAACAAAGGCGTCGGTTTGTGTGCCCATATCCTGCTTAAAAGAAGATTTTTCTGTATAGAGTTCATTTAAGACGGGTAGGGACGGGGAATTTTTGAGATTAGAAATCTCCTCTAGAAGTTTTTGCTTTTCTGCTCCGAAACCTACTCTTTCCGATTCCAGAGTTGCGTTCAATTCTGCAATTTTACTAGCAACATCTGGAATTTCCCAACAAGAGATAGGTTTATTAGAATGTAAACTATTTTCCCCGTTGGACGCTAAGTCTTTAGAGGAACTTTGGTCTGTTTGACTCTTTTTCGCAAGGATGCCCTCTAAGTGATGAACTTTAGAGTGCAATTTACTGCGTTCCTCAAATAAAAGTTTAAAACTACTCCGCGAATTGCTCAAATCAGACAGATAATTATTGCGTTCGAGTTCGCAATTGTTTAATTTATTTGTTAGTTCACTAATTTGAGCTTTTAATTTTACTTCTTGAGATTCAAGATTAGTGATTTTCTCACGCGCGTTTTCTAAGTGGCAAGTAAGACGACCTCTTTCTTCTAAACTCCTAACTAAGCATTTGTAATTATTGTCTAGTCTACTTTCTAACTCACTTATAGTCTTTTCGTGACTTATAAGTTGAGTTTGGCCTAGCTTAGAGGAATCTAGGTTCTTGGTTAGCTCACAAACGTTTGTTTCTGAGCTAGCTAATTTTGATTCAAGACTAGAAATAGTTTCTAGTGCACTAGCTAACTTAGTTTCTAACGCTTGGGTTGTCCTACGTTCATGTTTATGCTCATGACGCATGGTTTTATAATTTTCCTTCAAAGAAAGAAAAGCTTTATATAAATCACTCTCGTCAAAGCTCATCTCAGAAGTTGCGGAAGTAGAATCCATGATTTTTAAAATTTTAAAATATTACTATTTTTTTTTAATTTAGTTGGATACGCGATCGTTAACGCGTTGTGTAGATTTGATAATTTTTGGCTTTTGAAAAATTCAGCTCCGAAAAGTTTTGGTGTGTCGATAAAAGTCGTGAAGTTTCGAAAATTGTAAGTCTCGAAAACTTTTTGGTGTGTACCGAAAAGTTTTAAAGTGATGTCGAAAAACTTCGAAAATGTTACCAAAAGCTTTTTCTATAATGTGCCAATGATGCTTTGGAATAATAAAAAAATTGGCTTTTAAAAATTTCTGCACCGAAGGTTTGATTTAACGAGAAATATTGTGAAGTATCGAAAATTTTGGGTATCGAAGAGATTTTTGGTATATACCGAAAAACTTTTGGGGTGATTTCGAAAACTTCGGAAATTTATCAAACTTATCTATAATTTGCCAAAAATGTTTTGATGTGATATGATATGCAAAAAAAATTATTTTCAATAAGTGATATTTCGATATGAGTGCGAAAAGTATTTTCGAAATATAGTGTGAAAACTGATTTTCGATGTGTTGTTTCGAAAATCTGAGGTTTTCGAAGTGAGCTGTTGCGAAAATAGATTTCGTTAGGAGTGCGAAAATAGATTTTCGAAGTGGGTTCGAAAACATTTGGGTTCGAAAACTGGAAAATTACGAAGATGCCCTCAAAAGTTTTCGCAGTGGAGTTTTCGAAGTGCTCAGTGCGAAAACCTGAATGGTGCGAAAACTCTTTTCTTTTTTTTTTATTTTTATTGATGCGAAAACCTGAACAGTGCAAAAACCCCTTTTATTTATGGATGCGAAAACTTAATTTTTAACTATTTTTATTTTTTCTTTTTTTTTTTTTTTTAATGATTACCTAATCATTACTTTGTTTTTTTTTTTTATTATTATTTTTTTTTATTTGGATGCGAAAAGTAAAGAGTGCGAAAACTTTTTATTTTAATATATATTTTTTTTTAAATGTTATGCGAAAACCAGAGATGGTGCGAAAACTTTTTTTTTTTTTTTTTTTTTTTTTTTTTTTGGTGCGAAAACTTGAACAGTAACAATAATTAAATAATTTATTTTTTTTGTTAGAATAGGATGCGAAAACTTGGGTTTGCGAAGTGGGAGAGGAGGTTTGCGAAGTGGAAAAAAGAGTTTGCGAAGTGGAGAAGGAGATGGTTTTCGCACGGAGGTTTGCGAAGCCAAAGTAGCTTTGCGAAGTGGGTTTTCGCAGTGAAGGTTTGCGAAGTGGGTTTTCTCACACACTTCTCACACACTAAAGGTTTTCTCACTGGTTTTCGCAGTGAGTTTTCGAAGTGGGTTTTCGCAGTGGGTTTTCGGTCTGAAAACTTTTCTGCGAAAATACTCAACCCAAATTTCGATCCCCAAACACAAAATTAATCAAATCAGCCCTGGGTAAAGATCGAAACACTTATATCCTAACTCCTAAACACTCAATCAAGCATTTAAACACCAAAACATGTCAAAATTTTCGAAATTTTTTTGAAGAACACGAAGAACACCAAAAAAAATTTCAAAGATTTTTAATCAAATCTGAGCGCGTTTGGCTCTAATACCACTTGTAAGGCCTAGATATCCAACTAAACAAAGATTTAAACGATCTTACCACGATTTGATGATCGGAAGAATGAAGCTCGCGTGGGGTGCTTGTGTGTTCTTGAGAGGTTGGGGGCTCACTTTGATTTTCACACAATACACTAGTATTATGTGTTAGGGTTTTGGTATTTATACCACATTTTGGTATATAATACTTGGGCCCCTAACAAGCCCAATTACACTAAGCCTCTTATAAAGATAATCTTTATAAATAAACTACAAAGATAATTCTAATTAATTGAACACAATAAAATAATCCTAACATCTTCCCTTTGTTCTTACCCGAATTTTGGCCTCTTTTGTTTTCAAGTACTTATCAAAATTCGGGTGTTCCTATTATTATTCATACTCTTCACCCGAGCTTTCGAATCCTTCATCTAAATAATATATCAAAATTTCTAATTATAATGGTAATTACATTATAAAACCCACGGGTATTACAGACCAGCCCTTCACTCCTTTCCAAACCCGTTCTCAGATAAAGGAAAACACCTCGCGCCGATTTCTCCCAACGACTGAGGGCAAGCCAAGGTACATATCATGACCAGCTGCAGTTCGAATATCCATTTCTTAACAGCATAATACTCTGGTTGCAATACAGACGTTTGAGGAGAAAACTGCTACAGACTTCGAACCGTTCGCGCATTGCCCACAGGCCCTACCATAGACCATCAGGATTTGCTTGATTGTGCACATCTCAGTGACTTTTGCCTTAGTGAAGATCTCCGTATCGTCCGCAAAGAATAGATGTGACAGTTTCAGCGCTCCTCTACAAATGGCGATACCACTTAGCTCACTTTTCACTACAGCGTCCTGCAAAAGAGAACTAAATGCCTCGGCGCAAAAGAGGAACAAATATGGTGATAAGGGGTCACCTTGACCGAGGCCTCTTTGCGGCTCAACATGACCAAAGCATTTACCATTTAAAATAAAAGAATAGTGAACAAGGGATACACGTCTCATGAACTGGATAACAATATTTGTATGAAAACCTAACTTACAAAGCACTCTCTCGAGGAAGGACCACTCCACCCGATCGTACGTTTTGCTCATATCAAGTTTAAGGGAGATATATCCCTCTCGACCACTCCGTTTGCGTTTCATAGCGTGATGCATCTCAAAAGCAAAAAGAATGTTATCCGGGATAGATCTATGAGGGATGAAGGTCAATTGGTTCACAGAAATAATATGGTTCATGAATGGCTTTAATTTGTTGGTTATGCACTTAGATGCAATACGCTATAACACATTACAAAGGCTTATCGGGCTAAACTGAGTCAAGGTAGTTTAATAAGAAAATAGGAGAGAAACCTGTTAAAAGATATTAATTAGAAATCTTGACTGTTGGAAATAGAAGAGTCATGGATCAAACCTTGGAAGATGGTGACAAAGCTCAAGTTACAAGAAGGCATGTTGAAGTCAAGGTAGTTTAATAAGTGTCTTAAAATTCATGACTAGATTCATCTACGTGTCTAGTATAAATATGTGGTATGATGGGCATATATCTATCATGTAAAAACCGTAAAAAAATCGAGTGTGATGTAGCAACTCAAAGTAAGATTTCAGCAAATAACATCGTAAGACTGCAAGACTCTTCTTTATCATTTTCGCACGACTGCGCTTCCGCCAACCCAACAAATTTGGTATTAGAGCCAGTATGACTTCAATTCCGTCGTTATTCCAGTATTCTCCGAGTCAAGTACCAATCTTCGAAGGTGAACACTATGATTACTGGAGTAGCCAAATGCAAACGTTCTTTATTTCTTTGGATCTTTGGGAGGTGATTGACAATGTAAAACCACCCGACAAAGAGAATGATGATGAGACCAATTCTGACAAAGAAGATGAGGCCGAAACCGCCAAAGAAGAGGATGCAGAAACCATCAAGGCACAAAAGGAGTTGAAGAAGAAGGACGCCATGGTGCTGCGGTATATCCAACAAGGCGTTGGAAGATCCATTTTTCCTCGTATATTTGGTGTCAAATATGCCAAGGACGCTTGGAAAATTTTGAAGCAAGAATTTCAAGGAACCGAAAAAACGATCGCCTTGAAACTACAATCTCTATGGCGAGACTTTGATAATCTCAAAATGAACGAGAAAGAGACGGTATGAGATTTCTCCTCCCGAACCACGGAAATCGTAAATCAAATCAAAAGTTGCGGAGATAAGATCCCAGGCAAAAGGGTCGTGGAGAAAGTATTGCGATGTCTTCCA
This sequence comes from Lindernia subracemosa, assembly GCA_028392965.1. NCBI lineage: Eukaryota > Viridiplantae > Streptophyta > Magnoliopsida > Lamiales > Linderniaceae > Vandellia > Vandellia subracemosa. Next base: position 1,147,079 of record JAQPCC010000065.1, read on the forward strand.
GCAAAATTCGACCATGCAGCGGCCGCCATCGAGGAGTCAAAGGACCTGTCCAAAATGACCGTATACGAGTTGACGGGGTCTCTTCTCGCACATGAGCAAAGAATCAACCGTTCGGTTAATCAATCAACCGAACAAGCTTTCCAATCCAAGCAGGCCAGCCACAAGGAGCAATCGAATCAAAAGAAGGAGAACAACAAGGGACGTCAAAACCAAAAGAATAAGAGCTGGAAGGGCAAGTCATCTCAAAAATCTGGTGATCAATCTTCTGGTTGTGTCATTTGCAAAAAGACGAACCATGAGTCTAAAGATTGCTTCTTTAGATGCAAAAGATGCAAAATACCGAACCACTCGCAAAAGGATTGCTGGTTCCAAAAGTCTGAAGAAAAAGAAGACGCAAGATTTTCCGAGCAACCAAGCGAAGAAACCTTATTCTACTCAAGCAACGATGGCGAATCCAAGTGCATGTGGTATTTAGACAGCGGGTGCAGCAACCACATGACGGGTAACCGTGATCTCTTTGTTGATCTAAACCCGAGTATCACTTCTCAAATCGTTCTCGGGGACGGATCTCAGAGAAGTGCCGAAGGAAAAGGAACGATCGCTGTTCAGACGAAGAAAGGAGAAAGGAAGCTCATTTCGGACGTGATTTACGTACCGAATCTATCACACAATCTTCTCAGCGTTGGCCAACTCAGTCAAAAGGATTTCTCGGTTCACTTTGATGACGGGAAATGCCAGATTATAGAGAAGAAGAAGAACGTGGTCATCGCAAACATTGAAATGAAGAATAAAATGTTTCCTCTCACGATGCCGCTCAACCATCATGCGCTCACACGAGTCAAGAAGACGAAAACGAAAGCCCTCCAAGGAAAACACGTTCACTTAGAGAAATTTACGAGTCAAGTGAGCTTGTGTTATTTACCAGCGAGCCTCAAACATTTGAAGAAGCGTCAGGAGAAGAGTGCTGGAGAAAAGCGATGAACGACGAAATCTCTACCATCGAGAAAAATAAAACATGGGAGCTTGTTGATCTACCGAAAGGAAAGAAAACAATCGGGTTGAAATGGATCTACAAGATCAAGTATAATGAGGAAGGTGAAATCCAAAAATACAAAGCTCGACTCGTTGCTAAAGGATATTCTCAAAAACCTGGAGTCGACTTCACCGAAACGTTTGCACCAGTCGCCCGAATCGAGACCATCCGGACTGTTCTTGCTTTAGCCGCCCAGCTCGAGGTAACCGTTTATCAACTTGATGGAAAATCAGCGTTTTTAAATGGTGAAATCAAGGAGGAGCTCTTTGTTGAGCAACCCGAAGGATATAAAGTCGAAGGCCACGAAACGAAGGTCTGTCGACTGAAAAAGGCTCTATACGGGCTAAAACAAGCGCCACGAGCTTGGAATAGCAAAATCAATGGCTATTTCATTGAAGATGGTTTCAGCCGGAGCCCAAGCGAATCATCACTTTATGTGAAAAATTCCGGCGATAACTTTCTTGTTATTTGCCTCTACGTAGACGACTTGATCTACTTCGGGACCGATCAAATCATAGTGGATGAGTTCAAGGAGAAAATGATGAAAGTTTTGAGATGACAGACTTGGGGCAAATGCAATATTTTCTTGGGATTCAAGTCAAGCAAAAACCGGGAAGAATTTTTCTATCTCAAGAAAAATACATCGACGATCTTCTCAAGAAATTTCGTATGAGCGACTGCAAGCCGGTGTCAACCCCGATGGCTCCAAACGAAAAACTTCAAGTCCTTGATGATGCTGAAAAGGCTGATGAAACTCTTTATCGAAAGTTGATTGGCTCGTTGCTCTACTTCAACACTAGACCGGACATCACCTATTCGGTTAGTCTGTTATCTCGGTTCATGAATAAACCAAGTAAACTTCATTTTGCTGCAGCTAAAAGGACCTTGAGGTATTTAAAAGGTACGAAAAGCCATGGCATCGAGTTCAATAACGAAGAAAAGTCTCATCTTGTCGGTTATACCGACAGTGATTGGGCCGGTTCGGTAGATGACCGAAAACGTACTTCCGGCTACATATTTTGTCTTGGTTCTAATATTATCTCGGGGTGCTCAAGAAAGCAAAAATCAGTTGCTTTATCTTCTTCGGAGGCCGAGTACATTGCCGCTACCGACGCTGCTTGTGAAGCGGTTTGGCTTAGAAGAATTTTGAAAGATTTGAAGTTTGAGCAGAAGGAACCAACCACGATATACTGTGACAATATGTCCGCAATTGCAATGACGAAAAATCCCGTGTTTCATGCAAGGAGCAAGCACATCGAGCTTCGTCATCATTTCATCCGAGAGTTGGGGACTCGGGGAGAAATTTGCATGGAATTCGTCAATACAAATGATCAACCGGCGGACATGCTAACTAAGGCGGTGACAAATGAGAAATTTGAGAAGTTCAAGAACCAACTCAAGATTGCAAATTAAGAGGGGATGTTAAATGATATTAATTAGCAATCTTGACCGTTGGAAATAGAAGAGCCATGGATCAAACCTTGGAAGATGGTGACAAAGCTCAAGTTACAAGATGGCATGTTGAAGGTCAAGGTAGTTTAATAAGTGTCTTAAAATTCATGACTAGATTCATCTAAGTGTCTAGTATAAATAAGTGGTATGATGGGCATATATCTATCATGTAAAAACCGTAAAAAAATCGAGTGTGCTGTAGCAACTCAAAGTAAGATTTCAGCAAATAAAATCGTAAGACTGCAAGACTCTTCTTTATCATTTTTGCACGACTGCGCTTCCGCCAACCCAACAAAACCATCAGGACCCGGATGCCAATCCCCACGTTGATGTCATCTGTAGTGTATTGTTGGAGTAGGGTCTTCTTCATCGCACATGTAACCTTGGGTGATAGAGCCCGAACTACTGTCTCGATCTCTGACGAGGAGGGATATTGCGTCTGAAATAAATACGCGAAGTATGTGGAGATCTTTTGATCGAACTATCTGACTCGCACCAAACACCCGAATTATATCCTTGATTTTCGACCTAACTTCCACAAAGCGGACATTTTAATCGGCTCTTATCCTTGCTGATGTTTTGCCTAACTTTCAAATTTCAAGTTTCATTTACTAATACAAAGAATATGTAGTATTGTCCTTACATGTTTCTTTCATTATTTGAATGGAGTGTTTTTTATCTTTTCGTATAGTTCATCATTAATATGCTATGGACTACATCACTAAGGAAGTTTTCCATGTTGAACTAGGAAATATTGAAGACACAGTTCCCCCGCGGGGATATTGTGCCATGGAAATTGACAATTTCTGCTACTTACAAAAAAACATGCAAACTCATCTTATCCGTCTTAAAAGAATCCGAAAAAGCAGAAATGATGACGACAAGTCAGTTTGGAAATTTAAGTATCTGTGCAGAGCAGTTTCACCTATCGAAATAGCTAATTCCGTATATGATGGAATGTCAAGTTAAACTGAATGAGGCAGATGAACTTTGGATGATACACAATGACTCACCTATACGTTTATCACGTTTGGAGTATTGCCTGTTGACTGGTCTATAATGTTCGATTGAACCCGCCATTGCTAAGAACGAAGGGTTTATTCAAAGACACTTTCCAACCCAAACAAAAGTTATCCGACATGATTTGAATGTCAAATTAATAAAGAGCAAAGTTTCGTCACCTGTTGTCACCATAGAGAAGTTGAAGATGATCAGCTTGATTTTTGTTGTATCAGTCCTGCAAAAAAGAAGTGCTAGGCGTAGTGTAGTGGTGCCTATAATGAAGATTTAGATAAATTAAATGGTTATCCGTGGGGAACACTTGCCTATAATGAAGTTATTCTTTCAATAACCAGAGATATTACTCATTTGAATGTTGGTGTGGAAGCAGGCAAACGAAAACAATACCAACGGATGACTTTGGGTGGTTTTGTACATCCTATCCATGTAACAGTTACTTTCTACATGCATTAATATTCTTATTAATCATATTGAGATTTTTCATTTGTCACATTACTTCAATTAATACAGAACATTTTCAGCTTCAGTAAATTTTTTCTTCACTTAGGTGCTCGCATATGAATGTATACCAGGCATTGCTCATAAATATGCACAACAACTGAAAGATGCAGAGAATCATATTCCCCGCATGTGTCGCGACAAATGAGTGGAAGACGAAGAGTTCTCCAATGCTGAAAGATATTGTCGAAGAAGTTACCCTATCAGGTGTGGAAAAGAATCTCTTGCAGCCTACAGCAGAAGAGTCTACTTCATATTTTTTTACCAAAAGCGAATTTCAACCTTGTAATGAGGATGAGAATCTGCAGAGAACAACTTCACAATTGTTGAATGGTTTCCAAATGTTGTGTCTCCAATCTGCAAGCACATATTAATTAGAAGACAACAGCAATGAAGATGTTCTAAATCAAAGTGCTGATACGTTTTCTGCGCACACCGAGAAAGAGGAATTCAAATCTTCTGAGATGGCTTCTATACCAACCATAAACTCATCGTCTTCCCTCCAACATCAGCAGATTAAATTCAAGGCCGCCACGAATTGTCACACAGCAGCATCCTCAAAATCCGAAGAAGTGGATCATGAAGCTCCAGAGCTACATATTGAGAACATATGGACTGCGACATTACTCTGCTATGCAAACATGCTAAGAGGAATGCTTCCCGTGCTGTTAAAAAAAACAACTTCAACTGCACGTATGCCACGAAGGGTTACAAGACTGGCGTTACGCATGAGTGAAGAAAAAATGTAAATTGCAGCTGGTTTGAAAAGCGCACAAACTTAAATTTGTAAGACTGAATGGAATTCAATTGTTAGGTTGCTTTATATTACCGCTTTCAAGACAGAGATTTGAATAGTGTGGTAACATCACTATTAGCAAGACCATCTTTTGGACTCATTCATGCTTGTAAGTTTTGCATTCGACCTCAAGAACGTATGTTAAGACTGTACATTAAGATTCGCCGTTAAATACATCAGAAATAATGTAACACTGATTCTAACATCAAGTTGATGTTACAATATTAATACAGCAACTGCGTTTCCCATCGCAGCACGCGTAAATCTACAGTCTTTATCACATGTTATTATATAACGATAAGACTAATATTATAAGTTTATATGTAGTGTAGAGATTCGTGTTACTAACCGGCTCACTGATATCGTGAGATTGAAACTCATATATTCTATTCAGATAACTTCATTTAAATTTGATGAAATTTAGACCCGTGCATCGCACGGGCAACACCTAGTATTAATAAATGGTAGTTATTTCTGGATAATTACAATAGGATTGGCTCTTAGCTGTAACTTTTGTCTGTAATAATAAAATAGGGTTATTGACTTTAAAGTCAACTTTGTGACCTATGTATGTCCAACGAGTATAAATACGAGCGGTCGGAGTCGTAAAATTTTCTATCCACTGTCTTCAGTCATTTTCAGCTTCCGAAAGGTGGCGGTTGAACACAACAGAGATTATTTCTTATCTCTTGCGGCAGCTCCTCCTGGTATGTCCCTAATTTCTCCACCCTTCCTTTCGATTACTGTCTGAAGGATAGATTTTTACTCCTTAATTTGCGAATTTATTCAACTAATGCCTGTGCGCTTTGCTTTGGGTGCACGCAGAATATATGTAGATGGCGAGCTTGGTGGAGCGCCTACGTGATCGATCGAGTTGTATGCCCTTTTACGACATGGACGGATCGGACGATGAGTCTGACCTCATCCACAAGAAAGCTGGCTCGGGTCATGACCTGTTGGAGATAGTAGAACGCCCAGACGCGGTAAATCTCTCCGTTTATATTTGTTGTGGGCTTTTGTTAGTTCTTCATATTCATTTTTCTCACCTCTCGCCCGACGCCACATTCTCGAATGAACTCGTCCTCGAGAAAATGTGCGTGCAGGCCCACAATGATCCTCTGATCCTCGTGGAAGTAGAATAGGTACCCCATGGAATCCTCGGGGTATCCTACGAAACGACCCTTCACGGCTCTTGACTCCAACTTGTCTGTTTTTAACTTTTTTACATAGGCGGGGCAACCCCAAATCCTAATGTGATTCAAGTTCGGTAAATGGCCAGTCCATATCCGATACGAAATGTCATTTTCAACAGACTTTGATGGACACCGGTTCAGGGTGTACGCTGCTGTCAAAAGCGCGTAACCCCACAATGATAATGGTAAGTCCGTATAGCTCAGCATAGATCGAACCATATCTAATAAGGTCCGATTTCTGCGTTCAGCCACGCCATTCAACTGTGGCGTGCCGGGAGGAGTCATCTGTGATATGATCCCGTTCTCCTTCAAGAACTGATCAAACTCGATACTCATGTACTCGCCGCCTCGATCCGATCGAACGGCTTTAATGAGTTTCCCAGTTTGTTTTTCTACTAACGCCTTAAACTCCTTGAACTTTTCAAGAGTTTCAGCCTTATACCTTAACAGATACACTAGCCCGTAACGGCTGTGATCATCCGAGAAGGTAACAAAATAGTGGAAATCACCTCGAGCCTTTATATTGAAAGGTCCGCAAACGTCTGTATGAATTAAACCGGGAATTTCAATGGCTCTATTAAATTTCCCGGTGAAGGGCGATCGAGTCATCTTACCCCGAAGACAAGATTCACACGTTGGATAGGGATCTGATCCCATCGGCATAATAATGCCAGTTTTCTCCAACTCGTGAATTTTGTGCTCTCCAGCGTGACTCAATCGGAGATGCCATAGATATCTCAAGTTTGTTTCTAACTTTCGTTTGTTGGTGATTGCGTTCACATATTTTTTGGTGTGGAGGTTTAAATAATAAAGACCATTTAAAAGAGTTGTTGTTCCAACAATTTTGTTTCCAAACAAAATATTGCATTTATTTCCTTGAAAATTAAATACATAACCACTCCCGCTCAAAACAGGAATGGAGACAATGTTCTTTAACCCCCGAGGAATTACAAGTACGTTATCTAACAACAACATAAAACCAGTATCTAAACATAGTTTCTTCGATCCCACGTGGCTTGCCGAGACACTATGTCCGCTCCCCACGTTGATCATCACCTCCATGTCCTCGAGCCTCCTACTTCGTTCCAGATCCTGCGACATCACGGAGATGTGAGAACTGGCTCCAGAATCCAAGATCCATGAAGTAGAGTATACAGACATAGAACATACAGTTTCTAAAACATATAGTTCTTTACCTGAAGCAGCCTGCTCACCTTTGAGCTTGGGACAATCCCTCTTCCAGTGGCCCAGCATACCGCAATGAAGGCATTTGTCCGTTGGCTTCGGACCGGTTTGTTTGGACTTCTTCTTTTTGTCAGAAGTCAGCCTCGAAGGCCTTCGCTTGTTCAACCTCATTTTGCCCTTCGCGGGCTTAGCGGTTGCCACAAGCGCCGTCTGTTTCCCCTTCATCTGTTGGGAATCCCCGTCGGGGCCCCGAGGCCCTCGTTTCTTGAACGGCGGAATTTTAAAACTTTTGGGATTCCCGCCTTTCCCTTGGACCGCTCAGTAATAACACGAGAACGTATAAAACACGAAAGAAAGGTTTTACAGCCATTATACCTTGAAGAATTCAATGACGATGGCGAGCTACGAACCCTTCTATTCCCCGGGATGTCGTATCCCTATCCTAGCACCTTTACGCACACGAACGGGGCAAGATCGTCATGCCGGCACCTTACAAACGTCGCAGCGAGTCCTTGCTTTGGACGGCTAGGCCAAGAACACGCTGGCTGCCTTCTCTTCACGCGCGCACCGCACGGCCACCGAGGAAGAGAGTGAGAGAGACGAGAGAGATGAGAGAGGGAGGAGCCTAGGGTTTTCGTTTTAGCCACACAAATGACTTAGGGTTTTTCAAAAATGAAAAACCCTATTTATACCCTAGGTTAGCTTGGCCGAAATCTACATAGAGTGGGGAGAAAGTTTGTTAGGCCCTTTCTTATCAATCTAAGGATGATTAACACTCAATTAGCATGAATTACCTTGACGATTTTGGAATTTAGGGTTTGAAGGTAATTTGAGAGATAAGTGTAGAGTGTTCTCCAAGCTAAATAAAATCAATTGTGTTTCATTAAGCTTGGGAAAAGTGATGTGCATCGACCTAATTGAGCTAAGCTATCTATATATACCATACTTGTGGTATATTTACAAATAGGTCCCTATTCTATAATAAAATTACACACTTGGCCCAATACTAAAGATAGCTTACAATTTAGAACACAATTAAAATGTCTTCTACAATCTCCCCCTTTGTGTTCGTCGTTGAAGAGATGGCTATCTTCGTCGGGCATAAAAGGATTTCCTGAAGCCGAGTGCTACTTCATAGCCTCTGATTGAATTTCGCAAGTCGAGCCTTGCCTGTATTAAGCTTGCCGCTTCCTTGGTCAGGATCCTTGTGTCATTGATTGTTTCAACGACGTAATCATCTTCGGCTTGTCCTGCATCTAGTATCTCGTCGAGGTCCTTCTTCAGCTTGTCATGGATAATTTTGAGAGTTCCATCAGAGAACTTTTCAATTTCTGATAGAAACATCACCCGTTTCGAGCCTTCGAAGTTCGGGTACACGAGGCATAGCTCTGGTTCTGCGAAGATGTAGCTCTCAGGGTATGATTCCAGATCCAGATCTGTGCCCACTATGTTTGGCCTGACGAGATTGACCTTTCTTGCATTGCTCTCCAAAGCGATTTGAAGGTCTGGTGCAATATAAAACTTGATCTGCATCAACGTGTATCTTTTGATTGTTTCGAATCCCAGTCGGTATTTGAACTCTTTCAGGGTGAACTTTCTATAAAACCCGAACATCTGGAGGATATCACCGGGTTCGACATCGGCAAGATCAGCTTCTGACAGCCGTTCTGTTGAGCAGTCTTTACGAGCGACCGTGTAGATAGGATAGTTCGTTTTCCCGACATTAAAGTGCTCAACTTCTATAATGTCTGTGATTGGATCCTTTGATCGTTGAACTCTCCTATTGTATCCATCTCGGGGAGGCCCTATTTTGGTATGTGCCAGCATGTAGAGATGCCCGGCTGCCGCTGTCCCCGTCAGATGCGTGAGTCCTCTGAGGTCTAGCTCGTTCAATTGTCTGATGTTCTTCTCACTCCGCCATATATTTTTCCTGATTTTGTTAGGATCATTTATTGTGTTCTTTATATCTTAGATGCTTCCGTCTTTAGTGTATTTAGGTCTTTGGTTTAGATGTTATTTGGGTTTGTAATTTACTTTATTATAAGTATTAGTTGTTTGGGCTAAATGGGTTTTGGGCTTGATGGGCTTTAATATACCAACTAATGTGGTATATAAAGACCCACCAAGCCCTAGTTTCATGAGTTCCTTTTTGCAAGTATTGTGCCTCCTTGAACAAGCTAACCTAAACACTCTCAAGCTAAAATCATTCTAGGTTGCTTTCTTTGTTGCTTGCATTATATTAGATGAAAAGGGATTTACAAGTGGTATCAGAGCAAGCGTGAGGGAACTTTGAAGCCATTTTTGGAGTTTTTGAGCTTTTTTCGTCACTTTTCTTGGGCTGTTTTTGAACTACTTTGGCTGTTTTTCTGCCTTTTCTGAGCTGGTTTTGGGGTTTCTCGGCCATTTTCTGGTATTGGGGAACTTATTCCAGCAAAAACAGCATTTCTGGGCAGATTTTGGGCATTTACAGCAAGATTTTCGGATTTTTCTGGGTTTCAGCTTGAAGATCTTCATCCTGTTCATCATTCGCGGAACAGACAAAGAATTCGCGAACCTCCCTGCTTTGCGAACCGCCACTCTCGCGAACTTCAATTCGCGAAGTGTTCCGCTACATCCGCGAACCTCAACACGCGAACAAGGATCACGAAGCTCAGGCCACTTCACGAACCCCGCTTCATCCGCGATCTTTCGATTCGCCAACCGTCAGTTCAGCTTCGCGAATCAATTTGCCAACCTGTGATCTCACTTCGCCAAAGTAGATCACGAACCGATCTTCAATTCGCGAACCAGCCATTTCGCGAACCCTTCGATTTCACGAATCCAGCTCAAGTTCGCGAACCCTTCGATTTCACGAATCCAGCTCCAGTTCGCGAACCTCACTAACTTCAAGTTTCAACACTTCAAAGTTCCACACACGTTTAAAGATCACCCACATCTAATATAGAATGGACACACTCGCCATGGGAAGCGACGTCAGACCACCAGTGCTGCGAAGAGGCGAGTTCTCTATCTGGAAGAACAGATTCCTTAACTTCCTGGAGATCAAAGAAAACGGAGAGGAAATGATCAGATCACTCCAAAGCGGCCCCGAAACATTTACGACCACACTCCCCGGGGACAACACCGTGACTCCTCCCGTCCTTCCACAGATAGTACCCAAGTCTCCAGCCGACTACACTGATCTGGAAAGACGAAGCATTAGGGCAGACCTCATGGCCAAGACCTACCTCCTACAAGCCATGCCAAATGAAATCTACATTCAGGTAGATAGCTTCCAGACTGCCAAGGAAATGTTCGACGAGATCTCTAAGTTGATGCAGGGCACTGATATCGGCTTAAGAGCCAAGAAAGCCAACACATTGGCGGCTTACGACTCCTTCAAGGCTCGACAGGGCGAGCCAATTGGTGAAACCTATCGTAGGTTTATGATCCAAACCAATGAACTGCGGAAGATCAGCATCATGAAGTCCAACTTGGAGCTAAATGTAAGATTCCTTACATCATTACAGCCTGAGTGGAAGAAGATTGCCACAAATTTCAGGCAGAACAAGGACCTCGATGAAATTGACATCCACAGCATCTACGAGAGCCTCGAACAGCATTCAGATGACGTAAACGAGGGGGTGGAGGAGCAGAAGAATAAGGCTGTGGCCGACTCACTAGCCTTAGTGACGGATAAGAAGAGCGCAAAGCTGAGTAAAGGCAAAACCGTCAAGATCCCGAGCCCCTCCACCTCCGAAGATGACTCAGGCTCGGACTCCGATCCGGAGATGAAGGAGCTCCAGAAGCACTTGGCTCTGGTAACGAAGATGATGAACAAAAAGTTCTTCAAGAAATCATCATCCTCGTCCAACAGACAAAGGATCTCGTCAGGACCCAATCCTCAGACCCGACCATTTCAGCCAGCTGAAACCAAGGCCCCAGCCGAACCAAGAAAATGCTACAACTGTGGCAAACCAGGGCACTTTGCCAATGACTGTCCCCTTCCGAAGAAAAAGAAGGACGAAGAGTATTATCTCAGGAAGCTGCAGTTGATCAGGCAGAAGAATCAAGGCAAAGCACTAGTGGCCGAGCAGGACCACTGGCTCGAGGACTCCACGGAAAGTGAGCCCGAGAACCTTGCCCTGATGGCACGGCTGGATGGAGACGGATCAGACGAGGAGGAGCAGCCGGAAGCTAGCACCAGTACCAGCACGAATGAAGTAGATGAACCGTGCAACGGCGAGGAGGTATACTCTTTCAACGATAGTATGCTTTTAAAATTACAAAATAAAGTAGAGGTCCTAAGTAAAGAACGTAAAAATACTAGGTCTTTAGAAAAGAAATTAGTAAAAACTCAAGCTATCCTAACCATGACACTAGAAGAGGTAGAAAGGTTAGAAAATAGCTTAAGTATGACAGAACAAGACTTAGGAAAATCTAAGGATAAAGTTAGTGAACTGACAAATAGGATAGCGATCTTAGAATGCAATAAAAACGAAGCTTCTAGCAATAATTCTAGAATTACAGAACTAGAAGCCCAATTAGCTAACAACCGTGCATCCCTCATTAATCGACTAAGCGATATTGGTTCCCTGAATTGTCGATTAGAAGCTGCAAATCTTAGGGTAGCTAGTCGAGATGAGGAAATTATTAAACTAAATAAAAGACTTGAAGAGTTGACGGCGAATTATAGGAAGAGTGAGAATGAGCGAATAAATAAAACTAGCGAGTATAATCTGATGAATAGCGAACGCGCTGGGCTATATGCGAAGATAAAGAGCCTAGAAGACATTATCACGAAACGAGGGCTATCAGAACTGGTATTAGAACGAACCATGTTTCTCAGTCAGCCCAAAGATACTAGGTTCTACAATCCACGAGGGGGGTTAGGCTTCGTTAAGACCATCATACCTGAAGCCAAGAAAACTCCCATTCGCTACGATGATAGTTATCTGGATCTATCGCTCATACGCTTCTTTCAGTCGTCAAAAAGCGAACCAACGACAGGAGAAGGGAGCGATCGGGCCGAAAAACCGTTCGATTACCTTAGCCTGAACGAAAGTTACAAGACAAAGGAAAAACCCTCGATTGATAACTGTCTCCAGGCTAGTGCACCGCCCTCTCAAAAGGTCGTTGAAGAAGCACCGAAGAATTCGAAGCATATGGGAACGTTGCCTAGAGCTTACATCCCTTTTTCGCATAAAGAAAATTTCAAATTACGAGCATCGATGGAATCACTCGAGCAACTCTCTCAACTAGAGAAAGTATTTTACTCGCAGTAATTTCATCATTTAAGGATCAAATAAGCACTAGACCCCACACGATCCCTACACATACTCCTTTCATTTTGACAACGTCACACACAAAACTCTTCAAGAATAAAGAATTAAATAAGCCGGTTATAGGTCGCACAACGAAGATCACTAACAAGACCTCTTCTGCATCGACAGGAAAAGCATCTTGGGAAAAGAGCGTGAAGTGGAGGGCAAGACAAGACGAGACAAAAGGAGACGTTGCTGTTCACAAAAAGGAGCAAATGAAAACGAAAACTAAAATGTCTCCCTTTTTGTTTTGTAAGAATCGTCTTGAGTGTGTTAATGTGTTGAAAAATGCTGCTAGTTTTACTTCTAAGTCTAAAAGGATTTCTGACCCGAAACTTAGCAGGCAACTTATTTCGCAAACCCACACACACACACTAGACTCGCAAACTAAAAGGCACACATCAAAGTCGCGAACTCTGATTTCTATACCTAACTCGCGAACTAACCCTCTCTTTGCACACTTCCCCGAAGTAAAAGCCAAGAAGGTCGCAAGCTCAAATCCCCAACCAAAGGCGAGACCACAAAATGCTTCAAGGCTCGAGAAAAAGCCAGATCAAGTATCTCGCAAAAACGAGAAGAAAACCAAGCCCAAGCATTACGTGCCCAAAATCAAAACGCAACCGCTCAAAACGAAACAAATTTGGGTCACAAAAAGGGAACTCGAATCCATCACGACCAAATCAGGCACACGCCAGATTTGGGTTCCCAAAACAAGTCCAAGCATAGTAGACTACTTAGCTGATTCTCTATTTCATCTATGCTTGCGTGTCGAAAATAACCAAGGGGAACCCGACCGTTATCGGGTTACTGACCTCTCTTGATTATTTTTGCAGATCTGTCATGTGTGGTATCTCGATTCAGGTTGCTCCACACACATGACAGGGAGAAAAGAGCTGCTGAGCAACTACAAAGCCCGCTTTGGCGGTAACGTGCGCTTCGGAAATAATCACGCGGCTCCGATCATAGGACACGGAGACCTCATCCATGACAACCTCACAATCAGGGATGTCTCGCTCGTCGAAGGACTTGGACACAACCTCTTCAGCATTGGCCAGTTCTGCGATAGAAGGCTGACGGTCACCTTCCAGTCTGACGACTGCACCATCAGCAACGAGCAGGGTAGGGAACTCCTCACAGGCACGAGGAAGACAAATCTCTACACAATCAATCTGAAGACCCTTCGACCTTCATCCGCCATCTGTCTGATGACAAAGGCATCACACCAGCAAAATGACCTTTGGCACAGACGGATGTCCCATATCAACTTCAAAACGCTGAATAAACTTTACAAAGATAAGCTAGTCACAGGACTCCCAGCATTGAAGTACCACAAAGAGCATCTATGTTCGGCGTGCGAAATGGGAAAGATGAAGAAGGCATCTCATTCATCAAAACACGTGGCCTCGACCTCTCGCCCACTGGAGCTGCTACACATGGATTTATGCGGGCCAATGAGGATACAAAGCATAAATGGAAGAAAATACGTATTAGTCATTGTAGATGACTACTCGAGGTACACATGGACGAGATATCTTAAAACGAAGGACGAGACCCCTGAAATCATCATCTCTTTTGTGAAGACGACTCAGAACCTGCTTGAGAGCAACATCCAAGTGGTCCGCACAGATAATGGCACTGAGTTCAAGAACAAGTCCTCAGTGACTTCTACACCTCGTTAGGAATCTCTCAGCAGTTCTCGGCCGCAAAAACCCCTCAACAAAATGGAGTAGTGGAAAGGAAGAACCGGACCCTTATCGAAGCAGCCCGGACAATGCTAATTCAATCAGGACTTCCACACTTTCTATGGGCCGAGGCAGTAAACACGGCGTGTTACACGCAAAACCGAACGAGCATTCACAAGAGATTTGGGAAGACTCCGTACGAGCTAATCAACCAAAGGGTCCCAAACATCAAATATCTACGGATTTTCGGCTGCAAGTGCTTTGTAGCTAATGACCGAGTTGATCGAGGGAAGCTCGACCCGAAGGCCATCGAAGGAGTGTTCATTGGATTTCGGCTACTTCGAAGGCCTATAGAGTCTATCTCAAAGATAGAAGGACTGTTATGGAAAGCATAAATGTTACTTTCGACGAAGCGCTTGTGGCTTCTGAATACATCAGTTCAGGACCCGTACTACAACAGAACGCTTCTGTCCAAATCAGGCCAGAACCGGGACTAATTAGAGTGCTGACAGACGATCAGCCCAGTCCTACATTCGAGGAGGTAGCATCGACATCCCACAAGAGCGACGACGCATGGGAGCTGCTTTTCGAAGATCTAGCCATCCACGATCGTCGATCAGCTCAACCTCCTCACCAACCCCAAAATAGTGACGCACCAGCCTCTCCCGTAGGCCAACACGAAGCTGATGCATCTCCCTCAACGTCACAATAGAAGTCACTATTTCCCCTGAAGCCTCAACTGAAGAAGACGATGAAGACATTTCCCCAGACATAGAGCCTCACTCCCCGATCGAAATTTCCAGCACTCCCGAGACAACAGGTGAAGAACCCGCACAGGACGAGCAAGAACAACCTCTCCCTCATCAAAGGAAGTGGACTCGAGCCCATCCGATGTCTCAAATTATTGGAAATCCAGACCAAGGAGTTAGTACAAGATCATCAACAATAAATGAAAATCTATATGCCTGCTTTCTCAGCCAGGCTGAGCCGAGCAAAGTTGGAGACGCGCTAAAAGACCCAGACTGGGTAAACGCAATGCAAGAGGAAATCCATCAGTTCGAAAGACTGAAAGTGTGGAAACTCGTACCGAGACCTCAAGGAAAGACGATTATCGGTACGAAGTGGGTATTCAAGAATAAGAAAGATGAAGACGGTGTCGTAATTCGCAACAAGGCAAGGCTAGTCGCGAAGGGCTACAACCAGCAAGAGGGAATCGACTACGACGAGACCTTCGCACCCGTAGCGCGAATCGAAGCAATTCGGATTTTCCTAGCCTTCGCAGCCCACAAAGACTTCACGGTGTATCAGATGGACGTCAAGACAGCCTTCCTCAACGGCGTCTTGAAAGAAGAAGTCTACGTGGCACAGCCTGAAGGATTCGTAAGCCAAGTCCACCCTGACTATGTGTACTTCCTCGAGAAGGCACTTTACGGACTTAAGCAAGCACCCCGAGCATGGTACGAGGTGCTATCTGACTTTCTGATCGAGTCAGGCTTCACTAAAGGGCAAATCGACACCACCCTCTTCATCAAGCGACGCAAGTCTGAAATTCTACTTATTCAGATTTACGTTGACGACATTATTTTTGGATCCACAAACCCCATGTTGTGCAAGGAGTTCGGGGAACTGATGAAGACAAAGTTCGAAATGAGCATGATGGGAGAGCTCAACTTCTTCCTTGGACTGCAAGTCAAGCAACTCCCAGAAGGAATCTTCATCAGTCAATCGAAGTATATTCAAGACATACTTAAGAAGTACAACATGGAAAATTCCCCATCTAAAAGCACCCCGATGTCGACTTCATGCAAACTAGCCTCAGATCCATCGGGCAAATCAGTCAACCCGTCTACATACAGAGGAATGATAGGATCGCTTCTGTATCTGACAGCAAGTCGGCCTGATATAGTCTTCTCCACCTGCCTGTGTGCGCGCTTTCAAGCCGATCCGAAGGAGTCGCACATGCTTGCAGTGAAGAGGATCTTACGCTATCTCAAGGGAACACCGACACTCGGACTCTGGTATCCCAAGAACTCTAACTTTCAATTACTTGGCTTTACGGATGCCGATTTTGCAGGTTGTAGGATGGACAGGAAGAGCACCTCGGGTGGAATACAGTTCCTAGGTGACAAACTAGTAAGTTGGTCGTCTAAGAAACAAAACTGTGTGTCCACGTCAACCGCCGAAGCAGAGTACGTTGCTGCGGCCAGTTGCTGCTCTCAAATCCTGTGGTTGCGAACGCAATTGCAGGATTACGGGTTTGTTTTCAATAACATTCCAATTTACAGCGACTCGAAGAGCGCTATTGCCATTACCTGTAATCCCGTCCATCATTCCCGCACTAAACATATAGACCTTCGATATCACTTTATAAAAGATCATGTCGAAAAAGGCACAATCACAATGTACTTCGTCAACTCCGAAGTTCAACTTGCCGATCTTTTCACAAAGGCTTTGGATGAAAAACGTTTCATGTTTCTCGTTTCAAAGTTAGGCATGTTGAATCGGGAAGCATAACGTGATTTTTGCCTATTTCAACCTTTTATAAAGTTTAAAAGATGATCACCATTCCAAAAATTTAGGGGGAGTAATTTTTAGTCTTCTTGTTATATCTTAACTTGAAATGTATTTTCTAAGAGTGCATATTTTTGAGGGGGAGTCTAAGTTAAAAATTGAGCCCACAATCACTAAAGCATTTGAGCCAATTCGCAAAATTCAAAAACCAGTATTGGGCCTTCTTTTCTCATTTTTCGGCCCAGTTTTTTCCACTTCATTTTGATTCGTGAATTTAGGGTGATTCGCGAATTATCAATGGTTCGCATACTCAATGCTACTTCGCGAACTCACGCACGCTTCGCGAACCTCAAACGGGCCCATCTTTCTTACGAGGCCCAAACCTTTTTGAGCCCGCGAACTTCTTCCTCTTAAAACCCTAAGTTTCACGAAGAAACAGTCGCCGCCAATTCAAAATTAGGGTTTACACTGTTCAAAATTCTCTCGATCTACTGTTCATCCGCAAGATAAAGCCACTCAAATCACGACGAAACCTGCTCCTTAGCTTCCAAATCTTCTTCTCTCGTGCGTTGCTGAGGTAAGAATAACGTTGAATCTTCATTTTCAAGCAGTTCTATACCTATCTGATGATGATTTTGGCGAATCTGGAACTTTCTGCACTTCGCGGATGATGAACACGATGAATCTTCATGATTCGCGAACTCAGCCCTTTTTGATCTTTAAAGCGCGACTTTCGAAGTCTCCAACCTGTTTTTCGCACATTTGTCTTAGCCCACGAAGTTCTCCATGATTCGCGAACTCTTCAAAGTTCGCGAACTTGTTCCGCATTCGCAAAACTCAAAATCGCGAACCTCTTTCAAATTCGCCAAACTCTCACGTTCGCGAACCACTCTAAATTCGTAATCATTTTAAATCGCGAACTTTTTCTCAATTCACAAACTTCCAGATCGCGAACCCCATGGTCTTTCGCGAATCCCTTCATGTTTCGCGAACTCAATTTCACTTCAATTCGAGAACACAATCTCAATTCGCAAAGTATTTCAGTTCTCGAACCCTTTCTAACATTCGCGAAACTAGGATTCGTAAAGCTTTTAGCGAACTTACCAAACTCTCATATCGCGATCCACACTTAATTGTTTTATCATCTGTTTCGCGAACCTTTACTTAGAATTTTCTTAACGCACTCTCACTTTTCACTTCGCGACATAAAGACTTAGAAAATTTTTTACTAATGCGCGAACTCTCCACTTAAGAAATTTTCTAAGTATCAAACTCATGATTTAAATGGGCTGAAACTGTTTTTGGGCCCAAAATCAAACATTGAATTTTTTAAAGCCCAAAACACTTGAACAATTTTGAACTCTAACTTGTTTTCAGCTATTCAAATCATGTTACCTTCTGCTTCTTATTACTGTATAAACTAATGGTTACTCTATCATCGCAGGTTAACGAATCCAGGTGTTCGGAACAAAAAAAAGAGGGAAAAAAAAAAAAAAAAAAAAAAAATATGAATACGACACCAACAGATCTGATTTACCCAACGTCCAAATGGGTCATTCCGAAGGACAATAACTTCCAACTCGACTTGGAAGTCTTCAAAGGGAAGGAACCCATTATTCCTGCGATATTGAGACACCATCACCTCTGGTACGCCTTCTCGGCCGCTGTACCAGTCCCCTCCGTTTACCTTCAACAATTTTGGGGGACGCTGCAGACGAAGGTGGCACCAGACAATAGCTTTTACTACGAAGCAAAACTCGCGGGCCAGACGGTCGAGGTCACCCGCGAATTAATCCGCCATGTTCTCCGCCTGCCCAGCCGACCGGAGAATGAGTTTGAGGCTTCTGAGGATGAGCTTCTCGAGGACATTCAAAGAATGGGTTACTTCACGCCCGTCAAAGTCCTCTCTCAGATCCAACAATCCATGATCCCGCATCCATGGCGGACACTTTTTGCGCTTGTCAATAAGTGCTTCTCACCAAAGCACTCAGGGCACGACAGGTGCAACATCACAATACTGCGGATCTTCCACGGCATTGCCTTCAACAAAAACGTAGATTATGCCAAGCTCATCATGATGGACCTCGACGACCAAATGATGCAGCGAACGAAGGGCAAGAAGACGCAGTACCTGCCATATTCCAGGTGGTTCGGGCTAATGATCCACCACTTTATGCAATCACTGCCTGGGATACCAACCCGGCCCGCCGACGAATATGTCACCCCGCCAAAGCTCAGGTACCTTCAGAAGGGGAAGGTCGATGAGAAATACGCACGGCGGCCGATGCCCATCCCTTCATCCCTCTTGTCACTGGCGGAGCAGCACATGATAGAAGACTACTGCCGCCAGTACAATGTATACGCCCCCATGGTTCGAGAAAACCCCCTCGAACCTAACCCCGGGGCCTCCCAAACTGCCGATGAAGGTCCTAGAACCGGGCCGGAGGCAGCTTCCTCATCCATTCCTCAGTCATACACTCACCAACCAGCCATTCCATCAATTACCCAATCATCCACACTACCAACACCTGTCGAACAACAAATACCCGTTCGACAGCCCTCACCACCACTTATCACACCCATCCCACCACAATCTCCTGTCAGCCGCACATCGCCGATCCCGCCGACGTCGCGTGCTCTTCAACGACAAATGTTGAGCGACGTCTCCGACTCGGACGGCGAAGACGGGATGCCCATACTCCGCCCACCGTCCCCACCACCCTCCACGAGGCAGCCGTCGCCCGCTCCTCAACGCCAACACATGAGCGACGACTCCTCTGACGACGACGATGACAGCACGCTTATCCATAGACGTCGTCGTATTCCTCCAATCCCCACTCCACTACAAGCCGGGTCACCCCTTAGGATAGAAGACGCCGACATCGACCCAACGGCGCACACCACAAGCCTTAGCCATTCGGCCGGTTCCCAACAACCGGTCGTCTCAAAAATCCCCGACCCTCAACCATCACGTCCTCCGCCTGTCACCGAACAGGCCACAACGTCCATAGATGCGCACATGATTGAGGCGCTTCTAGGATTGGACGGAAGTCCCGATGACGACGACCCCACATCGTCCTCGTCAGAGGGCCACCGTCCGAACATCACGATCGGACGCGTGCCAACGGGACGCCTAAGTGGCCCCGGTGAGAGCTCCACCTTCGCCCGTCTGTGTGACGTGGCCCTAACGACCGGAGCGGTCCTTCTTCGTGAGGAACCGCAAGGACAGGTCGGAAGTCCAGTGCCGCTCGAAGTCCCATTGATTTCCCGCGAAACTGGCCACCCCACCACTTCGGGGGTGCAAACGGAAGGCCTTCGTGGCTCCGGCGGTGATTCCCCGTACGTGACGGCGACATACCTTGAACGGAGACTTGCCGAATTTCTCGAGCAAGTGGCTGTCCCGCGCATGCAGTCACTCATTACGACTGCTGCCCGGACAGAGGCAAAGCTCCAGTTGTCGATGAAACCCCGTCACGTTCCCCACTACCCCCACCTCCTCATCCGAACCCCCACACCATGCCACTGCTCGACCTATGGGACATCTTCACTGCCCGTCTCATAGGAGTGGACCCGAAGCACCCCGCGCTCGTGACGGTCCAAAAAATGCTGCTCGCGCAACAAAACATACCGTCGACAGATACGTGCCGAGACGACACCTCAACAATCCGAAGACGGCACGACGATCCTGACGACCAGGATCGCCGTGAGGGGGAGAAGCGTCAACGCCTATCCTCCTCCGGAGCATTGTACGACGAAGCACACCATCACAGGGCAGAACAGCAGCAGGCCCTACAACACAAACCCAACAACCAACACGAAGAGGTTCTCGAGGAAGACAAGCGGCGCCAGGGCCGAACCAGACACTCTTCCTTGGCGAAGCAACGTCGACCTCGGAAATCCCTACACATACAGTCCAAAGAACCACCACCCCAAATCCTCCTTCCACCACCCACGAAGCCAGAAAAAGCCGAAGCCCACCTCTTTCGCCCTACATTGCTACACAACCGGACTTAGAGCCATTCAACCTCGAAGATTACCTCCAACCACACACTGAAGTGGAGGCGTACATTATGAACGAAGGATGGCTCAAAAGACCGGTTACAGAACAGTTCTCAAAGGCTATGTTTGATAACGCTCGACAGCTCCTAAGGAATGCAGAGGTTGAACTTGTCAGAATAGAAGACAAGGAGCTGGAAGAAGGGGAGGACTACGAAGCAGAAATCCCCGAACTTCCTGTTCTCTTGGAGCACGCCAACCGATGGTACGACATGTACAACCCTCCGCCAAGAGAAACCCCGAAGATTCCGGAGCTCCCGTGGGAAAATGCCAAAATCGTGGCACCTTACCAGGAAGAGTTTCGGAAACGAATATGGAGGAAACCCGAGCGTATCACCAAGCCTGATGAACTGGAGCTGAGTGGGATGACTCATCTGACGGGACGAAGGGCAAGATTCTATGTCCTAAGTCTGCGAATGATGATGAGTTTCAGAGGACGAGGCGACAATCTGGATCGCCTTCGAAAAGACGAATCAAGGAAGAAACTGATCAAAAGGGTGACGGGAGTCAGAGTCGAGTACTTCAACCAAATTCCCTATCCAGTTTACAAAGTTGAAAGGGAGGACGGGAAGGTTGAAGACATCAGCGAAGCGGACCTAATCTACATTAGACACCCTGATGTCGAGAGAATATTCTCGACGTACAGGTATCTAGGACAGCTGAAAAAGGACCCTGCTTTGAAGATAGGCCTTGCTACACTCAAAAGGTTCATGTTGCGCCAGATCAACTATAATGCTTCCCACGACATTCAGATGGCACTGGAAAGCAATATGAAGAAAGTGAACCTCACAAAGCCTAACTTCGAAGTCCGGATGACCCCAACATCTCTGAAGGAAACGTCTTTGAAGGTGAGGACCCCTCGATAGTCTACGTCAACTACAAAGGTGAGAAGAGATTGATGAAGACCTCGGAGATCCCAAAGTTCTCCGACGGGACTCTTCTAATTATTTCAAGAAAGTTGACAAGGATTATCCAGGAGATGGAAGAAGAAGACCTCGATAGCCAGATGAAGTTCAGATTACTTCGAGGGAAGATCGATGAAAGACTGGCTCTTCGAAGGTGGTTACGTAACTACGAAGTCAAGCTCGGACTTCGAAGCTCTACGTACAAGACGGTGGACCCCAAGGTCGGAGCATCCAAGCAGAAGACTTAAAAAGAACACAAAGGGGGAGATTGTTAGGATCATTTATTGTGTTCTTTATATCTTAGATGCTTCCGTCTTTAGTGTATTTAGGTCTTTGGTTTAGATGTTATTTGGGTTTGTAATTTACTTTATTATAAGTATTAGTTGTTTGGGCTAAATGGGTTTTGGGCTTGATGGGCTTTAATATACCAACTAATGTGGTATATAAAGACCCACCAAGCCCTAGTTTCATGAGTTCCTTTTTGCAAGTATTGTGCCTCCTTGAACAAGCTAACCTAAACACTCTCAAGCTAAAATCATTCTAGGTTGCTTTCTTTGTTGCTTGCATTATATTAGATGAAAAGGGATTTACAGATTTCCTCTTGAAAGGGAGCTAAGATCCTTAAGTTGTCCCATGGCGCATCTTTCTTGGAAGTTCCATGAGTCAGATTTTCAGGTTCTCTGACTCGCATCTCTATTGCCTCAGGGAGTCCTGCTGGTTCTTTGTCGTATCTTTCTCCTTCTTTCAAGTCGGCGGCCGTGAATCTGAACATCTGCATGGAAGCTCGCCTTAACTGTGTTCTCGCATTGTAGATTCTGTGGAAGGCGGCTTCTTCTTCTTCATCCAGCTGAATCCAATCCCTCAAGATGTATTCATCGATATAGTCCTTGGGATTAGATGCGGTTGGAATTGATGGTGGTAGGTTGTCGGTAGATGGTGGTGGTGGTGGTGGTAGAGATGATGATGATGGTGGTAGAGGTGGTGATGATGGTGGTAGAGGTGGTGGTGGTTGTGATGATGATGAAGGTGGTAGCGGTAAAGATGATGATGATGAAGGTGGTAGCGGTAAAGATGATGATGATGGTGGTGGTAGTGAAAGTGATGGGGTGGTCTTTGGTGGTGGCGGTTGAGATGATGACGAAGGTTGAGACGACGAGGTGGTTGCTGATGATCGTCCTCGTCTCGACCTTGTGGTTGGTGGAGTCGGTTGCGGTGTGACCCTAGCTCGTTTGCTGCTCTCCCCCTCAGGGCGATCATCGGGAACGTCATGTCTTCGTTTTTGAGCTAGGGGGTCCTCACGGCAACGAGTTTGTTGGTGGGTCATCAGGTGGAGAAGCTCCTGCATATCTGGCGTGAGGGTTTCTGTTTCGGAAAGAAGTCGAGACAGAAATAGGTCACGGAGCTCTCCGAGTGTCATGGTGTAGGGGTTGGGTGGTGTTTGGGTAGGTTGTGTAAGTGGGGATGTGGGGAGGGGTAACACATGTTCTTCGACCAGCGGGGCTTTCCCTTTGTCCCTTGTAGCAGCCAGAATGGCGCTTTGAACCTTTTCCGAAATGGTTTCGTCTAGTTTTTCGGAAAATTTGGAAAAGGCGGACTCCAGGCACTGGTGAAGATAATCCTGCGTTACAAAGGGTAACCGGACAGAGCCACTTAGGCGTTCTGTCGTCACAGCATCGGAAAAGATGTCCGATGTGTGGCCAACCGTCACCGAAGTGACTGCGGGACTTGTAAAGACGGGGCCACGAAGGCTTCCCGTTGACATTCGCCGGGAGACGAGCTCAGGCAAAAGGCCCGATGGCACGATTGTTGTGATGTTGGCCGTGTCGGGGCTTCCTTCCGATCCTCGCGTCACATCAGCAGTGGATGTGGCTACGGAAGTTTTGACTTGGTCACGAAGACCAAGTGTAGCCAGTGTAAAAGGGTTCTGTGTCCTAGAAAAATCAGAAAATTTTGGGATGAAGGTGGACACTAAACTCGATGTGTTTGAAGAAATGGTGGTGGATGGGGGTTGTGTTCCACCTTCTTCAATATCTGCTGCTGCAGAAGGAAGCAGAGATAGAGTACTTGGCTCCCCGTGATTATCTGAGACGATCGTCTGTTGGGAGACAACCAAATGGTCAAGGCTGGGTTGTGCTTGCGCCGTTGCCCCAGATGCGGCGACTTCTACCCGGAGGCTGAGCGTATCAGCCTCTGTTCCTACAGGGGTTGGGGACGAAATGTTTTGTGAGGATGGAGTGGTAACAACAGCCGTTGGTATTTGAGTCACCAACTCTTCAGACTGAGTATGTTCTGAAGAGGGTGTCGAAGGATGCAGGGCCGGGTCGATTGTTCTCTCAGGACCCTCACTAACGCTCAGGTCTGTCCCGGGGTTTGTTTCTGGTGGGTTGTCCAGAAACATAGGGAGCTGTCGCTGTTGTGTGGCGCAGTAAACCAGAATGGATTCCCTGGTAGCCAGCCGAAGAAGCTCGTCAAGAATTGGCATTGGGCGACCCATCCATTTTGGTTCGGCTTTGGCTTTCTGGATGAACTTCATCTTTGGCGGGATATAGTCTTCATCGCTCAATCGAGTAGGTTGTTAGGATCATTTTATTGTGTTCTTTATATTTTAGATGCTTCCGTCTTTGGTGTATTTAGTTCTTTGGTTTAGATGTTATTTGGATTTGTAATTTACTTAATTAAGTATTAGTTGTTTGGGCTAATTAGGTTTTGGGCTTGATGGGCTTTAATATACCAACTAATGTGGTATATAAAGATCCACCAAGCCCTAGTTTCAATGATGTTCCTTTTGCAAGCATCGTGTCTTCTTGAACAAGCCAACCTAAAACACTCCTAAGCTAAAATCGATCTCACCATATCCTAGGTTGCTATCTTTGTTGCTTGCATTATATTAGATGAAAAGGGACTTACAAGTGGTATCAGAGCAAGCGTGAGGGAGCTTTGAAGCCATTCTTGGAGTTATTGAGCTATTTTCGTCACTTTTTTTTTTGCTGTTTTTGAGCTTCTTTGGCTGTTTTTCTGCCTTTTCTGAGCTGGTTTTGGGGTTTCTCGGCCATTTTCTGGTTTTAGGGAACTTTTTCCAGCAAAAACAGCATTTCTGGGCAGATTTTGGCATTTACAGCAAGATTTTCGGATTTTTCTGGGTTTCAGCTTGAAGATCTTCATCCTGTTCATCATTCGCGGAACAGACAAAGAATTCGCGAACTTCTCTGCTTTGCGAACCGCCACTCCCGCGAACTTCAATTCGCGAAGTGTTCCGCTTCATCCGCGAACCTCAACACGCGAACCAGGATCACGAAGCTCAGGCCACTTCACGAACCCCACTTCATCTGCGATCTTTCGAATTCGCCAACCTTCAGCTCAGCTTCGCGAATCATTTAGCCAACCCGTGAACTCACTTCGCCAACGCAGATCACGAACCGGTCTTCAATTCGCGAACCAGCCATTTCTCGAACCCCTCGATTTCACGAATCCAGCTCAAGTTCGCGAACCCTTAGATTTCACTATCCAGCTCAAGTTCGCGAACCTCACTAACTTCAAGTTTCAACACTTCAGACCACCAGTGCTGCGAAGTATGGACAGACGTTTAAAGATCACCCACATCTAATATAGTATGGACAGACTCGCCATGGGAAGCGACGTCAGACCACCAGTGCTGCGAAGAGGCGAGTTCTCTATCTGAAAGAACAGATTCTTCAACTTCCTGGAGATCAAAGACAACGGAGAGGAGATGATCAGATCACTCCAAAGCGGCCCAAAACATTCACGATCACAAGCCCCTCCACCTCCGAAGATGACTCAGGCTCGGACTCCGATCCGGAGATGAAGGAGCTCCAGAAGCACTTGGCTCTGGTAACGAAGATGATGAACAAAATGTTCTTCAAGAAATCATCATCCTCGTCCAACAAACAAAGGATCTCGTCAGGACCCAATCCTCAGACCCGACCATTTCAGCCAGCTGAAACCAAGGCCCCAGCCGAACCGAGAAAATGCTACAACTGTGGCAAACCAGGGCACTTTGCCAATGACTGTCCCCTTCCGAAGAAAAAGAAGGACGAAGAGTATTATCTCAGGAAGCTGCAGTTGATCAGGCAGAAGAATCAAGGCAAAGCACTAGTGGCCGAGCAGGACCACTGGCTCGAGGACTCCACCGATAGCGAGTCCGAGAACCTTGCCCTGATGGCACGGCTGGAAGGAGACGGATCAGACGAGGAGGAGCAGCCGGAAGCTAGCACCAGTACCAGCACGAATGAAGTAGATGAACCGTGCAACGGCGAGGAGGTATACTCTTTCAACGATAGTATGCTTTTAAAATTACAAAATAAAATAGAGGTCCTAAGTAAAGAACGTAAAAATACTAGGTCTTTAGAAAAGAAATTAGTAAAAACTCAAGCTATTCTAACCATGACACTAGAAGAGGTAGAAAGGTTAGAAAATAGCTTAAGTATGACAGAACAAGACTTAGGAAAATCTAATGATAAAGTTAGTGAATTGACAAATAGGATAGCGACCTTAGAATGCAATAAAAACGAAGCTTCTAGCAATAATTGTAGAATTACAGAACTAGAAGCCCAATTAGCTAATAACCGTGCATCCCTCATTAATCGACTAAGCGATATAGGTTCCCTGAATTGTCGATTAGAAGCCGCAAATCTTAGGGTAGCTGGTCGAGATGAGGAAATAATTAAATTGAATAAAAAACTTGAAGAGTTAACGGCGAACTTTAGGAAGAGTGAGAATGAGCGAATTAACAAGACTAGCGAATATAATCTGATGAATAGCGAACGTGCGGGGCTATATGCTAAGATTAAGAGCTTAGAGGACATTATCACGAAACGAGGGCAATCAGAACAAACCGTATTCCTTAGTCAGCCCAAGGATACTAGGTTCTATGATCCACGAGCAGGATTAGGCTTCGTCAAGATCATCAAACCTGAAGCCAAGAAAACCCCCACTCGCTACGATGATAGTTGTCTAGGTCTATCGCTCATGCGCTTCGTTCAGGCTTCAAAAAGCGAACCAACGACAAGAGAAGGGAGCGATCGGGCCGAAAAACCGTTCGATTACCCTAGCCTGAACGAAAGTTACAAGACAAAGGAAAAACCCTCGATTGATAACTGTCTCCAGGCAAGTGCACCGCCCTCTCAAAAGGCCGTTGAAGACGTACCGACGAATTCGAAGAATATGGGAACGTCGTCTAGAGCTTACATTCCTCCAATGCTGAAAGAAATTTCAGAACTACGAGCATCGAAGGAATCACTCGAGCAACTCTCTCAACTAGAGAAAGATATTTTACTCGCAGTAATTTCATCATTAAAGGATCAAATAAGCACTAGATCCCACACGATCCCTACACACACTCCTTTCATTTTGAAAACGTCACACACAAAACTCTTCAAGAATAAAGAATTAGATAAGCCGGTTATAGGTCGCACCACGAAGATCACTAACAAGGCCTCTTCTGCATCGACAGGAAAAGCGTCTTGGGAAAAGAGCGTGAAGTGGAGGGCAAACCAAGACGAGACAAAAGGAGACGTTGCTGTTCACAAAAAGGAGCAAATGAAATCGAAAACTAAAATGTCTCCCTTTTTGTTTTGTAAGAATCGTCTTGAGTGTGTTAATGTGTTGAAAAATGCTGCTAGTTTAATTTCTAAGTCTAAATGGATTTCAGACCCGAAACTTAGCAGTCAACTTATTTCGCAAACCCACACACACACACTAGACTCGTAAACTAAAATGCACGCATCAAAGTCGCGAACTTTGATTCCTATACCTAACTCGCGAACTAACCCTCTCCTTGCACACTTCCCCGAAGTAAAAGCCAAGAAGGTTGCAAGCTCAAATCCCCAACCAAAGGCGAGACCACAAAATGCTTCAAGGCTCGAGAAAAAGCCAGATCAAATATCTCGCAAAAACGAGAAGAAAACCGAGCCCAAGCATTACGTGCCCAAAATCAAAATGTAACCGATCATAACGAAGCAAATTTGGGTCACTAAAAGGGAACTCGAATCCAACACGACTAAATCAGGCACACGCCAGATTTGGGTTCCCTAAACAAGTCCAAGCATAGTAGATTACTTAGCTGATTCTTTATTTCATCTATGCTTGCGTGTCGAAAATAACCAAGGTGAACCCGACCGTTATCGGGTTACTGACCTCTCTTGATTATTTTTGCAGATCTGTCATGTGTGGTATCTCGATTCAGGTTGCTCCACACACATGACAGGGAGAAAAGAGCTGCTGAGCAACTACAAAGCCCGCTTTGGCGGTAACGTGCGCTTCGGAAATAATCACGCGGCTCCGATCATAGGACACGGAGACCTCATCCATGACAAGCTCACAATCAGGGATGTCTCGCTCGTCGAAGGACTTGGACACAACCTCTTCAGCATTGGCCAGTTATGCGATAGAAGGCTGACGGTCACCTTCCAGTCTGACGAATGCACCATCAGCGACGAGCAGGGTAGGGAACTCCTCACAGGCACGAGGAAGACAAATCTCTACACAATCAATCTGAAGACCCTTCGACCTTCATCCGCCATCTGTCTGATGACAAAGGCATCACACCAGCAATATGACCTTTGGCACAGACGGATGTCCCATATCAACTTCAAAACGCTGAATAAACTATACAAAGATAAGCTAGTCACAGGACTCCCACCATTGAAGTACCACAAAGAGCATCTATGTTCGGCGTGCGAAATGGGAAAGATGAAGAAGGCATCTCATTCGTCAAAACACGTGGCCTCGGCCTCTCGCCCACTGGAGCTGCTACAAATGGATTTATGCGGGCCAATGAGGATACAAAGCATAAATGGAAGAAAATACGTCTTAGTCATTGTAGATGACTACTCGAGGTACACATGGACGAGATATCTTAAAACGAAGGACGAGACCCCTGAAATAATCATCTCTTTTGTGAAGACGACTCAGAACCTGCTTGAGAGCAACATCCAAGTAATCCGCACAGATAATGGCACTGAGTTCAAGAACAAGGTCCTCAGTGACTTCTACACCTCGCTAGAAATCTCTCAGCAGTTCTCGGCCGCAAAAACACCTCAACAAAATGGAGTAGGGGAAAGGAAGAACCGGACCCTTATCGAAGCAGCCCGGACAATGCTAATTCAATCAGGACTTCCACACTTTCTATGGGCCGAGGCAGTAAACACGGCGTGTTGCACGCAAAACCGAACGAGCATTCACAAGAGATTTGGGAAGACTCCGTACGAGCTAATCAACCAAAGGGTCCCAAACATCAAATATCTACGGATTTTCGGCTGCAAGTGCTTTGTAGCTAATGACCGAGTTGATCGAGGGAAGCTCGACCCGAAGGCCATCGAAGGAGTGTTCATTGGATATTCGGCTACTTCGAAGGCCTATAGAGTCTATCTCAAAGATAGAAGGACTGTTATGGAAAGCATAAATGTTACTTTCGACGAAGCGCCTGTGGCTTCTGAATACATCAGTTCAGGACCCGTACTACAACCGAACGCTTCTGTCCAAATCAGGCCAGAACCGGGACTAATTAGAGTGCTGACAGACGATCAGCCCAGTCCTACATTCGAGGAGGAAGCATCGACATCCCACAAGAGCGACGACGCATGGGAGCTGCTTTTTGAAGATCTAGCCATCCACGATCGTCGATCAGCTCAACCTCCTCACCAACCCCAAAATAGTGACGCACCAGCTTCCCCCGTAGGCCAACACGAAGCTGATGCATCTCCCTCAACGTCACATATTGAAGTCACTATTTCCCCTGAAACTTCAACTGAAGAAGACGACGAAGACATTCCCCTAGTATTTTTCCCTGACATAGTGCCTCACTCTCCGATCGAAATTTCCAGCACCCCCGAGACAACAGGTGAAGAACCCGCACAGGACGAGCAAGAACAACCTCTCCCTCATCAAAGGAAGTGGACTCGAGCCCATCCGACGTCTCAAATCATTGGAAATCCAGACCAAGGAGTCAGTACAAGATCATCGACAATAAACGAAAATCTATATGCCTGCTTTCTCAGCCAGGATGAGCCAAGCAAAGTTGGAGACGCGCTAAAAGACCCAGACTGGGTAAACGCAATGCAGGAGGAAATCCATCAGTTTGAAAGACTGAAAGTGTGGAAACTCGTACCGAGACCTCAAGGAAAGACGATTATTGGTACGAAGTGGGTATTCAAGAATAAGAAAGATGAAGATGGTGTCGTAATTCGCAACAAAGCAAGGCTAGTCGCGAAGGGCTACAACCAGCAAGAGGGAATCGACTACGATGAGACCTTTGCACCCGTCGCGCGAATCGAAACAATCCGGATTTTCCTATCTTCGCAGCCCACAAAGACTTCACGGTGTATCAGATGGATGTCAAGACAGCCTTCCTCAACGGCGTCTTGAAAGAAGAAGTCTACGTGGCACAACCTGAAGGATTCGTAAGTCAAGCCCACCCTGACTACGTGTACTTCCTCGTGAAGGCACTTTACGGACTTAAGCAAGCACCCCGAGCATGGTACGAGGTGCTATCTGATTTTCTGATCGAGTCAGGCTTCACTAAAGGGCAAATCGACACCACCCTCTTCATCAAGCGACGCAAGTCTGAAATTCTACTTATTCAGATTTACGTCGACGACATTATTTTTGGATCCACAAACCCCATGTTGTGCGAGGAGTTCAGGGAACTGATGAAGACAAAGTTTGAAATGAGCATGATGGGAGAGCTCAACTTCTTCCTTGGACTGCAAGTCAAGCAACTCCCAGAAGGAATCTTCATCAGTCAATCGAAGTATATTCAAGACATACTTAAGAAGTACAACATGGAAAATTCCCCATCTAAAAGTACCCCGATGTCGACTTCGTGCAAATTAGCCTCAGATCCATTGGGCAAATCAGTCAACCCGTCTACATACAGAGGAATGATAGGATCGCTTCTGTATCTGACAGCAAGTCGGCCGGATATAGTCTTCTCCACCTGTCTGTGTGCGCGCTTTCAAGCCGGTCCGAAGGAGTCGCACATGCTTGCAGTGAAGAGGATCTTACGCTATCTCAAGGGAACACCGACACTCGGACTCTGGTATCCCAAGAACTCTAACTTTCAATTACTTGGCTTTACGGATGCCGATTTTGCAGGTTGTAGGATGGACAGGAAGAGCACCTCGGGTGGAATACAATTCTTAGGTGACAAACTAGTAAGTTGGTCATCTAAGAAACAAAACTGTGTGTCCACATCAACCGCCGAAGCAGAGTACGTTGCTGCGGCCAGTTGCTGCTCTCAAATCCTATGGTTCCGAACGCAACTGCAGGATTACAGGTTTGTTCTCAATAACATTCCAATTTACAGCGACTCGAAGAGCGCTATTGCCATTACCTGTAATCCCGTCCATCATTTCCGCACTAAACATATAGACCTTCGATATCACTTTATAAAAGATCATGTCGAAAAAGGCACAATCACAATGTACTTCGTCAACACCGAAGTTCAACTTGCCGATCTTTTCACAAAGGCTTTGGATGAAAAACGTTTCATGTTTCTCGTTTCAAAGTTAGGCATGTTGAATCTGGAAGCATAACGTGATTTTTGCCTATTTCAATCTTTTATAAAGTTTAAAAGATGATCACCATTCCAAAAATTTAGGGGGAGTAATTTTAGTCTTCTTATTATACTTTATTTTTAAAAATTTTATTAGAGTGCACATTTTGAGGGGGAGTCTTAGTTAAATATTGAGCCCACAATCAGTAAAACATTTGAGTCAATTCGCGAATCCAAAAAAAAACCAGTATTGGGCTTTCTTCTCTCAATTTTCGGCCCAGTTCCTCAACTTCCTTACTGATTCGTGAACTTTCAATGTTGGGTTTCAACATTACTTCGCGAACCAAAGTTAGCTTCGCGAACTCAACGCACGCTTCGCGAACTTCTCACACCGTAAAACCCTAAACCCTTTCGAAGCTACAGTCGCCGCACAATCAAAATTAGGGTTAAATTTTTCGAATTTTCTCTACAATCACTGTTCACTCGCGAGAAGAATCCACACAAATCACGACGAAACCCACCTTAAATCCTCAAATCCTCTCTTTCTCGTGCGTTGTTGTGGTAAGAATTACCTTAAATCTTCGTTTTAATGCAAATTTTTACTTCGATGATGAAGTTTTGGTGAAATCTGGAATTTTTGCTCTTCACGGTTGATGAACACGTTAAATCTTCAATTCGCGAACTTGTTTTCTTTTTGATCTTTCAAGCGCGGCTTTCGAAGTCTCGAACCTATTTTTGCGCATTCCACTTAAGCCCGCGAAGTTCTCCAAGTTCGCGAACTCACTCCGCGAACCGCTCTCAATTCTTAATCATTTTTAAATCGCGAACTTATTTCTCAATTCGCAAACTTCCAGATCGCGAACCCCATGGTCTTTCGCGAATCCCTACATGTTTCGCGAACTCATTTTCACCTCAATTCGAGAACACAATCTCAATTCGCAAAGCCTTTCAGTTCTCGAACCTATTCTAACATTCGCGAAACTAAGATTCGCAAAGTCCTTAGCGAACTAACCAAACTCTCTCTTCAGACGATTCGCAATCTCCACTTAAACATGTTTTCTCAAATTACATACTTCTATTTTGCGAAATCTATACTTAGAATTTTTTTTGGCACTTCTCTTCACTTCGCGACATAAAGCCTTTGAAAATACTTCAAACACTTTTATCTTTAATGCGCGAACTCTACACTTAAGAAATTTTCTAAGTATCAATCTCATGATTTAAATGGGCTGACACTGTTTTTGGGCCCAAAATCAAAAATCAAATTTTTCAAGCCCAAAACACTTAACCTTTTAACTCAAACTTGCTTTCACCTATTCAAATCATGATTCCTTATGCTTCATTTTACTGTATAAGCTAATGGCTTCTCTATCATCGCAGGTTTAGCAAATCCAGGTGTTCGGAACAAAAAAAAAAAAAAAAAAATCAAGAAAAAAAACAAAAAAATGAGTACGACACCAACGGATCTGATTTACCCGACGTCAAAATGGGTCATTCCGAAGGATAACAACTTCCAACTTGACTTGGAAGTCTTTAAAGGGAAGGAACCCATTATGCCGGCGATTCTGAGACACCATCACCTCTGGTACGCCTTCTCGGCCGCTGCTGTACCCGTCCCCTCCGTTTACCTTCAACAATTTTGGGGGACGCTGCAGACGAAGGTGGCACCAGACAATAGTCTATACTACGAAGCAAAACTCGCAGGCCAGACGGTCGAGGTCACCCGCGATTTAATCCGCCATGTTCTCCGCCTGCCCAGCCGACCGGAGAATGAGTATGAGGCTTCTGAGGATGAGCTTCTCGAGGACATCCACAGATTGGGCTACTTCACGCCCGTGAAGTTCCTCTCTCAGATCCAACAGTCCATGCTCCCGCATCCATGGCGGACACTTTTTGCGCTTGTCAATAAGTTCTTCTCACCAAAGCACTCAGGGCACGACAGGTGCAATATCACAATACTGCGGATCTTCCACGGCATTGCCTTCAACAAAAACATCGATTATGCCAAGCGCTTCATGTTGGACCTTGACGACCAAATGATGCAGCGAACGAAGGGCAAGAAGACGCAGTATCTTCCATATCTCAGGTGGTTCGGGCTAATGATCCACCACTTTATGCAATCACTGCCTGAGATACCAACCCGGCCTGCCGACGAATATGTCACCCCGCCAAAGCTCAAGTACCTTCAGAAGGGGAAGGTCGATGAGAAATACGCACGGCAGCCGATGCCCATCCCTTCATCCCTCTTGTCACTGGCGGAGCAGCACATGATAGAAGAATACTGCCGCCAGTACAATGTATACGCCCCCATGGTTCGAGAAAACCCCCTCGAACCTAACCCCGGGGCCTCCCACTCTGCCGATGAAGGTCCTAGAACCGGGCCGGAGGCAGCTTCCTCATCCATTCCTCAGTCATACACTCACCAACCAGCCATTCCATCAATTACCCAATCATCCACACCACCAACACCTGTCGAACAACAAATACCCGTTCGACAGCCCTCACCACCACTCATCACACCCATCCCACCACCATCTCCTGTCAGCCGCACATCGCTGATCCCGCCGACGTCGCGTGCTCTTCAACGACAAATGTTGAGCGACGTCTCCGACTCGGACGGCGAAGACGGGATGCCCATACTCCGCCCACCGTCACCACCACCCTCCACGAGGCAGCCGTCGCCCGCTCCTCAACGCCAACAAATGAGCGACGACTCCTCTGACGACGACGATGACAACACGCTTATCCATAGACGTCGTCGCATTCCTCCAATCCCCACTCCACTACAAGCCGGGTCACCCCTTAGGATAGAAGCCGCCGACATCGACCCAACGGCGCATACCACGAGCCTTAGCCATTCGGCCGGTTCCCAACAACCGGTCGTCTCAAAAAGCCCCGACCCTCAACCATCACGTCCTCCGCCTGTCACCGAACAGGCCTCAACGTCCATAGAGGCGCCCATGATTGAGGCACTTCTAGGATTGGACGGAAGTCCCGATGACGACGACCTCACATCGTCTTCGTCAGAGGGCCACCGTCCGAACATCACGATCGGACGCGTGCCAACGGGACGCCTAAGTGGCCCCGGTGAGAGCTCCACCTTCGCCCGTCTGTGTGACGTGGCCCTAAAGACCGGAGCGGTCCTTCTTCGTGAGGAACCGCAAGGATAGGTCGGAAGCCCAGTGCCGCCCGAAGTCCCATCGATTTCCCGTGAAACTGGCCACCCCACCACTTCGGGGATGCAAACGGAAGGCCTTCGTGGCTCCGGCGGTGATTCCCCGCACGTGACGGCGACATACCTAGAACGGAGACTTGCCGAATTTCTCGAGCAAGTGGCTGTCCCGTGCATGCAGTCACTCATTACGGCTGCTGCGCAGGACAGAGGCAAAGCCCCTGTCGTCGACGAAACCCCGTCACGTTCCCCACTACCCCCACCTCCTCATCCGAACCCCCACACCATGCCACTGCTCGACCTATGGGACATCCTCACTGCCCGTCTCATAGGAGAGGACCCGAAGCACCCCGCGCTTGTGACGGTCCGAAAAATGCTGATCGCGCAACAAAACATACCGTCAACAGAAACGTGCCGAGACGACACCTCAACAATCCGAAGACGGCACGACGATCCTGACGACCAGGATCGCCGTGAGGGGGAGAAGCGTCAACGCCTATCCTCCTCCGGAGCATCTGTACGACGAAGCACACCAAGACAGGGCAGATCAGCAGCAGGCCCTACAACACAAACCCAACAACCCACACGAAGAGGTTCTCGAGGAAGACAAGCGGCGCCAGGGCCGAACCAGACACTCTTCCTTGGCGAAGCAACGTCGACCTAGGAAATCCATACACATACAGTCCAAAGAACCACCACCCCAAATCCTCCTTCCACCACCCACGAAGCCAGAAAAAGCCGAAGCCCACCTCTACCGGACTTAGAGCCATTCAACCTCGAAGATTACCTCCAACCACACACTGAAGTGGAGGCGTACATTATGAACGAAGGATGGCTCAAAAGACCGGTTACAGAAGAGTTCTCAAAGGCTATGTTTGATAACGCTCGACAGCTCCTAAGGAATGCAGAGGTTGAACTTGTCAGAATAGAAGACAAGGAGCTGGAAGAAGGGGAGGACTACGAAGCAGAAATCCCCGAACTTCCTGTTCTCTTGGGGCATGCCAACCGATGGTACGACATGTACAACCCTCCGCCAAGAGAGACCCCAAAGATTCCGGAGCTCCCGTGGGAAAATGCCAAAATTGTGGCACCTTACCAGGAAGAGTTTCGGAAATGAATATGGAGGAAACCCGAGCGTATCACCAAGCCTGACGAACTGGAGCTGAGTGGGATGACTCATCTGACGGGACGAAGGGCAAGATTCTATGTCCTAAGTCTGCGAATGATGATGAGTTTCAGAGGACGCGGCGACAATCTGGATCGCCTTCGAAAAGACGAATCAAGGAAGAAAATGATCAAAAGGGTGACGGGAGTCAGAGTCGAGTACTTCAACCAAATTCCCTATCCAGTTTACAAAGTTGAAAGGGAGGACGGGAAGGTTGAAGACATCAGCGAAGCGGACCTAATCTACATTAGACACCCTGATGTCGAGAGAATATTCTCGACGTACAGGTATCTAGGACAGCTGAAAAAGGACCCTGCATTGAAGATAGGCCTTGTTACACTCAAAAGGTTCATGTTGCGCCAGATCAATTATAATGCTTCCCACGACCTTCAGATGGCACTGGAAAGCAATATGAAGAAAGTGAACCTCACAAAGCCTAACTTCGAAGTCCCGGATGACCCCAACATCTCTGAAGGAAACGTCTTTGAAGGTGAGGACCCCTCGATAGTCTACGTCAACTACAAAGGTGAGAAGAGATTGATGAAGACCTCGGAGATCCCAAAGTTCTCCGACGGGACTCTCCAAATTATTTCAAGAAAGTTGACAAGGATTATCCGGGAGATGGAAGGAGAAGACCTCGATAGCCAGATGAAGTTCAGATTACTTCGAGGGAAGATCGATGAAAGACTGGCTTTTCGGAGGTGGCTACGTAACTACGAAGTCAAGCTTGGACTTCGAAGCTCTACGTACAAAACGGTGGACCCCAAGGCCAGAGGCCGAGAGGCGATCGGACTTTTCTGAACATATTAAATGACATTGCTATTGCTAGTTTTAACAGCGATAATAGAGTGTGTTTTCGATTATGAAAATTGTGCAAAAAGAAAAAATATTCTAACCTTGATAGTTAAGTTACTATAAGAACATTTAAAATATGGAGATTGGAAAGAGAAAAAACAATTAGAAAATATCAACTTGGAATGCTTCGTTATTACAATATTTTTTTAGTAATATTATATTCTTGTCTACACTTAATTAGGATTGATGATGCTAGAAAAATTTCGCTCCCCCTCCGTCAATATTGCCTCCGTGACCGTTGTCGGACTTCCATGAACTTCGCCTTGAGAAAATGTTTCGTTCGAAAAACGCTATGGAAACTTTGTCGTATCATTGAGACACTGTAGCGTTCGAAAATGAAAACTAAGATGTTTTCGTGTAAAGTTACTGTGGCGTCCGACAAAAAACGCTGTCATTCGAAAACTTATTTATAAACTTTGTTGTATACACTGTACCATTCGAAAAAAATGTACGACAACTATTAAAATACTCATTCGAAATGTATCAGACTTTTGCGTACGAAAACTTTTTGTCGAACTAATTGTGCGTACGAAATCTCTCCAACAAAGGCTCATACGAAATCTTTGAAGGGAAGGTATTTTCGTACCCAAAACAGAGCAATTTGTGACACGAAAACAGAGTAAAACAGAGCATTTTATAAAGAAAAACAGAGGGATACGATGATGTAAACGAAAAATTATAAGGCATCCATACGAAACTTCATACGAAAAACTTTGCGAAGAACAGTTGATACGAAAACCGTCGATTCAAAAGCAATCAAACACTTAGACGATGATTTTCGTATAAAATCAAAGCATTTGTGATGGATTCGCACCGATTAAAACAAAAATTGAAAGCATTTGAATGCTAAATCACAATTTACGAATTTGAAATCAAAATCTAGGTTAAAAAATCATTTGAATGCAAAAATCCGTGTTTCAAAATCGAATGTTATGAGTAAATGAACTGAATCTCCTTACCAATCGATGAGGCTTGAGGATTTTCTGAGGCTTGGATTCGATAAATCGACGATGAATCGTGCGATAAAGCAGCGTGCGAAAAAAAAACTTTAGAGTGCGAAAGATATTTAGAGAGTATTTGGGTTTTCATATCGTCTGATGCGAAAACTAAAGCTTCTTAAAACTGTTTTTCGGATGCATAGTAAAATGACAAATTGTAATGTAGGCACCGAAATAAAATTATTTGCTTTTGGACCACTAATAGCATTCAGATTGATCAAATAGGTACAATAAACTCATAAATTTGTAATATTTTCTCCCCCTCAATTGATGCATTATTTTTCTAAAAAAAATATGTTCTCCCCCTTAATTCGATATGCTTATTTATATAAGAAACTATACAAGTTCTCCCCCTCAATTAATGCATAGGTTTTAGAAAACACATAAGTGATATTAATTTGAAAAAAAATCATGAAGGCAATTTAACTGAGATTTAGCATGCCGATTTTAGAGACAAGGAATTGGAAGCGTTTTTCATCCAAAGCCTTGGTAAATAAATCGGCAAGCTGCAGCTCAGTTTTCACAAAATACATGTCAATGATTCCTTTTTCAACACAATCTTTAATGAAATGATAGCGTATATCTATGTGTTTCGTACGTGAATGGTGCACAGGATTGCATGTAATGGCTATAGCACTTTTAGAATCACTATAATTGGGAATATTATTTAAATCAAACCCATAGTCGCGAAGTTGAGTCCGCATCCATAATATTTGTGAGCAACAGCTAGCAGCAGCGACGTATTCGGCCTCAGCTGTAGATGTGGACACGCAGTTTTGCTTTTTGGATGACCAGCAGACCAACTTATCACCTAAGTATTGAGCGCTTCCATAAGTGCTTTTCCTGTCTAATTTGCATCCTGCATAGTCAGAGTCAGTGTATCCAATTAGATCAAAATTAGAATTTTTTGGATACCACCGTCCTAAATTTTGTGTTCCTTTAAGATATCGAAGGATACTCCTTTGGTTTTGCTTGAAAACGAGCGCAAAGACATGTGGAGAAGACTATGTCCGGTCGACTTGAGGTAAGATATAGAAGTGATCCTATGATGCCTCTATATTCTGTTTCGTTTACTGATTTTCCCGAGAGATCAGCATCGAGTTTACAGCTTGGAGACATCGGAGTTGGCATTGACGAGCTCGAGTCCATTCCGTATCGTTTGAGAATATCTTGAATGTACTTCGACTGACTAATGAATATTCCGTCTTGCATTTGCTTGACCTGTAGTCCTAGGAAGAATGTCATTTCTCCCATCATGCTCATTTCAAATTTTGTTGTCATGAGCTAGCCAAACTTTTTGCATAGTCGTTCGTCTGTCGAACCGAAAATTATATCGTTTACGTAGATTTGGACGACTAATATCTCTTGTCCATGTCTTTTAATGAAAAGAGTGGTGTCTATGGTTCCTTTGGTAAATCCTGAGTTTAGTAGAAATTCTGTGAGTATGTCGTACCATGCTCGTGGAGCTTGTTTTAATCCGTAGAGTGCCTTCTCGAGTTGGTAGACGTGATCAGGGAATTTACTATTTTGAAATCCATCAGGTTGAGCGACAAAAACTTCTTCTTTCAAAATGCCATTGAGAAAGGCAGTTTTGACGTCCATTTGATATACTAAGAAGTTTTGGTGAGCTGCGTAGGCTAGAAATATCCTAATAGCTTCTATGCGTGCAACAGGAGCGAACGTTTCATCATAGTCGATTCCTTCATGTTGATTATAGCCTTTTGCAACTAGTCGCGCTTTACTCCTGATTATAATTCCATTCTCATCTCGTTTGTTTTTGAAGATCCATTTGGTGCCAATTATGGTTTTGTGATCGGGTCGTGGCACCAGACGCCATACTTGAAGTCTTTCAAATTGGTTGAGTTCATCTTGCATTGCGTTTATCCATTCAGGATCTTGTAATGCTTCTGAAATTTTTCTTGGTTCGCTCTGACTTATGAAGCACGAGTATAAACACTCATTTGCTGTAGATGATCGAGTGCGTACTCCGATTGAAATATCACCTATGATAAGTTCTGTTGGATGAGCACGGGTCCATTTTCTTGTATGGGGTACCGGTGCGTCAGGTGATTCTAAAGTAGGAGGATGTTGTTGTTCGTCTTCGATTGGATTTGTTTGGGGATATTCAGCACTTTGTGGAGATTCTTCACCAGCATTTGGAGAGTTACTTATTTGAGATGACGAGGGTTCACTTGTTGGTATGTCGTCTGTCGGATCATTGTTAGTCATGGGTGAAGTCTCAGTGCTATGAGTTTCTTCTGAGATTTGTGGAATATCTTCTGTAAATTCCTGGACTATTTGAGGATCTTCGAGTCTGGGTTCTATTGTTTGTAAAAATTGTTCCTCAAATAAGAAATCCCAGTCCATTGTTGTAATGGGAGAACTCTTGAAATCATCTCCTTGTGCGGGTTCAGAACTTCTGTGTTCAGAAGCCTTTGCTGGTGTAGGTGCGAGTCCTGATCTGTTGTGATCAGAAGTCAGCTGTGGAAGCACGGGTCTTGCACTGTTGTGTACAAAAGCCAATGTTGACTCATCGAACATGATATTTATGCTTTCTTGTACGCGGCGTTCTGTTTTGATGTATACTCGATATGCTTTGGAGACGGAGGAGTATCCGATGAAAATAGCCTCAATTCCTTTTGGTGCGAATTTTCCGCGATCCACCTTATCGTTGATGATGAAGCATTTACAACCAAATATTTGGAGGAACTTGATGTTTGGCATTCTTTTGTTGATCAGTTCGTATGGTGTTTTGTCAAACCGTTTGTTGATGCTTGTCCTATTTTGTGTAAAACACGCGGTATTGACTGCCTCAGCCCAGAGAAAGTGTGGAAGATTGGAGTTGATCAGCATTGTTCGCGCAGCTTCAATAAGTGTTATGTTCCTTCGCTCCACTACGCCGTTTTGTTGAGGAGTTCGTGCTGCTGAGAATTGTTGTGAAATTCCTAAGGAGTCATAGAAATCCTTCAGATGTTTATTTTTGAATTCGGTACCGTTGTCTGAGCGGATTATTTGTATGGATTTCTGCATCATATTATGTGTTGTTTTCACAAAGTTTATCAGTAGCTCAATGGTCTCGTCTTTAGATCTCAGAAATCTAGTCCAGGTATATTTCGAATAGTCATCCACGATCACGAGCACATACTG
Source organism: Lindernia subracemosa (assembly GCA_028392965.1). NCBI lineage: Eukaryota > Viridiplantae > Streptophyta > Magnoliopsida > Lamiales > Linderniaceae > Vandellia > Vandellia subracemosa. Next base: position 1,187,561 of record JAQPCC010000065.1, read on the forward strand.
CTTTTTGCTTATGCTTTCAACTCTCATGGGCCCACATAGATCAATATGTAGTAATTCTAGTGGTTGAGTAGTTGATGGAAGGGGTTTGCTTTTGTGGGGTGCTTTTCGAATTTTGCCTAATTCACACGCAGGACACTGATGTTCCTTTTTGAATTTTAACTTTGGTAATCCTTTGACCAAGTTTTTGGATGCTAATTTTCGGAGATCTTTGTAATTTAGGTGAGAAAGCCGTTGATGCCACAAATGATTTTGATGTTGGATGTTGTCGGAGAATAGACAGACTGCTGAGGACGGCTTAGCTGTTTGTAGGTTGATCGTATATAGGTTGGATTTTCTTGAACCTACTAAGAGCTCTTCTTCCTTTTTGTTTCTGATGCTGCATTCTTTGGCTCTGAAGAGCACTTGTAGTTCTTTATCACAGAATTTTCCGATACTAAACAGGTTGTGGCTTAATCCTTCAACGTAGCAGACATCCTTGATAGTGAGATTTTTGTGGTGGATGTCGCCGTAACCTCGAATATATGCTAGATCATTATTGCCGAATCGTACTTTACCTCCGTATTGTTCGATGTAGTTGCTCAACAGTTCTTTCTTTCCTGTCATGTGTGTGGAGCAACCCGAGTCTAGATACCACACATGATGGAGCTGCATGAGAAAAAGAATTAGATTGTTTTAAGTACCCATATTTGAATGAGTCCTTCTTTGTCAAATTTAAAGTTAGGTTGACCTTGTCTTTTTCTAGTTTTAATTGTTGGAACAATTTTTGGTACCCATACTGTTTTTGTAATTTTTTGGAGATTTTTTGGTATCCATTTATTTTGTGTCTTTCTTGACCTAGAGATTTGGTTTAGGTTTTGATTTTCGCTTTTAGAATAGTTCTTGGGTCGCCATTCTTGTATTTGTTTATTAGTCTTATGGGATATTTTGGGTAACCAAATGTTAGTAGTGTTTGATTTAGAGTCTGATAATATAATATATTGCTTCCAAAGTAAGTTTATCCTTTTGGAGGCATCTTTTGGAGTTTTAGTTTTCTTTTCTTCCTTTTTGAGAAATTTTATATTATATTGAAAAGAATGCTTTATTACAGGCTGCTTCATAGACTGACTAGATTTTGTTCTAACAGAATTCGTCATGCCCTCAGTTTTTATCTTTTGATTCCTTAGATGTCGATCTGTAGATAAAGTAGGAGTATTAGACGAAGAAGATTCATAACTATATGTATTTTTAAGTGTAGATATTTCTTTAAGAAGTCGTTGCTTTTCGATTTTAAACCATAGTCTTTCAGTATTCAGAATTTTTTGGATATTAGCAATTTGTTTGTCCTTTTCTATTTTATCATTGGGTAATGGTACTTCATCCTCTTTCTTTTGAGAGTATTCGAGTTCCTTTATTAATTGTTGATTTTTTAGTTGATTTTCATTTAATGGAGTATAATCTATGTGGATTTCAGCCTTTTTCGGTTTTTCGTCTTCTAATGCCTCATCTTCAGATTTCTTAGTGAATATTATTGGTTTTGGTAGTTCTGTTTTAATACATTCGAAGTCATAGAGTTGTTTATCTGGATTTTCTTATTTTTGATATCCAATTCCTGCTCTAGGAACATAGAATCGTGTGTCTTTGGGTTTGTTAAATTTTACCAGTAGCTCACACTTTTCTCGTCTGATTAATTGATCCTCTATTACTTTAATTTTTGAGTATAAAGCACATCGTTGTTCGAGGAGGGTTTTATTTTGAGCTTTAATATTGACATTTTCATTTCTATATGTTGAAGATTCTATTGTTAGATCATTAATTTTTAGTTCTTGTTGCTCAATTTTGGAGTTTAAAACTGTTATCCTCTCTTGTTCAATTTTCAATTTATTAGCTATAATGGCTTTTTGTTCGAGAATTTGTTTTAAAATGTTTCCACTATTCTGATCCTTTGTATTTTGTTTGTTGTCTATTTTTCTTTTGTTTTTGATAATTTTGATTTGTTCTTTTAACGCTTTTATTTGTTCAAGCAAATAAGGTGTGTGAAAATTTACCTGCGAATCGTCCGATGATGCATATGCAGTGTCGGAAGCGCTTGGAGTTTCTGCATTGGAGTCATCGTCAAGTTTTGCCATGAGTGCACAATTCTTGGGTTCACTGTCAGAGGAGTTCTCTAGCCAATAGTCTTGTTCTGCCATCAGTGCTATGCCTGCTTCCTTTTGTTTGGACAGTTGAAGTTTTTTGACATAGTAGTTGCTGTCTTTTGTCTTAGGCTGCAAGCAATCCTTAGCAAAGTGTCCTGGCTTCCCACAATTGAAGCACTTAGATTGTTTGTCTATCGATTTAGGCTGAGATGTCTCTCCCTGCTTTTCTTTATTTCGAGAACTTGTAAACCTTTGTTTGTTCGATGAGGATGATGCCTTCTTCCTGAAGTACTTCTTGTTAACCATCTTGGTGAGTAATGCCAATTTCTTTCTGACTTCTTTCATCTCCATATCCGAGTCCGAATTGGAGTCATCCTCAGTTTCTGAAGAGCTTGAAATTTTGCTTATTTTGGACTTTGATGATTTTTGCTTTCGTTCAGTCACAAGAGCTATTGATTCTTCAGACACCTTTTGTGTATTTTCTTTGACTAATTCATTGATGTCTTCAATGTGTTGTGCGAGGTTGTCAAAGATTGTGTGGATGTCCATTTCGTCTAGATCTTTGTTCTGCCGTATTTGGGTTGTCACCCTTTTCCATTCTGGCAGTAGAGATGAAAGGAATCGGATGTTTATCTCCATGTTTGTTTTTGAAATGCTTATTTTCCTCATCTCATTTATGAGGGTTAGAAACCTTTGGTAGGTGTTGTGTAGGTCTTCATCTGGTTTTGCCTTGAATGAATCGTAGGCCGTTAGTATATTGGCTTTCTTAGCCTTGATGCCGACTTCTGTTCGTTGCATCATTTTGTGAACTTCATCCCACATATCCTTAGCCGTAGTCATACTGTCTATCAGAATGTAGATGTCATTTGGTATTGCTTGCAGGAGATAGGTTTTGGCTAATAAGTCTGCTTTAGCTCTCATTTTCTCTAGATCAGAGTACTCTTCAGGAGTTTTGAGCCTTTTAGAAGCCGGAATGGGCGGATCATTTTCTGGAATTCCATCTATGTGCATCCAGAATTGAGCAGGTCCATCAAATAGAGATGATAGTATTGACGCTGCTTGTTCTTTGCTTTCTAGAAATGTTAGGAATCTGCTCCTCCACGCTGTGTATTCTCCGCGTCTTAGTATCGGCGGTCGAACATCGTTACCCATTGAGTAAGCATCCATGATTCTTCCTTAGATTTGTTGGATTCTTTCTACTTGAATTTGAAGATCGAAAACTTGAGAATTTTAAGAAATCACACGCAAAGGGTTAGTGGAACTGGTATAAAATTTTATAATAGCCTTTGTGTGTGGAAAGTGAAACTTTCTGTTTATAAGAGTAATTTGTATGAAAGTAATGGTTGTGCTTATGCGAAAAAGATGTTTCAAAAAAACATTTCGTACTAAAATTTTTTTTTCGTATCTGGAACAGTTTTCGTAGGAGAATAGTAAATGATTTTCGTATGAACAGATAAAAAAGTTTTTTTTTTTTTCGTGCTGAGAAAATGTTAAACGAACTTTTCGTACGGGTAATGTTTTAAAATGATATCATAATAAGAAAGTTTTCGTATTCAAAAGTTTTTCGTGCGTAAACTTACGCATTGGAACAAATATAATTGTTTTTTTTTTTTCGTATCAAGGAATTTTTCGTACGAAAGTCAAAGCTAAAAGTTTTTCGTATTGACTCTTTTTCGTTCGAAAAAAATCAATTTTCGTATCACAAAAGTTTGTCGAACGAAAAAATATTTTTGTATACTCGAAACTTTTCGTATGGGAATTTTTCGTGCAGACATATTTCGTACGAGAATAAAATTGTATTTCGTATCAATATTTTTCGAATGAATATAGTGTGTGAAAAAAGGAAAAATAACTCTCTTTTTTTTCGTATGAGAAGTTATGCGAAGAAAAAAAACTTTTCAAGTCAGTAGTATGCGAAAAACAAAACTTTTGGTATCCAAAGTTTTTTTTCGTATGCTACAGTATACGAAACTGTAAAGTCAATGCGAAAAATTTAGGAAATGTGAGAGATACGAAATCTTGGTCAATGCGAGAGAAAAACTTGGTACGAAAAATATTTCACGGACGGTACGAAAACATTAAACTGTCGAAAATCAATTATACAGATTGCTTCAATTGACACATAGATCATGAATATTCAATCGAAATATACTGGGTAATCAGGCAAAAACACTCGATTAACACATTAAAGAGCAAATCAAGTAGTAATTTTCGAGATTTTCTAAGAACAGTTTGACGATTGAAAAATATATCGAAGGTTGATTTTGACAGACAATCTCAGATTTGAATCAATTGATCGAAAACAACTAACAATTAGCAAGCGAAAATGATATTCGAACACCTTAAGATCAACGTCAAACACGAATTTCAACACAAAAAACAGAGAATTGTTTGATGCGAAAATTAATAGATCGGTGCGAAAACTTTATCGCGAGCAATCAAAATCGAATTCTCAACATTTTCGATCGACAAATCGAGCAGAATTGGCTCTGATACCAATTGTTAGGCCCTTTCTTATCAATCTAAGGATGATTAACACTCAATTAGCAAGAATTACCTTGAGGATTTTGGAATTTAGGGTTTGAAGGTAATTTGAGAGATAAGTGTAGAGTGTTCTCCAAGCTAAATAAAATCAAGTGTGTTTCATTAAGCTTGGGAAAAGTGAAGTGCATCGACCTAATTGAGCTAAGCTATCTATATATACCATACTTGTGGTATATTTACAAATAGGTCCCTATTCTATAATAAAATTACACACTTGGCCCAATACTAAAGATAGCTTACAATTTAGAACACAATTAAAATGTCTTCTACAAAGTTTCTCACCCACTCAAGCCATACCAAGTCTTCTTTGACTAGGTCTTGGCTCTTTTGAATTCAAATTCAAAATTCAAATTAAAATCAAATATTAATATTAATATATATATTTTCAATATTTAGTATATTTAAATATATAATATCCAATATAAATATATTTAATAATTTCGAAATTAATACTATATTAAAATCGAAAACTATATATATCTAATATATATATTTTATTTAATTCCAAATTAAATATTATTATTTTTCTAAAACAATAATAAAGATTTAAATCACATTTAAATCATATACTAAATATTAAATATCCAATATAATATTTCCAAAATATTTCGTGAGGTGAAAATACCATTTTGCCCCTCACGCGATTTTTCTACATTTTCGGCCATTTAGGGTTTCGGCCAGGCCCTAAACCCTAATCTCTCAATCCAGGCCCCAACCTGCTCTATTCTCATGTTGACGTTGTGTCGGTTGCCCTTTTTAAGCCCGACTCACTTGGTTCATCTCAACCGGCTCTGGGAGGAATCCAGGAGTTCGGTATTCACCTAGCCAGCCCCGTGGTACCGAACCGATCCCGAGTTGAGTACGAATAGGTATTATTCACGAACCGACTATAGATTATCGTACTACGTATAAACCCTTTACGTTTGTCCCGGTCGAGTGAAAGTCACGCGTAGTCGAACTTACAGGACTCGACGCTATGATGTTCGTGTCGGTGACATTTACCAAAACTGCCATCCACGACACTCGTGAGTCAGTTATATGCTCTGGCCAGAGACTTAGGTAAATTCCCGCACATCGAAACTGCATAGGACGTTAACCTTGAATTTAATCAAGGCCGTAAATCCCGCTCAGCGGTATAACCGGCAATCACGTCGAAAAGTCAAGACCGCATTTCGCCGATGACCCTTGCTTCATGCAATTTGGGCCTAGCAAACGAGTGACAAATCAAGACCTTAAGACCAACCCCGAGTTAAACCCTTTTGGTCTAAGGTTCACGTAGACTACTAAAGTCAATCGATCGATCAGCGACTTTACCAGCGTGTGATCATTCGATTACGAGTCAGTGTCCAAATACAGACAATCCCCTTATTCGTCTTGTATCAATGTCACGAGCTCCCACTTCCCAAGTGAATGGTTGGCACAACCACTTTGGACCCGTCGACAAACAAGTCGTACTCGTCAATCCAGTCACCCTACTGGAGACTAAGACTTGTGGACTTAATTTAATATTACAGTATGTCAGCTTACTGGTGCCCCCTCTCTGTCCCCACAGAATCAGTAACTGAACTGTAATTATTGGGGTTTTATTAATTCGTCTTATTACCCGACTGCAAGGTTAATTTATTTGGACGAAATAATAATCTGCCTTTGTATTGTATGTTATGCTAATATCGTCAATAAACAAACAATAATAATTTCATTATCAAATAATTCAATTACAAATGTTAAACACATCAAAATTACACTAATGCCCTCGTACTATCTAATCCTCGTACGGCATCTAGGGCATAAACCTCAAAAATCTCCCACTTGCACTAATGCCACGCGCTATAGTATCTCAACCCCATTTTATCGAGGTGACGATCTAGCACTGCCTGAGACAGTGGCTTCGTGAACGGATCCGCCACATTTTCTGCTGAGGCGATCTTCTGCACGGCTATAGAGCCATTCTCAACGAACCCACGTAACACGTGGTATTTTCTCTCTATGTGCTGGACTTACTGTGAGCATGGGGTTCCTTAGCTTGTGCGATCGCTCCGCTATTGTCGCACCACAATGGTAACGGGCGATCCACTATGCTTGGTACCACCTGTAGTTCTTCTAAGAACTTGCGTATCCAAACACCCTCCTTGGCAGCTTCTGAAGCCGCTATATACTCCGCCTCAATGGTGGAATCAGCAGTCGTGCTTTGCTTGGAACTCTTCCAAGTTACTGCGCCACCATTGAGCGTATATACAAAACCCGAAGTAGACTTTCGGTCATCCACATCTGATTGGAAGTCCGAATCCGTATAACCATCTACCTCTAATTCTCCTGGGCCGTAAATCAGTATCAAGTCCTTAGTCCGTCTAAGGTACTTCAGGACTGTCTTTACCGCCGCCCAGTGTTCCTTACCAGGGTTGGCCAGAAACCTACTCACTACGCTCACAGCGTATGCTATATCTGGTCGCGTGCAAAGCATCACGTACATCAGGCTACCCACAGCTGAAGCATAGGGGACTCCACTCATCTCTTGTCTTTGTACCTCGTTGCGAGGAGACATAGCCTTTGAGAGATGAATCTCATGCCTCATAGGTAGGAACCCTTTCTTAGAGTCGTCCATATTAAACTTTTTAAGGACTTTATCTAAGTAAAGGGCATGGGATAAGCCAATTGACCGTTTCACCCTATCTCTAAATATGCGTATTCCTAGAATATAGGTCGCTTCTCCCAGGTCTTTCATAGAGAATTCGGTCGAAAGCCAAGCTTTGACCTCTGAAAGCATCCCAATTTCGTTTCCTATCAAAAGGATATCATCTACGTACAATACTAGAAACGACACCTTGCTCCCACTGGCCTTGGCTCATCTTCGTTCTTTATGAATCCGTAGTTCTTAACTACTTCATCGAACCGAACATTCCAACTCCTTGAAGCTTGTTTCAGTCCATAGATGGACCGATTCAGCTCGCATACGTTTTGAGCACCTGCATCTGACGTAAAACCTCGTTCCTTTGAACGGCGGAATTTTAAAACTTTTGGGATTCCCGCCTTTGCCTTGGACCGCTCGGTAATAACACGAGAACGTATAAAACACGAAAGAAAGGTTTTACAGCCATTATACCTTGAAGAATTCAATGACGATGGCGAGCTACGAACCCTTCTATTCCCCGGGATGTCGTATCCCTCTCCTAGCACCTTTACGCACACGAACGGGGCAAGATCGTCACGCCGGCACCATACAAACGTCGCAGCGAGTCCTTGCTTTGGACGGCTAGGCAACGAACACGCTGGCTGCCTTCTCTTCACGCGCGCGCCGCACGGCCACCGAGGAAGAGAGTGAGAGAGACGAGAGAGATGAGAGAGGGAGGAGCCTAGGGTTTTCGTTTTAGCCATACAAATGACTTAGGGTTTTTCAAAAATGAAAAACCCTATTTATACCCTAGGTTAGCTTGGCCGAAATCTACATAGAGTGGGGAGAAAGTTTCTCACCCACTCAAGCCATACCAAGTCTTCTTTGACTAGGTCTTGGCTCTTTTGAATTCAAATTCAAAATTCAAATTAAAATCAAATATTAATATTAATTAATATATTTTCTATATTTAGTATATTTAAATATATAATATCCAATATAAATATATTTAATAATTTCGATATTAATAGTATATTAAAATCGAAAACTATATATATATCTAATATATATTTTTTATTTAATTCCAAATTAAATATTATTATTTTTCTAAAACAATAATAAAGATTTAAATCACATTTAAATCATATACTAAATATTAAATATCCAATATAATATTTCCAAAATATTTCGTGAGGTGAAAAGACCATTTTGCCCCTCACGCGAATTTTCTACATTTTCGGCCATTTAGGGTTTCGGCCAGGCCCTAAACCCTAATCTCTCAGTCCAGGCCCCAGCCTGCTCTATTCTCATGTTGACGTTGTGTCGGTTGCCCTTTTTAAGCCCGACTCTCTTGGTTCGTCTCAACCGGCTCTGGGAGGAATCCAGGAGTTCGGTATTCACCTAGCCAGCCCCGTGGTACCGAACCGATCCCGAGTTGAGTACGAATAGGTATTATTCACGAACCGACTATAGATTATCGTACTACGTATAAACCCTTTATGTTTGTCCCGGTCGAGTGAAAGTCACGCGTAGTCGAACTTACAGGACTCGACGCTATGATGTTCGTGTCGGTGACATTTACCAAAACTGCCATCCACGACACTCGTGAGTCAGTTATATGCTCTAGCCAGAGACTTAGGTAAATTCCCACACATCGAAACTGCATAGGACGTTAACCTTGAATTTAATCAAGGCCGTAAATCCCGCTCAGCGGTATAACCGACAATCACGTCGAAAAGTCAAGACCGCATTTCGCCGATGACCCTTGCTTCATGCAATTTGGGCCTAGCAAACTAGTGACAAATCAAGACCTTAAGACCAACCCCGAGTTAAACCCTTTTGGTTTAAGGTTCACGTAGACTACTAAAGTCAATCGATCGATCAGCGACTTTACCAGCGTGTGATCATTCGATTACGAGTCAGTGTCGAAATACAGACAATCCCCTTATTCGTCTTGTATCAATGTCACGAGCTCCCACTTCCCAAGTGAATGGTTGGCACAACCACTTTGGACCCGTCGACAAACAAGTCGTACTCGTCAATCCAGTCACCCTACTGGAGACTAAGACTTGTGGACTTAATTTAATATTACAGTATGTCAGCTTACTGGTGCCCCCTCTCTGTCCCCACAGAATCAGCAACTGAACTGTAATTATTGGGGTTTTATTAATTCGTCTTATTACCCGACTGCAATGTTAATTTATTTAGACTAAATAATAATCTGCCTTTGTATTGTTTGTTATGCTAATATCGTCAATAAATAAACAATAATAATTTCATTATCAAATAATTCAATTATAAATGTTAAACACATCAAAATTACACTAACGCCCTCGTACTATCTAATCCTCGTACGGCATCTAGGGCATAAACCTCAACATCATCATCTGAGACTGTGCTGACACCAACTGATTTAACAATTCAGATAAAGTCAGCTGCTTGTCATTCAGATTGAAGTTCACTATGAACGATTTGATGGAGGGGGGCAGCGACTGCAGAATCAGATCGCATTGGAGATCACAATCAATAAGAAAGTCCAGAGTCTCCAATCTCTCAATCATATTGATCATTTTCAACACGTGATCTCCAACGTTTTCGCCCTCAGACATCCTCGAGCGAAAGAGTTGTTCCGATATCGGACTGTCGTAGACGGTGTACCATAAAATTCTTTCACATGCAGCAATATCTGGCGTGCATCCGCCATGTGCTCATGGCTACACTGCAGAGCATTGCTCATTGACCCGAGTACATATGACTTCACGATTTGTTCGTCCTTGTTCCGCTTATCATAAGCAGTACGAACTTCATCGCTAGCGTCAGCCCCTGGGGCCGGCAGCATTTCAGAGTCCAACACATAAGTCAGCGATTCAATCCCGAGAACTATTCTCAGATTGCGTAACCAATCAACATAGTTTGACCCAGTCAAACGGTTTTCTTTGAGCAGTATGTTTAGTGCGGAAGACATTTTGTAATTCAGAGAAATATACAAATCTGCAGAAAATAAGACATGTTAGATTGTTGAATAGTTCATCAAACGCAAACAAGGACTTTTGTTTCGTTTGACCCCCACTATCTTTTCTTAAACCCCATACTCCCATTAGAGGTTTCGGAAGCTCGTTGATAACTTCGATGGTGGAGTTGATGTCCCCGTAAGCTTAAGCAAACCTCAACCTCTGACGTTTTATTGATTTACCAAAGCCAACGAAGTCGCGTTCCACGCGAACTCGTCTCACGAGTGTCTCAACTATCTTTGTCTCAGTCAGGGACCCCCGCCGGCTAACCCGAAACAAGGCGGTATAACTGTCTAAGTGCTACCTATCAACTTTGCTCGAACCGCACACTTGAACCTTGCCTTTCGGACGTAGGTGTGGTCTTGGCGAGCGGCGTTTGACCGCACCCGAATAAGCCGGAACAAAAGCGAATGCAAGGCACCGGCTAACCCGAAACCAAAACTTGCATTGACTTTTGTAACAGCCGATCCGAGCTTGATAGAAGACAGGGATTCAAATCCCTTTGCTCACTTAGTATTCCATCGGGAGATACATTCGAGGTCTCATAGCATGAAAGTAAGCATGAGCACGTTTATGCGTTATTTAAATAACTAACCCTAGGAAAGCCATCTAAACGGACAATACGCGGACTACCTATACTGGTCCTATTACATGGGTCGTATACGACCGGGGTCTTCGATCTTCGAGGAATGCCATCCTCAGACCACCATGGACATCGAACCACCCATCTTTGAGCCTAGCAACGAACAGCCGCCTTTTATCTAACTCTATCTAATAAAGCGATAAAATACAACACGGGGGGAATTATTTCCCGTACATCCCGTAATCCATGTACATACCGGGGGGCAGCATACGGCCCTTAAACAAATAACTCGGATAACCTAAGTCCGCAATATTGTCCCACATAAACATGCAACACACAATTTTGACGTTGGTCGCCGACCGACGTCACGAGCGACGTAAGTTTAAAACTTTGTCGACCGTATGTTTACCACATCGGCTTTCGAGGCCTTCAGTCGAACCCGATCTTGAGCCATAGCTCTGATACCACTGATGGGGTGAGCCCGAAACAACCGACGGCTGCCCCCGAACAGCGCGATGTGGACTTAGCGGAAGCGGAAGTGATCCCGTAGTGTAGGTGCTAAATTTTAAATTTTTATCATTTAAACTCGCACAGGACCTTTCGGGATTTTAATGGATCATTTTAATGTATCATTCGAGGTCATACAGGACCTTTCGGGATTGATCAAATAAACCTAATCTAAAGGTTCGAGATCATACCCTTGTTGCGCGTGGCTAGTTCGTCACAGCACGGCGTTCGAAAACGCGAAGCTTGAGCAAATCCTTCTTCGTCTCGGACTGTCCCGAGCTAGTTCAAAACGCCGATACGCTCTCTTTGGCACCTTGGAGCAACCCACGGATGGCTAGAGTTGCTAGGAGGAGGTTCTAACTTAGCTATTTAGCTTAAGTTGAACTTGGACACAACTTTTCTTTTTCCTCTCTTTCTCCCTCAAGATCCTAGATCTATTCTTGTTTGAAAACCTTTCTTACAGCCATCTAATGAGCCATGGACGTTTTCTTAAAGAGAAAGAAGAAGGAATCTTCAAAATGGACAAAAGCACATGCCAAACATTCAACCACCAAGTAGTTGTCATGTCATGATCAAGTTCTTTATTCCCTCAACCACCATTTCGTTTTGTCCATAAAAGTGGGTCAGATGACACTTTAATAAACCTTTAATCAAGTCTAGGTCATGCCATGTGTTGGAAATTATTCTGTTGTGTTCAACTGATGATGAAGACTGAAGATTCGAGAGACAAAGACAACCGAAGCTTCAATTATAATTGAACACTAAGGGGGAGATTGTTGGAAGTATTTTATAGTGTTCAATAATCAAGTTATCTTTGTTTAGGGACTTAATTGTAATATATGTATAGTTAGGGACTAGAATGCAAATATACCAATATTGATTGGTATATATAGGGCAAGTGTGTGTAAAATACACACAACTTGAGTTTAGTTTTCTCTCACTAGAAACACTCTCTCTAATCACTATCTAAGTTAGGGTTAATTGTAGAGAGAGAAAGAGGAGAATTGTAGAGAAAGTTTGTGATTAATGAAGATTTGATTGAATATTACCCAAATGCTTCCGCTCAATCTTGGTCAAGGTAATTTCGATTAAATCTATGCTCAAATCATATGTTGGATGTTAAAATCGGACCTAACAATTGGTATCAGAGCCGAATCGTTGTTGAATTGATGAATTTAGTTCGATATATTGCAGTTTTCGTATGATGTGTTCTTCGCGCCATTTCATCTTTTTCGCATGACTATATGATTTTCGTATGCTATTTTGATTGCTGTTTTTCGCTTGATGCTGAACGAAAACTACTTGCGAATCATTTGATATATGTTAATTGCGATTATCTTCGATTAATTGAGCTTAATTTTCAAATCTACGATCGAAACTATTTTTCTCATCTTCAAACTGTTCTTGCAAAATACTTGAAAATTCTATATCTTTTGCTCTTAAATGTGTTAATCGAGTGTTCTTATATGATTACCCAGAATATTTCGATCAATTATCAATGTTTAAAGTGTTAATTTGAATGTTATTTGAAGATCCTGCAACTGATATTCGCGTTTTCACACCGTTCAAACTTTAGTTTTCGTATCTGTTTTTTGCATTGACCAAAGATTTCGTATCACTCACATTCCCTGTTTTTCTCGCATTGACTTAAGATTTGCATATACTGTAGCTTACGAAAAAGTGTGTTCGTACGAAATCCTGCTTGATACGAAAAACTTCTGACTTTCGTTCGAAAAACGTTTGTGTACGAAAACTATTATCCGCGTACGAAAAAATAATAAAATAAAAAGTTTTCTCAATACGAAAATTATTTTTCCGTTAGTACGAAAAAGATATCGTTACGAAAACTTCATATACGAAAACTTTTGCATTTCATACGAAAAATATTCTCTCATACGTAAAAGAATTCATACGAAAAACTTCTAAGTTTTGACTTTCGTACGAAAAGATTCCATCCGAAAAACATTTGTTTGTACGAAAAAGATATCAATACGAAAACCTTTGATTTTCATACGAGAAAATTTCCATACGAAAAAGTTTGTGTATACGAAAAATAATTTTTTTTCTCGTACGAAAAATGCTTTGATACGAAATATATTTTTTTGTCGTACGAAAACATACGAAAAACATTACTTTCGTACGAAATCTATTTTTGTCGTACGCTTTTAGTCAATACGAAAACTTACCTCTGATACGAAAAACTTTCTGATTTCCATACGAAAAGTTTTGTGATACGAAAACACTATTCCATACGAAAACCTTTGCAAAAATTTTTCGTATAAATACTTTATTATTTCTTTAAGGATTTCGTATCCTATCTCATACGAAAACTATTCTATACACATACGAAAACTTATGATGGGAAAAAGATTTTCGATACCGCAAAGCTTTCGATAGTTTTAGGTAGCAAAAAAAAAAAAAAAAAAAAAAAAAAAAAAAAAAACGATAACGATCAAAAACCGCAAATTTTAAATCTTTAGCTACGAGATTTTTTGCGTACCTGCTTCAAAAAGGTTCCCGGTTCATACGAAAAAAAAATTTTTGGGTAACAAAATTTTGTTGGACTGGTAAAATTTTTCGGTACAAAAATTATTCTCGGTATAAGTTTTTTTTCTTTTCTAATCATTTCAAATTTTTTTTGATACCTAAACTTCTGAAAACTTAATCCTTCGAAAATCTATTCGAACACATTGATCCAAAATTTAATATCAATTCAAAACACGATAACGATAAAAAACATCCAACCCAGAAAGTAAATATGGAAGCCAACTACTTGATAAAAATCAAAAAATTAGAAGCTAGGCTAGAAAATAATTACAATGCTTAGTTAAGAGTCTAGAAGAAAAATCTATTCTTAAAATAAAGTAACAATAGAACAAGAAAGGCTGACGAGCTTAAAGACAAGGGTCGCACAACAAGAATCAACTATAAGCGAACTTACAAAAGAATTATCTACATGTAAAGACGAAAAATAAATAGTGCAGCCCAAAATAAAAGTCTCATTGAACAAAGAAATCAATTATATTCAAAATTAAAGAATTAGAAGATGTTCTAGCTAAACAAGGACAGACTGAGCAACGCCAAACAAAAGAAAGTATATTGTCTCTAAATAAGTCGACTCAAACAATTAAGTCCGTGTCAAACGAGGAACATTCTATACAATCAACAAAACCAAACTCTAAAGATTGTGATATTCTAGAAAATGAACGCGAAATTGCTGAATTACATTCTCTTCTGGAATCAGAACGTAAAGAGTTTCGAGCAAAAATGGATAAGCTTTTAAAGGAGAATTCATTTCTCAATATTCCTTAGAAAAGGGCACCACTACAACCATTCATCCTGTAAAACCTGAACCTTTAAATGATATATCTTCTAAACAGGATCAGAAAACTCAAATGACTAAACCTATAAAGCAGGAAAGAATAGAGCAAGACAATTCATTATCTATTACAATAAACAAAATTGTTCATAACTCTATTCTTCCTCCAAAAATTCCTAAAGTCATTCCGAAGATAAAGCAAGAAGCTACTAAAGCTAAAACAGACAATAAGTACACATTCTCTATTAAAACTGAAACGTCCAAAAGTAATAATTGTCTAAACAAAAGTAGCTCATTTAGTACACATTACAAAGTGAATGATGTGAGTCTAGAAGGTAGGAAATACGACACTTCTATACTTAATGCTATTGATTCTATAAGTTCGTATTCCTCTCTCAAGTACCCGGTCAAAGTCAAATCCGAATTGCATCTTAAGAGACTGGCGAAAGAGAAAATTTTCTCTTCTACAAAAAGACACACATTCACCGATGCCGAAAAGTTAAATTTAAAAAAGGTACAACAAATTTGGAAACCTAAGCTACAAATGGAAATAAGTAGTCCTCGACAAATGTGGATTCCTATGACTGCTTTATGTGATAATTTGCTTTCAAATTTGAACCTTATATGCATAATTGTTTCACTGCTAATAAGGGAGGACACTTCCAAAAATGGGTACCAAAGTCCCGATAATTTGTATTGCAGGATCCAGATCGTACATGGTAAATAGACGACGATTGCTCCACATGTATGGTCGGTATGCGATGATGAGCAGTCGCACAAGACCCCGACACGTGTGGTATTCTGTTTGCTCCACACACGTGATCGGTATGTGACGTGAGCAAACACACCAAATCAAGACTATTCCAAACCTCTTGATTTGACATTGTTCTTATTTTTATTTTAAAAAAAAAAAAAGGGCCATAAAAAAAAAAGAGGACATAAAAAAAAAGAAAAAGAAGGCCATTAAAAAAAATAATATAAAAAAAATAATAGGCCATACAAAAAAAAAAACAAACAAAAAAAAAACAAAAAAAAGGCCATAAAAAAAAAAAGGACAAAAAACAAAAAGAAAAAGAGGCCATTAAATAAAAAAAAAGGGGAGAAAAAGAAAAATAAGGCCATTAAAAAAAAAAAAAAAAAATGTTTCGCTTCAATGTTTAAAGAAGGCCGAGCCAATTTCAAATTGCAAAAGGCACTTGAGTTTTATTTTGGGGGAGTCAACTCTATATTTACAGAATATTCGGTCTTCATATTCTATATTGTTTTTATTTAGGGGGAGTGGATCGATAGAAAAGGTGCAAGAGCTTCAAAAGAGCGTATTACCGTAGTTTTATTATCAAAAGCGCATATGTTTTAGGGGAAGTGATACTCAAAAGCGCATACTTAAAAGACGCACATTTAAAGGGGGAGTGATACTTCATTTACTAAAGGCGTTTGACCTGAAAGAAAGTAATATGCAAATTTCTACAAGAAAGCACATGTTTAGGGGGAGCAAGAGCATCATATTTGAAATAGCACATCTATTTAGGGGGAGCAAGGGCATCATATTAGAAATAGCGCAACTATTTAGGGGGAGTGTTACAATGAAAAGGCGCTAGAGCTTAAGGGAAGAATGTCCTGAATACAAACTTCATGCTTTTAAGAGGGAGTGCTACCTAAATGTCAATAAAACGCATGGACACAAAAGAGTTGTTCACATACCTGTTCCAAAGGTTCAGTCGACCCAACTGATCCTAACCCATGAATAAACCCCGAGTGTATGTGAGGGTATTGAGCGTATCACGATGACATCCTTACAACTCAACCACAAACTATCCGGGCCATAACCATATAGGTACAGGACTGATTTATCAGATCCCGGGTAGAAGACACCTCATCTGGTCCAAAGGCGCATGCACGACCCTTCCTAGCTACTCATTTGTCTCCCAAAAGACAGATGTTTCAATATCTCACGGGGAACCGCATATGCTATCACCGTTTCATTTGGAAGCGGGAGATATTGAACAAAGTGGTCCATAGCCCCACACCACTAAATTTTCTTGAACACGTAAATGTCTAGTGTGTCCTCATCGCCTAAATGTTTTTCACTTTTCTAGGACACATACATTCTTTTACACACATATTGCTGGTCTACGTGACCTTGCCAGAACTTCTGTAGACACATCATTAAATTATGTGCTTCTATGATCAGAAGGAAGTCCTGCCGTTGCAACATCAAAACAACAACGGTAGCAGGCCATCCTCTGGAGCACGACTCTAGAATGATGTCAACGGGTTGCCTATGTGGCCCCGTAGTCCCTTCAATGCAAGTCTGTGTGACTTTGCATCAACGACCAAGAGTGACATCTAGGGATGTTTCACGATGATCGGTCGTCTGTCCCGTTTTTCAGGTACTTCATCCGGAATTCAACGCCAACACGTTCAGCGAACACTATGGTTCACCTTGATCACACAGCATGACGATACAAATGAATCGCCATGAGGGGGGAAGTATATCAAGAAGGCCAAGCACGTGAACTCACTAAGAAGCCATGCTTTCAACGCACGTGCTGAACCAAACAAACAACCTCTCTCCATGGTTCGAGCATACACGACAAGTCAATGCTGATGATCCGCGCGACTCTGATATATGCAAGAAGGTGACGAATATTCAAGTTGCAAAGAAAAATGAGGGTGCATGTAAAATAGGGGGAGACTGAACATTCTCCAGACGCTCTCAGATTTTCTTCAAACACACAAAGACCGTGTCAATTCAAAGTTGAGCACAAAGGGGGAGATTGTTGGAAATTATTCGTTGTGTTCAACTGATGATGAAGACTGAAGATTCGAGAGACAAAGACAACCGAAGCTTCAATTATAATTGAACCTAAGGGGAGATTGTTGGAAGTATTTTATAGTGTTCAATAATCAAGTTATCTTGTCTAGGGACTTAATTGTAATATATGTATAGTTAGGGACTAGAATGCAAATATACCATATTGATTGGTATATATAGGGCAAGTGTGTGTAAAATACACACAACTTGAGTTTAGCTTTCTCTCACTAGAAACACTCTCTCTAATCACTATCTAAGTTAGGGTTAATTGTATAGAGAAAGAGGAGAATTGTAGAGAAAGTTTGTGATTAATGAAGATTTGATTGAATATTACCCAAATGCTTCCGCTCAATCTTGGTCAAGGTAATTTCGATTAAATCTATGCTCAAGTCATATGTTGGATGTTAAAATCGGACCTAACACACATGATTGAAGTTTTGCAATTGGGCCCTTGGAAAAATCGAATTAGTTCGATTGAGTCCGAATGATTATAATTTGATCAAATAGATCCAATCCAATTAATCCAAATTCTAATGAAGCCCAAACTTAGTTAATAAAATTACTTGATTCAATCACAAGTTTAATCATTCCCGATATCAAATTCGGAATTTTACTAAGTGTCTATACCCGTATAGACGTGCCACTGCTCAACGAATTCTCAATTCGTTACGCACCTTCGAAAAGTTTGTCCCGACCAATAGGATTGTTATCCTTTTTAAGCATGACTCACTTGGTTCGTCTCAACTAGCACGGGAGGTATTCGTGAGTCCGGTATTCGCCTAGCCATCCCGCGTACCGGACAGATCCTAATTGAGAACGAATTTTGATCCAATCTAAATTCTGTGGAACCGACTATAGATATTGTTGAATATTCTTACGCCCTTCACCTTCGTCCCGGTCGAGTGAGAGTCATGGTTAACGTCAAACTCACTAGACTCAACTCTATGTTATAATCGAGACTGTCGCGATTACGAAACTACGCTCCGTGTCTCACACGAGCTAGTTTATATTGCTCCGGCCGGAGGCTTAGTAATCACCGTCCTCAATATCTCATAGGACGTTAACCTCGTATATGAGGTAGTGAATCCCGATTACGCTCAAAGCCCGGCAATCACCTCCGTAAACCGGCTGCATTTTGCCGCTGGCCCATACCCTTTATAAGAGTATTTAACAGGCCTAGCAAACTAGCGTCAAACCGGAATCGCGGAAGCAAATCCGCCGATGAGCCTAACGGTCTAAGGCTGCTATAGTCTTCGTTCGATCGTTGATATCCCCGCGTTAAGCCATGCGATCAAAACGAATATCGAGCCATGTGTTCGAATACTCCGATGCCCCGATCGGCAATATTTCCGTCACGACCTCCCATCTTCCAAGATGAACGATTGACACAATCGTTGCGTTGGAGCCGTCGACGAACAAGTCGTAATCGGTAATCTAGTCACCCACTAGATTCCTAAGACTTGTAAACGTTTATTTAGTGCGGAGAATAAGATCCAATCGGTGTCACCTCTCTCCTCCCATGAGAATCGATCGATCAACAGTTACTTTCTACATGCATTAATACTCTTATTAATCATATTGAGATTTTTCATTTGTCACATTACTTCAATTAATACAGAACATTTTCAGCTTCAGTAAAAATTTTCTTCACTTAGGTGCTCGCATATGAATGTATACCAGGCATTGCTCATAAATATGCACAAAACTGAAAGATGCAGAGAATCATATTCCCCGCATGTGTCGCGACAAATGAGTGGAAGAAGAAGAGTTCTCCAATGCTGAAAGATATTGTCGAAGAAGTTTCCCTATCAGGTGCGGAAAAGAATCTCTTGCAGCCTACAGCAGAAGAGTCTACGTCATATTTTTTTACCTAAAGCGAATTTCAACCTTGTAATGAGGATGAGAATCTGCAGAGAACAACTTCACAATTGTTGAATGGTTTCCAAATGTTGTGTCTCCAATCTGCAAGCACATATTAATTAGAAGACAACAATAATGAAGATGTTCCAAATCAAAGTGCTGATACGTTTTCTGCGCACACCGAGAAAGACGAATTCAAATCTTCTGAGATGGCTGGTATACCAACCATACACTCACCGTCTTCCCTCCAACATCAGCAGATTAAATTCAAGGCCGCCACAAATTGTCACACAGCAGCATCCTCAAAATCCGAAGAAGTGGATCATGAAGCTCCAGAGCTACATATTGAGAACATATGGACTGCGACATTACTCTGCTATGCAAACCTGCTAAGAGGAATGCTTCCCGTGCTGTTAAAAAAAACAACTTCAACTGCACGTATGCCACGAAGGGTTACAAGACTGGCGTTACGCATGAGTGAAGAAAAAATGTAAATTGCAACTGGTTTGAAAAGCGCACAAAACTTAAATTTGTAAGACTGAATGGAATTCAATTGTTAGGTTGCTTTATATTCCCGCTTTCAAGACAGATATTTGAATAGTGTGGTAACATCACTATTAGCAGGACCATCTTTTGGCTCATCATGCTTGTAAGTTTTGCAT